>SMDT01000108.1:0-721049 GCA_005392925.1 Aquilaria sinensis
ATATATAAAAGAATAGTGTTATATATGTTTTGGGACAACTGAAATGACATGCTAAGCCACGAATTTGGTAAGGCTTTTGTGCGAAAAAAGAAGATAAAACAAGTGGTAAAGGAGTGTAATAGTAAGTTGAAGAATATCACAGTGAACTCTAAACTGGAAGATTATAACGTGATCATTGCTTTTTTTTAAAACTTTTTTATTTATTTTTTTAACAAAGAAAGAGATATGAGTCATCTAATCAAATTATGAATCAATATCCGCAGTATTTTGGCTAAGGCTAAGGGCTCAAATATCTAGAGACACTATTATGGATTGAATTTCATTGATATATTAAGCATTACTACACTATTAACACATTTTAGAGATTTTAAAAAGTAGATGAATTTTCCCGTAATTTAATATGTAATCTCTCGAATCCTATTATGCGGCTAAAGATATTTCAGAGTACTATAAAAAAATCATGAATCAATTTAATGAAATACATAAATCGGATGACTCATGATGTGATGGCCCAAGACCGGAAAGGCCTAAAGCCAAGGGAGGTCCACCATGCTCTGCTCCGAATCATTTCCTTTTAGCTTTTGTATATATGTTATACTACTAGTAATTAGTAGTTCAAAGAAATGGGGATAGATCCATTTTGTTGAGGGAAATATGATGAGTAGCGAAGGAAATGGAAGGGGAAAGTGAATGGCTTGATGGAATGGGTTTCGGTGAGTTTTTTTGTCTTTCTTTTGAAAAATGGCAGTTCCATTCTGCGGAGGAAGAGCAACCAAATCGAAGGAGCCCTAAATTGTGAAATTGTAGGTCTCAGTCTCTACTGTACCGAGAGCGATTAGAGGACAGGCATAGGAGCAGCAGCAAGCACATCTTATCTAACCCTCTTTCTTTCTTTATTCTGATTGCACAAGAGGTTCTTTTCCTGGGGTCCCGCTTGGTGTGTGTGCCACTAACAATAAGGGTTAACTACAGTTACCCTCGTGATCTTTCGTTATTTCAGTTATATCTCTAAAATTTGAAAATAAGTTTTTTCATATTTTTTTTATGTTGTCTTAAAAAAACTTAGAAATTTTAATTTAAATTATATGATAGTTATCTTCAAATAATTTTAGTTTGTATCATATTTTTTTTACAATTATTTAACATTTAAAAAAATATAATTTTACATTTATATAGAGAAAGAAATGATAATTTTAAGTTTTTATTAACTATAAAAAATTAAATTGACTAATATTACTAAGAGATGACTACTATAAAGTTTAAAATTTGATTTCACTAGCTTTGTCCAATTTTTTTTTATAACAAACGTGAAAAAGTACATATTTTCATACTTTAATAAAATAATTGCAATATTAACTAAAGTTCTGGGTAACTATAAATAACCTTAACAATAACATAACCATTTCATGCTCGCCAACAACATCACTCAAACCAAAGCACAAACATTTTATCTCCCAAGGACCCAGACTTTCCTTTTTATACGACACACTACAAATGTTATACGAACCAATACAATCTTGTAATACTACGATAAGAGTCATAAGACAATCCCAAGTTAGCATCAATTTCTTTCCAAATTTTCAACTAAACAAAGACAAGCGTGAAACCCTCTCCCACACTCGCTCCTTTTTCCTTACTGGTCAGCTCAGCTGTCCAGCGGATCTCTTTTTTTTCGGCCAAAAAAAAAACAAAAAAAATTCTTGATCTCCATTTTCTCTCATCCGCTTTCATATCTAGCTGCCTATAATAACATAGCCAGCACTCTGACAGTCTCACTCACTCTAAAGTCTAACACACAGAGCTACATAGAGAGAGGGAGAGAGATGGGTCACTCTCTCTTGTTTAATTGCTTTCCAGTTGTGCTTGGTGCGATGAAAATGAGCTCTTTATTCTAAAGAAAACGTACAGACATAACATCACTTGCTGTTCCTGTTTCATAGAGATGGCAATTCATCAACAGGAACACAACTCCTCTGTCTTGTTGGACGCTCTTTACTGCGAGGAAGAAAGATGGGAGGAGCAAGAACAATGGGAAAGTACTGAGGCCGCAGCAGGAGAAGTTTTAGACGGGGAGGGCTTTTCTGCCTTTTCGCTTCCTCTGTTACAGCAAGATTTGTTCTGGGAAGACGACGAGCTCAGCTCTCTTTTCTCCAAAGAAGCAGAGCAACACAAGCTTCAGATCCAGGGCACACATGTCGAGGTTCACGATGATCTGACTTCGGCTCGCCGCGATGCTCTGGCTTGGATGTCCAAAGTCGTTTCCCATTGCGGATTCACAACTCTCACCGCCCTTCTCGCCGTTAATTACCTGGACCGGTTTCTCTGCAGCTTCCATTTCCAGAGAGACAAGCCGTGGATGATTCAGCTCGTGGCTGTTACGTGCCTCTCTCTCGCTGCCAAAGTAGAGGAGATCCAAGTCCCTCTTCTCCTAGACCTGCAACTTCAAGTACGTGACCACTCGGTAACTACGTTATGTTTGCGTCCTGACGTCTTCCCTTGTTTTCGCCTGTGGAACTTATTTAGTTCGGGGTTTCGTCCTCTTGTAATCGATTAGGTTGGGGAGACAAAGTACGTGTTCGAAGCCAAGACGATTCAGAGAATGGAGCTTCTTGTTCTGTCTGCCCTCCAGTGGCGGATGCATCCGGTGACCCCACTCTCCTTCGTCGACCACATCACGAGGAGGCTGGGGTTGAAGACCCATCTCCACTGGGAATTTCAAAGGAGATGCGAGCGTCTCCTTCTCTCTGTGGTCTCTGGTCAGTTTGTAGATCGAGCCAGTCTGGTTTAGTTTGGTTTTCTTTCGAAGATGAAATCTGAACCGAACAAGAAAGATGCTATCTTTTTAACAAAACCAAAATTTTTTACCCACCCAAGTAAAGTTCTTTGTCTTATGATTGATTTCAGATGTAAGAACCGTGGGTTGTCTTCCGTCCGTTTTGGCCACTGCCACAATGATGCACGTGATAGATCAAGTTGAGCCTTTCAATTCGATCCACTACAAGAACCAGCTTCTTGATGTGCTTAAAATAACGCAGGTTAGTTAATTGACTCGTAACATGTTTGGTCTCACTAGATCAGTTGTTTCTGGAAATCAGCAACTAATGATGATACTTATTATTTGTTTATGATGCACAGGAGCGGGTGAGTGATTGCTACAAGCTCATCGTTGGTCTGTCCGCCGGTTCGGAAGGGAAGGATCTGAAGCGCAGGTACTATGATGGTCCAAGCAGCCCGAGCGGGGTCATCGACGACCTATGGAGCAGTGAGAGCCCAAACGACTCCTGGGGAGTGGGGCCGTCTCCAGGGCCAGTGTTTAAGCGGAGCAGAACCCAAGAGACAGAAATGCGTGTCCTTCTGGATATTGTGGCCAGCCCTTCTTAATTAATTCTTGAAGAACTGAGGATTTTTGGTGCTACTGGATCGAATAGTGTTAATTAATTGTTTCTCATGCTTAATTATGCTGAACTGGAGCCTAGCTTAAGGAATTGGGTTTAGTACCAAGAATGCCCCCCACCCGATATGAAGAATGGTCGATTCAGATGAGGACATGCGCGGCATTTTGACATATAAAGATGCAGAGAAAGACACTAAGAAAGGGTGGAGTTACTCCTTTTCTTTATATAGACATAAATATATATAAATTTCCATAAATAAATTCAGAAACGCTTTTGTTTGTTTTGCTTTAGTTAGATACTTAGCAAATGGAGATATGGTACCGTCCATCAGGGCGTACAGCTGTCACTAACAAATAAATTAACGTTATTAGTGTTCAATAGTAGGTAAATAGTATTTATCTTACAGTGCCTGAAACTAAATTGTTAATGTCAATTTCTAGTATTTGAGTATATGCTTCTAATATGTGAATGTTTGCAAGTTGTTTTTCTAATGGTGAGGATAAAATATTTTGATTATTTAAATTTTATCTTTAATTGGGAGTATAATACTGTTATTTTAAAGGATATTTAATTGAAAAATTGGAGTATAATGTTATTTTAAAAAATATTTAATTAAAAAATTATGTCACATTTTTATAACTCTCTATATGGTTGTATCTTATTTGCATGTAGATGAAGTTAAATACATTTTATATATACTAAACACTATGGAGATATAATTGAACATTTTATTTATAGAATTAGGCATCTCATATATAAAAATTAACATCAAACTATTGATTTTTATTCTAAGTACAAAGTGTCTAACTCTATCTTTTCTTTTCTTTCTTGTTTTTTTTTAAATTTTTGCAGTGTCCAAGTGCCTAAATATGGTGATTGGATGTCTAGTATAATAGTTTAAGTGTCTAAATCTGGTAAAAAAGTGTCTAGTCAACCCGTTTGAGTATGGTTTCCCAAGTGTTGAATTGAAGTATATAAATGTCTGATTATGATGGTTGAATGTCTAGTATGATGGGTTAAGTGTCTAAATCTAGTAAGAAAATGTACAATCTATATGATTGTGGTGTCCAAGTTTTTAAGTATGACGCATTACATGTTTTCTTCATTTTATATAAAATTAGATACTACGTAGATATAATTGGATATTAAAAAACAAACATATTTAAAAAAAAAAGACTATATAAATTTTTATACAAACAATTTATGTACTGGTGTTTAATATAATCTATAGGAGTGTCTAATTTTATCTACGGTAATATCCAATGTCACATATTGTGGTGTCTAATTTCTAATGAAAAATAAAAACAGAGGCACCATTTTTTCCTTTTATGTTATCTCAGCCTGTGTGTTGGTTAAAATATTAAATGTTAGTGTAAAAATATTAAAAAATTGTAACTGATTTAGATTCCAGCAATAAAAATAATAAAAGAGATTTTTTAAAATAAAAGAATTATTTGATGTTAAAAATAAAAAATGGTAATTGATTTAATTCCTTAAAAATATGGAAAAAAAATAAATTTTTTATAAAAATATCTTTAGAAAAAAATAATTATTTTTCAATTAAACGTGAAATGGAAAAATGTAATTGGATTTGAAAAAAAAAAAAGAAAAAGCAAATTGAGGACAGACACCGTTACGCGCTCCGTCCCTGGCGTATATCCGCCGAGAATTGTCCAGCAAATGTCGTGTGGTCAGCTGTCACTTGGCACAAAGACAACGGTTAATCAAGGCTTGGGGTTCAGGGGAAGATATGGTTGGACTTTGGGGCTGGGGGGAGAGATTGTGCTGGCACGTGACGGGAGGGAGCAAGAGGCTGTCGGCCAGTGGGGATTGGTTGGTTCTTGTGGGGACTTTTCGATTTTGGAAGGTTTTGACTTTGACCTCCAGGGCGTAAGAGCGACCCCACCCTAAATTCTCTCTCCTCGCGGGCTGGAGCGTGCATACAGATACTGATGCCACATGGCAAAAATGGCGATATTCAGCCTGAAACAGATACTAAGCACCATTTTCTTTACATAAATTTTGATAGTAAAATATTTTAAAGGTAAAATATTAGCTTGGAAAAAGTATTGCTTGTGGTTGTAGGATATTATATGTCACATGTCATGCTTACAGTTACAAATATTATTTAAAATATTTGATAATTGTAATTTTTATGTTTTTCAAGTAAATTGTTGTCACATATAAAACTATCTACGACAAATATTGAAAAAAAAAATGCGAGACTTTTACCAGTACTTTAAATTTTCATCTTTTCTGTGATTTTTTGAGAGCATTATTCTCGTAGGAAAAGAAAATTTTTTTTACTGCATGGTGTTTATTTTCCAATTGGGTGAATTACAATTTACCCCTAACATTTGGTCTATATTGCACTTTGCCCCCACTATCTGGGAATCATACAGTTTACCCCATTTAAATTCACTTCTATCTAAACATATGTTAAGATGGTGGGACCCACATTGAGAAAGTCCGAAATAACCCTAGGTGGACTCACCTATCCAACTTCACTTCCTCGCCTTCCACCCTGCCCTTCACCTCATCTCGGAAGTACTATTTTCCAATCACATTTCAGATTTCCAAATTGATGCCTTGGCAAATTCCTACGATAATAAACAACCATTACAACTCTTAGACAAAAACAATATAGAAAGAAAGATAGAATGCTCCTCCTAACTATTGTTATATTTTCAAGCAATCATCAATCAATCTCCAATACATAAGATTAATGAGTAATTCACTTTTAAAATTCACTACAATGAACGGATCCATTTCAATTGGTGCACTACTTTTGAAATGGAAGCTCAAACCTATTCCTGACATCAAATTTCCTAGTCTAGTTCAAAAACTGGTCCTAATTCCATATTGAATCCTACAAAACTAAAGAAATTGTAGTAATGAACATAGCATGAGAAGAAAGGCACAAATACTTGAAAATGATGATTACGCCTATGAAGGTGACCCAGAAAGCAGCGCTTCAAGTGGTGGAGAAACTAAGCAGAAGAGCAAGCTTAAGAAACGCGGAGAGCTTTGGACATATGAATCAGTAGGTTGGCCAAAACGATGTTGTTGTTAGTAAAACATTTCGCTACCAGCGCCACTGAGGAGATGGCCAAGATGGGTTGGGACCTAAACATGAGAGAAAAGATCAAGCCATACTTGAAAGAGTTTGACTTCTTAAATCCGATGGTCGCCTATGTTTCTTGACTCCACCGACATCTAATCGACCCATTGTTCCTAATCCTGCTACCATAAAACTAATTTAACTTGGACATCCTGGATGCCAATGCCACGACGAGAATTAAGAGGAATCTGAAAAAAAAAGAGTTGAGCTTTTGAATTGGACAGAGATAGAATCAAGATTGAGGGAATCAACTTTGGGGATGTCGTATTAACATGGTACGCCTAAACGACAACGAAGCAGTTGAGGTTCTAGGGGCGATTTCGGGTTCACGTTCCCAAATTTGGGCAGGGCCCATCATGCTTACGGCTATGAAGAGGGACGTAATGACAAATGGGGTAAATTACATAATTCTCAAATAGAATGGGGCAAAATGTAATATGAACTAGACCTTCGGGGCAAAATGTAATTCATTCTTTCCAACTTGAACCGTTTATTTTGACTTATTTCAAGTTTGAAGCTTAACTCAACCCACCAAATAAAAATTTAAGACTTCTACTAGCATTTTTTAAATTTTATAACTTAGCATTTTGCTTAACTTATATAGTAATTGATAGTTTAAACTTAAAGAAGTTCAAAAAGCATCTTTAAAACATTTTTAAAAAAGTTAGGTATTTTCTATTGGTTTTTATTTTCTTTGGCCGGATATGGAAAAAAATTCATAAAAAATTAGTTAGTTTCTAAGAAAAATTATTCAAGTGATTATTAACTAGATATAGTGTTAACTATTGAATAATAATAGTTCGAGACAAAAAATCACAAATATGAAAAAAAAGGATTATTTGTAACAGGAAAAGTAATTATTAACTAGATAGAATATAAAATTAACCTAAGAAATCTTTTTGTTAGGGATGTAGTTTGGACTTGTACCCATGAGTACCTTATCACTCCATATTTGATGGGTAGGTTTTTTTTTTTTTTTTTTTGCAACTGCATGGGTTCAGGTAATTTTTAATTTTGTAAAAATTGTATATGGGGAAGGTATAAGTTTAAGGATTTACCCTTGCTGAGCATGGCTCATGCTCTACTTGCATGTTATATATACAGTTTGGTTTCAATGTTTATTGTTTATTATTTAATTTAGCCTAATGAACTATTTTTTTGTTTTTATGTTTACGGTTTAATGTAGCCCAATTGATGTTTTAGATTAATTGCATTTTCACAATCATGTGCTAAATGAATTATTTGTTATATGAATTTTTTTTACAGGTATAATACCTGACCATATTTGCTCCAAAACTTGGAGGATTTGGGTAAAGAACCCATACCAAATACAGGTTGAGAGAAGGACTTGGGTAGAACTCTTATATTGCGGATATGATTTAGGAATGACTCTACCTTCACCAAATCTGGCTCATTAACATCCCTATTTTATGCATTACATTCATATTTTTTTTTTCGTCTAATGTTTTTGAAGCGTTATTCTTGTTGGGAAAACATTTTCTTTACCACGCGTGCTGTTTATCTTCAAACGGGCACAGTTTTCTGACTTTGTTTGAAGTTTGACGCTCAATGGAGCAATCAAAAGCTCCGTTTAGGAACAACAACACTTAGATAATTTATTCAAGAATTGAGATAAAAAAAATATTGAATTTAAAAGTATCTTTCAAAATTCTCTTATACTAATTGCTATGCTAATGCTAAATGGATCCCAAATCAACTAAGGGCTAGTGCCAACGCTGTTAATCAGGCACAAAAGTCTATCTATGGAAAGGTGGTGTCCATTACACGGTTTGAAAATACCTTAAACTTTTTAGTTAACTGGAGAAAATTTTCGATCGGTTAATATATTCAATCGCCATTCAATAGGCGTTTGTTAATCAGATTCAAATCAAATGGTGCACTGAAGAAAAGCCTTCTAACTGATCGAAAGCTAGTTTTCTGTAAAATATATATATGATCTGATGATTCTGATCAACAAATTAAAGGCAGATATTTATTTCATTAGTTAGCTGTTGGTAAATCTTTGTCTCGGTAAAGGATTCTGATTCGGCTCACCTCAGCTGGGCATGCCCTGCCCGAAACTTTTAAATCGAATTCTCTCCCCTTTATCGCCATCACAGACTCCAAATTGTTCCTTCACCTTTCCTTTCCTTTTGCACCACCCCCCCCCCTTTTCTTTATTTCCCCCATTCATTATTTCCCCCATTCATGTGCACTATTTCTTGGTACCAGTTTTATTTTTTACACTGTTTCCCTAAGTGCAGCCAAGGGGATGAATTTGTTGATTTTTGGAAAATTATACAGAAAACTAGCTTTTGAAATATTAAAGTAAAAACTAAGTCAAAGAACATAAAACAGAACATTCAATATTTAAGGACTAAAATGAAATAATAATTAAAAGTTAGAATTCATTTATGCAATTTATTCTTTTAGTAATTTACATCCTATGTCATCACTCCAACGCTTTCTAAATTATATACTTTCATGCAGATGAAAATTGATACTAATGAAGTGATGTTAAATATTCTATAAAAATATATTAGATATATAAATGTGATAAATATGTTGCATTCACTGCTATTTATGCAATGTTCGTTTATTATTATTATTATTATTATTATTATTATTATACAACATCAAATATTATTATTTCATCAGTGCCCAATTATCTTAGATGGGGGACTATATACTATGTAAGAGTTACGAACAAGTATTATTGGTATTTTGAGAACCAATTTTCAAAACGATAAACTTTTAAAATGTTTGGTATTCAACTCTTTAATGTCGAGTTTCATCACAGACTCTCATTACTTGTTACTCCATCCGTCTCATATTCTTTGCACCATTCACTTTTTAGTAATTAATTTATAATTTTTTATTTTCAACATATGAATATATAAATGAAGAATTTTTTATATAAGAATGATAAATCAAGACATATAGTTTCTAAATATATATTTTTTAAAATTTTTTCTAACAAATACTAATATGAATAAATTCAAGTCAAACTAATGTAAAAAAGTCAAATAGTGTAAAGAATATGGGATGGAGGAAGTATTATTTATTGCAGCACTAATATTGGAGTTCATTCACCAAGCGTTGGGAATCCGACTCCAGCACCAAAATGTCAATACCATGACTTCTTACCTCTCTCAAACCCCACAACAGCGCCATTGCCTCCATGTATGGTGGATTGTTCCCGTCATAATTCTAACAGAAGGACATGGCGAAATGCACCAGCCTTAGCTCATCTCGGCAAATAACACCCACCCCTCTTTTCCTTGCGATGTAGATGAGGCACCATCGACGTTGATCTTCGACAATGAGCCACACGGGGGCACTCACACGTTTGGAGCTCGACTGATGATGGAAGGCTTCACGACGTGCTGTCTTCCAAAGGTAATCCAACTTGCAATTCACGCACAAATAGAATGCACCATGCACCTTCATTGGCATTTGGCATGCTGTTTCATGGACAACTTGATTCCAGTTGTACCATAAATACCATCCTGCTATTGCCAACTTTAATGCTAGCTGCTCATCTTGCTAAACCTGTAAATGGATGGCTCCACCATCAGCAAACATGGATCCCTTTCCTTGAGCACCCATCTAACAAACGTACAAGCAAAGAGAACATGATAAACCGATTCCTGCTCCTAACCACAAACCAGACAGCTTTCTGAAACCTCCATCCCCCGTTAGGAAAGATTTTCTATAGTAGGCAAAGCATCAGCGCAAGCTCTCCATAAAAATAAATTAGCATGGGGAGGCAGTGATAAGCTGCATAGCCAAGCCCAAAAGGCTGATAAAAATTAATAGCATAGATAATGTAATAGGCTGATTTTACTGTAAATACTCCATGATCATTCATTCTCTACGTCAAAATGTCTTCCAAACATCGAGGGGAGAAAGGGATCCTTTTAATGGCAGTTACATCAACTAGGTGGAAAAAAACATCAATCATATCATAATTCTAAAGAAGAGATTCGTGATTAATAAGATGGGCTACCCTTCACTTTTTGGTACCAGGAACCACTTTGGTAGATACCAATGGATTAGGACCCAGAAGCCACTTATCCTTCCAAATGGAAATACTTACACCTCTCCCTACTCTCCACTCTACTCCCATTTTCACAATTGCTCTTTCTACTAACAAACCTTTAAAGATAACTTAGAAAGATTTCAGAATTGGGGCATTAAAAAATGATAAGGTGGGGAAATAACATCCTCTTGGCACCCTAGCGGCCAAACTTAACAGCATCTTTTCTAGTCTCCATGCTTGTTTTGTAAGAATTTCATGGTTAAAAGCTTTTATATTCCCCTACTATATTAGAAACACACAATCTCTCCCAATTGCACCAGGGCATTTTCCTTTTCTAGATGTCTAAAAACCAAAAAAATGTAGAAGGCAACAATTGTAATTTGTCATATACCTTAGTCGGGAGTAAGACATAACTCATTAGATGTGTGGGCTTGACTTGAACAATTGATTTAATCAATAGACTCCAGCCTACCTAAGAGAGTAAGAGGCCTTCTAATAGGCCATATTGTGCTTCACCTTTCCACTCCGGAAATTAAACTGCATTGTTTTCTTTCATCTTAAGAGCCACAGAAACCCCAGATATTTATTCGTTTTCAGATAAGCACGTGTCCCTAATAATTCATGATGTGATTTCTCTGACCATGATGATAACTGGGGTTAAAAAAGATTGATGGTTTCACCATATTAACCACCTATCCTGAGGCCCTTTGATAAAGCTCTAATGTTGCTAATAGGAGCCTCAAACCACCCTATTCAGCTTTAAGAAGTAAAATACAACTGTCAGTGAAAAGCAAGTAGGAGACCAGAGGGTTATACCTGCTTATTGTAATCCCAGAAATCTTGTACTGCATTTTTGCATGCCTCAGAAGTCTCAACAACCCTTTAGCACATAATAAGAAATGAAAGGGTGAAAAGGGGTTTTTTTGCCTGAGACCTCTCGATGCCCTAAATATTCAAGAAGGTTACCCGTTCAAAAGAACTAAAAAGAAGCAGTCACCACACAACTCATAATGAGGTTAATCCAAGTGTCATCAAAACCCAAGAGCCTTATCATTCCTCGTAGGAAGGACCATTTAACCTTATCATATGCCTTGGACATGTTTAGCTTCACTGCCAACGCACCTGACCTTTGCCCATAAAGCCCGTTGATAAAATGACAAGTCTCCAAAGGCACCAAGGTATTATTCGTGAAGAGTCTACCAGAACAAATGCACTTTGAGTACCTGAAATTAACTTAGGCGACACCGACTTTAAACGATTCACCAGGACTGTCGAGACAAGGTTATAAAACACATTACAAAGACTGATTGGCTTGAAATTTCCCAAAGATTTATGGTTTTGTACCTTCAGGATAAGAACAATATAAGTTTGATTCAGCTCCTATGGTACTACACCCCTTGTAAAATACACATGACAAAATTCACCACATCTGGGCCTCAAATATGCCAATATTTTTTAAACAACATCGGAGGTAGGCCATAAGGCCCCGAGGATTTAGTAGGAAACTCGAACCTCCTTCCCACTGAATGGTTTCATGAGATCCCTATCCATGTTTTCAGCCACTACCAGATTAACTAATGAAAGAATCTTGTTGAAACGGGACGAACTTGACGTAGAGAAAAAAAATTTAAAATAACTAGCCACTACTTCCCGAATTTGCTCTAAGTTCGCCACCATAAAGCCATCTTCCAACCAAAGACTCTCGATGATACTCTGTTGTCTTCTCTCAATTGGCTACCTGATGAAAGAACTTAGTGTTCCTATTGTCCTCTTTCAACCATATCGCCTTCGTTCTCCGGCACCAATATTTCTCCTCTGATTCATACATTCAATGGAACTCAACTTCTAACTCCTCTTTCTACTGTAATATCTAATCATTGAGGCTCTTGGAAGTTAATCTTTCTAGCTCTCATTCGACTTGCTTAATCTGAACATGGATACTTTTCAAGTCCCTGCACCAGACCAACAAGCAACATTTGCACCTTGCTAATTTTTCAGGCAAGGCCACCCATTAGTAGCAATACAGAATCGTAACACCTGTTCACACTTTTCCTCCAAAGTCCACATATTTTCAAAATGCCAAACTCTACGACCCGAAGACATCTTGCCTAAGAAACAAACATGACGCCACAATGATCTGAACAAGCAAAAAAGAAGTGATACACATGCGTCCAAGGAAATAAAATTTTCCACTCCAATGTAGCTAGACCTCAATCCAACTGTTCCATTACCCGGACCCCGCAAGAGCAGATGTGCTCCCGAGTGAAATCTGACCCACAATAACCGAGGTCTATTAGCTTTGTCTTCTCTACAATGTCTCGAAAAGCTTCCATTTGACAAGGATTGCAACACATCCACCCTCCTTTTCTGACGACCACAGGAGTTTGTTAAAGCCACCAACTATAATCCAGGTCAGTGAGCATTAAGAAGAAAATTGCCTAAGTAAGTCCCATGATCTGGCCCGCAGCTCCCACCTCAGGCTTCCATAAAACCTATGAATCGACATAAAGAACCCAGGGCAGCGATTTTCACATGAATATGAAATTGAGGAAAAGATAGTAAGTCTACCTCGCATCATTGCTGGAAGTTTTAAAATACTTAAGCAATGCCGCTATAATTTTTTTTTAAACGGAAAAATAATACTAAAACATAAGCTTTTTCTCTGAATAAATGTCATAAATGTTCCCTAAACTTTAGTCATTATTTCCTTTTAGTTCCTAAGCTATTCAATATTCTATTTTAGTTCTAAACATATTAAAAATATTTCATTTTAGTCCTATATCTATTCAAAATGTTTTACTTTGGTCACAATTTGATGAAATTTGTTAACTCAAAGTATTTTTTTGATAAAAACTTTTTATATCATAATTTAAACTATCTGATAACTGACTTACAATAAATTTAATCTGTATAAAAAAATTTTTACAGTTAATAAAAAATTCAAATGACCTTTTTTTTTTCTCTCTGTAAATTGAACTTATTGAATTCAGAAAGAAAAATATTAAAATATTTAAATTTAGTAGAAGATGGTTGCCGAATATTTAAATTAAAATTTCAAAAGTTTCTATCAGATAATTATTCTGAGTTAATAAATTTCATCTGGTGAGGGACCAAAATGAAACAATTTTAATAGGTTTAGGATCAAAACAAAATATTCAATAGGTTAGGGACTAAAAGGAAACAATGACTAAATGTTAGGGACCATTTATGCAATTTACTCCTTTTTCTCTTTAAAATTATGTGAAAAGTGACAAGAATTAGCTAATATAAAATAAATGGAGTATATTATTATTATTATTATTATTATTATTCATAATTCTAAAGGTTGAGCATTATTTTACATGGTTTTTGAGGTTCGGGAAGTGTCGACGGATAATTGGCCTTTTTTTGTCAGATAAAGAGTTTTTGTGGAGATTCGAGTTCCGGCTAACTGATACTTGGGGCAGCATCACTCAAAAGAAGCAGAGGTCGCTTGAGTATATTATTTGATTTAATTGGAATATGCTTAAATTAATGGTTCGGAATGGATGATACTAGTAACAAATATAGGGTAGACTAACTTAAATTCCGCCGCATGAAAAAAATAAAAAGGCGGTAGTTAAAGAAAAAAAAAAAGGTTCCCATAAGTAGAATTTTGCTATTATCTTTTAATTTGTTGCTTTTCTTTACTTGCACACAGCTGTAAAGGTTAAGTAAAGACGAGTGAGTTGGAGAAGAGACGCAGCGATGTTGTTTAAACAATCCACTAATGTTCAATTACTTTTTGTAGTTGAAAAATCTACACGGAGTCCTTTTGACCACAACCTATTTACGGCGTGACGATCCATGACTTTCCTTCCACTGCTCCTTTTTCCTTTTTTTTTTTTTTTTGTTTTTGTTTTTCCTTCCCTTCCAGCAGATTATAAAAACAAGACAGAATTCAAGAATATTGTACCGAATTGAACGTTTCTTGATCCAAATGTGTACCGATCTGCATGCTTCTACTTCATTGCTTTCGGCTTCCCGTAGCTCCGCCCATCCGTTTCATCTCTCAGACAAATTTTTCTGTAAAATGTAACGTGTCATATTAATTTTAACGCAAAGGCTCAATATTTACAACACCAACACACCAACGGTAACAATGACAAATAATGAACTGTGGACCGTCCAGTCTGGGCACATGAAGTAAAATTAAAATGTGGAGCAAGCCAAGTAGTAGTCGTAGCAGTACTGAAATGGTCATGAAAGCGTTCCTCCTCCTCCGCCCAACCCAGAGGTCCAGGGATCCATCAGACTTTGGCATCTCCGCTGCCTCCCTCGCATTATATAATTAGTAAATTTAAGTTTGGTCCCAGAGGAAAAAACCCCATCCACCTAGCTATCTATGCATGCATAATGATAAGAAGAGAGAGGTTAGCGAATTACAGCTTACAGTGTGGTCGGGTCGGTTCGGATGCGGCCCAAGTGGAAGGGGTCCAGTTGAGATCTGGGAAAAGCCCTAAACCATAATGAGCAATATAAATGTGATGCTTGTTCACTCATCACTCTTCAGCCCCAACATCCATTACGTGATTCACATAATTGTTTTTGTATCTCATCCATCCTGTCCATCCACTCCAAATTAGCTAGTTATCAATCTATTTCTAACTTACTGTTGGGAGCCGGGTTTCTCAAAGTCAAACCTGCAGCCGCTGCCTATGTAATTCTAGTGTGACTGTAGACTGTAGTCCTCCACCACCATATCTATATATTATCTGCAACATCTTATGATTTCTTCTGGCTACATACATATGTACCCCATTTCATCTCGTTATTATGTAAATGTATAATGTTAACCTACCCTCACATACAAGTGATCACGCGATCATCGATCTCTCAAGTTTTAGACCTTAATCACATGTGACCCAACTTATGGCTCACCCTATTAACAATTTCATATCTTTTGTCTAACAGCCCCGAATTGAATGCTAATATTTGGAAGCTGCAAAAAGTGTCAAGTGTTAAAGCAGGAGGAGACGAGCAACAAAGGGCAGAGTAGAGGTAGAGATCAGTGGAAAAGCTATTTAACCGCTATGATGAGCAGGGTGGATGACGGGGGTGGTGGTCCTTAATTGATAGGGTACTCCGGGATCTGTTTGTCGTTAATTACTCACTCGCATGAGGTATGCAGTGCCATTTCTCCCCTACAGTTGGTCGACTTATTGCTAAGATTGGTACAGGTTGCCTTTACAGGGGTCAGAGAAAAGGACAAGAGGGGTTCTTGACGGATGTCTCTAACGGGCTGAGGGTCGCTCAGTCTCTGCAACATATATGGTACCACCAACTGATCTCGGCCCAGTTGCCAACGTGTCCACTCCTCTCAGGCAAAGATTTCAGTATCTCCTCGTTGCCCTGTCCCTATCGTCCCTACACTAATTAATTTTGTCAATCCAATCACCCAAGCACATTAATTTTTGTTTCAAGTACGACCTTCTGCTACATTATAGTTTTGTTTTGTCTGTCTCTTAGTTACTTGTCTGAGAGTCTCAAATTACTTATTCATGTTTTCTTAACTCATTTGATTTTTCTTTTGTAAACCCACGCACTAAACTTTATGAAAAGTCAAATGAGACATTTTTTACAAGACAGAGGGAGTAATTAATTTCTCTAGTTTAGACCACAACTCCTTTGAAGAGTTTCCTTTTCTGAGCATACAATCAAATGTGAAATTACTTATAAATATATATACTCAGAATTGTGTTAATTAAATTGCAGTTCGTTACAACCTGTTATTTGTCTCCACTGTAATAAATTTCGGCTCCCAAGTTACAAATTTAAAACAGTTAGAGAAGTAAATGGTAGAGGAATGTAAATTCCATTGCTGTGGCACTCTTTCCCTCCCCCATCATGTATTGCGGACTGCTACACAACAAAACAACAGCCCCTTTCATGTCCTTCCCTGTGCCTGTAACTGGCTCGCAGTGCAAAGAGGATTTGATCACCCCAATAAACACAAAGAGGAGGCAGCCACAACAAGCAACAAAAAATCACACGGCAGTAAAAACGAAGAAACCAGAATTTTCGCAGAACACAAATAAAATTAATCATCCAAACGAGCTGTGACGAAGACTTATCAAATTTCCCGCATTATGGTAGGTATACTTACTCTGCAAGTGAGTCGTGCATGCATAATATCATTGTATGGTACTACGTAACATGTAGATGTAGGGGCGCTAATTATTAATTTGTCTGGCAGTCATATATCTGTCCAAAAAGAAAAAAAAAAAAGAAAAGAAACGCCATTTACAGTTTGGAACATTTAATATTTCCAGCCTTGGCAGTGAAGGGCAGTATGGGCTGAATATGATTGGACCACCAACATTTTTCTGGTTGTAAAAATGAAACCCGTGACCTTTTTTATACCACAGCAGCCACATGGATCACATTTTAATCATCTCTACTATTCTCGAATTATTGGCATGAGTACTAATTAAAGGATGGCAGCAGATGAAATGTTTTTCAGGGTTAGAGATACATCTCATATTGCCAAGACTGGTTGGTTAATCATATTTTCTGAGTGTCAAATGACCAGAATTCCCATCTTTTTTCTTTTTTTGTGACTGATCAGGGTATAGTTCTTTACTTATGAAACAGATTTCTTCTAACTGTAGCAAAAGAGGGAGTTTAGACAGGAAATGGGTAAGATAAATACCCGTCTTTTGTAACTCATGTTCTAGCAAAAAGGTATAAAAAAGAAACTGAGAGAGAGAGAGGGATTAGATTACGCCCAGTAAGCTCAGAAAGAATTACCAGACAAAGGTTTGTCTTAGCGGGCAGTGATCCGTACGCTACATGAATATAAGCGAGGGGAGACCAGGACCGGAGGGGAGAGGACATTCAATTATATTGCCCACGTACTCATAAATCATTACTACGGAGTACTTCTCATGAACCAGAACCACCAAAAAATAAAAGATATATTAAGAATAATTCATTTTAATTTAAGTCAAGTGACTTATTTTTATTTTTATATTTTTTTATCTAAAATTAATTTTATTTAAAATTTAATGTTATGTAAATATAATAATTTATTTGAAAGTAACTTTTTTATGATGTTGTTAAATTTCTATAAATTTTTTTTTTTAAAGCTTTAAATTAGAAAAAATTTATAAAAATTTAGTAAGATTATAAAAATTTTATTTTTAATTAATTATTGTAGCTACATATTATTGACTTTCAATAAAAATTAATTTCAAATAAAAAAAATACATAAAAATAAAAATAAATTATTTTATAGTCAATTAACTTAAATTAAAATAAATTAGATGTAAGTGTCCCAACTCACCCCGCCAACTTCATTATTAACCCACTATTACCTGAAAGGGAATGACAAGACTGATCCCTGAAAGTTAACAATAGATAAACGATTCGTCCCAATTTTTTTTTTAAAACAAAGATCCAGATAACAGTCTTTGAAAAAAAAAATCAGCTCAATAAATGAATACTTAATTTCTTGTTTGTTACTAAATTGATGTCTTACATATCCTTCTTATAAGAAGTTGGGATTTCAGTGGCATTAATAGCCCTTTCTGAAACTACATTACCACTCTTGCTAGACGCAAATTCAAACACCATCAAGGCAGTTCTTGAAAAATTGGTAGTTTCGTATAACATATGCTGGCTTAATTCAAAAATATCAAGACACAGACACTTGCAGAAAAATCAGCGCAAGAAAATATTTACAACTGGGGGATAAAAAAAGAAAAAAGAAACGTGTTTAAAGGCCGAACTCAAAAGATCCTCGCATTCCGCTTTGGGCCAAGTCGCAGACCCAATTCCCTTCCGCTTTTTAGCAGGCCGTTTCCCTTGAACCTTCCCTTGGGTTTCATATTTATCATCCTCCAGCTTTTCTGGACTTCCCAATGTCTTCTTATCCATTATTTCAATAACAACTACGAAATATCGAAATCAATACGGGAAACTGAAAGATTTCTATATCAATTGCCAAGTTTTAATATTTCCTCTTTCTGTAGTTTTTATTTGATTTTCTTAAAATTGAGTTTCATCCGCTTTTTTTTTTTCATATTAATTGTTGTTAAATTCTTTTGAAAAAAGACTAGTTAGTTGTTACTTAGGATTTCGCATACATTTACATACAGGTACATCAACTTGTCACTCATTAAAAAAAAAAAAACCCCTGTTGAATCACACCCATTTCAGGGGCCAATAGTGCAGTAGCATCTCTCCTAATGAAAAGTGCGGATCCTCTCAAATTCATTGGACCATCCAGTTTTGAATATAGGACATGATGGTGCCACATATTCCTCGTTTAAAAAAAAAAAAAAATTATTTACTGCTGTAAGTATAAAATACAGTTTAGTGCAAAATCATTTTTTAAAGAGGAAAAGTTTTTCTACATTAATACAGTGTACATAGAGTAAAATACATAAGGCAAAATACAACTATGGAAAAATTATACGCGACGTGACTGACTTTGGACCAGAAAGTATGTCGGCACCCTAAAGTTTTACTTGAGAAGACTGAATATTGAGAGAGGGAGCGAGTATATTCTCCATCAGATGGATGGCTTTTTAAGTCAAGTGGGATTCGACTCGAAGTGGCCGGTTAAACACTTAAAATATTTCTACATCTTGTTTCAAATACTTGTGAGTCATCGACGAGCTTCATTATGCAAAACGGACTAGTTTCATTGCAAATGGGCAGAAGTAACTCGTCCAGATTAGGCCGTTATATGTCTTTTTCTTCCCATTGCTAGTAATGCAATTGAAAATATATAGTTGTTTCGTTAGTGAAGACTGAAGACATACAAACTAGGTTCTATCTCCTGCTTCTCTCTTGACCTCTATCCCATGCACCAAGTGGCGGCTACAGCAGTTATATTTTGTACGGTTAAGTTTAATTGTCCATATATATTTAAAAAAGAATGATACTTTTAATGGTGATTTCGTCAATTTATAATTTAATACCGTATAAGTATGTCAATTTTATATATATGTTGTAAGGTTTGTTGTCTCAAATTCAAAAAATTCAATCATTTTAGTTTGTTTAGGATTTGCTTTAGTTTTTCTATTTATTTGAGGTTTTATTTTCTAGCAGAATGTAACTAGGGTTTGTAGTGTGTAGCCTATAAAAAAGTATATTGTGATAAGACGTTAGATATAAGAAAAAAAATCAATATGATGAAAAGACAAAATGTGAGGGTTTCAAGATGGATGAGAAGTTCAAAGGTTGGAAAGAGCTAGAATGAGAAGTCTTTTATGATTCTCATAACTTGTAATTGTGTGAAAGTAAGATATTGAGGTTGTCAGTAGCAAGCAGGGGATCTGTAGACCTGTGTGAGCAATAAGAGCATATCTCTACTACGTGAGCACTAAGGACATACCTTTATTATAATCTTTATATTTTTTTTGAGTATATATCTCTCATCTATTGATGTAGATTAGTTAAGAGCCGAACCATATTAAATTCGTATGTACTTGTTTGATCGTGTTTGTTGTTCCGTTGTGCGTGATGAGTGTGATTGAGGAATTTTTTCCCAATAAGTGGTATTAGAGCTTATGATTTGGTTATAGCATAGTGAAGCTTGTGGTTTGGTCTTGGCATGGTGGAGCCTGTGATGTATTCTTGGCATGGTGGAGCCTGTGATGTATTCTTGACATGGTGGAGCTTTATGTTTATGTGTGTTGATGTTCATGATGTTGTTGTTTGGAGTTATGTTCGTGTTGTTCATATTCGTTTGCGTTCATTGTTGTATTCGTGTTTTGGTGATGTTTGTGGTGTTTGTGTTTTTTATTGTGATCGTATGTTCATGATGTTCGTGGTCGTTTTCGTTCATTGTTGTGTTTGTGTCTTGGTGGTGTTTGTTGCTCATGGTCATGATAATTTGTTTGTAGTTGCCATCACATGTGCTCATGTTTAGGAGGATTTGAGTCAAAGTGAAAATTATTGGGTTTGTTGGCTCAAATTCAAGAAGTTAAAGAATTTTAGTTTGTTTAGGATCGATTTTAGTTTTCCTATTTTTTTGGGATTTTGTTTCCTAGTTAAATATAACTAAGGTTTGTGGTGTGTAGCCTGTAAAAAGACATGTTGTAGTAGAATTTTGGATAAGAGAGAACAAGCCAATGCGGTTAAGGGATAAGATGTGAGATTTTTAAAAGGAATGAGATGTTTTGAAGCCAGAGAGAGTTATGACGAGAAGCTTTTTGTGATTTTCATATTTTGTAATTATGAGAGAGCAAGATATTGAGGTTGTCAGTAGTGTGCAGATGATTCATAGACCAATGTAGGTATTAAGGACATACCTCTACTGTAATCTCTATATTTTGTTTGAGTAAATTTCTTTTATCCGTGGATGTAGGCTAATTAGGAGTTGAACAATGTTAAATTTGTGTGTTCTTATTGGATCGTATTTGCTGTTCTGTTGCAAGTGATGAGTGGGATTAAGAAAAAAAAAATTCCCACATATGTGATAAATAAAATTTTAATTTTAAAATAGTATTGCTTACCAAAATTTTCAAGAAATTCTAGTTAAATTTAAGTTCAAAAAGTCAAAAGTGGTAATATTAGGGGATGAAGGAATATAAATTAAAAGTTGCTTCTATGTGCAGTCAAAGAGTGGATTTAAAGTATGGTGAAACAGGGTGTAAAACTACAACAGAGTTTATAATAAAACTACAGTAGAGTTTATAATACTCCATGCGTAATGCAAAGATGGCTTCTCTGACTTTTCACGCAAGTTAAGAAAATTATGGTTTTAGTGAGTTTTCATAACAAATAAATGGATAAACAATGGCAACTTAACGTTTTTTAGGACAGAGACAAATAATTTGGAACTCTCAGAGAATAAATAAGACAGAGGGAGAAAGATTTTTTAATGGCTCTTCATGTAATATAACTATTAACTAAAAACAACATATAGATTACTCAATTAAGTAAAATGAAAATTAAGATTTAACGCCAATGAAAAATTAAATAACAAATAAAATTATAGCATATACAAATAAAAAAAATGGTAACACATAGAATAAACTTTAAAAAAAAAAACAAGACTGAAAATAAAGAACTCATGTATTAGCAGGTGAGATGAAATGAATGAGAAAGAATCAAGACAATTGTTTGTGCAGTAATTGTAATATTTATGGTGGAATTACAAGCAAGGTGCTCAACTTATTGCTTGTTAGTCAATATAAGAAGGAGCAAATCGTAAATTAAGGACCGATATTCATAATATATCTTATCTTTCTTATCTTATAAAAAGTATGAAGGTACATAAATGTTGAACGACTTTTTTACCCTTTAGTTATAAGGTAGTTTACTATTTTAATGAGACCTAAATATGTCATTATATATTTAATTAGAATTTTAATACCATTATAACATCTTACATTACCCAAGGACATATCTTTTACTCCCTTACCTCTCCTGATTTTGCTCGCCTAATTGGTTTTAATTTAGCCACTAATGGCTAAAGTATTCAAAACACCTCCACTTTTTAATCCCTTATCATTTGAAGCCTCTTATTTTAATTTTGTGCACTTCCTAATGTGAGAGCATTGGAAAGTTTGTCCCATCATCCAACAAGCCAGCACATTCCCCATTAGAAAATCCTCATATAGCAGCATATCAGCTTAATTTTGGAACAATATGATTTGCGCTCTAAATGGAAAAAAATAAAGAAAAAAACCCATAATTTTTTTTATCTGTCATGGAAAAAATTTATGAGTTATCACTAAAGTTAAAATTTGCAACAAACAAGCCTCTATATTTACAATAATGTAAAAAATGTCATCAAACACAAGATTTTATCAATTTATTTATTTTCTAACTTATTAAAACAAATGTTTTTATTAGAACTTAAAAGTGCAACTTAAGACCACAAATAAAAAAGTTAAAGATACATAAATTCACTTGACCGTTTTACTCTTAAAACTTAAGTATTAAGTATTAAGTTAATTTAATAGTAAAAATATTGAGATGGAAACATAAATAACACTACAATTTCTTTTTACATTTTCCAATGTTTTAAAATATTAAAAAATTAGAAGAATTATTTTTTCTACATGGCCATCCTTTTAATATTGTAATGCAAATTTTTATTCTTGGCAACTAAATCTTTTTCTATACTAAATAATAAAGTTTTTACAGTCATTGGATTATTACACTTAAATAATATGAATTTCAAATAAAATTGGTTCTGATCTAAAGAATGGAAAATTAAAAATATGTTATTTTAGATTAAGTTGATTTAAGCTAAAATGAATTGGGTCTAATCTTTTAATAAATGTTTTAAAGTTCTGTTCAAAATAGAAAAAAAAAAAGACATAAGCTAAGTTCATAAGTGAGACATTTAATATGAAACTCAAGCAGAAATAAATTTCTTATAATATAAGTATGATACAAATATGTGTCATGACGTCAAAATGTAGTCTTGGTAAGTCAACACTAAGTTTTCCAAAGACATGTAACTATAACTAACTGTACATTACTAAAAAGTTTAACCCTACTCTTAACTTATAATAAAAATATACTAATTTATATGATGGTTGAACATGCCTAAAAATATGGTTATCAATTTATTTACTTTTTGAACTTTAAATATTTTGATCAGATTTTAAAAGAACAACTTCATATCTATGTATATCTATAATTATATCTATATATAACAAAAAAGGCAAATATATAAAGTGACTGTAACTTAAATTATAATTTATTAGTTTTCCTTTTAGGTAGTAGAAATTTTTTTCTATTTTAGGGATTCTATTTTTCTATAGTTGACTAATTATATTATAAGAACAACGGATAAGATTAGGTTTTCAAACCTGAGTGATGTGAGGTTTTGTTCAAAATAGGAAAAAAAAAAAAGATTTAAGCTAAGTCTATAGGTCAGACATTGTAACACCCCCATATCCCACATGGGTGAATTGTGGGAATCCTTATGTGGATATATAGGCTTCAGTTTCAGAATATAAACACTTAGCACTTATCATTTTTTAAATGATAGCCCATATGGTGTGTGCAGGTGTTTCGTTAACCAGTTCTAAACTTGAGTCGTCACAGATGGTATTAGAGCTGACCCGAGGCCACGATGATGTTGTATAGTAAGTGTGCACATGCATCGTCTATCGGGACTAATCCTGGATAGATTACTTGGTCGGGAGAACCAAGTAATCCAACTGACCTTAACGAGGATGTTGGATACATAAGGGGGGAGTTTGTAATGCCCTTATATCCTACATGGCTAAATTGTGGGAAGTCTTATGTGCATATATACGCTCCAATTTTAGAACATAAACACCTAGCGCTTATTCTTTTTTAAATGATAACCCATGTGGTATGGACATGTGTTTTATTGGCCGATTCTGGACTTGGGTTATCGTAGACATTCATTATAAAACTCAAGAAAAAATAATTTTTTTTATAATAAGTATGACACAAATATCGGTCGTGATGTCAAAGAGTAGACGTTGAGTTTTCCTAAAGACATGTAACTATAACTAACTGCACATTGCTAAAAGTTTAACTCCACTCTTGACTTTTAATAAAAAATATACTCATTTATATGACAATTAAACATGCCTAAAAATATGGTTATCAATTTATTTACTTTTTGAACTTTAAAAGCACAACTACATATCTATATATATCTATATTTATATCTATATATAATAAAAAGTGCAAAAAATATAAAGTGACTAAACCTTAAATTATAATTTATTAGTTTTCCTTTTACGTACTAGGATTTTTTTTTTCTATTTTAAGGATTCTAATTTTCTATGGTTTACTAATTATAATATAGGAACAATGGATCAGATTGGGTTTTCAAATCTAAGTGATGTGAGTATAATTTATAAATCAACCCAAAAAGATAAAATAAAATGAAGGGAAAGTGTAAGTTTGAAACCTTGGGTGTAACGACCCAAATCCAGAACTGGTTAACGAAACACCTGCCCATACCACATGGGCTATCCTTTAGAAAAGGATAAGCGCTAAGTGTTTATGTTCTGGAGCTGGAGCCTATATATCCACATAAGGCTTCCCACAATTTACTCATGTGGGATATGAGGGTGTTACAAACCCCCCTTTATGTACCCAACGTCCTCGTTGGGGTTAATCAGATTACTTGGTTCTCCAGACCAAGTAACCTCTCTAATCGGACTACTTAGGCATTGATCAAGTAGCCTCTCAAAACCAAGATCAGTTCCGGTAGACGATGCATATGCACACCCACTATGCCACATCATTGTGGTCCCGGGTCGGCTCTGATACCATCTGTGATGACCCAAATCCAGAACTGGTCAATGAAACACCTGCCCACACCACATGGGCTATCCTTTAAAAAAGGCTAAGCGCTAAGTGTTTATGTTTTGGAGCTGAATCCTATATATGCACATAAGGCTTCCCACAATTCACTCATGTGGGATATGAGGGTGTTACGTTAGGGCAAATGCATTTTTAATTAAAAATCAAAAGTGAAGTGATTAAGCATTTTAGTAGTGCATAGTTACTTATAGTTATATGTCTTTGAAAAACTTAATGTTTACTTGCGAAGTCTATACTTTAACATCATGACTCAAATTTTTCATCTTACTTATTAAAAGAAATTTATTTTTGATTAAGTTTCTTATTGAATGTCCCGGCTGTGGACTTCTCATATTTTTTTTTTTATTTTAACAGAACCTCAAAACATTTATTAAAAAACTTAGCTTATGTATCTTTAAAAATTTAAAATTATGCTAATACATTAATGATAAATATATTTAATTGGTTGAGCCAACTAATATAAGATCTTTGTTTAATCATTAGCTTTTTTAATCTAAAATATAAAAATTAAGATAAAATTTATTAACTTAACTTTTAATAAAATTTCTAAATACATAATATCATTAAGTCCATTAAATTAAAATCATTTCTCAGCATATTACATCCTATTAATTTTAAATTTTACACTGAGAAGAGAAATTTTGACATCTTTGATAAGATATTAAATGTATGATAATGAAATTTTTATAACTTTTCTACCATAAAAAATAAAAATTCTATCATTTTTTATAGCCAGTATTACCTGTAGCATATTCTATGTTGTATTATTATTATTATTATTATTATTATTATTATTATTATTATTATTATAATTTTTTTCAGTAAATAAGTAATCTTTGAAATAAAATGAGTTATCTATTACAATTTTTCCAACTACGATAAATATGTACTATATGAAAGCTTACATATCTGGTCTATCTTAGAGAAATAATATAATTCAAATATGACTCAAGCATCTTTTATTAAAAAAATAAAAATATATAATTTTTGCAAAGGTCATTTTGAAATATTTTAGGAAAAAAATCATTGGCTATTAGAATTAGTTGCTTATACTATAATAAGGGGGCTTTTAGCAGTAATTTTTTAAAATTTTTAAAAAAAATATAAGAATTTATTTTTTCCACATGGTCATCCGTTTTAATATTATAGCACAATTTTTTATTCTTACCAACTAATTCTTTTTCTATGCTAAATAGTATTAGAATATTTTTTTATTTTTATTTTTTTAAAGCCAATTAAATCATACAAGTTGTATCAAATTAGAAGTAATTTTTGTTTGACTATTATATTTCATGGTAAAGGCTCATGGCCTGAAAATAGTTTTGGAGTTGTTAAGAGATCAAATTAATAATTTTATGTTCTAATTGCAAGTTTTTATTTTATTTAAGATTAAGCATAATAAAGAAAGAAGTTTGGTGGTTATATGTCCCAGAGTCATAATTAAATTAAATAATTTTAGATCCTCATTATTGGTTTTAACCACATGGGAGATTACATGATAGAGGAAGAAATTGAAAGATTTTTAGGAGGATATATAATAAATGTTGGTAGAGCAAGAAAAAATTTCAATATGTACTCTACGTATTAGATCAAAATTTTATTCATTTTGATCCAAAATATATTTTTTATTGAAATTTTATTATTTTTTTATTTCCGTAATGTTGAATTCCTATACAATCATATTTGACATTAATACACAAAATTCTTCAAATATGAAACATATTTTGAAAATTTCTAATTTTTTGAAAAATTTGTATTGTTATATTTAGTTTAATAAGTTAATACTTTTCTTTATTTGATTAATCAAAATTTTAATGTATTTATAATATTTAAAATGTAAACACATTTGTGCCATTTATAAACTCTTTATATTAGGAAAATAAGATTAGTATTTGAAAAGGAAAACTAGAAAAAGATCAGTAATTATTTTCTATGTTTTCTATAAGTTTTTTATGGCAAAAAAACTTAAAAATGCCACTAAATTTAAAATTTTATGCCAAACATGTCTTTAATTTATACGGTTATTAAACATGCCTAATAACATGATATTTATCAACTTATTTACATACTTTATATATTTTTATCAAAAACTAAAAGTGAAACTTAATATCTGTATATATCTATATTTATATCTTTATATGATAAAAAGTTCAAAGATATAAAGTGACTAAACCTTAAATAATAAGTTATTAGTTTTCCTTTTAGGTACTATGAATTTATTCTATTTTAATGATTCTATTTTGCTATGATTGACTAATTATATTATATGAATAATGGATAATACTAGACTTCTAAACCCCAATTATGTGAATATAATTTCTAAATTAATTGGTAAGCATGAATCACCCAAAAAGATAAAAAACTACACAACACTTGACATCGATATTTGGACCAATTATATTAACTCAACCATAAAATAGAGAATGTGCATAGATTTAAAAACTTGAGGTGAGTGTATTTTTTTTATTAAAAGTCAATCATACCTGCATCATCTTATCTTATCTTATCTTATATTATAAAAAGTATGAAGGTGGACAAATGTTGAACGACTTTTTTGCCCCTAAAATTTAGTTTATTGAATTATTCTATATGAATCTATTATTGTAATTTATTCAATTGTAATACTCTTAATAAACTAATAGATTTAGTCGACAATGATTGACTCCTAATAAAACAATATAATCGTACGATAATTGTATTATTAAAATTTATTCAATTGTAATACTCTTAATAAAACAATAGATTTAGTCGACAATGGTTTACTCTTAATAAAAGTATTATTGTATGATTCCATTACAAATACGGTTTCAGTGCCTATTTTCCTAACTATTATAATACAAACAACTCCCAGCAGTGTGCCGTTGAAATTCCACAAAGACAATCTAGCATTCAGAGAAATAGGAGGCAGTAAAACAAACAGACATTTAGCAAAAAGCCCATCATCCAAAGGCAAAAAAAGAACAGAAACAAGAACACAATAGATGATACGGTTTCAAGAATCATACTTCCTCGTGGGCAATAAGTGTAGGGGCCTAGGTAAAAAGAAAAAACTTCTTTCAAGTGGGTAGAGAAGTCCATCTTCAGCTTTCAGAGACGACCTCACGGCATAACCATCTTGACAGCTACAAAACCACCGTCTGCTCCCCGTCAGTTGAGTGAGTTGATTACCTTCAAGTCTAAACCGAAACAAGCTCGTGCAATTTCTCAAGGTTTTAGGGACTCTGCCTGTGAAATTGTTGTGTCTAAGGTTCATATGTTGAAGCAACCCACCTTTGCAAATACCATCCGGTATCAAGCCTTTTAACCTGTTGTCAGCTGCCGCGAATATTATCAAATTCGTTAAGTTGTTCAGCTCCAGTGGAAGAGAGCCCTCCAGTCTGTTACTAAATAGTTTCAAATCAAAAAATGATGTGAGCTTTCCAATTTCTGGTGGGATTTTCTATATACCTATTGAGGAAGCCACCGTCTGCTCTCCATCACTTGTTGCGCCATGCATCCTTCTTTCCATCATGCCGTCGAGTCTTCTCTCCGTGGTTGCATGACCCGATGAAACCGCACATGGAGAACAATATCATAAAGTTAGATTAAAAAAAATAAAAGAAGTTCTCCAATCTGCACATGGGTATGTATGACATTGTTTCCAAAATCTTTGTCCAATTTGCACATACATATACTCATATATATAACATTAGTTTTGATATTCGACCAACCTGTACACATATATGATGATAATTCTAGGTTCCTGCAATTTTTTTTATTTCATATAAGAGCAATGTGTCTTCTGACTAACTTTGTTTTTCTTTTTTCTACACTGATTAATCATACAAGAGCAAACTATTGATGCATTCATTCGGCGAACAAGAAAACATCTTTCTTTCATGCAAGAATATAGTGGAAATTATATAGAAAACGCCCAAGTATGCAATATCCAAAGCAAGAGACGCAGAACAGGATCTCTTCATGCACTTTCAACAATACATATGCGACAAGGCAAGGTTTCACTAATTGAAATAGAGTTATTTACTTTGCAAATACTGAACTTATTTTTCTAATATGAAGCCTAAGAGTTTGCCATCACTTTGTTATATTTTTTGTTTAATCTCTTACTTAATAAGTCTTAGTATAGTTTATCTTAATAACTTACTTTTCTATTATTGTTAATAGGAACCTTTGTTACTATCCCTTCAATCTCTGAATGCCATGAAGTACATGTAATGAGTAATTGCATTCATTGTAATTGCAAGAAGTTTGAACATGAACCACCAACTTTTTGTTGCCAAAATGGGAAAGTTATATTAGCTGAACCAAATATTTCAGATGAATTATATGATCTATATACATCACAATCAGAGGAAGCAATGACATTTCAAAAAGACATAAGGGCGTATAATGGTATATATGCTTTCACATCTTTTGGGGTTAAATTGGACACGAATCTCGCAAGTTCAAAAGATGGTGTTTATACTTTTTGAGCGCTAGGACAAGTATACCATGTACTACCATCTTTGGCTCAAGAAGGAGACAAACCATGCTATTTCTAGATGTATTTCTATGACACAGACAATGAAATCCAAAATAGGATGCAAGCTTTAAAAGATGCCACTTTATCTGAAGCAGGTAAATACTTTATGAATGCCTATATTTATTGCTATATAAATATAATTATCGTTATTCAATTATTATTTTTTGACCTTCCTATATTTTAATATGCTTTGTCTATTTGTTTCTAAATTCATTATCAGGAAACACTTCTATTTAGGTACTTCCTAAATAGAGTTATTTACTTTGTATCTTGATGATAGACTTATTACATGTCTTTAAAGCTAAATAAGTCATATCCTAAGATTAAGCAAAATGCACTTTATATATAACAAAAAATACATGATATTTATTGCATCAGTAATTGTTTGAACTCAATTTAACACTACAAATTTATGCAAAAGCAATGTGACTGAGTTTTACAGAGGATGTCATTCCTAAAGCACTGTCATCATAGGTTTCCTCACATGGAAAAGTATCATGAGACTGTGATGAGTTTGACTAGGTGTTATAATCATGTCCAGTTACAAGATTGGTGATATTGTGAAATCAACATGCACACTGACAAGGCCAATAAACACCGAAAAATCATCAGTTTTGCTACCAGTGCAAAATTTTCCATGTAGTCTAACCTTTCCACTTGAGTGTAGCCTTTCATAAACATTACATGTCTTCTAATCATTTGGGTAGCCAATAAAAACACAGGTCCTAGATCTCAGTTCAAATGTATCTTTTGGTTGAACTTGGTTTATGGCATAGCAAAGGCATCCTAAGACTCTAACATTTTAAATATTAAAAGTATATTAATTTTTTTTAAATTAAATAAGTAATATTTAATAATATATTTAAAAAAGTACGAGGTCACCAAAATGTCGAATGGCTTTTTTACCCTTATATTATAAGTTATTTTATTTTTTAATGATCCCTAAAATTTGTATTATTTATTTAATAGTAGTTATATTAGCACTAGAAATTTAAAAAGAACCCTTAAGTTGCCACTAAGTTTTATTTTTCGCTTAAGACTTCCATCTACCACAAAAGAAAAATAAATAAATTCCTATGATATGTATTGAGGGAGTATAAGGTTTTTACTATGTTAAACTACTCATTTTCTCACAAAGAGATTAAAGAATTAAGATATTTATTTTATATGCATGTTAATTGTTTTGTGGTTAATGGTTTTAACTTTTATCATGAACATTATACTTTCATGCAACACATGTGTTCTATCATTAGTATTAAAAAAAGTATGAAAATGAAAAAATGTTAATCGACTTTTATACCATTAAGTTATGAGATACTTTATTTTTTAATGAGACCCAAATTTGGTATTATATATTTATTAAAGGCATAATTAGCATTAGGACTCTAAGAGGAAAGAAAATATTAAAGGATATTAAAAAAATGAGGAAATGCTTAATGGTTTATGGTTAGTTGCAACAAATGACTTGACTTTTTATCATTATATTATAAGTCATTTTACTCTTTTTTTGAGAACTAAAATTGCCATTTTTTTTTGTAATAAAAAACATTTAATGAGAATGTTAAGTATGTATGTGAGCTATTAAATTTCTAATGTTTTCCAAAACCTAGAAGCCATTGATGGCAAGTTTTTATGCTAGGTAAAATGTTTAGAGATTTGAACCTGGACCATACTATGCCCAACGTCCCTTAAGGACAATTAGCTCATTAGATGAGACTAAATTTAGTATTCAACTAGAGTTATATCAATATTAGGATTCTAATAAAATATATTGCTAAATCTTAAATTTGAATAATAGTTAAACCCCTTACTTTTACTTATATGAAACGATTTCCTTAATTATCTTTAAATGGTAAATTATTTTACTCTTTTGATAAAAGAAAAATTTGACATTGAATATTTAATTTTCATTAGTACCATAAAAATAAAATTTATAATTGAATTTCCTGAGTTTCTATCATATGCAAATTATTAAAAAACATGCACTTAAATTTATATAGCTATCAAATAGGTCATTTATAGAAAGATTTTATTAAAGATTTTGTCAAAATATTTAATGCATTAAGGATGATAAGGAAGTGTGAGTTAAAGGTTAGGTACTATTCATAAATTTTGACTATATCAACTATTAACAAAGTTCTAATTTTTTTTTAACTTGAATAAAATATATTCCTTCTGTCCCACTAATTTTGCATCATTTTTCTTTTTGATTCATTTCAAATCTTTATAACATTTCAATATTGATTAACTTACTTTACCATACTATCTTTAAAATTATTATTTTAATATTCACCTTTTTCAACTTTTTTTATTTACGTATAAAAAATTTATATTATGAGTATATATTATGTGCTTCTTTTTCATTATGTATAAAGACATACTCAACAGTTGTTTATATTTTTATATCTATTATGTGCTTCTTTTTCATTTTTTATGCCTTTGGTGTTTTTTTTCTTAAGCTAATTTATTGAAATTTTTTTTATAAATGTAGTATTTAATATTTTATTTATTTAATTAAAATTCAACATGCACACTGACAAGGTTTGTAATGCATGCAAATTATGAGACTGTATAGACTATAGCATTCAAATATTAAATCACCTAAAATGGGAGTAAGATAAACCATTTACTTATACATATAAGTAGCTGAGAAAAGAATAACGAAAAAATTTAAAAAGAATTCTACAAGATTTTACATTACCTTGTGCATATTTTTAATGGGATGACGTGAATGAATTATGATCTTCATAGAACCTGTCACCTATTGTGCATCATAAAAAATGTATTACGGGCATAATACAAAATGTTCAATATTTTATACATCAAAAGAGCTATTCACTGATCAACCATAGGAGAGAAACGAAGGTCTACCATACACGTTATTATTAATGAATATTATAAATAATGCATCATGAGATGGTATACATTTAGAATCAAGTTAATGTGTAAGGATGGCTATACGTAAACCTACTTAATGTTAATATGTTTTGTCTATTTTTTTTCCCTCCTATATTTTAATATGTTTGGTCTATTTTTTCAAAGTGGTGAAAAAGATAAAGAAAATCATGGAGGTTAATCCATACGCCCAATTTTTTCAAAGGTTGAAAAATGAAACGCTTGATGAAAGCTTCAAAATTCGGATTCTTGCAGATGTGAATCTTGATCAAAGGGTTTATAACTCACCATCGGCTGATCAAGTTGCTGCTATTTGGGTTGAAGGAAATAATCAGAATGTCCCCTCAGAAAGACAAATTATAGTTCATGCTCATTCAGGCAAAACATATACAATTTGGCATTATTATGGATGCTATGATACCTTACAGTATCCATTGTTATATTCAAAAGGTGAACCTGGATGGCATCCTGCCGTTGATAAAGTGAATTTTAATCGTAAGGGGCAACATGCAAGTCAAAGAACAACAGACACCTTACCAACATATAACAGTGCCGATGATATTATTGATGCAGAAGTTAATCGAGGTATGTGATAGTGCCTATGTAAATACTATCATAAAATATTGACATGAATTAGCCAACTACAGTATGATTTTTTATTATTGAAAACTTATTGCTTTGACCAATTCCTAGAAATTTACCTGATACACCAAATCTACATCTTTTTAATTTTTCATTCTAATACAATATCTACTATTATTGTAACTGTATTAGTCTTTCTTTTTTTGCAGCACAACTTACACAAAATCACAACAAAGTATCTTGCAGAGAATACTATTGTTACAGGTTACAAATTAGAGATAACAGCAGATGCATATTGCTTTATGCTCGTAGATTACTCCAACAGTTTGTAGTCGATCAGTATATTAAGCTAGAGACAACAAGGCTTGATTATTACAGATATAATAAAAAAGGAATCAGATTTGAAATAAGACAAGGAATTGTTGATAGTGTAATAGCCGAAGAAACGAGAGGGAATGAAGTTGGCAAAAGATTAATTCTTCCAGCATCATTTATTGGTGGTCCTCGAGATATGCGAAAGCGGTACTTAGATGCAATGACCTTGGTGGAGCGGTTTGGAAAGCCTGATTTATTTATAACAATGACATGCAATCCAGATTAGAAGGAAATAACTAATGAGTTGAAATGTGGCCAACGTGCTCAGGATAGACCTGATATTACAGTTAGAGTATTTCGTGCGAAATTGGAAGATTTGAAGGATCAACTATTTAAGAAACAAATTTTTGGCCAAGTCGCTGCTCGTGTTTATGTTATTGAATTCCAGAAAAGAGGTTTACCTCATGCACATATTTTGATTATACTGAAACAAGGATACAAGATTACATCTGCAGATCAGTTTGATAAATTTGTTTTGGCTGAAATTCCTGAGAAAGGGAAATATCCTCAACTATATGAATTAGTTGTCAGACATATGATACATGGGCCTTGTGAAAATTATGGAAGAACAAAATCTTGCATAGTTAATGGTAAATGCAGGTTCCATTATCCTAGACCATTTTGTTCATATTCAACTCAAGAAAAGATGGCTACCCATTATATAGAAGAAGGAATGATGGCACAGTTGTACATGTTAGAAGGAAAACATTTGACAATAGGTGGGTTGTTCGATACAATTCTTATCTTTTTAGCAGATACAATTGTCATATGAATGTAGAAATTTGCTCTACAGTGACAGCGGTTAAGTACATTTACAAGTATATCTACAAAGGTCATGACAAGGTTGCTATTTATATTGCCCATGACGATGGAGACACTTTTATTGATGAGATAAAGCAATTTCAAGACGCAAGATGGGTATGCCCTCATGAAGCTTTATGGAGAATTTATGAATTTGATTTGAGCGAGATGTCTCCTCCAGTGATAAACCTGCCAGTTCATCTTCCAAATCAACAGGCTGTCTACTATAGAGAGGAGCAAAATTTAGAGAATGTTCTGGAGCAGGGAAATTCAAAAAAAACCATGCTCACTGAATATTTCAACTTTTATGCAAACAATATGAATGGTCCAAAATACTTATATAAGGAATTTCCTGAGCACTACGTTTGGAATAGACAATCTCGAATCTGGTCAGAAAGGAAAAATAGACAAGTCATTGGTCGTGTTAATGGAGCTAACCCACAAGAAGGTGAAAGATATTATCTAAGACTTCTATTGAATTATGTTAGAGGCCCTACTTCATATGAGGATTTGTTGACTGTTAATGGTATTCAATATCATTCTTTCAAAGAAGCTGCAAAAAAAAGAGGTCTTCTTGAGTCTGATGAAACTATTGCTGAATGTTTGAAGGAAGCTACCTCATATCAAATGCCACAGGCACTTCGAAAACTGTTTACAATTGTGCTGTTTCATTGTCAACCAAAAGATGTGAGGCACTTGTAGAATACTTTCTTTGAAGCAATGTCTGAGGATTTTAAAAGACTTCATGGACAAAACAGCAGAACCATCATATTAGAAACATTACAGAGTATAGACTATTTCTTAGGAGGTAAGTTTTATTTTCTGTAGCTATTTAAAAATTTTATGCGTATGTTCATCACTATTAGTTGCATTAAATTAAATCCTTATTTTTATTTTATTTTTAAATTTGGAGACAAACAAGGTATGGGCTCAACAATTGGTAAATATGACTTGCCAACATATGATCACGAGTTAACAGACAATGAAGGGTTCAACTGAAGGGAAATTCTAGAAGAAAGGTCTGTTCAAATCCCTTATGAAGATTTTGATGCAATAGAAAAATTGAACCCAGAATAAGAGGTAGCATTCAACACTATATTAGATCGAATATATTGAAGGAAAAGTGGTGTGTTTTTCGTTGATGGTCCTGGAGGAACTGGTAAAACTTTCCTTTATCGAGCTTTACTTGCAAAAGTTAGATGTAGAGGTATGATTGCACTAGCCACAGCAACTTCTGGCGTAGCAGCATCAATAATGCCTGGAGGTAGAACTGCATATTCAAGATTTAATCTGCCATTAAACCCTACTGATACAAGTGTATGTGGGTTTTCAAAGCAAGATGGTGTGGCTAAACTATTGAAACAGGCTGCACTAATTATATGGGATGAAGCACCCATGGCAAAAAGGTTTGCTATGGAAACACTTGATCGTAGCTTAAGGGATGTGATGGATAGCTCAAAAAGCTTTAGAGGAAAAGTAATTGTTTTTTTAGGAGATTTTTGACAAGTTTTACTTGTTGTTCCACGTGCCACTAGGACACAAATAGTTGATACAAGCTTTGTTAAATCATACCTTTGGAGAAGTATAGAAATACTTAAACTTGCGCAGAATATGAGAGCAAGATCAGATTCAAACTTTGGTGAATTTTTATTAAGAGTTGGGGATGGAGAAGAGCCTTCAATTGAAGACAGTTTAATTCAACTTCCTGAGGAAATAGTCATTAAACATAATGACAATGAATTTTCAAAGGACATTCTTATTCGAAGCATCTTCCCATCTGTAATCAGGAACTATCATTCTATGGATTACATGATCAAACGTGCAATTTTGACAACGAAAAATGATTATGTGGAAGAACTAAATGAAAGGATGGTCAATATGATTCCAGGTACATCTCAACCCCTACAAGTGAATAAGTCTCTTTCAAAAGATCAAATGCAAGATTTTGAGTTTACTGAAATATGTTTTGCCCACTATTCTTTCTGCATGCTACTTCATATTGAAATAAAGTTATCTAATTCAAGCTATCATATTTAAATAATGTTCTATAATATTTTTAACAAGTTATAGACTGCTGTATATTTTGGTAAGAATTAATACTAATACTAGATGAGCAATTGCTAATTATTCTAAATTTTGATAAACAAGTGAAGCAAGGACATTTCTTAGTATATTGTTGAATACTTTGCTAAGAATTAATACTAATACTATAAGACCAATTGCTAATTAGTCTTAATTTTGATAAACAGGTGAAGCAAGAACATTTCTTAGCTTTGATCAAGCAAAGGATATTGGAACAGCTATTATTACAATGAGGAATTTTTAAATACATTGACACCTAATGGTCTGCCACCCCATAAGTTAGTCCTAAAAGCAAATTGTCCAATCATGTTGCTTCGGAATTTGAATCCTTCTATTGGCTTATGTAACGGCACAAGACTTATTTGTAGAAGGTTTGATGCAAATGTCATATATGGTGAAATTGCAACTGGACAATTTGCAGGAGAAAAAGTTCTCCTTCCCAGGATTCCTTTAAAACCAGCAGAGAGTGAACAATATCCATTTAAGTTCACACGCAAACAATTTCCAATCCGGCTATGCTTTGCAATGACTATAAACAAAGCACAAGGGCAGACAATACCACATGTTGGGATTTATCTTCCCGAAAATGTTTTTTCACATGGGCAATTGTATGTTGCATTATCTAGAGGAATCATAATGGCTACGACTAAGATTTTAGTCAAAACGGAAGGCTCCAATCGCAGAACAGGGACATACACAAAGAATGTAGTATACAAAGAAGTGCTGCTATCTTCTTCATAAACTATTGTATCGAAATATCTACTACTTCCATCTACAATACTAATCAATTGCTTTCAAAAGCCTTTGTCCTTTAATACTATTATTCTAACCATAATAACTTTATATTTAACGTTCAGTTGTGGTTCTTTATATCCATTATACATTATTAAATATTGTTTATCTAATTAATAAGAAATGTTCAAATACTTTTAATTTTTAAAATAATATATCAACTTGCATTCATCCATGCTTGAAAATAAACATTAGAGATTGTGATCACTCACAGGCATTAGATGTGATGTCATCTCCTCATATATCTTATCTTATATCAGCATTCAATGCTTCATTCATCCAATCCACTGAATCCTTTGAGGGTAGTAATAGTACATCGTATGCTACTCGAAATAAAAATTGCTTCTCAGAACTTCCTACAGTAACAAAACAACAATAATAGCCAATAACATGTATTAGATGTCAAAGACCATGAAAGAATAAACTAGAAATTCAATGACCAACCAATTGGGAAAAAAAATCTAACTTTCAGGGAAAAACACTGAATTAAGGAATTCAATAGGTTTATTTTTCAATTTTTAACACTTGCATGACAATACAATATATTGTGAAATCTTACTATATGGTAAACTCATGCTAAAAAAGTATTATTAACAAATATATTATTAATAATTATTATATTATTATCAAACATAGATTATATTTTTTAATTCAAACTATTAGTTTTAAGAAAAATTTATTGTACTTGACATATTATTTGATAGTAAAATAGAACCAAGGGTAGCCTGTTTGGTTCAAAAAATAGATAAATAAATAAATTACTTTAGGGGTAATTTAGTAGTTTTTGTAATTAAAGATAAGATTAACCCAAAAAAATCACAAAAATACTATATTATGTAATAGAGAATGAAGCACAAGTTTGAAGAATAAATTCAAATTTAGTACCAACGTAAGAGACCCTTTTATTGTTTAGTAATAATATAACTTCGACTAATTAAATAACGATAATATTATTAATAATTTAATGTTAATTTTAAGTTAATAATAATAATCATTATTGCAAGACATTTAATACTATTAAACATGGACAGATACAATCCTATATTCAATTGACACTTGTAACTTCCGTTACTAAATAAACCACATAGAAATCTCAACTTTGAATCCTAAACAATATATAACTCCAGCTACAAATCAGAAACCCAAACTATAAATCCTAAACGATATCTAACTCCAACTACAATTTAGAGTGTACCATAGCCCTAACAGAACACTATATAATAACCCAAACAATTACAATACTCATTATTATTTACAGATTCGACTTCTGTACGTCTGAACTGGTATGAGCCTAGCAGACAACTGTTTATCTCAAATACCCATATGTTTTACTTATTCAATGTTATATCATTTATTCTTTTCAGACATAATAGAGACGATGGAGACGCATCAATTCTTCATTGATCAATTGCAGCCAAATAACAACAATTGGACAATCAGAGTTACTGTCATACGAAAGGGAAAGGTAGAAGACTATGGCCTAACTACATCTAAGCCAGGAAAGAGGATGAACTTGATACTGATTGATGATAAGGTAAATATTATTTTCTCCTATATATGATGTTTACCATTAAAATTTAGATACCTAACGATGATCCATGCATCTAGACCACAAACACCATGATCAATACGTTAATATATAGATGTAATAAAATATAATTTTTAGTGCTATATTGTTTCATTAGGAACTAATATATTAACTCACAATTTATGCAGGGAACAAAAATTTCAGCAATATTGTTTGGCCAAGCAATAGTAAGATTTGAGAGTATTTTCTCCATGAATAACACTTATCTCATTTCATCTCAAATGGTGTTGTTCAAAAAATAAAGGCACAGTATTTGAATGTGCACAGCGAGATTGAACTTATCCTTAACTTAAATGTGAAAGTTGAGGAAGTACAAACTTCAAACAAGTTTGATAAGTTCTTACATAATTATGTCCCACTTTATGAAGCACGAGAATTGTCACAAGGTCATGTAATAGGTACTCTTCATCCCTTCTAAATTATAAATTTATATTCAAATTAATATGTATATTCTTTGCTAACAAACTTTTACAACAATATTATACATGACTTTGTGTAGACACTGTGGGTATTGTTGCAAGAGTAGATCGTTCCTTTGGATCAATCAGAACTAGAAGAGAAATTATAATTATCGATGAAAAGTAAGTATTTATATTTTAAATATACAACAATTATTAAACTTAATCGAGATTGATTACTTTACATTTAACTTCAATATTTAGGTTGTTACCAATGCAAGTATTACTTTGGGGAAGTTTAGCCGAAATTGAAGGGCAGCAACTCGATGAAAAGGCATATAATGTGAACCTAATAATAGCTTTACTCAATGTTAAGGCTCAGAAATATCAAGGTATATATCTCTTTTCACATTCACTTTAATTTCTTCATTCTCCTAATCCCTTCACTTATTTTGCAGGGATTCCCCAATTAACTACAATGACAACTTCATCTTTACTGATTGACCCTCCGATGAACAAAGCGAAGAAACTAAAAAAGTGGTAAAATAAATTATAACAATATTTCATATCATGTTCTCAATAATAATATGAAACTTAATTTTACACATTTATTCATTTACTTCTCTATTTATTTATTTACTCATTTAATTCCAGGCTTTCCAAAAACAAAAACTCTGTTCAAGATATCATGAATTCTGGAAGCACCGTCTATGATGCTCCTAAAATATCGTTGAAGGACATTCTTCACCCAACAACGTCTTCAACTACTCTTCAGAAGGTATTAGTGTTTCAATAATTGTAAACAAAAAAAACACTTACATTCAGATACTTATTAAAACATGTTTCTATTCTTTAAGGGAATTCTTTACACTTTCAATGCAACTATAACCACTATTTTCAACAAAGAGAAGCCTTGGTACCTTGCATGCAATAAATGCTCTAAAAAAGTAGTTCTCGAGGAGACAGGAAAAGCTTACTGTTACAAATGCAATGCTCCAGACATCGGCTATCATGAAAGGTAATAAATATATACTAATTCCATGAATGCCCTATGTTATATATGAATTCTATGTAATCAAATTATGCACCATTTCAGGTACATGCTTATGCTGGAAGTTACAGATAATGAAGAAACAGCATCAATTACTCTCTTTGAAGCAACAAGCTCCATTACACATTGCCCAATTTCAACTTATCTCGAATCTTTGAGCGTAACTACTATCTCATTTAAGATTGATAAATTATTGATATATAAATACATTTATATTCGTATACATATCATATATGTTCCGTATCACTAACATTTGTTTACTTGTTCAAAAATAGGAACCACAAAGTGATTACTTCTACAACAACTTAATGTCCTCTGTCAACAAGGAATTTCAATTCTTTGTCACTATAGATGATAATCACACTACAAAGACAGAAGCTGAGAGAAGAAGAATGGTTGCAGCAAAAGCTTTTAAGGTTCAACCAAAATCGATATTTGAAGAATACTCAAAGACACAGAACAAGAAAAATAATGTAGCTGCAAATAAGAAGAAAAAGAAACACAACAAAGACAACTATCAGGAAGATTCATGTGGGCTTAGCCAGGACAAAACAACTGAAGCTAATGACAATCTTAGTGATGATGAGCCCCTCATAAATGTCATTAGAAAAAAGTATAGGAAAATATAACAACTCAAATGGTTATAGGTTTGCAACAAATTGTTTGCTTGATTGCTTATATATTATTTCCAAATTTTTACTAAAAAATTCTTAATTAACCAAGTCACCACCAGCCGAGGGAACTAGGAGTGAGTAAGAGAGACAGCAAAACATTTAATTACTTCCTTTGTTTAACCAAAACTACACAAATAAGGAAAATAATGGCCAGATCAAGATCACCTACTATTTAGTGAATTTTTCCGATTACCGTTTCTTAGATTCGCCTGAAAAGAAGTTAAAACCATAATTTGTTCAAAATCTCATATCTCTTTCAACCAATGACAAGAATATATTGCTTAGATCATGGAGTACAATTACCATATCATTGGATGAAGCACTTACATTACATACTCACTGCAGCAGAGAAGAAATGAGAAAAGCAGGAGATCCGACCATCAACCCCAGATCCGATATGTTCTGCCACTGCCGGTTAGGAGGCCATCAAAGTTCCATTACCCGCAAGCTCAAATCTGATCCTCAATCTCCTAGTCATAAGCCACTGCTCGCTAAGCTCGTCTGATTGCTTTCAATCACTCACTAAGCGATCTATGTGACAGTCACTGGCAATGGTCCATCGCCCACAACCTTCACACAGACGCTCACACTCCCTCACTGAGCATCGCTGCAATCAATCGCTCTGCTCTTCTGATTGCCTCTTAATCTACCAATATATGGTTAAATTCTACAAAACACCTCCATCTTTTAATCCCCTTCCATTTTACACCACAAATTTTGATATTGTACACTTATCAATGCAACACCATTGGAAAAATTTCATCACACTATCTCATGTCCTAAACGCGTTCAACAGTTGCAAAATACCATTTATAACGATAAAAATTAAACATTAACCAACAATTTATATTACTATAAAAAATTATTATATAATTCTTGACTAATTATAATGACTCCATCGCTACTTATAAAAACTATACTCACGTGCAACGCACGTGCACCATCACCAGTATATATATATATATATATACATGAACGTCCAGTTGTTAAAAAAGGTTCAGAGAATTTGAGGCGCAAGTTATAGATCAAGTTGCCTATGCTTACTAACTATCAACAAAAATAACCAAAGATTTTCAAAAGCTTGGTGGGAGCGAACACATACAAACTTGCTGTAACAAACATGTAACAAAATCGCTCTCTACAGTTGACGGTCAAAAGACTCAAAACAATTATGATGAAAATAAGAAATTTGAAAAAAAAATGTTATGGCATAATTCCGCAGTTTGTTACCACCACCTTGAAGTAGGGGCGGTTGAACCCTCTCTCTGCCACCAAAGCTCGCTTATCGCCTATTATCTTCGCCACCCTGCTCACCATCACCAACCACACATTTACCCTATCAACTCACTTTTCCATCTCAGCTTCACCAAAGGAAAAGATAAAGGAAAGGAAGAAAGAAAGGGTTACCTGAAGTAAGGAGAGCTTGTGTTTTCCTGCACCGTCTTGACCTGCCCAATTCTTTCCACTACCTCCATGCCCTCCAGCACTCTTCCGATCACCAGAGCCGACGCGTCCAGCTCCGGCGAGTCCTTCACGGCGATCGCGAACTCCGTCCCGTTCGGTTCCGTTCCCACCTCCTCCTGATCGATCTCCAGCTTCCCCTCCCTCGCCACCAGCTTCAACTTGGGCGCCGGCTTTAACGGGTCCCTTACAATAATGCTCACCCTTCCCGCCAAATTCTTTGTTCCCGAACACAATTCACTGGCTCTTTCCCATTCCTCCACCAATTTCTCCGCCCCCAGGCCGCTCCCCGTCCTCCTCGCCATCTCCGCATCGACGCCGTACGATCTTAATCCTCCATGCTGTACATAGTTGGGCATGATCTTGACGAACTCTTTCCTTCGGTAGCTAACGCCCGCCGCTCCGCTAACAAGACTTGCGAAGCGCCCTGCCCCAGTCGGGGCATCCTTTACGTACAATCCTATAACAATTCGGCCAGCTGGATCGCCGTCGATTGTTACATCAAGGAACGCCTTCTTGCCCGAAATTTCATCAATGCAGGCTGCTGGAGTTCCACTGCTAGAAATCCGTTCTCGTTGCCCGCTGTCTCCTGTATTTGCAATTTCATCGGCCTGCGCTGGGAAGAGCTGTGAGCTCAAAAGGAGCAGCAGAGGGGAGCCGCCGTTAGCCAGAAGATCACGGCGAGAGTATCGAAATTGTTTGGATATGGAAGCTGAAGGGAAGCGGCCTTTTTGTTGGATTTGTAGCTGTGAAGGAGCTGTTGGCGCTGTTACCGACCGGTGATTGAACAATAATTGTGGAGAGGATTTGGATAGTTTTGGGTTCTGTAGCATTTTTTAGTGAGGAAATCGAACCGAGCTTGATTTGATCTGTTTGAGTTCAGTTCCTCTGTTCTATCTATTTGTCAGAGTAGGTATCTTCTTCTGTGGATAGAACAGTAAATAGCACGCGTTTTGTGTATGGCAGCAAATGTTTCGGAGCAATCAATAGCGGACATTGCAGGCCCATATCCTTTCCGAGTTTTTCACCATAGGGCCCAAATTGGAATTAAAAGACATAAAGAATGGCAAAAATAACAAAAAAACCAATAAATATTTCTAGGTTGGCCCAAATCAGCCATTAATGTCTTTTTGGTCCAAATAAACCGCTGATGTTTTAAAATCAGTTCAAATAGACCATTGATCATTAAATTAGTGAATATATTGCTAGAAATGAAGAATATTCCGTTAATTGATCATTAAACCCAAGAATATACTGCTAGAAATGAAGAATATTTCGTTAATTGATGATCATGCGGCAAAGACAAAAGTCTATGTGGCATGGATGATGGTTTTTCAAGCCTATGTGGTGTCAATTAGCATCCTCTGTTCTCAACGAAGTTGATGGGCACACAAAGTGCTGCAAGAGGCCAGGCAACTAGTGAGGTGGCCCATGAAGGAGGCATCAGGATTGGTGTGTTTTGCAAAGGTGGAGGCGATGTGAGAGCCATGTTCGTTTGCATCTAGCATGATGCGTAGTCGTCCCATGGTTTTCACTGCACTTAGTGGTGCAAATGGCCCATTTGACTCAAGGGTTTTCTTGACCCACTGAGGTATTATTTGCAAATCACCTCGAAATTGGAGAAATTATTGCCCATGCCAGAAGAGTGAAGACAAGGCGAAGGCTGGGCTACTCGAAATGGTGGGGAATCATCAATTTCTCAATATGGTGGGAACAGAGTTGCCAATTTCCCTTGTCCGAGTCAGCTCGATTGCACTCTCCTTCATCCAAGTCAACTTGATTGTACTCACTATCAACTTTGGGCTGGTGAGGCGAATAGGCTGCTGTAATCGTTGCCAATTCCACGGTGAAGACTTATCTTCCAAGCCAATCGAATGGTGGGGCGCCATTGAAACTGAAAGACCAACAAATATGGGGTAAATTGGTTTAGTGTTTTCTCTCTAGTCACGTCAACTTCGTTTTAATGGTAGTGGGTAACTCGGTTTGACTTGGAAATATTAGTGGTTTATTTGGCAAAAAAAATACATTAATGGGCAAATTGAGCCAACTAGCAAAGATCAAAGGTTTTTTCTGTTATTTTTGCCTTAAAGAATAGTGTATCCGCATGGTCCACACTCATGCAATGTGCACCGTAGTCGGGAGTCTTCTCATCATGAAAAGTACTAGTAAATGTTAAAAATCATTTTTACATGAGATGATATGATAGGATTTTTTTTCCCTTTTGTTCGTTTGAAGATTAAAGGCCCCTACTCAATTGGTTTTAAATTCCAAACTGTGCTTCCGGTTTGAATCTCAAATTGGATGTTGTACCTTTTTTAGCGATATAGTACAACACAATTATATATTCCCTTCATCTCAAATGCTTTGAATTATTAAATTTTTTGGCTATTTTTTACTTGAATTTATTTATATTATTGTTTTTTAAAAAAAATTAAAAAAAATAATTATATTATTGTTTGTTAAAAAAAATTAAAAAAAAATATGTATCTAGAAATTATAAATCTTTATTTATCATTTATATATAAATTTTTTTCATTTATATACTAATATGTTGAAAATAAAAAATCATAGATTAGTTATCGAATAGTAAACTTTATAAAGAACTTGGGATGGAATAACCAATTATTTAAAGTGTGAATGTGTAAAGTGAAAAATTTTATAAAATAAAAACATAATTTTAAGGTACAAAAGAAATAAAAATACAAAATCCTTTGGAATATAAAAAATTTGTTATAAGAGTAATTAGTTAAACATAACAATTATATGTTTTACTTAAAAATATCAAAAGCTAAAAATAAAATCTAAAAAAGTGCACTTTTCATAATTTTGAAATGATACGGTACGATGTGATATCGTAGAGATATATGATATCAACTAGTATAGTCTAGTACAAATAACGGAATGAGGCACAGAATTCTCATACACTTTCTAGCTGATATGGCTGCAACAAGCTATGCTCCCAATCCCCCTTCAAGCTGCTCCTAAGGTTGCATGCCTATCACTCTATCAGGGATGTGATGGAAAATAATAACTTAGTGCAAGAAAGTTTTTCAGAAATAATTGGCACATTACGTAGATGAAAAAAAAATCTTGACAGAATTTAGTTCATGCAAGAGTAGTATGATTAAGAGAAATAAGAGATAGATTACAGACAAACTCTGAAAATATTATACCAGTATTATGTATATTGAATTTTCTCTTAGTGTTTATTGTATATGGAAAGCAATATAACATATATGGTTTTGGTACCATAATAATCTTATTAATCTTGTTATTCATGAATCAGAGAATCGAATTAGCTCCAATTATCAGCTGAAAGAGAAGATAATGAGCTAGAGCCCTCTTCTTTTCATCTTTTGCACACAACTCCAACTCCTTGCCCATCGATCCCACTGGCACAGCTCAATCCCGGCAACTCCATTCCATGGGAGATCTCCTTCGCACTTCCGCCGTCGAACCTCGCTACAGAGCAATCGGCGGTGAACAAATCAGAAGTTTGAAACTCTCTGTTGCCTCCCATCACCGGCATTTTCGCGCCAATGTTGACGCGACTCACGTACCCAGGCCTGTATGTTTGCCCCAAAACACCGTCCACCCCGTCGCTCAAAGCATAAAACTTGAAACCCAGATCAAGATGAGCCAAGCAGTCGTCCGACGTGACGCCGTAGTTGTGAATCCTGGAGTCCTCTTCCGTAATGGGGACAACCTTCGCCGTGATCTTGAAGTTCCCTTCCACTTCAACCACCATGCCGTTCGTCTCACCCGCTCTCACGACAGATAGAGCGGAAGTTCTCCAGGCAGCGCCGTCAGATTCGGGGAGGGAAATTTGCTGACCATCAACGGTTATGCTGAGGCTGTCGACGGAGTCGTTCCAAGTGGAGGTCTTAAGCGCACCAATGTAGACCTGGTGTTTGCCGAAGAGAATTGCGATCGACTGCACCCAGGTGAAGTCCCTTCTCATGTTGTCGTTTCTGCGGCCGATGAAATGACCATTGATGTGTAAGTTGGAGTCGGATACCAAACAGAAGTCACGGTCCTTCTTGCCGTGGAAGTAGAAGGTCACGCCATCACCGCCGATGAATCGAGGGTCTTGGCACACTGCTCCCGGCCTGTCACACTCTGTCAAAAAATAAAACCAAACAAAGTAATTAGAAAGCAAGCAGAAGAAGGTAGTAGATTGCAACTTAGTTTTCCTATTCATTTATTATTGCTCCGATAGATATAGTTCTTGTGAGATAGTAAAAGTTTGTTCACCAAGAAACTCAACTGCAAACAGGTTTGCAAGTGACGCAGTCGACCTCGCATCCACCGGGGCAAGAGGCGGGACAAAAATGTTTTACGTTATAACAGTGGGTGTAATTCTTGTTTTTACACTGTGCAGTTGAAGTTGGAGATGGTGGAGAGGGAGAAGGCGGCAACGGAGCTGCTGGGACCGGAGATGGTGTTGACGAAGGCGGAGGAGACGGTGTGTGATCTGTCGAGGGGGCTGGAGATGGGGCCGTCGTTGGTACTGACGGAGAAGAAGGCGATGGAACTGGAGACGGGTTTGACGGAGTTGACGGGACTGGAGATGGTGTTGAAGAAGGCGGAGGAGACGGTGTATGATCTGTTGAGGGGGCTGGAGATGGGGCCATCGTTGGTACTGACGGGGAAGAAGGCGATGGAACCGGAGACGGGGTTGACGGAGTTGATGGGACCGGAGGTGGTGTTGATGGCGGTGGAGGAGGCGGTATAAGATGAGTAGAGGGGGCTGGAGATGGGCTAGTTGACGGTGAAGGAGGGGAAGGTGTACTGGTGGAGGGGCCTGGAGATGGCGCAGTCGTTGGTACTGAAGGCGGCGGAGGCGATGGAACTGGAGACGGGTTAGACGGTGTTGGAGGAGATAGAGATGGTGTGGGTGGCACAGCCACAGAGGGAGGCAATGATGGAGACGGAGAAGGTGTCTCCTGGTTAGGGGCGGGAGCCTCCTGGGAAGGAGGATCGGCCTGATCTGGCGGTGAAGGGGGAGTGGAAGCGTCGGTGCAGATGGGCTTGCAAGAGGCGCATTCGACGGTGCAGCCGTTAGGGCAAAACTTGGGGCACACATGCACCAAGTTGTAGCAGTGCTTGTATTTCTTGATTTTGCACGTCGCATGGCTCGGGTTGTTAGCTATTCCCGGCGGAGTGGCCTCTCCGATGGCCACCATAACCAGCAGCAAGACACAGAAAATCCCTACTTTCTGGTTCGCCATCTTGAAGCTCTAATCAGTTACTAGCTAGTAAGTACTTATTATGACCTGGCAGACTGATCCGTATGCCCCTTTTTATAGAGCCACTGATCAGGTTCATGGTTCCTAATAATATGAACCTGTCCTCGTTATGATTTTTTCCAGGTCTGAAGTTATGGTTTTGATTGGAACATGGCAATGGCTTGTTTGTGAAGGAGGGAATAAGGCTTCTCTTTTGCACCCTAGTACGTGATTAACTGCCAAGACAGATGAATTTCAGAGAGCTTTTTGCTAGCACTGGGGTCGGTGTGTCTTCTTCTTCTAAAATGACATGCAAGTCACGCAACTTTTCCGCACCTTTACAACTATCAATTTCCATTAATATTTGGGATCACTAATACTTTTGCTTCATCAATCGAGAACCCCTAATTATATATATGTGAAATTTTTGTTAAATGCATGTAAATTTGTCCTTATTTGAAGAAATTAACTAACAGGTCAAATTAAACTCAATGAGCGAGTAGACATGAACCGATAAGTTTCTGTGACTGGAGTCAGAAGCAACTAGCTGGTGCTTTCTAAGAAGCACGGAAGACAAACTATTCTGTTGCCAAGTAGTGTTTGATTTATGAGTTCAGGTTATTAATTTCATGTGCCGACTATAATTACCTAGAAACATTGCATAACAATTTTAATTTAAAGGATCTCCAGAAGACTCCATGCACCTACAAAATATTTTCTCCTCATTCTTTTAGGAGTTTCTCACAATTACATATTGCACAACCATTTTTGCGGTCAATCACAAATCTTCTCTCTCAAATTATTTCATCATATTTTATTTTGGTTATCATAAATCTTTGAAACATTATAATATTTTGCAAATTAGTTAATATATTATCTTTCAATTTATCATTTTAATATACATTTTTTTTCATTTTTCTTGATTTACATGTAAAAGGTGAATGATAAAAGTGACAATAATTTATAAAATTTATCATCTTTCTTATTCTTCATATCAAACCTAAATATTTCAATTTATTTAGGGGGAGGGAGTATTATAATTAGCGATCTTATCAAGTCATTATGTATATAAATTAATACAAATCCATACCAAGTATAATCCTTAAATAAAGTACGTAATTTTGTGCCTTATATCACAAATAAATATTGCACGGCCCAACTCTATATATATTAGGGGTGAGTATGGGTTAGGTAAATTTGAAACCCAACCCGAATCACTCCTATTAATAAGTTGGGTAAAAATATATCATAGTTTGTGGATTAGTTCCATGTCTAGAAGAATCATTAGCTTTTTGGTTTCGGTTCCATATGAAATTAACTCAAGATAGAACCAAATCTAAGGCATATGTATAAATATATAATAAAATTATGATATTACTAAATTGCTCATATATTTATGTATGAACATGTACATTTAAACATAAATTTAAACATATATATTACTAAATTGATTATATATTTATGTATATGAACTTGTACAATAAAATCGTGGTATTACTAAATTACTCATATACTAAGAATATGTACATTTAAACATGGATTAAGTTGTGTATTGTGTTGAACATTTCTCAAACTGATTGTAGATGCAATTTTTTTAGATTATGAAATTATTAATTGTTATATGTATATAATCAAAACTGAAAAACTCGAGAATCGGAATAAAAAAAATCAAATCCATAATTATAGTTTTATTCGATTCTTGGGTTAGATAGGATATTTTTCAAAACTCACAGTTTCAGATTATTAAGTTCCATTAAAAAATCGAATCAATCCATCAATCCAACCTATATTCGTTCCTACTCTGTATATCTGAGGACCAAATTAGATGTAGCTCCAAAACTAATCATACAGGTTAGATTAGCATCCTTTGCAAGACCTCAAGAATCCTTCTGGATCTAACAAGTCCCAGTCCCAGAGAGCAACCAAAACTTCCCGGATCCACGAATCGTCGCCGTGGATCTTCTCAATCTGCCAGGAATTTGTTTAACCGGCACGAAGGTTTTAGATTGAGCACAACTACACAACGACGGACCAAGTCTCCGCCGGCCCCGTGTGGTGGATATGGATATGTGTTATGGGCTTGAGGTTTTACCTATTTTCTTCGTTCAATTGGCAAAGCAAACCGGACTTTTACATATTTTCCGGTAATTCCTGGACTGGCCCCCAGATGCACGGATTTGCTACCATTGCCAATTACTACGTAACGGCCCCCACATGTTGCAGTGAGGTTGCATCTGCCCAGCATCGGCCATTCGGCGCAATGTCGATATGAAGAATTAGGCCTCAATTGTCAAATAATCAATTCTGAGGACCAATAAAGAAAATGGAAATATTTGAGGGCCGATTTCTAAAAATTTCCTTTATGTACTGTGCATATCTTATTGGGCCAGAGGATGTTGTTTATTTCAGCTCAAACATCATGTTGGGCTGTTTTTAAAAAACAGAGAATTAGCCTCGATTTTAGATACGAAGGTTTAGACTACCACCTAATTCATTTTAATAAGTCAGGCTAATCTAAATAATTTATTTTAATTTTTTTGACTAATTTTATTTGAAATATAATATTATGTAAGTATTATTATTCATTAAAAATATAATTTTTATAATCTTATTAAATCTTTAGGAATTTTTCTTTTTTCAATGCCTAAAAAAAATTCATAAAAATTTTAATAACACCATAAAACTTTACTTATTTTCAAATAAATTATTATAGCTACATAATATTAACTTTTAAATAGAATTGGTTTCAGGTAAAAAGATTTAAAAATAAAAAAATTTTAAATTAACTTGACTTAAAAATTATTTTTCTGAATAATGATTCTACAGCAAGAATCAGCGAATATAGCGTTGTTTCTTTACAGTGAAACATGGCATGCCTCCATTTCTCCTACCTTTGTTCGCCTGATGAAGATTTCAATAACTGAAAAACAGGTTCTAGTGAAAACAATTGCAAGACAAAGCAAAACTGGGAATCCAATTGTCATATGTAGTTTGAGGACCCAATTGTGAAGTAGCTAAAATTCATGGACTTACATGGGAAAGAGAGATTATTCAGACTGAAAAAGGGTTCAAGCCAAGAAAAAAGTGAAAGAGAGCAAAAACTAGAAAACTAGTGATCGATGCTTCCAAAGAGGCGATAGTAGTTAAATAAACTAGTATGAACAAATTATAAGCAATCCATGTATCACTTAACTCTAATCTTACATTATCATTAGCGATTGTTATTAGAGTTTTAAAAAAATTATCCAGTTATAACTGTAAGTCTTAATTTTAGAAGCCTAATTTTCATCATTTATAAATTATCCAAAATTGTAAACACTAATCACAAAAACTCTTTCAAAATGGGTTATACTTTATTTTCATTTGACAAGGGAATAACATATAACAGCGGTAAATATTCCGGATTGCCCAAAAAAAAAACCCAGGCACACAATTCTCCGGATTTGCACCTTTATTTAGTTTGTCACAAATGTAAAATTTTTAATGCGTAATTTGTTTCTTTTTGAGGGAATAAGAATTAAGCGTCTCATTCTCTTGCTGTTATGTACTCACAATAATTAGGCACGAAACACTGGAAACGTTGGATAATTAAATGAGTGTAAGTTCTATATAGCCTAGGCCAGGAGGCTTAAATCTCTTTATTCACCTTATCTGAGATTTCTTAGGTTTTCTTGGGTGGATATACACTAAAGTTAACATGAATAATAATAACTTATAATTAGATAATAGAATTCTACTATCCGACAATCATAGCCTCCATTTTGACATTATGTAGCGATGTTTTACTTGTTCATAAATAATATTAAAATCTTAAGTTGTAATCAACCTAAACAAGAGTTAATTAACAATAATATTTTAGGATCATACATCGAATACTTGCATTTTATATTATTTCATATTAGTGATAAACTATTACCGAGATTAGACAAACAGTAACGTAAGTTGAAACAATAGAATTTCAGAATTGGACAACCACAATTCTGTATTTGAATTATTTTCTGAGGTTATGTATTATACTTCAAGTATTGAGTATCATATATTTTTTTTAATTTTAACTTTTAAACTAACCGAATAAGTTCACAGAATTGTACGAGAGAAAAGAAAACAAATATGTCGAAACATCACAAAACGATTTACCAAAATCATTATTTTGTTAGTAGAAGTTACTAGCGTAGCATCTTAAACAAACGAGGATGTACTAATTACTAAAGCCGATTGAATTAAATAGTAGAAGGCTTAACTATGCATTTAGCAGGTCCTCAATTTTGGAAAAACTTACGAGTTGGTAGGTCCCATGATCTTTTTAATTTACAAGAAGTACTCTTTACTTTATAATCAACCAAATATATTATTGGCCGCCTCAATCTCATTTGGCTGCAGCTCTCTGTTGCCTCTATTACTTCCCTCGCCTCTATTTCCTCCCTCTGTTGGCTCAATTGCACCTATTGAGAAGGAAGTAACACGCCCTGGTCCTCGCCTAGTTGAAGCCTTTCCTATAGCTCTCTTTTATACGCCTTTGAAATCAAATCTTGAGAGCAAATAGAGAGGCCAGAAGCAAACTCACACTAAGCAACCTCAACCAAAGCTTGGTTTTGCAGCTAAACAGAGGCCTTTAACACCAATAATAGAGACGAGTAATTCATCTAGGAAACGCCTACATTTTCTATCTGTTGCATTTAACACTTGGCTTCTTCAAATGACAGAAACAACCGATTCTACAACTATAATTCGGGAAGTCCTTGTTTCAATAACTATGGTCAACTTGGAGTTGTAGATTGTGATGTTGTTATGATAGTCAGTTCACTGATCAACTTTGTCGGCATTTTTTAAGGTTGTGGAATTTATATTTACCAACATTCGAACCCTCATTTTATTGCTTAGAAATAAATCATGGCAGCAGTTGTGGGTAGATAAAGTGAGAGCTTTTGCTGTAAATTCTTAGCTTAGAGATCCATGGTTTTTGCACCAATAGGTGCAATGAAGTAGCGGCAGTTGTGTGAGGCCTGAGGGCTCGGTTTTTGGAGGATGAACATATATAATCAAAATCTGAAACAATGGTGCTACAGATTTCAGTTGCATTTTAGAGCATGGGAAGCTCGTTTAGGAGGGAAAGAGGAGATCTTATGGACTTGGGCTTGTGTCCTACTTCTTGGTAGGTGAGATTGAACCAACAAAGGGAGGAAATATAGACAAAGGACAGCTACAATCAGATAAAAAGGTTTCGAGATTAACTGAGGAGATAGCTTAGTTGGATGATTTTCAACTGAAAATCAAAAGAAGGGGGGCATATAAAATTCCATTGATATGTGTGAGCTAATGGTAATGGACCAACTTGTTCAGAGTTCAGGGACCTGTTTTTTACCAAGTTTTTGACTAACTTGTGCAGGTTGGATAAGTTGAGGGGCCAAATACATAGATAAGCATAGTAGAACCATTGAAGTATTTCTAGAAAGCTAGTTGATTCAACTAATAGTTGTAACTTTTAAGGTTGGAAAGTAGGAGCTTTACCCCAAGATCGAAGTCAATAACTTTTAAGGTTGGAAAGTAGATCCAGGCTTTCCGAAGCACTCTACCCTACAGACATCCACACGGCAAGAATAGGTAAACCACGTCCACGTGAGCCATTTTCACTTCCTATGGACATGTTCGCTTGACTACATTATTTGTTTGTTCATCAACTACTGATGGATTACTGAACCTAACACACAGAATGAGACATGATTCTCATCTTATAAGAATGCATCTGGTTGGACTTCCATCAGCTTTAGCAATCTTTAGAGGAAGGCACTGCAAAGTGTACATGCCCGGCTCGATCCCATCAAGGTTCAACCCTTCAAGTGGAATGACTCTCTGCACCGTTCCAAGCATTATCAGTTACAAAACTTCATCCCCAGACACTACACAAACAGAAAATTTTACGGTGCAGGCTCTTCTTCTTACCATTTTGTACAGGAAGGCGTAATGGGTCGGAGCAGCATCAGTATAAGCAGAAATGGAGAGGTAATCGATTCCTACATATCAATATATACGACTATTGGTTACTATGAGGACATGAACGAAGATTCAAAGCAAGCATGTTTGCCCAACCCCCACCACCCCCCACCCCCCCCAAAAAAAAAAGAAGGAGCACAACGTTGTGGTTGCTATCATGTAGCTGTTTTAAACCGGATGCCCTTTCTGACATAAAACCTTTACTTGTTGCAGGCAATGATAATCAATATGCTCTAGTTGCTCTGTTGGATAGTATATTAGTCATAAGAATTGAAAATCTTTGAATTGGTGGCAAAGATGGGAAAGCTTTCAGGAAGTGCCAAGTTAGGACATCCCACAGTCAACACTCATACCCAAATTGATGCATCTTAGAGCTTACCGACGAGTTTGATCTGCGTGTTTTTAACCACCCACTCAGCGCCATCTTTCTTAAATCCAGTGAAGCTTGAATCGAACTCCTTCTTGTGCATTAGTCCCCTGAATATGAAATACCATCACATTAACATCCAAAATTTCGCAAGAGCCAGTAGTATTGTTTTCTTCACTGGACTGGGACAATTCAACATAGTTTCAAAAACAACACTACGGCATGAATTATTTAAGGGGCCTATCAGATTCACCTCTCCGTGTTCAGGGTTTTGAAAAGAACCCGTTCTATTCCTTTCGGAATGTTAAGGGACTTCATGACTTCAGCTGAAGAAAGAAAATGGAAATAACTTACAATTACAAAAACAGTTGTCAGTTGAGATGAAGGATAAGACAGGACCAAGCAATAGCTTTCTCAACTGAACTGCTCGGGATTGCAATACATACCAGTAATGTTTTTATCTCTTGGAACATTAACCACCAAGGCAGGGCCTGAGAAGAAAACAGAATCGGTAACTGACCGCCAAGTACAGATCCCCAACTTTTTGTTTTTTGTTTCCCCGTAGAAAAAGAGGATCGGAGCTTAAGAGAAGAGAAGAAGAGGCGTCACTTACCGTTAAGAGCATAGAGGTTGACAGTTGTAACATCATAGCCCTGATCGTAGTACTTCTGGAAAAAATGGCTGGGGGCATCCACATGAGTTCCTGTGTGGGTTCCTAGTTTGAATTCCGCAACGTTAGCAACGGCACCATTTTTAATGCTAGAAACCGGCCAGATGAAGTCTCCGAGCCCGTCCTTGGAATTGAAGGTTGGAAGATCAGGAGTTATTTTGTGAGTTATATCGAAGATTCTGCCATATTTATGACGAGCAGAGACGAGGATGGCCAGAGAAAGCACCAAGGAGATTGGTAGCAGCAGTGGCTGAGACTTACTCATGGAGGAGGGGTGATTTCCTATCCCAATGGTGAATCTGTCGTTTACGTTCTAAGTTAGCCCTCTATATATAAACAACTGAGTAATAGTAATCCATTGACTCAAGTGGCGTGGTCCTTGTTTCCAAAGTTTCTTATTCGTGCTTATTTGGGATAGTAATGGTAAGAATCCTATGGATTTTGACGGAACGATTTGAACTGTGAAAATAGAGTGGGTCCCAGAACTACCTTACCCTGATTTCCCTAATTTTAATAGACAAATGGTGTTTGCCTTGTGCATTTGAGCTTTCAATCCCTCCGGGCATCCTCGGCTCCACCAACCCTTCTTTTGACCATTTCAGATGCAACAAAAAGATGGGATCAAACAAGCTTTATCCACCGCAATGGAAAAAACAAGCTTTGCTGAGCTTGATGGTGGACTTATCTTACGTTCCAGCTGATGATTGTGGACCTTGGCCCTCGGCCTGGGGACCTCTGCTGTGCCTGTTTGTCGTTTCGCATTTAGCCTTGTCCCCAAGACTTTTCATTACAAGATTCTTGTTGCACAAAGTGACAACGCCTGCCGGCTACAGCCCTAATTTCTTTTTCTAAATAGTGACACAACCACGTATTTCTGTCACGCAGTTAATGGAAAGTCCAAGTTTGAGTCTTGCATAAACTGTCTCAATAAAATTTGTCACATAAGTCTTCTTTAATTAAAGTTTGTCACATTGTTGTAAGTTATATTTTGTAAAGAGTACTTGTAAGTTTATAATTATTCACCGTTTTTTACGGAACCACCCTCTTGTCTGGTTATGATCCAGAGAAACAAGACCTTCAACAAATAGGAGCCATATACATAAACATGGCTGGTATTTTTAGTGTCATACTGGAGAATGGTAACAGTAGTCCAAGTGCCGGGTAGTCCACACACACAAGTAGGAAACATGAGCAATGTACCCAGACAGTGAACTGAGCCCTACTCCTAGTAATTTTGCCCTACCGCATGCCTCCTTCAGCTAAATTGTCTTACCTTGTTTGCTATGAATTCTGATCACCAGCAGCAACAGTTGCTCCTGCAGGAACATCACATTCGATGAACAGCAAGCCAACTACAGAATGCTCAACCCAGATGCTGTGTCGGAATGCTAGCTAACTAGTGCTTACCAAGTTTCAACCTTTTATGAGGTGGCATCTCATAATTGATCCTTAGCAACTACCAACCTACAGGTTACGAAATATTGGAAAGTATTATTGGTGAGGCAAAACAAGACTGGCAACAATGGCTCTCATTTGAATTAGATACGCAGCAATAATGAAAAATTACAGATATCAGAACTGACTTGAGTAAAATTTTCTTAGCCTGTTGCCTAGAGAAGCGAGACGAGAGGTAAGCTGAGACAAGAATTTTAATAATGTGTTCAGAAGATTTATTTTTCAATATTATTTTAGTTTTTCATAAGGAGGTGATCACATATTAGAATAGAAGAGTGCGGTAATTACATAGATGTAAGTATTGATTCTGAAACTGAGGTGATGTACCTAGGTAAGGTGAATCATGAGAGATAGAATTTCTTCTACTGTGTCTTCAGTTGAACACTTCCAACCCTATATATAAAAGAGTGATGCGATTATGACATTGATTGTGATGCAGTGTCTAAAGACTTTAAGTAAAATTATTTTAGGTATAGAATTAAGAAATAAATTTTAATTAGAATTCTTTACTATCTTATTATTGTTGAGTTTATTTGTTTCCTTTAATAGTTTATTTCTTTTCTTTTATATTTATTTTCTTTATGGTTTCTCCTCTTATAACTAGGGGAAATGAGATTTTTGGAGACAATTTTAATGTTATTGAACTAAGAGAAATTTCCCTTCCCCTGGTTTTCTTCTTTTCTCCACTTTGTTCTCTCTTTTGGTTCTAAGCCCTATTTGCCCTACATCAAATTTGGTATCAGAGCCAAAATTCCTACACACTTCTTTTCATCATTGAAAAAAAAGCCAAAAAAAAACAGAGAAAGAAATTGCAGAAAATTAAACGAATAGCTGCTCGGTGGGAAGAAATTGGTGAAGTTTCTTTGTCCCTTGTCGCCACTGCTTGAGAGCCCCAAGGCATCGGCAACCCTGTTAAAGCTGCTGCCATTGGTTATTCACAAGTGCAAGCCCTTGCCTTTGGTTCTTTTGGCCGAATTGCGACATCACTTCATCACTCACGATGTGGAGGCAAGTCCGCACCATCACAGACAGCAAGGACTGAAGTTGGCTTGGTCGAGATTTGAACCAGTCAAAAAGGAAAAATTGTCGGCTACTCCACTTTCTTTGCGGCAACAAAATACTAAATTGTTTTGGGGAACAAAAGAGGTTAGCTTTAAAAAAAAAAAAAACCCTATTTCTCCCACTTTGATTTTGCAGTAGGTGATAACTCCTCTTTAAGTTGTTGAATCTTTCATAGTTAGCTTTACTTATATTTTGTTCTTAGGTAGTCAATCCTTTGCATAAGTCCAAGTTTTCTAAAAAAAAATTTTAAAAGGTTTTTGTTTGTTTGCTCTAGTCTTTGCAACTAGTCTCATCAGTAGCATTAAATTTATTTACCTCTTTGATTGTTGCATCATTGCTTGTTAATTTTTTTAGTTATTCATTGCAATCTTTTGTGAAATTTTTGCTTGCATATCATGGCTAACCGGGGTAGGAATAGCAACCATTCCCATGATTCCAACCATAGTCACGAACCTGAAGTCACGAATGAAAGGATGTCGAGTCTAGAAGATAGGTTAACTAGGATAGAAGAGGCCATCAACCAACTTGGTAGGATTGAAAAAGGAAAAAACCATGAACAGGAAGAAGACCAATCTGTAAGGCAACCCACTTTTGCCCAAAACATTGATGACTCAATCCAAGCCCGGATAGGTCAACAAACTCCCTTTGCACCGCTTAGGAACACTCGGCCTATTAGGGTACCTGAAAACCTTTTCCAACTACAGGGGACAACTTTGCCACCCATGATTTAGATAAGGAAAGCCCTAGGACATTCCTTCAGGATCAAGCTTATGACCGGGGTAATAGGCGGGGAAACTTTAAAAACCCTCAGGAAGATTGGGGAGTTTCTAGGATGGTCAAGATAGACATGCGATCCTATAATGGTAAGTTGGATGCCAATGATTTCTTGGATTCATTGGAAGAGTTAGAAAAATACTGTGATTGGTATTACATGGCTGATATGGAGCGAATTCGGTTCGCAAAGTTGAAGTTGGTAGGACTAGCCAAGAAGTACTAGCTTGGGGTTGAACAATCACTCAAAAACCTGAATGAACCACCAATTAGGCAGTGGACTGTAATTAAATGAAAGTTAACTAAAAAGTACCTTTCCACTTTTCATAGGAAACAATTGTATGACCAGCTACTCAACCCTAAGCAAACTTCTGCTGTGTCTAGTTACATAGGAAGATTTGATGAACTTATGTTACGAGTAGGTAGGCATCAATGAGCTCGAGTTTCAGACTGTGGGTAGGTTCGTGATTGGGTTGAAAGGAGATATCAAAAGAGAGGTTGAGTTAAACATGCCTGACACTGTAGAGGAGGCCTACCAACGAGCATTAAGGCTAGAGACCTATTTTAGATCTAACGGTAAGGCATTGTACCGAGCTCCAGAACCTAGGTATGCCACACCGAGGCCTAATACCCAACCTTTGCTTAAGATTCCTCCACAAGAACTTAGAGGAATTCCCCCTATCACCCTTAATGGACCTCGTCTGAACCCAAATATCAAATGCCACAACTGCCATGGTAAGGGTCACATTGCAGCCCGATGTCCTCACCGAGCCTTAGCAATTGACCAAGAACCCAATGACCAGCTCCTTGACGAGGACCAAGTAGTTGACCCGGTAGAATACTCTGGTGATGAGGGTGAACTTGATGGATTACCCTTAATTGAGGAACACTGTAATGTTGTGAGGTGCGTGCTCTCTACTGCGAAGGCTCCTGTAAGCAGTAAGGACGATGACTGGAAGAGAACTAGCATTTTTCACATCTTCATTAAGTGTGGTGAGCGTAGTTGTAAGCTAGTGATTGATGGGGGTAGTACTATGAATGTGATAGCTAAAGCAGACATAGCTCGTTTAAACCTTAAGGCTGAACCACACCCTACACCTTTTAAGGTAGCTTGGACTGACAAAACCACCTTTTCTATCACTAAGAGATGTCGCATTCCTTTGCATATTGGAGATTATATAGAGGAGGTTTACTGTGATGTTTTACCTATGGATGTATCCCATATTTTGCTTGGACGACCTTGGCAGTATGACCTTGACATAACTCACCGTGGTAGAGCCAACACCTATGAATTCAGGTATAAAGGTAGGAACATAATTCTTAATCCGGCTAAGCCAAACCATAAGGATGTTGCAGCTCAGTCAAGTCCAACTACAATAGCACCAAAAAGAGCCACAATCCAACTTCTAAACAGTAAGATTTTTTTGCAAGAGAGCTTAACAAGTGGGTATGTATTTGCTGTAGTAGCAAGGGAGGTCATGTCCGGGGGCTCAAACCCTCAGCCGATACACCCAGCTGAGATCTCAAATATTTTGCAGGAATTTTCTGATATCATACCTGCTGAACTCCCTTTCGAATTACCGCCCATGAGGGAAATTCAACATGCCATTGATTTAGTCCCAGGATCTCAGTTACCTAACCTTCCTCATTACAGGCTGAACCCAAAAGACCGTGAAGAGTTAAACAGGCAAGTGAACGAGCTCTTAGGTAGAGGATTCATTAGGCACAGCATTAGTCCTTGCACTGTCCCAGCCTTGTTAGCACCAAAGAGTGATGGTAGTTGGAGAATGTGCACGGACAGTAGGGCTATCAACAAAATCACCATTAAGTATAGGTTTCCCATACCTAGACTTGAAGACATGTTAGACATGCTAGCTGGCTCTAAGTGGTACTCTAAGATAGACTTGCGTAGTGGCTACCACCAGATTAGGATTAGGCAGGGAGATGAATGGAAAACTGCCTTTAAGACCCAAGATGGTTTGTATGAGTGGTTAGTTATGCCTTTCGGGTTGTCTAATATGCCTAACACCTTCATGAGGATTATGACACATGTCCTTCGACCATTCCTAGGCAAGTTTCTTGTTGTTTACTTTGATGACATCCTAGTTTAGAGCCGGTCTAGAGATGAACATGTTGGTCATTTACGTCAGCTTTTTTATACCCTACGAGAGTCTAAGTTGTATGTGAACCTTAAGAAGTGTAGTTTTTTGCAGGATAGAGTGCTTTTCTTAGGTTTCATAGTAGGTGCACAAGGGATTGAAGCAGACCCTAGTAAAGTGAAAGCTGTTAGAGAGTGGCCTGAACCTAGTACAATTTCAGATGTTCGAAGTTTCCTAGGATTAGCAACTTTCTAAAAGCGTTTCATTAAGGGTTTTAGCACCATCACTGCTCCTATATCGGACTGTCTTAAGAAGGGTGAATTTAAGTGGACCTTAGCAGCCTCTAAATCATTTCAGGAAATCAAGGTGAGGTTGACTAAAGCCCCCGTGCTCCAGCATCCTGACTTCAGTAAAGTGTTTGAGGTGTCTTGTGATACCTCCGGGGTAGGGGTAGGAGGTGTCCTTAGTCAAGAGGGTCATCTTGTAGCTTTCTTTAGTGAAAAACTTTCTGAGCCTAAGCAGAGGTACTCCACCTATGATAAGGAATTTTATGCTGTGGTCCAATCCTGTAGGTTTTGGAGATTCTACCTTTTACCTCGGGAGTTCATCCTCTACTCTGACCATCAAGCTCTAAGGTACCTTAGTTCTCAAAAGAAGCTTAACTCTCGTCATGCTAAGTGGTGTGCCTTTCTAAGTGAATACAACTTTGTACTTAAGCATGAGTCAGGTGTTGAAAACAAGGTAGCTGATGGGCTTAGCAGAATGATTGGCACCCTTCAAGTGCTTAATGTTAAGGTTCTGTGGGTTGATAGGATGAAGGAGGACTACCAAACATGTGTTGATTTTGGTGAAATCTACCGAGTTGTTAGTGGTGGAGATAGGAGAGAGTATAGTGACTTCCTTATTTGGGATGGTTACTTATTTAGGGCTAATAAGTTGTGTGTTCCTCGTACTTCATTTAGAGAATTTCTAATTTGGGAGTTACATGAAAGAGGGTTGGCTAGACATTTTGGTAGGGATAAGACTATTTTGGTGGTTGAGGATAGGTTTTATTGGCCTTCATTAAGGAAAGACGTGAAGAGAATTGTGTTTAGATGTCGAACGTATTAATTAGCTAAGGCTAAAAAGAAGAACACTGGGCTTTATACACCTCTTCCACTGCCACACGCCCCTTGGAAAGATTTGAGTATGGATTTTGTATTAGGATTACCTCAGACTACTCGAGGTCATGACTCCATCTTGGTTGTGGTTGATAGATTTTCCAAAATGGCTCATTTCATTCCCTGTAGTAAACAAAATGATGCATCCCATATTGCTAAGTTGTTATTTAGAGAGGTAGTTAAGTTACATGGGTTACCAGATTCCATAGTGTCTGATAGGGATGTCAAATTTGTGAGCTATTTTTGGAAGTCCCATTGAAAATTGTGTGGTACCAACTTGCCTTTCTCCTCTGCCTTTCACCCTCAAACTGATGGCCAAACAAAAGTTGTTAATTGTAGTCTTGAGAACATACTTAGATGTATTGTTAGTGAAAAACATGGTACATGAGATTTGTTGTTGTCCAATGTTGAGTTTGCCTATAATAACTCTATCAATAAGACAACGGGGTTGAGCCCTTTTAAGTGTGTCCATGGTTACAAGTCTCACACTCCCTTTGACTTAGTTCCTCTTCACCTTCACTTCTAGGTTCCTGAACCTATTGAATCCTTTGTTCAACATATCCATGATTTACATGCTAAGGTTAAAAGAAAGATTGACATGAGTAATTTGAACTATAAACTTGCTACTGATGTGCATCGTAGAGGTAGGGAATTTAATATTGGTGATGAAGTCATGGTTCGCATAAGACCTGAGTGATTGGCAAAAAACTAATTTTAAAAAGTTATATGCTAGAGCCATGGACCCGTTTTCTATTTTAAAGAAGCTTGGACCAAATGCATATATGCTTGATTTGTCTACTGAACTTAATATTAGTCATGTCTTTAATGTAGAAGATTTATCACCTTATTGAGGCACCTTTGAGCCTTCTGTCTTATCAAGAAGACCTTCTATAGGAACATTCATTTCAAAGACCCCTCAGTTCCCTAAACCAAAGAATGAAATTGACAACATTCTTAATGATGAGTTCTTAAGTTCTACCATTGGTGGCAGTCGTCATTACCTAATTCAGTGGAAGAGATGCCCGCCTTCGGACGCTACTTGGATGTTTGAGAAAGACTTCTGTGAGTTGAAGCCTGAGCTTTTAGATTGGTATTTGCAATCACATTCAACAAAGTCGAGTTTCTTTCAACCGGGGGAGAATGACGCAGCGCCTAAAGACCTTAGACAAACTTATTTTAGGCGTAAAATTAGAAAATAGATTTTAATTAGGATTCTTTGTTATCTTATTTATTGTTAGGTTTATTTGTTTCCTTTAATAGTTTATTTCTTTCCTTTTATATTTATTCTTTTATGTTTTTCCCTCCTATAAATAGGGGAAACAAGGCCTTTGAAACAGCTTTGATATTATTGAATTAAAAGAAATTTCCCTTACCTTAGTTTTCTTTTTCTTTTCTCTTTGTTCTGTTTTTTTGTTCTAGTTTCTATCTGCCCTACATCAAATTGTCAACGATTCTCAAATAAAAATTAATAAAACTATCTCTAGATCAAATACACATTGTCCTTTTGAACTCTTATCTTTGTCCAAGTGCAAGCTAGTTTACACTTTTGCTTTCCTGTGTATCAGCCTATGAACTCAAAATTTGCCTACACATGATGGTGCAAGATAATGTTAACCATTGGATATTAGTATTGGCAACTTTGACGAACACCTCGCACCAACAGATTTCAACCAATCCTGCTACAGTACCTTTTGATGCACAACAGAAGATGGATAAACTACTGCTCACTTGACATGCTAGTGTCCACGAAAGCAAGAGAACTCAATTTTCAGATAACCCTTCAAAACTTCATTTTAGAATGGTTGACAATTTCAGTGTTTCGAGTAAATTTTAAAACAAGTTATATCAAGATCGAGTTCAACTGTTTTCGAAGCTATAACTTTACCAATGCGCTAGCTTTTCCTTCCGAATTGCGCTAGATGTATTAACAATTCTACAGAATTTTCTCTTACTGAAAGGTGTAATCGATCAGTTAGGAGAGAGTCATCAATTTGAATGGGTTCTCACCGAAATCTGCATCCAACCATTTTCTGCTACATCGGTTAGTGATAGAAAATTTTGTAGAAGTGTTAGTAGGTTTAGCATTTTCCTATCCTTTTACTTGAGCTGTGTATTGAGATTTTCCGAGCAGAATTCCACTGAGTCGGATGGGGCAAGATAATTGCTATAGTTGGAACAGCTATGCCCATGATCTTCTCAAACCATAAGATTCTACAATGCTACCTTTTGATGCACAATAGAAGGCATTGGACAAACTAGCACAAACTCAAGAAAGCTACTGTTCAACGAGCTTCTAATTTCCATAATAGATTTGTTGACTATGTCAATGCCCTAAAAACAACACTTTGCCTAGGTTATCTGAACAAGAATTAATTAAACACATAAAGCCAACATCTTACCTGCTGGCTGCCTTACAATCACCAGTTACATTACCAGACTTCTAGTATCACTCGCAACAGTACACCCGTTAAATATCACCTGTATAACTTCACTTCTTACATTACCACACTCCTAGTTCTCATGCCATACAACAAATTCATATCACCTAATTAAATTACGAAAAGTTACAGTAAGATTGACAAACAGATCTTATGATCAACATACCTAAAATCCATGGGACAAATGTAGCAGAATATCAGAGGCAGCAACCTGTAAGTAATCAATTCCTACATTTCAGAACGGATAATTCTCAAAGTATGATCTCAGCATTGAACTGAAAGAAGAACCTGGACAATAAATGCACCAAAATAGTAGATGAACCAAGTGGAGCTGATTTCGCAAGATGGGTTTGGCAATACATATTTGTAAACTTATGGTAAAACATGAGTAGGGACTAACATTTATTGAATCTTGAATAATGAAGAAAGATAGCCGCATCATAAACATGAATTAGAGGTCACTGAAGCATGGTATTTAGAAAAAAATGGAGAGAGGATTGCATATCATAAATCAAGAACTTCCTTCCAATTGTAGCACACATTACTAATTAGTATCTCACCATCAAGTTAAATTTAAGATTCATTTTTTGCTCTTTCACCAACAATTCTGCAACATCGCTCATGAATCCCACATGAAATCCATTGTCTGGACATAAGCTTCCTGAAGTTAAGATAAGAAGTGCTGCCAGACTTGAATATTAAACCATAAAAACAGTTCTGCATGATAAATCTAACATATGGTTTTATACTTAATGTCGTTGAGAATATGTCTCACAACAATGTGTTAATGTCGTTGAGAATATACCTGACAACAATGTTTTAATGTCGTTCGAGAATATACCTCACAACAATGTGCAAGCAAAGCACTCTATACAAATTGCTGAAGAAGGTGGAAACCTCAGCAGGAGTAAGGCTTCTTTTTTCTTTTTCAATGATTAACTAATGACCGATCGCTACCAGAATTTCAGAAACTTCATAGACGAAAACAGGTTAATTACTTTTGTGATTCATCATGAAATGTGTGATTTATCTTGTTAAATACACCAATTTATTACAAAAAATAAAACTAAAATCAATTGCAATGACCAGAAATTTTAACTTGTAATTCCTGAAAGATTGTCACTGTTTCATTGCTTGCACATCGTTTCTTCATCATGATGATCAACACTGGGTACAGAACTATAGATGACAGTTGTGAGCAGCAACTCTTTTTGTTCATCTGTATCTTTTTTTTCTTCATGGAGAAAGGAAACTTTGGGTCGGAGATTTTAAAAGGAAATAGACCCTTGTTGTGGAGTTGTATCTGTTAAGGCTTGAATTGAAAAGCAATCTAATGAAGTTCAAATATAAGTGATCGCCACTACAAGGAAAATGTCAGTACCTTTCAAGTATTTAATTCGAGTTCAAGAGTTAAGTCGACGAGCTCCCTCATGAGTATTCAGAGATGCCACGAACTCAGATAGGAGAGATCACTTCATTCTTATCCATCAGGCTACCGACACAGAACACCGAGAAACACTTGGAAATGTTGATAGTGTTCGGCAATGGCGGGATAGGCGGAGGTGAGAGGAGCAGGAGGAAGTGGAGAAGACGAAGGAGAGCCCTGGCCCATGGCAAGAGCTACAGACTACCACGAGAGAGGTTAACCGAATCAGTGAGCAGAGTTTGAAGAGCGACTGCGATTCTGTTAGTAATACGCCAGGACTAATTTCAATGGGGGTTGCGTAACTCTCACGCCCATGTCTTGGAAGACATTGATTGTCATGTAGGTAAAAAATCGTCGGTGTGGTCTCAGCGGATGAGGGATTGCGAAGTTAGCAATCGGGTGTTACAGAGACAAAAGGCGACGGATCATGATTCAGAAGGCCTTCCAAATGCTGATTCCACCGTCCTCTGTGGAGCCCAGCCACCACGCCGCCGTTGCCGCTGTCGCTGCTGGAGAAGAATAATATTGTCTGAGGAAGAGCCGAAGAGGGGGTGTGGCCATCAGTTGTTTAACGGTGGGCGCTTTGTTGTAAGAAAAAATGAAGTTTAGGCAAGAGATTTAGCGCTCTTCCTTTTTAGATTAATTACATTTCAACCTTTAATCATTGTTCCTGTTTTATCCCTCACCTACATTTTGTTCCTAACGTGTTTTCAACCTAATTAAAACATTCTATTTTATTTTGACTATTTTTTTTAAGACAGAGTTCATTATCTCGATGTAAGATGTCATGGCAACACAGGATGGCAGCGGAAGAGGCGCATTTTAACCCCTTAAAAGTTTTCCTTTGCCAAAAAAAAAACCTTAAAATTTTAACATCTAACAAATTACTTCATTAATTAAAACAACAATGCTGTTCAGATCCAAACCCATGCGATTCCCATCAATGTCCTTCAACTCGACTTCCATCGGCATATCAAATTTGACGGCAACAAACCAAATGCTTGGCAATTGTCATCGAGGAGGCAAAGCGACCCGCCGAAAACACTGATGAAGTCCAAATCTATCACGATGATGAACGCGAGTCCGACGACGATGGAGGACGAATTTAACCATCTCCGTTCGATAATCATCAATTTCCCCATTGCCCTTTTTCTTCAAAATCACTCCACAAGCAAAATCCCCTTTCTCTCCATCTCTTTCCCTTGAACCTGAAAGATTTTGTGTCTTGTCACATTTTTAACCCAATTAAAGATAAATGGCATCCACTTCATCGTGCACATCTGTATTCCAGGGTTGTTGCAGCATGTTTGTTGTCCTTTAATTCATCAACCCACCAATTTGAAGTGATTTTCCAGTTCTGTGAGGAGGCTAATGATAAAAATGAGACAATAGAGTTTCAGACGTTGTCTTCGGAAGACTGAAAATGGAGAGAATTGATTACGATGATTGAGAACTAATCTCTGTTATCGTCCAAGTTTGTGTTAGAAGGGGTTGAGTTGGGTTGATGAGCCTAGAGTGGCTGATCCAGGTGTTGCTTGGCCACGGTTAGGGCCAATGTAGTGTCATCCACCTTGGAGGCGGAGGATTTTGCAGCAAAGAGATGCAGCAGTGAGGAATCAAGGACGGGAGGAGCGAAGCCTCCAGCTGACATGAGTAGACTTGAGCACTGCATACAAGACTTGTCGGAGCTTGATCTGGGTGGATCTGGTCTAACTGGAAATCGAAGTTGCAGGGTCAGTGTTTGCAATGTTGGCGTAGGGATTAAGGTTGGTTCATGAAGATGATGGACGGATCGTTAAATTGAAAAGGTTCCACGGTTTTGTTGGCAAAAAGAAAGTTTTAAGGGGTAAAACACGCATTTTCCCCTACCATCCAGTTGGTGTGGGATTTTTCGTTTAATAAAACAAGTTCCGTCTAAAAAATAATAGGTCAAAATCAAATGTTTTAATGAAACTATGGACACGTTATAAACAAAACAAAGGTTAGGGTTAGTTAGAATGAGAACTATAATTAAATGTTAGCATCCAAACATGTAATTAATCCATTAAAAATGGTTTATATAATTTTTTTGTATTGATATGGCATTTACCACACTCATGTATGACTTCCATCTGAGGACGAAAATGAAACAATATTCTTAGAAGTTGAGGATGACAGTGGAACGATATGGGCATTAAAGACCAAAAAGTACTCAACCCTGTTTTTTCATAGAGATGGTCGCCGAAGATGATCAAGAGGCTTAGGTACATGAATTTTCTAATATTTTGGCTCCAACCACATAATGTAGCAGCAAAAAAATATCAAGACAGCTAATTCATCTTAATAAAATAACTGTACTAAGTACCTAAACAATACTAATAAACTTGCTACAACTCTTATTATTTTATGGTCTCCAACCATATACTAATGCATCAAAACCCCACCAAAACCCAATGCCCAGGCCCAACCTTTTCTTCGCCAATTAACCTCTGTTCGTCTTCCTCCTCCTGCGAGTTCTTGTACCAATGAAGAATCGGGTAATCTTCTTCTGCTTGGCTCTTCAAATTTCTCTATCTCTGGCCCTCACTTCTCCTCAAGACATTGCAGCTCTCAAAGCCCTCAAGGCCGCCGTCAAACCCAGCTCCATCCCTTCGTGGTCATGCCTAGCCTCCTGGGACTTCGCCTCCGACCCCTGCACCCTCCCTCGCCGCACCCACTTCACCTGCGCCGTCATCTGCTCCGCCGACTCCACCCACGTCACCCAACTCACTCTCGACTCAGTCGGCTACTCCGGTCGACTCAGTCCACTTGTTTCCCAACTCTCCCAACTCACCGTGCTCGACCTCTCCGATAACAACTTCTACGGCGCTGTTCCCCCCTCTATTTCTTCTCTCTCCGCCCTCCAATATCTTACACTTCGCTCCAACTCGTTCTCCGGCCCCGTCCCTGAATCAATCACCGGCCTCAAATCTCTACTGAGTCTGGACCTTTCGCGTAATTCTCTCTCTGGGCCGTTGCCGACATCCATGAACTCGCTCTCCAGCCTGGGTAGACTCGATCTGAGCTACAACAAGATAACCGGATCGCTGCCGAAGCTACCGATTAGCCTATTGGAACTTGCTGTAAAGAACAATTCTCTATCTGGGTATATTTCTAAATCCTATTTCGACGGATTGAGCCGCTTGGAGGTTGTCGAACTCAGTGAGAACTCGTTCACCGGGAAGCTAGAGTCCTGGTTCTTCCTGTTGCCGGCAATCCAGCAAGTGGATTTGGCGAAGAACAGCCTAACCGCCGTCGAGATCCCGAAGCCCCCGACGGACGGCAGCGACTTGGTGGCGTTGGAACTTGGATTCAACAAGATCGAAGGAAACGTCCCCGCGAATTTGGCGGATTATCCGCTGCTGTCATCACTGTCTCTGCGTTACAACCGCTTGCGTGGCACGATCCCATCGGAGTACAGTGAGAAGCAGTCATTGAGGAGGCTGTTCCTAGACGGGAATTTCTTGATCGGGAAGCCGCCAGAGAAATTTTTCTCCGGCGAGGCGGTGGTGTCCGGCAGCTTGGGGGACAACTGTCTGCAGACATGCCCTGGGTCCTCTCAGCTTTGTAGGCCGTCCCAGAAACCGTCTGCGGTATGTAGGCAAGCTTACGGTGGGAAGCTAGAGTCTTAGGTGTCAGAAATCTCAGTCAGTCTTTCAGCTTTTCATTTTTTTTTTCTATAAGTGTCGTAATTATACTTTGATTCTGTAATTTTCGTCTACGATAGTGCATCTGTGTATATGGATTATGTAAAATGAATATACAGCCAAAAGAATAAGATCCATGAGTTTCCCCCCCTCTCTCTCTTGCAAAGGATGTTTTATTTTTTATTTTTCAGCAACGGTAAAAAAGTTCTTTTTGTTTGTATCTTCTTTTTCTATTTACTGAAAACATGAGAACATATCCAGATATTGACCAAGAAGGTTAGTTATAATATACAGCAACTAGTTTAGTATTATCATTAGTAATTAGTATTTGAGTTTTTAAAATATTATCTAAAAATAGTTTTTAATTTTTAACTTGAACATTTCATTTTCATCATCAATAGATTATCCAATATTTTAAAATTAATCATAAAAATTAATCATAAATGGGACTGTGGAAGAGATTACAATATCTACACTTGATTGATTAACACCTGGACATATAAATGGAGATAAATGAATGGGACTTGGAACTCCTCTATTTCGGTCGACTCAAAATCTGTCTGCAATTATTTCCCCTTCATTTATAAGGGTTAAAAAAAACGTATACATGAGGGAAGTTGGAGATAGTGATTCTCCAAAAGTCATAACAATTATTCTTCCCGTCTATTTTCTTTCCCTCAAATCAAATAGACCTTAAATTTATAATTCTAACAACTATTCTTAAAGAATTTTACTAATCGTATTCAAAACTTGTTAAAAAAAAAAGTTGTGACAAAATCGATACATGCTTCTTTTTTAATCACCAGTAGAAACCATGATATGACAAATGTTATAAGGTTCTAGTACGAATATTTTAAGTACATATAATCTTGCTCCTTCTCAAAAGTAAAACAAAAAAGAAGGAGACGAAGCATTTTAGTAAAGTTGTCCGTTAATTTAATAATGAAGGGCACCCACCTCAGTGTTCCGATTCCATGTATGTAGGGCTGATCATTCGGTTTTTTCGGTTCAAAACGAACCGAATATTTCAGTTTTTTCGGTTTTCGGTTTATTATGATTAGAAACCAAATTAACCGAACTAAGCCTCTAACCAAAGTACAACCGAACCGAAATATTTTGTTCGGTTCGGTTTAAAACCGAAATAACCGAAAAAAAAATCATATCCAAACACAGTGATGTATTTGTGACATAGAGAAATGTATGTGGCTTAAACAACTACATAACAAGAAATCATGGGCTATTATGGGGTTTGTACTTTGATGGGAGGTGGAGGTGACTAACGGACCGACGATTGCGTTCAACGGCGGGGAGAGGGCGTAGGGGAGTGGAAGGCGAGGGCAGATGGCGGGGGCTAGGGCGGAGGAGAGGTCAGACGGCGGGGGCAAGGGGGGAGGGGAGTGGAAGGCGAGGGCAGACGGCGGGGGCGAGGCTGGAGGCGACGCCGAAGACGGAAGTTGACGGCGGGGGAGAGGGCGTACGGGGGTGGAGGCCGAGGGCAGATGGCGGGGGCTAGGGCGGAGGCGAGGTCAGACGGCGGGGGCAAGGGGAAGGGGAGTGGAAGGCGAGGGCAGATGGCGGAGGCGAGGGTGGAGGCGAGGCCGAAGAACGATGTCGAGCGGCGGGAGGAGGAAGATGATTTCATTGATTTGTGATGGCAGAACCCCAAAAAAGCCATCAATCTTCTTCCTACCTTCCACTCAAACCCTCCTCATTTTAAACCTGTCTTCTGGCCCACCAAAACCTCAAATATGCTATAAAGAAATTTCGGTTTTTTCGGTTACCGAAATAACCGACACTCAGAACCGAAACTGAACCGAAACCAATATTCTCTCATTCGGTTTCAACCGAACCGAATCAAAAAACCGAAATAACCAAACTGAATTTCTAATTTTTTTTTATTTTTCAATTTTTTCGATTTTAACCGATTAGTGATCACCCATACATGTAAGAGCATTTATCAATTCGAACCTATGAGGAGAAGAGTTCTTATCATTTTGGCATTTAATGCGGTTTTTCGTCGTCCATATTTGACACGTTTTAAGTTTCTAGGGCAAAAGCTTGTGTTTGAATCATGAAAAGTAGAGAGACTTAATGTCACTTATACTATAAATATAATATATATATCTTATTGAACACTACACCTTACAGTAATGATTCGGGGAATAAAAAAAAACAATAACATGTTGAAATAAAGAGCTGATGAAATTGCTATAGTGACGTTAGTTGATAAATACTTATAAAAAATTATCACACATAATTATAGGTAAAATGTGATTGTTGTTATCATCATCATCATCCACCATTACCATTTTGCCTTTGCCAAAATTTTTTGGTTCCATCCTAGTCGGCTTCTCTCAAGTCTCAACTCAAAACATGGATGAGGGGACTTAAGTTCACACATAATTTGTTTTAATTTAAATAAATTTAATTTAAAATTGTGCCTGTTAAAATAAAATTAAAATTTATAAATATAATAAAAATTTTAATTTTAATAGATTATTACACCTACGTAATATTAAGTTTCAAATAAAATTAATTTCAGGTAAAAAATTAAAAAAATAATCTATATTAAACTAAAATAACTTAAGTTAAAATGAATTATATTAAAAATACTGATTATTTAAAAAAATTAATTATATCCTACTCATTGTTTGATTGAAAAATATGGAGTAAATGCGGAGAGGAGAGAAAAAACAAATACCCCTAACTTATAAAAAAAACGAATACTCCTATAGATAATGAAAGATGGCATGGAAAAATGCAGCAAACAATCCTACATCGATATTTATTTGCTCTTTAAATAGCCCATTAATGATTGTGGTTAACCTCCGCGACATTAGAAGAATATTTTTCGCGACGTGACTACCATCTCTCACTAACTCTCACCAGTTACCAAACAGACACTGACAAGCTCAGTGGCCAGGCCAACCCCTTCGAGACTTTGCAGAGCATCCATCGCTGCCAGCCACTCAAATCAAAAGATAGTCCAAGTTTCACACCAGAGGCACAACCAATACCACGAGGTCCACGACCACCTTTTCTTGCGTAAACTAAACATAATCAACATTGAATTTCATTGTTTGGGATTAGGGCAAGAAGAAAAGAGTCAAACAGGGGATATTGTCAAGACCGAATATCTCATTTGCCACCAAAACTAGGTGCCGGGAACTTTGACATTGTTTTATTAAAAAATTATATACTCCCTCCGACTCAGGTTTCCTCACCATTTTCTATTTTGGATCATTCCAAGTTCTTAATATCATTTCCTTATTTAGTAAGTTTTCTATATTTAAAATACCATAATACCCTTCTTTAATTCTCTTGAAAAAAAAAAAGTCAAAAAATCAAGTAAACAGACAAAGCTTCTTCCTCTGTAGTAAAGAATCAAAGGAGATCAAAGATGGCAAGGAGATTGGAGGAGGTCAAAGGAGGCCGAATCAGAGGAGGTCAAAGGAAACGACAAGGAGACCAGAGATGGCAAGGAGATCGGACTCATCGGAGGAGAGTGGAAAAGTCAAAGGAGATCGGAGATGGCGAGGAGATCAGAGGAGGTCAAAGGAGGCTGAATCGAAGGAGGTCAAAGGAAATGACGATGAGATTAGAGATGGTGAAGAAATCGGAGATGACTATAAGATTGAAGACAACGAGGAGATCAGATATGGTGAGGAGACCAGAGGAGGTCAAAGGAAATGACGAGCAGATCGAAGATGGCAAGGAGATTGGAGGAGGCCAAATCGCAGTCAGAGGAGGCAGAAGGAGATTGGTTGATAGAGACGAAGGGAAGGTGATTCAGTGGAGAGTTGAGGAGGAAAAAAGAATGGTAGATTTGAAAAGATGTGAAAAACAATAATTTTTCTTAATATGCATGCCAAATGCAAATGGTGTAGAAAATGTGGAACAGAGGGAATATGACCTATCTTTTAATGAGTGGAATTTAAATTCAAGGATGTCAAAATGATTTCTTACCTAAAAATTAGTGTTGCAATTACTTTTTCTCCTGACAAAGGTTTTTTTGCTCCTTAGGAGGACTTCAGAACATAAAACTGAAAAAAGAAAAAAAGACCGGTATACCATAATTTGTTATTGAAGACTTGTACGTAAATTACTAATTAGGGTACTGACTCATCCACATGATAAGTGATAACCACTACACTGCAGTCCAATTCGTTTTAACTTAAATCAACTAACTTATTTTTATTTTTATTTTTATTTTTTACCTAAAACCAATTTCATTTGAAAGCAAATGTTATGTAGATGTAATAATCCGTTTAAAAATAAATTTTCATGACGTTGTTAAATTTTTATGAATTTTTCTTTTTTAAGGCTTTAAACTAGAAAATTTTATAAAAAATTAGTAAGATTACAAAAATTGTATTTTCAATAGATTATTGTAGCTACATAACATTAGCTTTTAATTAAAATTAGTTCCGGGTAAAAAGACATCAAAATAAAAATAAGTCATTTTGTAATCAATTGACTTAAGTTAAAATGAATTTGGTAGTACATAATCAGAATTTGACTCATACTTTAAGATTTAAGGTTAATTACAAATTGCTCCCTGAGGTTTAGGTAAAATTACACTTTACCCATCCTATTCAAAAAATATACGCTTTACTCTCTATCTTTTTAATACAGTCTAACAGCAATTTTTAAAATCTTAAATTATACTATACAGTTGTAAAAAATATAAACTTTTGAAATTACTTCCTATTTCAAAAATATACATTTTACCCTTTATTTTTTTAATACAGTCCAACAACAACTTCTGAAATGTTAATTTAGACTTTGTGGTTGTCATCTTCAAGCAATTTCAATTTGTATAGTATTTTTTATAATTAATTGAAATTTAAAATATACTAATTTAAAAATTGAAAAAAATACAGAAAGAAAAAAATATATAATTTAAAAAATCTATTAACTGTAAGAAAATATCATACAAATTAAAATTACTGGAAGATAACTACTATAATATCATACAGATTGAAATTACTAAAAAATAGCTATCATAATATCTAAATTAAAATTTCAAAAATTGTTGTCATATTGTATTAAAAAGACAGTGGATAAAGTGTATATTTTTAAAATAGAAAGAGATAAAGTGTAATTTCATATAAACTCATGGGACAAATTATAATTATCCCAAAGATTTATTGTCTTTAAGTAGTTAGTGAATGAATATACAAGCTTTACTCCTTGTGAACATGTGTGTGTGTGTGTGTGTGTGTTTGTTTTTTTTTATTTTATTTTATATCCTACCGCTCGTCTCTTGTATGCGAGGCATGCAACAAAAGTATAATGAGACTTTTTCTTTTTTAATGTACTGTTTGGAAATAGCTTTAAGAATTAACATTAGATTTTTAGATAATTTAGTCAATGATTGAAATAAAAATATTGAAGTTAAAAACTAAAAACTACCATTCAATATGTTTTTAAAACTCTAACATTAATCATTGATACTAATATCAAACAGAGCCACATATAAATGTGTTTTACAAGTATTTAGTAAACGTATTTGTGAGAACTTATGGATAATATAGTGTCTTCTAAAATCTGAAGGGTGTTAAGTTACATTTCACATTTTACCCCTATTTGATGGTGGAGACAATATAAGGAAACTTGTCAGTTCACTAAGTTCAACTGAGTAATATAATATTTTGGGAAACTTTTAAACTCTCCTCATATTTAGGCTATCCTATATTTACCCCATTTTTTTTTTTAAAACTACATTTACCTCTTGAATCAGACACTTGTCGTGCACTCCAACAAAATAATGGAAAAAGGTTTTAAAATTGTGCAAATCAACCCCAAGGCTTTATGTAGGGGCACCACTAACCCAATTTGCAATTTCCCTAAATATACTTATAATAAATCAACACCAAAAGAACTATGCTGTTCAATTGAAACCTGAGCCCCGTGACTGCACAAATCAATTCGGAAAGACTAGGAATTCGATAGAATCCACGACCGTTCTAACCAATTTTCGGTGCTCCAGACATGTTGAATGCTTGTTTCTTTTTTTTTTAAAAAAAAACACCAAAATAGCCACAACGGTTAAACATAAATAAAAACAGAGTTATTGAAGGGTCGGCAAATCCGGAAAACTGCAACAATTCAAAGATAAGCATGGTAGTCTTGCTCCTTGCCTCTGGGACCAGCCTCTGCCTTTCACCCCCGGACAACAATTACTATTCCTACCCCACCGGACGATAGGCATGGATGATTTAGGGATTGAAAGTGGAGTCTGGGGGCACGTCCGACAAATTTGGTAGATGGAGAGCTAGGATTTAGCTTCAATTTTGGGAAAAGGTCAAAAAAAAAAAAAACAGTAGCATCGAAGAAGCACAACTCAACAGAGCAAAGAGAAGACAAAACGTATTTTAGCAGAAAAAATGGAATTCTTAGGGATGTGATCAAATTGTGGTAACTTGTCCCTGTCAGAGACGAGCCTCAGTTGCGAGGAGACGATGCGCGACAATGTAGATTCTTCGATTGCAGTGGAAGTCACGGATGGAGGCATGGAGCTGAAAAAAAAAAAAGGCCTAAATTCACTATTAGTCCTCCAACTTTGCCACTAATGTTTTAGTAATAGCCCAAATCACCCACTAGTGTTTTTTTAGGCCAAATAAGCCATTGACGTTTCTAAGTCAAACCGAGTTGCTCACTGCTGTTAAAATAAGGCTGACATTGCGTCATCATCTGCATGTCTCTCTATATCTTGAGTCATCCAACTAGATTGTGATTGTTTGCCAAAGACAAATCAATGGCAAACGAAAAGGGTAGGGGTTTTAGAGAGGTGAAAGAAGAGATCCTTCTTTTGGGTGAAGGAGGAGGTGAAATCGGAGATAATTTGCCGACAATCGGATGGGAGAAAGGTCAATCAGAAAGAGGGACAGCCAGCCAATAATTTGCTGATAATCAATGTTGAATACATTATCATGAAGTATGTGCTCTTGGATGTGAAAACATGTAGTGAAAAGAAAGGATAGCTAAATAGTCAAACCTAACAAAACTCGAAGGAGAGAGAGAGCACCGGAGATAAGTGAAGGCTGGAAAAAAGAGAGCGCTGGAGGAGAGTGAAGGCTAGAGAAGAGAGAGCATCGGAGGAGATCGATGGCTGGAGAAGAGAAAGCGCTGGAGTAGAGCCGATGGTTTCTCCAATTATCACCGGTAATGCTTCGGCCATGAATGAATAATCTTTCTACTCAATTTTGACTTGGTCTTCCACTATCTCTTCCTCAAATCCAAATGTTTTCCACAACATCATTTATTTGGTATTTCTTAAAGCCACATCAGCCTCCTATTGACAGAATATATGCTTTGTTAATGACTAGTGGTTTATTTCACCAATTTCTAAAAGATAAGTGGTTTATTTGGCAAAAAAAAATACATTAGTGGCCTATTCGAGCCAAGCAGGTAACATTAGTGATTTTTTTTATTATTTTTGCCTTAGGAAAAATATATTTGAGTCAATTCTCTTTTATTCACAAAACTAATTCTCACCCTACAATAAAATAGTTTCTTATTTTCATTAAACATATTTTATTATTATTATGTTTTAAACATGATCTAGTGAAGTCTAATTTGAGAATACCAAAATAATATGAAATAACATGTATAGGCCATACAGTATTTACAAATTCCTCTTAGAAGTAGTTTTGTGAATAAAAGAGGATTGACTCAAATATATTTGTCCCTGAAAATTGATAATTCTACATGTGAACAAATTGAAACAGTAAACAGAATTTTAAAGATAAATATTAATAACAATTAGAAGCATAAACTATTGTATAAAAAATTATTAGATGTACATTTAGGAAATATGTTTAGAGGTAGCATGATCATACGAAACTTTGGGGTTGATTTGCATTATTTTTAAACTTTCATACCAAATAAGAGCGTTGTTTCCACCATTTTATGTGTGATAAAAGCTATGATGTAGGGGTAAGTGTATGTTTTAGAAAATTAAGGGGTAAATGTAAATTATGTCAAATCTCTAAAATTTTTGAAAATTTCCCTAGTATTTTTTTTTTAAGAAGTAAAAAAAGAAAGAAAGAAATATGTGGTTAAATTAATTTATTACATTGTTCACGGAGTTCGGTACCACAGGCACAGTGGAGAAAATAGTGATTAGTTGAAGGGAGTGACCAGGCAGGAAGATTCCTTCTTCACCGCCAAGACCGCCGGCAAAATCTTTTCCAGCCAGTTTATTTTCCTTTTATCGATCGGCACTTCCATTTAAAACAATATCCCACAACTCTATGCCTAAAGAGAGAGAGAGAGAATATCCTACACTAATAACTTGAATAATAGTAATATTCAAACAGTGGCTATCGGACTCGTTTTGTTTCCTTGATTTAAGTAGTTGCAATTTGAAATAGTTTAGCATTATTTCTCCCTGAGCTTTCAGACGGAGAACAACTGTTGCGCACTCATGTGTTTTCTTTAACTTTACGTGGAGATGAACCGTTGGATTGGCTCTCACATAATAACCCAATACTCAAATTGTTTGAGTTTCCTTTAACTTTAGGTTTAGAGTTCAAATTATGGTATGTAAGGGCGGCCTACGGTGAACAGAGGCTATTCTATTGCCCCGGTTGAACCTTTTAGAATTCTCTGGGCATATATGCCATCATTCAGGGATAGGGCTATAAACGAGCAAAATGAATACAAACAAATCATATTTATATTTGTTCGTTTAACTTTAAACGAATATGTACATGAACATGAATAATAAACTAACACAACTTTTTTGTTCGTGTTCGTTCGTTTAATAATAAACGAACACGAACACGAACACGAACACGAATAATTAAACCTAATGACTGCCACCAATTTAAATTGGAGTTAGTCTAGTAATAACAAACATGGCAATAGGCGATAGTGAGAGAGATTATGGGTTATGACAATGGGACTCAGCTTGGTGCTGCAACAAGTTCACGCTATGAGGAAAATGACTGATTATATTTGGGGAAACAAAAATAATATATTAATTTGGAAAAGATTGGAGCATAATCACATGAGTGGAGTAGGTATACACTAATAAAAATATATGATCTATAAAACATACATAATAATAAATATATAGCTAATATATAAATAAACAAATAAATAAATATAAATGGACAAATAAATAAATGAATATAAACGAACAATAATTGAACGGTTCATGAACGTAAATGAACGAACAAATCCTTATTCGTGTTCTTTCGTTTAAGTAATTGAACAGAAAAATATGTTCATGTTCGTTCGTTTAACTAAATAAACAAATATAAATAAACTCTTACCAAATGGTTTACCAAACGTTTTATTCGTTTATACTCCTATTTATGAAGCATAGGCCTTTGGTTTGAGACTGAGTACCCAAGCAAGGAAAAAAGAAATCTACCGAATCTTTTTATTCTCTTCTTAATGAATGGTCCCTTTTCCTCTAATAAAAAAAAAAACTACACAATCTTACACCACTTGATTTTAATTTAAATCAATTGACTCTAAAATAATTTATTTTTATTCTTATATTTTTTTTATCCGAAACTAATTTTAATTAAAATTTAATACTTCCTCTGTCTCAATTTAGATGAAACATATTCCTTTTTTGGATATCCCAAAAAGGTTAAAACGTTTTCTCTTTTAGAAAATTTTAAACAATCAATTTACTATTTTACCCTTATTTAAACTCTCATCGTACAAAACCCAATAAAAAAAATCTTTTTTCAATCTTCATTTAATCTCTCACTGCACAAAACCCAAAAAAAGAATATTTTATTTTTTAATCATTATTTAAACTCTCACTACACAAAATCTAACAAAAATTAATTTTAGTTTCACTGTAAAATTGGGAAAAAAATAATATAAATTATATACACCTTAATTTCCGTGCACAAAGAAATGTTTTATCTATTTTGGAACAGAGGGAGTATTATGTAATTGCAATAATCCATTGAAAATAAAATTTTTGTAATCTTACTAAATTTTAATGATTTTTTCTAGTTTAATGCATTAAAAAAGAAAAATTCATAAAAATTTACTTTCGAATGGATTATTATATCTATATAATGTTAGCATTTAAATGAAATTAATTTTAGATAAAAAAAATGTAAAAATAAAAATAAGTTATTTAATTTAATTTAAAATAAATTGACTCTTAAGTTAGTCGGTAGTGATCTATCTAGAGCTTTTCTTTAATAAAAAAAAAAGGCGCACGTTGTAAATTTTTAATTTTGTAAATTTTTTTTGTTCATTAAATTAAACTTATTTAACACCAGTATTGTACCAAACAATTTGCAGTATAGAATTTCCAAATAGTGTGATAATTCGGATTTTGAGGAATTCGTAATTGTTTCATAACAATATTTTCTTGTTTGGTCCTCAGTCGGAAGCAAAATATGTATACTGTGACAACTGCCAGGTACATTACTACATCGCATTGAAGAATTAGAGGAGACCAGCTAAAGCAAGCTAAGGTCAAAGTGACATTTTAATTCAGTGACATGATTCCTAATTCCGTGACCAATTTATCTATTGTCGGTTAACGATAACAAATGCACATGGATTAATGAAAAACCTGACCGCTGCAGCAGCAAGTTGAATTTGTTCCTTCATCTTTTGATCCCTCCCTTTTCTTTATTAGATGTTTGTTGACGATTGATGATTTTCTTACCATAGTACCATTGATCAGCATTAGAGAGCAGAGAGAACTAGTCCACACACTATACATATATATATATTTGCAAGTGGTTTTTAACATTAGAACTTAGAAGATGGCATAATATTATTTCGACCTAGTTATATATATACGACTGCTGACGATCCCTAAAATTCTATATCTGTCAACAGTTCTTTTTTTCTTTTCTCTTTCTTTTTTTTTTTTTACCGCTTTTCTTACAAAGCATTTGGATGTCCAAATTAAACAATTTGGAATTGTAAAATAGGTGAAGATATAAGTAACAGCGTAACCATCAACCAAAAACACTACAACAAAATGGTTCATTAGCGACATTTTTTTCAACTTTTAGTGACGTTTTTAAAACGTCGCTTCACCTTCCCTGACAATTTAAAAACGCCGCCAAAAAATATCGTCTAGGTACACGTTGGTAAAGGTTTTAAGTATTTTCCTGCGTTTTATAAATGCAAGTAAATGACAACCAATAGTGACGCTTTTAACAAGAAACACCGGGAAATTTATCATATTTAGTTACTTTTTTATTTTTAAAACGTCACTAATGTACTGCACTCAATAGCATTTTTATTCAAAAAAACGTCGGCAATGTACATGAATTTTCCAGCATTTTTGTAAAAAAATGCTGCTATTAAAGGATAGTTGCAATATTAATTTTCTCTCCTAGTATATCATTGTTCACTTATTTCGTAGTAGGAGATCATAATACTACACTATTATCATCAATAAAAATTGCACGAATATTTATGTTGAATAATGAAAATTTTTAATTAATAAAAATTGTAATAAATTCATACATGTAGAAACTCTAAAAAATTATGAATTACTATTGTGGTAATAAGATGTCCAAGGTTCAGTACAAATACTAAATCAAAAAATGACTTCAAGTCCGGCGGCCTCACTTCTCTGGGTGACTCTCTTCCTTCCGCCACATCATGTCATTGGCATGAACTAAGTAACGCCAATAATAGAGGAGAAGGCTCAAAATTGGACTCCAGTCTTCATTGCAAGTGCTGGTCTCAGCTGCTCCCCCCACCGCTTCCGGCTTTCCACACTCATGTTTGCCAACTTCACTGCTGTCTCAGAAACTCCACGTGCCATTGGTTCTTTTCTAAATGAGGCTGTTTGAGACAATTCTTTCACTTAATTTCGTTTAAGTACTGTCGTTCTCTTAAAACCAAATTGAGATGAAGTAGACAGGAGCATGGCTTCAACATTTAGACAAAATAGAGAGTCCACTCACTTGGGCTCTTTCTTCCAGGTGGCCGATATTTTGGGAGTCTGCCAGGGCCTTCCAATGACTTGTCATTCTTACTCACATCCTTTAAAATATGCAAGTGTCACATTAGCAGGGAAATAAAAATACAGAAACAACCAGCATTCCTAACTTCAAGAAACAAAAATAACAACACGTGATCAAAGCATTACCTCATTCACCATATCCAGCTTCCTTTGCACACCTGCAATAAAATTAATTGTACTTTGAGGACGATTAACCATTCTTCAGACAAGTACACTGCAAGCACACAGTAATTGAAAGATAAAAAATAAACGCAGTCAAGAGGACAACATTCTGTTTATGATAAATTCAGTTAAAAGTAGCAAACAAAATAAAAACATGATAGAGTTCCAAGCCACAACAGGTGCGAAGACCAGCAATACATCTCTCAATCAACAACCAAGAATGTCAACCAGAAACAGCTGGGGTCAATCACATTCAACTCATAAATAACTATTATGAGATCAGTTTACCTGCACTCAACATGGCATTTGACTTCACTGGAAGAAATCTGTTAGCAAACTTTGTATTCGCCATGGCCCTAGAACACATTCTGCCAGATTGCTGGTCAAGGGCTCTCTTTGTACCAACTACAAACAAATAATATGTATACGGGTTACCAAAACAGATTACAAGTAGGTTGTCAGCATTATTGAACACCAAAGGTCAAGAAAATGGAAGAAAACATTCAGACCTGATGGAGGAGTCCTGCACACAGCTGCTCTTGGACATAGAGATGGTGGAACATAAAAGCAGCTCTGCCACAACAACCAATCTCGTAAATCAATCATGCATTATACATCCAATCTAAACTTGATCTCCAGGACATACAACTCTGTAAATGGTCAGGACATACAAATCACTCCAGAAACATTACCTGGAAGAAGGGATGTTGAAGGGCCTCTGCAGCTGTTGGTCATTTTGAAGGATCCCATGAACAAAGTGACTGATGCAAAATCTACATATTAGTAAGCTAGTAACAAAAATCCTCATAAGTTAATTTAGTATATGCAAATCCCCAGTCTGTCATAGTCAGGAAAGCACATAGTAAAAGGTAAGGTCACAAGAGTAGAAAACAATAGACACCAACCCTTATAAGGTTGACAGCATCATGACTTGCTGATGGTAGCAAACCTGAGAAATACACACCAGCAGACTGCAAAATAATTGAGCACAATGAAAGTTAAGTGTGCACAAGTTCACAAAAATACAATAAAATCCAAGACTCAGAGATGTTTCCCACAAACCTGCGGAAATTGATAGTTTATGGCCCTGTCAAGATTAAGCCCATCCAACCAAGACTCTTTGGTTGGGGTACCTGTTATACCGCAAATTTTGGATATCTCATCCGCTTCACTGCATTGAACAAAAAATAGTTCATGGTATGGAAACACAGGAGAATAGGCAGTATGAGATTGGGCAACATCAGCAACACACACAAAAACTTTGAGTCTAGGAATGAGAAGTGTTGTAAAAAGAACAAGGTGTGTACCTAATTCCTGGGAAAAGGGGACGTAAACTGAATAGCTCAGCCATAATGGCGCCCATTGCCCACATATCTTCAAAACCGGAAAATTCAATAAAATCAACTTTGACATTTATTATGACAATATCTCCAAAATAAGTTTTTTGATGATGAACTCACCAACTTTTGAAGTGTAAGTATTCGATTGAAGCAACATTTCAGGGGCACGATACCTGCAGTACCAAAAACTGACAACTTGGAAATGGAGAAAATGAGCTACCAAAAACTCTATTCATTTGCATTCAACTTGAATGAAAGTTTGTTTGCATTTTTTTGTTTAGGTAGACAGACAGTACCAAACAGAAGCACTGGATTCATTTATAGAAGGAGCTGAGTACAGAAGGAGCCAAGCCCAAACAGAAGCAAGCTGTATTGGCATTGTTAATGAACAAGATCATGTGTGTTTATCAGCTAGCAAGCTTGTTTGTGTTTGTAGCAGGCCAGTTCTTCAATAAATTTAAGCATCTTATCAACAAAATTTCATAACTTAATCCTTAAATTAAGATCATATCTTAGTAGAAGCTCTTCTCAATTAATGAAATCTTTCAATACTCTTGGTCTTGTTATTGGGCCTTGCGTTAGATACAAATATTGTTTCGTTAAATAATCAATATTTTTTTATATGTATGCAAAAGATTAGTAAATGAAGTAACACAAGTCTCAATTAATGAAATCCAACGACTTGAGACTATGAAATATAAAGGAGGCAAATGTGGCTAGTTTTCCAGAAAAAAAAAAAAGAAGGGGCACAAAATGAGCAAATGAACGCAGGACAGCTAACTATTCCCAATTGAATAAGCAAAACAGTGAAATGCCTATTGTAATCTCATTGAAACAGAGATCCAAAGGAAGCACTGCAACATCAACAAGACAAACCTTCAAAAGTCATTCAATGCAAAGCTACTTCATCCAAAACAAAGCAGAAACAGAAATGAATGAGAATCAAAGATAGAGAGAATGAAGCCTCATCTAATAATGCAAACTCTTTAGTAACTTTTAAGGGTTCCCCCACAGCCAAAAGTCTTAAGAATTTAATAGCTAGAAGCCTATAAACAAAGAGAATAAACTCACCTTGGAATGTGGATGTAGAATGACATTAGAATAGGTATGCCCGAGAGCACATGGAGCTGCAGAGGCAGCAACACAAACTCGGTCAGTCTAGTACCAAGGAGGGGGCAAATATTAAGAAGTCATTTTATCTCAATAAGCAAACAACATAACCATCTCATACCAAAAAGTTAGCTAAAAACAATATGAAAATTAGTCTTAAAACAACATATTAGTCTACCTCCATTGGTCTACCTCGATCATCCCATAAGAAAATTTATCAAACTTAAATTCTCTGAATAATTGGTTTCATTTATGGAATCAGAACCCAACTGCTTAAAAGGAAATCTGTTCTTTGCTTTCATTTAGCTGTTTGGTTTCATTTAGCGAAACAAGTCTTATTGGAATCTCTCCACCTCCCCGGCCGCATTCGGTGGTGTTGCTCTTGCTCCCATCGTCAGATACTGGATTTGTTTTGGCCGCATTTGACCTTGACGAGGTAGTTTGGAAACAAGAGAATAAAGACATAACACCTGGGCAGCTCCAACAACAGCACCAGGAAGACACATTATTCATGGGGTTTAACAACCTCCATCCTTCCCAGAAGTCCCAGAGAGCAAAAATATCTTCGGGTTTCAGGATAACAAACAAATCATCGAGCCACTAACCAACGAAATGCCTCAATTGACCAGGCATTCATGGAAGCTTCTTAAAACCCCCGGAAACGGCTTTAGGAGAATGACAGCGAGCCCGACTGCGACTACACTAAGCTACAGTTCCAAAGGAGATCATGACAATAGAGTCGCAAATTACCTAAAGGAGATATCAGTTGCAGACAGCTCCAGTGCGACGCTTCTTCCATGGTGATGCACCCTTTGGGCTTTGCGCTCCCTGATTTATCCGACGACGAGACTGAAGACGTTGAGCTCGTCTACCTTCTTCTCGCTGCAGCCGAGAAAGTCAACAACCGGCAATTAGATTGAGCGTACCGGCAATTAGACGTTGAGCTCGTCTACCTTCTTCTCGCTGCACGCCGCACGCGTCTCCTTCTCCCCCCAAACCCTTTTTCTTAATTTTTGGACCGGGTAGGGCTTTGTTAGTGGGCCAAACCATTTAGCTGCGTTTTAGAAACTAGTCTGTCTTAGGTGGACTTTTAACTGCGTTTTCAGGACTTTGTTGGACTTGGATGGATATTTTGTTATAATTTTTTAAACATGTCAAGTATAATAGGTCATTTTAGCTGCATTTTTTAAAATTTGTCGGGTTTAAATAGTTCTTTACTTACATTTTTTTTAAACATGTCAGTAATAATATGTTTTTTCCGACATTGTTTTGAAAACGTCGGTAAATGTATGTCACCTATAAACCTTTTTGTTGTAGTAAGAAATATGAGGATTTTGATATTCATAGCATACATGTTTGAAAAGTTTTATACTAATACTTTTTTTAATCCTTTTTATTTTTTATTTTAGCGCAATCTTTTTGTGGGATTTTGTAAATACTATAGTCGCCTCGTTATTTTGAAGTTCTTAGTGATCAAAGGTTACTGGATGCAAAAAATAACAAATAAATCACTAATATTTTTTTACTGGCTTGAATCAACATTATTATTTTTTTTACCGAATAAACTACTAACATTATCCAAAATAGCCAAATAAATTATTAATGCTATTCAAATGACTCAATTCACTCACTTGGGTTTTTAAATATTACAAAACTCCCCATTTTTTTTTGTCTAAAATGACAGAATGGATCCATTTGATTTAAAACAATCTAAATATACTAACTTCTCCAATCACACAATTCTATAACGACTTCCCCAATTACACTCTTCACGCACAATACATTTTGGATTTTCTTGATATTGACTATTGTCAACATTAAGGGTTACCTTAACACAATGACATAGTATAAATTCATAGAAGAAGTTAACAGTAGACAAAATAATCAAGCTCTCTTAACACATCTCATCCTTTGGGCTTGGTCAGAGCAAAAATGGTGATTTGGGGCTCGAAGAATATGAAGTTAAGTGAAGAGCCCTTAGAATTCAACTAACTCAGTGATTTACCTGACACCTTCCTCCATATCCTTTTCTTCCTCAACACCCAATACATTGTCCATACCTCTCTCCTTGCAAAGCGATGAAAATTGCTCTAGACCTCCTTTTCCAACCTTGATCTTTAGACACCACCCTCCTACAAGTTGTCATCCTTCGAGAACTTCATGACCAATGTTTTCTCCCCCTAAAAACTCCACCCCTGCCACTTGTGCTTCTGGAGGCCCGGCATCTTGTTCAAGGACTTGCCGTCTAAAGTCTGCAACTAAGCCCTATGGCATGGTGTCCAACATCTTAACATCGATATCAGTAGTATGGCCACCAAACCCTTCACCATTCCTCATGAACTCTTCACTTATTGATCCCTTTAGACATTAGAGTTGCTATCAATCTCTTCTCCATGTCACAGCTAGCCGTCTTGTGTCTTTATAATTGTGAATTCAAGTGCTGGTTTGAGGATCCTTGCATTTTGATTGGTGGGTGTCCCAATCTTGTGGCCTTCTTCGTGGAATTGTCCTATAGTTTGAAGTTCTTGAATTGAAGGAGCTAATAAAGTGAATGAGGTGGTTGAAATATTAAATTCACAAATTTTAAAGTCATTGGGTACAGAAGGAGAAAATGTAGATTTTAAAATTGATATTTTATGTTAAGATTATATTAGAGTTAACGGTAAATATTAAAAAAGTGACAAATTTGAGCAGACATAAAAATACTAGTGATTTATTTGACTAAAAAACCATTAATAAATAAATTGGGCCAATACAAAGACATTAGTGATATAATCGATATTTTTGTCGCCATTGGGTTATTGAGCTTAGCAGACAAACAAAAGGTGTCGGCCCAACTAGCTCCCTATATTTTTATAGGCTGGAAAGTGCAATCACACACCCAGTCATTCGCTTTAAGTTGGAGCCCACATCCTTTACCCCAGGCTCCCAGCTTCCTTCTCCAATCAGCCCACTTGTACCTCTCTAAGTTTATCTAATTTAATATTATTTTTTTGTAATAAATCCAATCATGGTATTAATGAAGATTAGAGTCAAGCATAGCTGTTAGCCAATCTGAAAGAGAACGACACTTATGCAAGTCGATGAGCAACACAATTACATCTCCTAAGAATACGTAAAAGCAACAAAAGTAAATGGAGGAACCAAAAATAAAATATCCTAAGAAATACGGGAATCAGACTCCAAAATTATTGGTGTCCAACTCATGTCTCTATCTCGTGCTAATCGCTTAGTCACTACAACTATTCAAGGCTTCATTGAAAAATAATTTCAGCATTTAATATTAGAGATTGGAAAGATTATTTGGTAGTAATTTAGTATTAGAAGTTTGGAAAACTATTACTCTCTCCATCTCAATTTAGTTGAAACATAATTTTTTTTTGTATTTTAGAATGTTGAAATATTTCCTCTTTTGAAAAAGTTTAAACAATTAAATAATCTTTTTACATAAAAATCTAATAAATACTATTTTTTTAATATCCACTCAATCTCTCACCACACAAAAATTATTTTTTTTAATCATTATTTAAACTTTTACTACATAAAAAATTAATACAAATTACATATACCTTAATCTCCGTACCTAAAAAAATACTTCAACTAAAATGTGACCGAGTTAATATAATTATTGAGTTTATTCCAACTTTTAACAGGGATTCTAGACACTATTCGCAACGAAGCCAAATGCAACTTCACTTACACCGTTCGGTCAGATATCGCCCACAAAATTGATCTCTCGTCTTTCGCCGAACGAATTCAATGGGGGTAATCCCAACTGAATTCAGCAATGTCAGTGCATCTTCGTCTAAAAAAATTATGTTTGATTCAAGGAGCCGCCAAGCTGACATCCTTCTAGCTATTTCCCTTGCACTAGAGTTGATCATTAACATAATTGCAGTCATAATTGCTTTTCTTGCTTTCTCAACATGACAATCCAAGAACAAAGGCGAGCGAGAAACTATTGATTTTCATGCATTATTGAATTCGATCGAGGTGAAATTCGTATTGTTTTTTGTGAGATTAGTTTTTATTTTATTTATTTATTTCATTTCTGAAAGAAAAAAAAATAGAATGATTATACTATAAGCACCAAATACCAGCAATACTAGTACTACTCTAGTACCCAGACAACTACAACAACGAAAAAATTAGAGATGCTGAAAAAGCAGATCCGCAGCTCAAATTGAAGATCAAAGCTTAACAGGTGCAGATATAAAAATACCTTCCTTCGCTAACTTGTATGCTACAGCATTAGCTTCCCTACAAATATGAACATATATAGCGATCCACACTAGATAACAATCTACCAATATCTTGAAAAATATGAAATAAATACCAAGGTCTTTCTTCCGATTTTATGATTCACAAGGCAACATTACTTGAATCATTCTCAATCTACAATTTAAAAAAATCAGACTTTGATGAACTAAAACCAATCAAAGTGCTCCCTAACCATAAGAACCTCTACTACGTTAGAATCAATGCGCACAGCTGGTTTCAAGAATAACACATTGCACTACAACAATGCTCACACCAAATTCCACCAATTCGTTGGACATTTCTGAGATTGAAACCAAATATACCAACTAGTAATAAGTTATTAAGTTTGTTTTAACATTATTCACACTGATATTCAAAGTTATTTCCCTTTAATTTTAGATAATATTTTGTTGCCCATTCTCTAGTTTCAGCTATGAAATGTAATAAGTTTTTACCATTCTCTAATTTCAAATGATTTATTATATTATCATGCACTCAAATAGTCAGATAAAATGAAATTGAAAATTGATGGGATCAGTTCCACTCCGAACTCCAAACCTATACTCCTTCCACCTGGGTTTCACAAACTATTTTCAACTTTTAATTATTATTATATTTTAGGTTCTAATTTATAAATTGTTATGCTTTGGTAATAGATCTACTATTTTTTTTTTCATTTTGATCCCTTATTAGATTAAATCCATTATCTCAAAGTAACTGTTTAATATAAACTTTCAAAACTATAATAAAAAAATCTAGTAATTGTCTTTAGTAAATTTAATATTTTTAATAATTTTGTTAAAATTAATAGATAATTTAAATTAATAGTTTTATCTTACTAAATGAAATGAGTTTAATTTATAGAAAAAAAATATGGTAATATTTAAATTATTCATTAACCATTATGATATAAAAAATTACTATTAGAAGAATTGACGAGCTTGTTTAATCATTAATTGGGACCAAAATAAAATATTTTTAATAAGTTGGACAAACGCTAAACTCTTTTAATAGGTTTAGAAGGAAAATAAGAGCCAATAGGCTAGAAACTAAAATGGAATAACAATGACATAAATATCAAATTTGACACTATTGTTTTAGGTTAGGAGCAGATATGCCACTATAGTTTTTTTTTATCCAATCTCTCACTAATGTTTTAAAATGGGCTGAATAAACCACTGACAGTTAAAAAGTTAACGGAAAATGTTAAAAAGTTAACGGAAAACATTAAAAATAACAATTTTTAATATTTTTTGGTGATAATATAAGTTTTAACAAACTTTAAAGACTTTTTTCAATTAGACTCTCTCTTTTTTTCTCTTTCTCAAATGTCAGTAAGGAAATTAGATAGTAGAGACAAATGAAGGGCAGTGAAATGGTTGAAGCGTTGATAGCTAAGATAATGATAAGATTGAAACGCTGATGGTGGAAATTAGACATTCTTTTGACAAAAATCCCAAAGATTATGATATTTTTTAAAAGATGCATAACAACCCAAAAATTTTAAAATCTATTTTTTTTTTACAATTTTTTATTATTTTTTAACTAACGGTAGCATATTCGGCCCATTTTAAAATATTAGTTGGAGATTAAGCTAAAAGAACTATAATGACATATTCATTTTCCACCCAAAATATTAGTGATAAATTTGATATTTCTGCGATAATAATTAAACAGTAAGAGCTACCCGCGCAATTTTCCCTATTTTTTTCTCAATTTTGAAACCCGGTTAAACAAGACCGACCCGAAGGCTGAAGCATACAAATTAATACACTTTGGTCCAACGGTAGGAGTCGTATCATGTGCTGAAATCCCTAAATATCTACGGCCCTCTGCTCTGCACGGAATCCTTCTCAATCGTCGACTGCTCTCCGCCTTTCCGAGTCGTCTGGTCGTATTGGCCACAGCAATCATAAAAAACACCCTAATTTTCCCCACTGTTCTCTGTCCCACTATTTCGACTCGTTCTAGATTCATATAGCCGTCAGTCTCGCTACCGCTCCTCGCTACCTTTTGGAAGCCAGAAACGGGTCTTGGAGTCACAAGAATCGAGATCGAAAGGTAAGGTTTATGTATATTGAAGCCAATATGCCTATATTTTTGCTAAACAAGGAGTTGAGGCCCTACTTGTCTGGATGAAATTTGAATACCTTGTTGTTCTACTCGTGATTCTGTCTCTTTTGTATCTGTGTTTGGATAGTTTAGAGTTTTGGTTGTGCTGTAGTTTACAGTTTTGGTTGTGCTGCTGATTATTGTTCTTATGCTGCTCGCGAAGGATTGTGGTTGAGCTGAACATGTCTAGCGTTTGATTACAGGCAACGTGTTGCAGCTCGTCGCTGTTCTGCTTCTGAGTATTGTCCCGTTAGAACCCTAAGTCTGCTTCCTGCGAGGTTTACATTTTACTTGAATTAAAATCCTCTGATTCTCCTCACAAGCATGGGCAAATCACGGTAACATTAATGCTCTCTGATTAGTTTTTCTTTGAATGTTCTGTATCTGTGTTCATTAATAGTTGATGGAGTTCGTTTGTATCCGACTTTGTTTTCTTATTGTATTTTCCTTTCCGCAGAAAAGATCAAGTAACGAAAGCTGACCGTAAGTTTGAAAAGAAGCTCCAATTCTATGCAAGTGAGTATATGTCATTTGAAAAATTACTTGCGTTTTCTTGAATATCATGTGTATGTTCTCTTGGATTGTTATTTGTTTTTTACTTAATTTCCAAGAGTTGGCATTGAATATTTTCTTCTCTCTGTAATCCGTACTTAAAATTGCGTTTGGCACAGAGGTCAGAGATACAGTTGCTGCAAAGACTATTGCAAAGCCAAAGGTGAACCCACCACCCCCCCCAAAAAAAAAAAAACAGAGAAAAAAAAACACCATTCTTTTAGTTTTTTTTTGGTGATTCTGATTTTCTCATGATAGAGGAGTTGCCTATGAGTATGGGCTAATGCAGAAGTGATCTTGTTTCTGTGATAACTGAATCAAGACTCCATGATAGTGAAAAGGATTACTGGCCTAATTGGTCAAATTTCCAAACTAAAGGAAATGTTCTTTGTATCTAAGCAGAAGAAGCTTCGAAGCCGACAGAAGAAATTAAGAGCTTATGACCTATCTTCTCTCTCAGAATTTCTTCCTGAGGTTACATGTGCCAACCAACAGGCTCCTGCCAGTGAATTCAAGCTTAATTGCAAGTCTAGACGAGACCTAATGTGTGTACATCTGTTTCTCTATCTGTTAACCTTTAGCGATTATTTATCCTTTATTTGAGTTCTTACTAACGAATGAATCTACAGATTGAAGGAAGGAAAACAACTGAATGCAGTTCTTAAGCATCCAGCATTTCAGGCTGATCCCCTGGCTGCCATTCATCAACACATCATGAGCAAGCAACCTATTTCTGATGATAAGCCAAAGAAAAAGGTGAATAAAGATAAAAGTAAGAAGACTAAGAGTAAAAAATCGAAGGCAAAATCTCAGTCTCAAGTCATGGATATTTGAAAATGCATGTGCATGTGTTCGGGAAAATCCTTCAGTTTCGGGAAAATCCTTCAGTTGGTTCAAGTCAAATATGAGAAGGAAGATCACTTGCTTCCACTCGTCGTTTGGCTATGTGTGTAGATACTTGTCCATTTCTGAATGAAATCAGTTATTACAGAAATAATGGATGTAAAACATGCTTCCCTATCATTTCGTGCACATCGCGCAGTAGGAAGTGATGCCTCTCCACATCGATAGGGCTATCAAATGTGTGTATGTACGTGCAATGCTAATGGTTTTCTTCGGGAATCCAGTACAAGCAAATCAACCAGAGGAAAATGTTCATCTCCTTATCAGTTACCTTGCCCTGTCCTCTTCCTGTGCTGACCCTGAACTATCCGATTACTAAAGTTTCAGAAAACGATGGTACAGATGAGGGTGGTTTTGATAACCATTCTGGACATGATGGTAGCAACATCTCGTATACCATGCAAACGATGGTGAATTATTGGCTTCGTGTTTTTTGATTGAAGTGCCGTGAAAGATGCAGTTCGCTCAAGACATGCTTTAGGAAAGTTTTCGGGGAGCATATTCTGCTTTTGATAATGTTGAATTACACATTCAGCAAAAAGGGAAGTACAAATTATGTCATGCTGGTTATATGCTTCACACTGCTGGTGACTAGCTTTTTGAGGCAGACTGGAATATGAAAACCGCAGTGAGAACGCCAACCAATGCCGTCACAGCTAAGGCCACCGTAGGCAAGGGGGTAGTGAGTCCAAAATTCTGCTGACATGAAACATGTATAGACTTAGAAGCATGACAACTTCGTAAGTCGGGCCAAATGGTTACGAACCCTTGAGGCCTTGACATTACAGGTAACTGTCATGCACAAGCTTGGAATTTGCAAATTAAAAAGGAGGAACCTATTTACTTGACAGACACAGACAGCCCAATTCATGTGAATCTACATGAATGAATGACCCAGATCTGTCTGCGAGAGTAACAGCCTGTCATCGGTTTCTTCAAAGGAAACCCCAGAGAAAGAGCATACCTCCAGAAGTCCCTTGCCTGTTGATATTTCAACGGTGATGGCCACTGCAAATCCAACCATTGCCAATCGGCCTAGCCATACATCTACGCTATTGCCTTGCTGTGTGCCCTGCTCACATCTTATGGGAAGTGATGTTGCATTACGTGCACGCCTGTCTCTGTAAGATGTTCTTGATGATACTGCAACCAGAAGCAAGCATGCCAAAATTTATTAACCTACTAGCTATCCATTTCAAAGTGCAAAGAATGTTTCCTCAATCGCCCATGACGTATCAGAAACTTAAATTCTTCCACGGATTCAATTATGGGAGATTTAAGCAGCTAGTAAACTAATGTAGAGGATGTAACAGAATTCGCACTTTGAACTGAAGCTGTAAAAGCTTCACTTGATTGATCCTGCAGATTCTCAAAGTATATCAAAATTTATACAAGTAGCAACGTTACTAAAATTTCGTCTGCCATCCCGACAATTTTCGTTTGTGATTACTAAGAGTGCTTAGCAGATATCTATTAGTATGAATATGTTAGTACAGTTTCCGATTTCGCAAACAATGACCAGGCGAAGCACACAGTTACCAGCAGCTGAATTCGAATTCAAAACTCACAAAAAGGAGAGCCGGTGGCGGAAAAGGAGCGGCTTAGAACGAAACTTGAGGTGGGTAGTCGATTGATTTTGTGGGATCTCGAAAAGCCGACGGCGAAGGCATCTGCGCCATAATCTGGGCTTAGAAATATTGACTTACAGGAAGCAGCGAGAGGAGAAGATAGAGATAGATGGAGTAGAGAACCTACCGTGGAAGGAGAGACAGAGGGAGGCGGAGGCTTGAGCCAAGGCCATGTTTGGTAGATTACAAGGTATAGAAGGTGCGACGCCAAGTCCTAATCTATCTTCACTGGCTGGTGTTCGCGGGCGGTGTCGAAGATGACCAGTCGTATTCTAAGACTAAATGCATTGACACGTCGCACCCTCAGCCTCATTAACATATTCCTTTCTTTTTTTTCTTTTTTTCTTTTCCCCACTGGCAAACTTCTGCCCCCGACCCCGTTTAATATGAGAGCTTCAACCACAAAATAAATTCCCCTCACTCATTACACTCTGTTAATAATTTGATATGAGAATGAGATCAAAGTTACGTTAAATCAATTATTAAATTTAAAAAGTTATTTTAATATAGGCTTAACTATGCATATTGGCCTAAATATGCGATTCGAACCAATTGGTCCAAAACTTATAATTCAGCAAATAAAGATCTCTTAATTTTGGAAAACATATTGGTTCATAAGCCTCTATCCTTTAATGGAAAATTTTTGAAGAGTCCATGTTATCTCCTTAAATTTTTTCAAAAGAAACACTACTAGTTAAAAAATGTCTAGGTACGATACCCCCTTTTTTCATCAAATCCTCTCCAAAATTGATGTCTATTACCAAGCAATCAATGAACTAAGTAATGAAAAATAGATATAGAAAAAGAAGAGAAAATGAAAAAGGGAAATTAATTATTTTTTATCAGCAAATTAGTTGGAGGATAGACCAAGATCCATCATGTGTAAATCCATGGAAGAACTATGGATGAAGCTATTAGAGAATGAGATGAATTCAATAGAAGTTTTGGGTTTGACGTCAATGACCATTTCGGTTCACAAGGTGGAGAAAGAGAAGAAAGATCTAGTGGTGATGGGGTTGAAGTGGGTGTTGGTTGGCCTGGACGAGTCCCACCAACTTTTTTTAGGGTTGAATTTATCCACCATGAATGAAGGTAGAAGAGCTCGGTGATTTAGCTTCAAGGTTTGGTTTGGTTTTTTTACGGGGAATAATCAATTGTGTAGAGGGTTTGATGGAGAAGGAGGAGAAACACAAAAGGAAGAGAGCTTTTATGGCTAGATTGAGGTTGTTGGAGGTTGAGTTCATGGCTAATATGAGATTATTGAAATTTACGGGAGGAGATTGAGCAAGGAGATAGTGTATTTCGATATTTTTTTAGTTGGAACTACCTATTAAGAAAAATATATAAAGAATTACTATATGATGTAGAATGACATAAGTATTTACACCGGTATAAATAGATCATTACTCAAACAAAAAAGAAGCACATCAAGCTTTATATAATATACTTTTTTTACTACGTTCAGAATATCCTCCATTTGGTAACTAAGGATATCTCTAATAGCTTCTCCAAAATTTTCTATAAAATGGGGATGTAAAAAGTAAAATCTCTATATTTTTTTTGCTCTAACTCCAATAGCTTCCCTATTTTGTAGAATTTTGTATTTATTACCTAACAATTAAATATTATGGATTTAAAGTAAATTCATATTAATGACTAGTTTAATTATTGTATAATTCAATATTGTTGATAATGTAAAAAATCATTTCTTCCGTTTTACAAAGAATGACTCTTTTACCTTTTTGACTAAAATTTGACTTAAATATATTGATATTAATTTATATTATAAAAAAATTTAAAAATTATATTTATAAAATAGAGTCTTTAAAGTACCATTTTCATAAAAAAATTATATTTCTATAAGAAATTTTTAAGAAAAACAATATGAATTAATTTTTTTATAATTAAATATTGTGCAAAACGTAAAAATTTACTACCTCCACTTCACAAAGAATGACTATTTTAACTTTTTTAACTAAATTTTGACTTAAATATATTCATTTTAATTCGTACTATAATTTTTTTAAAAAAAATTATATGTATAAAATAGAGTCTTTAAGATACCATTTTTATATAAAAATTTTATATTTCTATAAGAAATTTTTAAAGAAATAAAATTATGAATTAATTGTTATGAATAATAAATGAGACAACTTTTACAAGACAAAAATAGTAGTATTATTTTTCATTCCCCAAAAATTTTTGGAGTTTCTGCAGAAATGGGGATTGAGATCTTCTCTTTCATCTCATTCTCTATTTTAGATAATTTGATGACAAAATTGTTAGAGTAAAAAATGACTTTATATTCCCTAAAGTGAAAAAAAACTACAAAATAAGGAAACTGTTGAAAATGCTCTAAATACTAATCACTTTCTTTTTAGCAACAATTTATTTTGTTCTACAATGCTAATTTATCCAAAGCTGAAGGAAAATAATAAGAATGTCCGTTTAAATTTTCTCTTTTTTAAAAAAAAATTTTGATACCCAAAAATATTAATAAAGAGCTACATAGGGAGAAACAAATAGGTTAGGACATGAGCTGGATAAGCACGTTCTTGAGAAACAATGAGCATAAAGTGAGACAAATTCAATTAAGTATTCAGAACAGTTTTTATAAGTGGAGGAGAAACATAAGAAAATCCAATATTTTTCTTCAAAAATCCCTTTCAGCAACGGTCTCTCATAAATACCGTAAATATAATTGGACTCCACAACTAGAGTGCCTTCTATATTTCTAAAGATGTTTATCAGCTATATTATTTGTAACAGTTAAAAAAACCATTACTTAAATTCTTTAGCAAAGTTTAGCATCAAATCGAACAAAATAAAGGTTAGCCATTATTAATGTTTTATAGTACAACTACTTGAAAACTTATTTTATAAAGAATGATTGTGAGTTGTACCGTCACAATCCACCATTCCTCTTATAAATAACAAACATGTGTATTAGGAATTCGGGAGGGCTGTGACAATTTGGAATTGGAGGTCTACATAAATTTAATAACTGAGTAGTGGCTCTACCGTTTGCTGTAAACTTGACTGTAACTTAACTTTTATCACACCATCTTTGCTTCAAGACGTTTTGCATTTCACTTTTTCTTTAAAATATTATTGATGATATGCAACATAAGTTAATTAGATATATTTATTTAGTGTTAGCACTTATAGCTTTCATATAATAGAAATGACACGAGGCTATTTTTGTAGTGGATATTCTTTCAATAAATTTAGCATTAAAAAATGTCAATAATAAATAAATATTTTTTACTCATAAATTTATGTTAATTAATTAAAAGTTTACTTTACTTTAATTCTGAGCTTGGCTTTCTTTATATTATATTCTTTTCATTAAAATGATTAGTTATGATCGAAACATAATATTATAAAACATAATATTATACGTGCTTTGAAAAGATGGATACTTTTTGTCATTAAAAAGTAAGTCACTAAACAAGTTCATCTCTTATCAACTCCAATTTCAATCTTAATATCAATGAGACAATTTTTTTAGAAAAATTTACTTTCAATTTTAATAATTATGGATCAAATTAATTTATTAAATCATAGAGTTTTTTAATTAAATAACTCATACAACAAAACTCAATCATCAATAACAAAAAAAATATGACCGAAACCCCAATTTTTATTTAAATTATGTTAATCAATCAACAGTTTAACATTTAATTCAATAAAGGTTAGAAGAGAAGAATTGAGCAAAAGGTTGGGGACTAAGAAAGGAAATGGAAAAACTTTAGGTATTAAAAGTTTAACATTTGATGTTGACCAATGTTTTGCTTTAAAGGATAGTACATAAAAAATAATATAAAAAAAATGTAGGGACTAGGAGAATAAATAGAAAAAATCTAGTTAAGTAGTTATTTAATTTGGGGGCAAAAATGTCACACAAGTTGAACATAGGGACTCAAAAAGGATTAGGCATAAATTTAGAGAATGAAAATGTCATTACCTTGTCAAAATGAGATCAAACTTATAAAAGAGTCAATTGCTTATAGAAAAAAAAAAAAAAGGAAGCAACACTACCCACACGGCCACACCTTTTAGAATATAACGATAATATTTTAAAAAAATATGTAGAGAAAATTAATAAATATTTTATGATACAAAAAAAAAAAGTTGAAAAGTATTTCAAAACAACACGAACAATAATTATGAATAAAAATTAGTTCCATCTATACGTCATTTTTTAAAGAGGTAATGGAGTGTAAACTGAATGGTATACCCATCTTATTTTTCGCTGAAGCTACAATAGTTGCATATATTAATTCCACCTTGGCCAAAAGAGGGAAGAAAAACGTTAATTCCACAACTTTTCAATAAAATAATTCCAAAGCTCAAATTGACGCAGTGCACTCCACGCTCATGTGTCCCGCCGTGCCTCGCAGAGGAAGGGAAGTGGTGGTGGCCGTATCTATTTGGTGCCCCTGCCCAACCCAAGACAAGACCAAGAGCCTGCTCTTTCCATGCCAATGCAATTAACCAAATTGCGGCAGCAACACAACGATAGCACCAAGAAGAATCAACGCCGGAGCCGGGCATAAAACTCACCTCTCAGTCTTATCTTCAGTCCAATGGCTTCCTTCTCGACGGCAACCCACTTCTCGCCGCCCCACCGCTTCAGAAGGCTCACTTCGCACTCGCCGTCGCCCATTTCACTTCCCACCTCTGGCTCCCTGCCCGGCTCCTGTTCCTCCTCCTCTAGAATCAGAAGCTCAAGGCTGCTGAGCACCGTTGTTTTTGCTAGAGCTGAGGATAAGGCCAAAGACTCTTCTTCTCCTTCTGTTCAGCCAGATGTTCTATCCAACAACGAGAAGCAGCTCCAGGTTTTTCCTCAATTTTCTCTTGTGCTGAGAATTTTTTATATTTGGGTGCCCCCAGTTGATTCCCCGGCTAATTTTAGAATCTGGGATATTGTGGTTAAATTCTGTTTGGCAGTCATTTCTTTATTGAGATTTGGAATCGGTGGCCATAAAGCAGTGATTGGAAATCAAATAGTCATAGGCCTGCCAACTCAGTTCTGTGATAGATTTAGTTTCAATATGGAGGTTGAATTGGGGTTGCTGCTCTCGTTGACGCTTTTTGCAATGTCTCTTGACTAGACGAACTTGAATTCGAATTCTATAAACGAATGGTGTAGGGGGCGTAATTTGATTGCGTATTCAAGTTGTATGTATCATGCGCTCTTTGCAATTAATTGTTTGAGCGGTTCGGTGAAAAGCAAACACTCCTATATAAACACATATTGCTAAACAAAAATCTCACTCTCCAGTTCACAGTGTAACTTAGTTATCATATGATTGCCAAAATGCCAACAGGAGCTGAATTCACCATCTGGCACATGTGATCCTTTGTGTTCAGTCGATGAATCAAGCTCAGAAGATGTTGCTGCAAATTACCAGCCAAAGACAGATATTTTGAAAGCTCTTGCAGTACTTGCAGCAGCTGCGACTGGTACAGCAGCAATCAACCATTCCTGGGTTGCTTCCAATCAGGTCTATCTATGTTTCTTTATCATCTGCTTACACATTCTTCAAAAACTTCATGCACTTTATTTCACTCATAGTTACCAGGTCATGTGCAGAAAATAACATTATTTTACACATTCCTATTATACAGGATGTTGCTATGGCCTTGCTTTTTGGAATAGGATATGCTGGCATTATTTTTGAGGAGTCTCTAGCTTTCAATAAAAGCGGAGTAGGATTGCTGATGGCTGTGAGTCTATGGTTAATTCGAAGTATTGGGGTGAGGATGCTTCTCAGATTGTTTGTGTATGGAATTTTCTATTTGCTCACATTTCTTTGAACTCGTGGCATGGGTCATGGTTACTCAGTACTCTAATGAACTCCCTGAGCTCTTTCCTGTGTCTTATTTCTCATTACTGATGGCTAGATGTAGGTCTTTGTCCCCTTTTTTCCTTTTAATTATTTGACATCGACCTTGTGCTTGTGCAGTGACATCTGGGCTATTGGTTTTGAACTTTTGCAGGCACCTTCAACTGATGTTGCTGTTTCGGAGCTGACGCATGCATCTGCAGAAGTCAGTGAAATAGTGTTTTTCTTACTTGGTGCAATGACCATCGTAGAAATAGTTGATGCTCATCAAGGATTTAAACTGGTTACTGACAATATAACAACTCGAAAACCACGAACTCTGCTTTGGGTGGTGAGCTGCTGTTTTGCTACCGTTGCTATTTTTTGTTGATTGTCTGAGATTGTTTAGTCTCTTCACTGTAAGATAGCTGCAAAAGAATGTTTACTCACTATAGATGTGCACGTATAAAGTTATCCTGATAGTTTCATTTCAGTATGAGCCCTTCTAAGAGTTGTCACATGATCCAGGATGATTAATATTTCCAGGCACAAACAGGCCTAAAATCCTGAATCCAATTCGCTAGTAAATCCATATTTGTAGTTTCCTTTTATCTGTGTTTTCTTTATTCATGAATGTTGGATTTATTTGGTCCCATTGATCTAGATCTTTATCCAATCTCTGTCATCATTCAACAGCTAATGGCAGTTTCATTTGATTGACAACTTACAGGTTGGCTTCGTTACTTTTTTCCTAAGTTCCATCCTGGACAACCTGACATCTACAATAGTCATGGTATCTTTGTTGAGGAAGTTAGTACCTCCATCGGAGTACCGCAAGTATGTTTTCAAACTGACTGAACTATAGTTTGTATGCGCCCAAAACCTGTCTTCTCATCCTCTTCTCTTACCTCCAAGCTTGCGTGTAATAAAATTGTATAATAGCTGTGAGTTTAACAAACAAAATGGGGAATTGAGTTTTCTTTTCTTTTCTTTTTTTTCGGTGGGGGGGGAATTGCCAGCAGAACCTGTGTTAAACTACCAACCGCTTTTCCTATCAAAAAATTCATTTTTGATGAGTTGCATCTGAATCTTCGACTTTGCTGACAGGCTTCTTGGAGCTGTTGTTGTAATAGCTGCAAACGCCGGTGGTGCTTGGACTCCTATTGGTGATGTTACTACAACTATGCTGTGGATACATGGTCAGATATCCACATTGCCGACAATGAAGGTTTTCTAAATTAAATTATGGAACATACATGTATTAGTAGGAATTATTAGTGTATTTAAGTTTGCATATATAAATTTGTTTGGTAAACAAAGTATTTGCCTTTTTGGTCTACCTCCTGTTTATATGTATTTCCACTGTAACCAAAAAGGTGGAACTAGTGGAAGCAGTAATTCCTTTTCCTGCTCATTCTAGCCCTGCTGGCCGTATGGGATAAACTATGGCAATTTGCAACTTTTGCATTCAACAAGTTGAAACGTTTGTATATGCATTGATTTGATTCAGTGGCTATATCGAGTGAGAAGCATAAGTTACCTCGAAGGCCTTACACGTGTTAAAAATATAAATACCCTGATTGAATATTTGCCACTACCTCTGCTGAACTCCGGTGTATTTTTTAGAAGATTAATTGCTCAAACAAAACTTGTCACCATGTTTCGATGGCTTCGGAGTTTGTATAAACTCTTTGGTTGTCTAGTCTTCACATGAACATTAATGACATCTTCCTTTTCTCTAATTTAAGACTTGGGTTTTCTTTCTAGTGTGTACAAATGCATTGCAGATGATTGTCTACTGTACCAGAAAGGTTATGTTTGTTTTTACTTTGCTCACAGTGCCTTATTGTACCTTCAGCCATATCTCTGGCTGTACCACTGGCTCTTATGTCATTGACCAGGTATGTCAAGTGAATAAACAATCCAAGAACATGTTTCCAAACTTTCAAATGTTGTGTATGGTTTGTGAATTATGGATGAGGTAATATAAGTTTCTCCTAATTCAGTGAGGTTAATGGGAAGAGACAAGATTCAAAAGATGTTTTGGCATCTGAACAGATAGCTCCTCGAGGACAACTTGTTTTTTCTGTTGGTCTTGGAGCTTTAGTTTTTGTTCCAGTGTTCAAGGCTCTCACTGGGTTGCCTCCCTATATGGGCATGCTTCTTGGGCTTGGAGTTCTCTGGATTCTGACAGATGCCATTCATTATGGCGAATCAGAAAGGCAACGGTTGAAAGTACCCCAAGCTTTATCAAGGATTGACACTCAGGGAGCCCTTTTCTTCCTTGGGATTCTTTTGTCAGTAAGCAGGTATACGACTAGATTGAAACTTGCCTGTTAACAATTGCTGCTTCTGGAGCTCGTATATAAAGTTAAATGTGGAATTTTGATGTAGTTTAGCTACAAAACTCGACCAAGGTTTTCTCCCTTTTCGTGGTTGTAGAAGCTATTGCTTGTTTGCACTAAATTAGATTAATGAACGTAGTATGATTTTTGCAAGTAGTATGGGTGTGTGACAATGTTTTAATAGCTTGGCTAGCTAGACAGATTGATTAGATCAGAGTTGCTGTAAATCAAGTGTGTTCAATATTGTAATGAGGTTTTTCATTATATTACTCTTTGCTTCAAGTAGCTTTTTAGATAATGATACCATGAGCAAGTTTAGTTTTAATTCTTATTATTCTCTGATATATAAAAGAGATAAAACTTGGGTTGTTCCTTTCCAGCCTTGAAGCAGCCGGTATTCTTCGGGAGTTAGCAAACTACCTTGATGCTCATATTCCTAATGTTGAACTGATTGCAAGTGCAATAGGAGTGGTTTCAGCAGTTATAGACAATGTTCCACTTGTGGCAGCGACAATGGGAATGTATGATCTGACCTCTTTTCCCCAGGATTCCGAGTTTTGGCAGCTTATCGCTTTCTGTGCTGGAACGGGTGGATCCATGCTAATAATTGGTTCTGCTGCTGGGGTTGCATTTATGGGAATGGAAAAGGTCGACTTCTTTTGGTACTTGCGAAAGGTAATTATTGCTTCGACTTTTTAACGCATCAAAGCTTTCTGGTTCTGCTAGGCAAGACAAGACTTCATTTTTGTGCAGGTAAGTGGTTTTGCTCTCGCTGGTTATGCAGCCGGTATTGCCACCTATTTAGCACTCAGTAACCTCCATGCCCCCCTGCCCTCAACCCTAGCTCAGGTCCCATTCCTTTCCGGTTCCTGAGCTGAATCAGACAGATGAGGCTTCACCCATCCAATAGCTGTTTGTCAGTCGTGTGAATTTGGAAACTAAAGCATACTCGTCTATGAATGCGACGCAAAAGTAGGGATAGTTCTTGTGTTGAACAAAGAGAAAAAGGTTTGCTGTATGACATCTCACTATCTCAGGTCCTCGAGCTGCAATTAAAATTAGAAATGTTGTATTTATTTGTACTTATCGCCTCCAACTAATTGAAGGCTTATTTCACTTCATTAGCATTTTATGCGACTCGTGTGAATCCTCGGAAGCCATAAAATATCAGACAGTACAGTAATACTTCTTTCCTGGGAGGAGACGGTAAAAACGTCATCAAAAGTTTTGAGTATACTTGATCAGTTCACCTACCTATTACCTGTGAGGACAGTCTTAAGATAACCATGGGACTGGAATTGCCTGGCTCTAACTTTAGTATAGAACAAGGGTAAAAGCTTTCGCTTCATTGATGGAAAGCCGAAAGATCAGCTTAAATCAGAATTCACTCTCTTGAAAGTACAATAACCACACAGACTTAATTGCAGGATCTGAGTTATTCTTGCATTTCTTCTCCAGGAAGAAAAAAAGGAAAAAAAATTCAAAACTGAGAACTACCCTGTGATAAACGATCCAACCTAGAAAAGAATCGAAGACGAGGATACAGCAAATCATAATTTGAGAAATACAAACTCCTCTATGGCAGGCACTTCCCCGATCTTTCTTAGAGCATCCTTGCTGGGCTGGTCATCCACTCCTATGGCCATCACAGCCTGCTTCCGTGGAGCAATCCTCCCAACACTCATGAAGCTGACATTCACATTTTCCACTCCCAAAATGCTTCCAACCTTACCGATCATACCAGGCTGATCAACCTGTCGGCACAGAATAATACTTCCTTCCAAGCTCACATCAACCTCAAAAGATCCCACTCTTGTCAAATGAGGAATTCCATCCTTCACTCGTCCTTCAACCTTAATCTCCCCAGACTCTGATATGGCACTTGCAAATCTGGACTCTACATTGGCAATCTGAACTTGGATGGTTTCAAGTGGGCTCTCAGGTGAACCTTCCAAAATGATCCTTTCTTCTGTGATCTGGAGGCCTCTTTGTTTAGCAGTATAATCAGCATTGACCAAATTCACAAAGACACTGGATATGGGTTCAATCAGACCCTTGGTGACCATGGCACGAAGCAACCTTGTGTCAAGATCATCGGGTGCTCTGGAAGACGCATATGACACCTTCACACTTTTCACACCACTTCCTCCAGCCACTAACTGAACAGCAAGTCTGCCTAATTTCTCAGCAAGTTCAACATACGGCTTCAGCTCATTTAGAACCTGAAATGAGAAAGGTCGAATATAACAATTACTTCATCCATTTTCCATGGTTATACAATGAAGGAAAGAAGCCTTGAGTTGTACCTCAGCAGGAACCATTGGAGCATTTACTGCAGTTGCTGCAAGCTCCCCTTTCAAGGCACCAACAACTGCCTCAGCTATTTCAATAGCCACTCCTTCCTAAAACAAACTTGTGCAACATTAGACAACATTAGTTTGAAAACAAACATGTAATTTTGATCATTGAACTCACCTGAGCCTCCATCGTACTAGCACCAAGATGAGGAGTAACAGTGACCTTCTCATGCTGCACCAACTTGCTTTCCTTTGGTGGCGGCTCCTCAGTGAAAACATCAAGTGCAGCCTGAGCTACAGTTCCAGCATCCAATGCCCTCACAAGTGCCTCTTCATCAATCACACCTCCACGAGCAACATTGATAATGCGGACACCTTTTTTCATCTTGGCAAAAGTTTCATCATTCAACATCTTGGAAGTGGCAGGAGTGAGAGGCATGTGCAAGGAAATAAAATCTGCAGTTGCTATGGCTTCATCAAAACTGACAAGCTCAACACCTATTGCCCGGGCGCGATCAGCAGGTGCATATGGATCATGGGCAATCACATGCATACCAAGGCCCTTGGCTCTCCGAGCAACTTCAGATCCAACCTTTCCAAATCCCAGCACTGCAAGCGTCTTCCCCACCAGGGAAACACCAACATATTTGTTCCTTTGCCATTTTCCTGGATTAACAACAGCAGCATGAAAAATCTTCCCAAATAACAAATGCAAGATTTAGAATTTCGTATCATATGCAAAAACTTGAAACGGGTTACTCTTTTAGAATATGGCAGTTGGGTTTGGAACTTAATACGAAAAAAAAAAAAGGCGCAGTCAAGTCAGTACTTGGTCACAGCACAAATAGTTTCCAAATTACAATCTGATCGAAATTAGTAAAACAGAATATTCCTGGACATATTAAAGCATCAGAGTTTTCTTTACCCAAAAAGGGCCAATTTCTCATCCTCTCTATGCCTAAAGCTCCACCTTGCCTTCCACATCAAACTGCACTTCAAGTTGATAAGACCCAGATCCATCACAGAACTCGAACAAAAATTATCAGCACAATTGAAGAAATCGCATATCACTAACCAGACTTGACGGAGGCATCAGCCTGTGCTACGTTCCTTGCCATAGCGGCCAACAGGGCGATCCCGTGCTCGGCGGCGGCAACCGTGTTGGCGGTGGGCGCATTCACCACCAAGCACCCGTGCTCGGTGGCTGCAGCCAGATCCACATTATCGATCCCGACTCCAGCTCTCCCAACGACCTTCAACCTCCCTCCGGACGATTCGAAAACCTCCCGGGTGACTTTGGTCCCACTCCTCACAATCAGCGCGTCGCAGAGAGAGATCTTGGTACAGAGCTCCTCCGGCGAGAGATTGTAGGAGCAATCGACGTTGGCGAACTGCTTGAGGAGCTCAAGCCCAGCCTCTCCGAGCTTCTCTGAGACGAGGACGGTGGGCTTGCCTGAGAAAGAGGCGGCGGAAGCTATAATTATGAGGCGACGCTGAGAGCCCCGGGGAAGGCGGAGGGTGCTGGGGGAGCGATTGAAAAATGCGGAGGGTAGCGAAGTTCTGGAGGAGAGGGAGAGGGTTGGGTTTTTCAGTGTGGGAGTCCTGAGAGACGCCATTTCAGTGTAAGATTTTTTTCCTTTAACGTGCAGATCTCGGGGAGAGGAAGAGCGAGGGAAAAGAGGTGGGAGACGAGGGTTTTATATTCACGTTAAAGGGTTTGGTGTGAGGTTTATGGAGAGTTGGTAGCCGCGCGTGGCTCTGGAGTTGTAATCCTTGAAAGCGTGAAGACACGCGTTTGGTCGAGACTGCGGCCGGTACGTTGTAATGGATCCGCGTAATTTGTTTCAGCAACGATGACCTTGAGGCTCTTGAGTTGAGCTTCATCAAAATTGCTACTTTCGGTATTAGTATCCGTTAATATTGTCAAAATTTTATTTCAAATTTTATAATCGTATGGTTTTATGATCTTAAATAGGAAAAAATGTTCAATTACATCTTATAATTATAATTACCATTTTGATTCGATTCTACAACTATGATTTACAAACAACAAAACACGATTTCATATATAATCTCAATTTTGACATTATGTCATGAGCGATTAATGTTAGAGTTAAAAAATATTTAATGGTAACTTTTAGCGTTTAATTTTAGCAATTTAGACACTATTTAGTCTTAATGTTAGCAATTAGTATTAAAACTTTATAAAAACTATCTAATGGTAACTTTTAATTTTTAGCTTTAACGATTTTATCTCAACTATTAAATAAATCATCCAAAACTATAACACTAATTACAAAAATTATTCCTAAATTGGGCCTTAATATTTAACGTTAATAAATCATCAAAAACCTTAATACTTACCTTAACAAGCTCTTCCCAAATAGTTTACTCGAAATATTATGTGCCAAATCAGATTTCAAACCCAAATGAGTTAGCTTAGGCCTGATATTAAGTTATTTAGAGGTTCTAAATTTAAAAATTATTTAAATATACATGTAAATGCCAAGTTCAGTTTTTCAAATTTGAACTTTATAAGAAATCCAATAAAAAAAATTGCAAGAAACCAAAAACAAATGTTAAAGATCATCCCAATTATACATACACACACACGCAAATTATGTGTTATGATGTACTATAGATCTACAATACCTAGACTTTTGGGCAAAAAAATAAACAAAAATAGATGTGTTTGGCTTAATAAAATGGTGCCGTTATTGTTATTGTTACCCTACTCTGATAGGGTTTACTGCTCTGTATGAGAATTAGGTTTCTTGTCTAACAAGGACTCTTTTGGGTTGCAATTTTCCTGAGTCTTCGTACAAAGTTTACAGCTTGTCCACTTTCATTTTGGTATTTCCTTGGGTTTTTTGTTGGTTAATGGGTAATTGTGCTTCTGGTTGCTGGTTAGGAGATGGAAGACCTTGGTTCCTGTTTTACGAGCATGAGCTTTATGGTGGAGAAGGCGACTTCCTACTCACTAAAGATGAAGAAGGATGTGTGAAGAGGAAAGCCGAAGTTGATGATAGCGCTCAAGGTTCTCTCAAATAGATCAGCAAAGGTAGAGAATTCCGTGATGCTTTTCGCAAGGTGTGGAACCATTTACTCTGCGGGTGGTAAGTGCAAAACAAGGTTCGAACTTATTTATCATGATGTTTGAGAAAGAAGAGGATCAGAACATGGTATTTGGAAATGGGCCTTGGAACTTTAGTAATCGACTAATAGTGATGCGAAACTTATAGAATGGGGATCGACCATTACCAAACTACTTTTTGGATTTATATTATTGATGCGCCATTCATCTGGTTCAAATCAGAGGTGGCAGAGACATTAGGCAACAGACTGGGGATGATGATTCAGGTTTATTGCTCTAGCCTTTCTTTGTGCATTCGTGTCATGGTGGATGTTTCTAAGCCACTTCAGCATGGATTGATGGTGGGAAATGATGAAGGAAAAAAATTGTTCTATATTAAATACAAAAAACTTCCTGAATTTTTCTATTTGTGTGATATGCTCAACCATATTGATAGTGAAAACCTAGAAAGTCCAAAAGGCTTGGAAAGGAACATGTTTCAATGTAGTGATTGGTTAAGGTTTACAAATGTCAACCAAGGAAAAGGTGGACATGAGTTGATGGGTCATTCTAATCAGGAATATAATTTTATAGGGGTTAAAAAACAAGTACTGATGGTGACCAGTTACAACGCCGTAATTCCAATGTTGGCAGAAGTCTTGGTTTAAAATCTGGTAAGGGAGGTTATAGTAGGTCATCTTAAGATGTGCATATTAAAAAGAATACCCTGCATGGTGTTAATACGACACTACGTATGGAGGATCTCATGGAAGGTGTTGGAAGCATTGGGGGTAGACAAGAATCGTTTGCACTTGGTCTAATGGATAAGGTTGTACCAGGGGCTACAAAAAGTCAGGCACTAGGGTGAGGAAATGAAACATATTGCTGGGTCTGGGACTCAATCTAATGCCAATGGTGGTATAACTAACGAAGAATATGGTTTTCTCATTGTCCCAAAAACACAAATGATGCTTACTCTATCGAAAAGAAAACTTTTGGAAGGAGAGGAGAGAGGAGTTAGGAGTCTGAAGGTGAAAAAGTCTAGCAATCTATTGTTTGAGGTAGGGTTGAGCACTGGCTTACTCTGCCAGCTCAAATGAGTATCATGATCTTGAACTGTCAAGGTTTGGGATCCATCCGGACAATTCATGCCCTTTTCAGGGTGATTTTAAAGAGGTCCCCTGATGTAGTCTTCCTTTTTTAGACCTAGAAGACTGCGTTAGAGATAGAGAAAACTCGGAGCTTTCTTGGATTTCAGTTTGGCTTCGTGGTGCCATGTAAGGGTCAAAAATAAGGTTTGGCAATCTTATGGTGAGCTAGATGGGTAGTTAAGCTACTTTCGTTCTCCCAATATCATATTGGCCTCAAGATAAAGACATCAAACCTTGATTGGAGACTCACTGGTTTTTATAGTCAACTAGAAAAGGATATGAGACATTTACCATAGGCTTTGTTGCGCTCCCCAGCTAACCAGTTTACCTTACTGTAGTTAGTGGTGGAAGATTTAAACGAGTTGCTATGGGCCTCCAAAAAGGATGAAAGTATAAAGAGAGCTTAGAATCATATGGATGTATTTCGAGACACGGTGAAAGATGCTTGCTTGATTGATCTTGGTTTTCATGGGTTGAATTTCACAAGGCACATATATACTCGAGTGGTGTCATGGTGCATGAGCAGCTTGATAGAGGTTTTGGGAATGTTGAGTATTCCTCTTTTGCCTATTCAAATCATAGTAGGCTTTATGTGATCCTACTAATCTTTTTCAACAGCGACTGTGGTGTTTTGAGCCAACATGGATGACTGAGCCTGAATGCAAGGATATTCTACAAGCTAAATTAGCGAAAACAGAAAATGATGCTTCGTTGTCTTAGTTGCATACATGTCGCAGAGGCTTGGAAGTGTGGAAGCAGGACGTACTATCCTTAAAGGTGCAAATAAAATTGATGGAGAATAAGTTGGAACAGATTTAAAAATAAAGAGTGATTATAAAGTTAAGTCAAATGAGTAATGCCTTAGAAAAGAAGCTGGTTAGATTGTACGAGCTAAAGGAAAAATTATGGAGTCAGAGGGCCAAAACTGTTTGGTTGATGGAATGTGACCTAAATACTCGATTCTTCTATCAAATGGCTTTGAGGAATCGTAATTTTATTCATAGTATTCTTAGAGATGATGGCATAGATGTGGCGAATCAAACTCTCATCCAGGAAAAGATAATCAAGTATTTTAAAGATCTTTTTGCGTCCTCTTGTCCTTATCAAGTTGACGAAGTCCTCCAAGTAATCTCAAAGGTGGTGTTTAATAGGATGAATAAAGAGTTATAATGCCCTTTCTTAAAGAATGAAACCAGAATGGCTCTCTTTCAGATGCACCCAACAAAATCTCCTAGCCCAGATGGTCTCCCACCATTAATTTTTCATAATTACTAGCATATTTTTAGGTGAGAGGTGACTTAATTTTTTATGGGCATTTTGAACTCAGGGCAGTTAATGGAAAAGGTTAATCATACCTATATTGTCTTAATTCAAAAAATTAACAATTTTAAGATGGTTTTTTATTACCGTTCGATTAGTTTCTGTAACTTTCTATACAAAGCGATCTCTAAAGTGCTCTTAAATCAATTGAAGCCATTTTTTTCTAATATTACTTTTACAAATCAAAGTGCTTCAGTGTCAGGACAATTATTGACTAACAATGCACTTGGACCATTAGAAACATACCAATTCATCAATACCAGGTATGGGCAATCAGAAGCTCTTATGGTTGCTATGTTGGATATGTATAAAGTATATGATCAAGTGGAGTGGAGTTTCCTATGAAAGATTATGCTTAAGTTGGGTGGACTTCATGCTACATTGTGTGAAATGCTCAACTTTCTCTGTTTTAGTAAATAACCAGGTTACAAGCCCTTTCAAGTCTTTAGGAGGCCTTCGTCAAGGTGATCCATTATCGCCATTCCTATTCCTATTTTGTGCAGAGGGGTTGTCGACCTTGCTTTGTCATGCCGAGCAGTGCAAGTTAATTACCGGCATTGCTGTTAGCCCAAAGAGCCCAATTATCTAGCATATGTTATTTGCATATGACAGTATTTTGTTTTTTGAGGCTAAGGAATGATGCAAGGCATGTATTGGCTTTATTTCAACTGTATGTGAATTCCTCTAGTCAAGTAGTGAATATGCACAAGTCAACAGTTTTCTTTAGCTCGAGTTGCAAGGGTGATGTGCAATAGAGGCTTCTTAATATGCTTGGTACTTATACGAGCTTAAAGGCAGATAGGTATCTCAGTTTTCCATGGATGCTTAAAAATAAGAAATCCACCCAATTTGACTACCTTATTGAGCGCATTAAAAACAAGATGACATGTTGGAAAACATGTTTACTTTCCAAGGCAAGCAAAAACATCCTGATTAAAACAATAGTTCAAGTTATGCCAACTCATCTAATGAGTTGCATTTTGATCCCGATGTAGGTATGTAATAAGATTCAAGCCCCATCCATATGCTTCTTTTGGTCGTCTGACATAGAATAAAAAAAGTTAGCTTAATATGTGTTGGACAAACTTTGTATGGCAAAAAAGGTTGATGGCTTGGGGTTCAGGGACGTTAAGAGTTTTAACAGAGTTTTTCTTGCTAAACAAGCATGGTGTATCACATGCAACCTGGAGGGTATTTGTGGCAAAGATGTTTAGGGGGAGGTATTTCCTTTGTGTCTACTTTCTTCGAGTGAATAAGCCTAAGAAGTACTTTATGGTGTTTAAGGGACTTTTGGCAAGGAGATAAGTAGTGCAAGCAGGGCTATTCTTGAGGGTTAAAATGGGGGTCGAGCATTTCTATTTAGAACGATAATTGGCTCCTTGGAGGGCATGTTAAACCTTTGATATTTCGAGCCTATGGTACAGAGTCATGGCGAGTAGCTCACCTTATCAATCATGCTGTATGGACATGGAACTATTGGTTGGTGGACACTCTTTGTCACCCATTAGATGTTGCAATTACTAAATCCATACCATTGTTTCCTAGGTTTAAATAAGACATGCTTTCATGGAAGATGAATAAGAATGGGAAATTCACAATGAAGTTGGCATACTACCTCTCTTATATGATGCTTTATAAGTGGGATCCATTCATTTACTCTGACTTCTGGGCTTGGCTATGAAGCTTGACTTTGCGTCCAATAATCCATCCATTTTTTTGGTTCTTCTACCTTGATGCACTCCTTACAAGAGAACCTAAGAAGGAAAGGGATTGAAGTTTAAAAATAGTGTCTAGTTTGCATAGGGGCTACCGCCATTTACTCTTTGAATGCTCATTCTCGGTCCAAGTCATGCAAGAACTGAGAATCAGTATTCATCGTGACCAATGGAGCTAGAATGATGGCCTTCATGCGGTGTTGGAGAAAGATAATGCACTTACCCTCAAAGTGGCAACGTATGTGTGGTTTGTGCGGTTTTAATCGGAACATGGTCAGTCATGACTTGGTATCGCAAAGTCCAAAGAAAGTTGCAATAGCTGTGCAGAATTGGATAAGGGCTAGCTTTTCCATGTTCAGTCGTTAGCCTATTTCTCAAAACCTTTATGTATAGATAAAGCTCAGTGCTGCCCTCCTATGATGGGCTTAACGAAAATCAATATGGATGCGTTTATGGATAAGGAAACGAAGATTGGGAGCATCAGTTTGGTTTGCTGAGACCACGAGGGAAAAGTGTGCTTTGCTATTTCATATGAAATGCCATTGTAGGGGTATATTGCACTATATTTGGAAGCTCTTGCTATCCTTGGTGGTTTTCGGGAAACACGGAGGTACGAGTTTAATAATATTGTCTTAGAGTCAGATTCTTTAAATTTAGCTAATGCATGTCGGAAGAGTGAATCACCTTCATTATTTTATTTTAGAACCATAGAAGATGAGGCTCGTGTCTTAAATAGTTTTTTTTATTCTTGTGTATTCTCTTTTGTTCATCGAGCAGGGAATGGTGTTGCTCACGCCTTCACTGGACAGGGCATTAGGAAGTTAGGTTAAGTTGTTTGGGAGGCCCCTCTCCTGGATTGGTTGTTCTCCTGCCTTAATTCATTTTAGTTGAATGAATGACCTATCCTTCAAAAAATAAAATAAAATAAAATAAAATATATAAAATGGTTTCTCTTTTGTTTGTGCCATGTTAATTTTCTTTTGTCCCTCAAGTTTTCCTTTATTTTCTTACCAATCTCTGGACTTTATTTACTTAAAATCAAATCTACGACAGATGAAGGTATCATCGTTTTGATGCGGGGTCATCACATTGCAAATATTGTGTGTCAAACACGAATACTAACTAGTTGACGTCCCCATATAACTAAAATATCTAAACAAGTTCCCAAGAATATTTACCATTTTGATCCTCGCACTTTGTTTCATACAATGGACCCCTAATTATTCTTATCTTCATAGGTCACAAAGTTTGCTTATTTATGATTAAGTGCCAGAATGATAAATTGTCACAATAAGCACGACCGATCCATGTTAACTACTAATTAATTAATTCATATCTAGTAACGCTTTCGCAAGGTATCTAATTATGCCTATTTCTTAAAAGAAAAAAAAAACTCCTTAGAACTTCTTATTACCTCCTAACAATTAGTAAGCATATGTATCTTGTTATTCTATTTCTATTTGTTAATTACACTTGGTTTACAACAGTTGCATTTTTCTTCAGTGGCGAATAACAAAAAGTTGGGTTCATTGTGTTTGAGTAAAATGTGTTGTGAGTAATGCTTTATGGGTTTGTGTTATTTTGCATCCAACAGACTGATGTTGAAGAGTGCAGTATATGTAATAATCAAAAGTGCGAAACTAATTAACCCTTCAACATTGCAATCGATTACATGATGCAAGCAAAGGAATCTGGCCCAAACATGGTCCATTCCAGACATCTTAAAGAAAATAAAATGAAGGCATATGGACAAAGTATAAACCACACCTTTCATTTAAAAAATATCAAATAAGTTGGCATATACGTACATGAATATATATCAGCCACTTGAACTCTGGAAAAACAAAAAAAAAAAAAACATAAAACACAAAACCTAACCATGGTTTGAGCAACCCAGCACGTTGGATCAACTGGGCTGAATTGTTTCATATTGTTTTCAGAAAAAAAGCATCATTTTTTTATTTTAATTTAAAATCAGTAATATTTAAGAATTAAGATTTTATTCCCCCAAAAATCACTTGAATAATGTTTCTTGTTATCCATTCTTACAAATTTTTTCCCTATCCATCATAAAAAAATAAAAAAGTAATTAAAATATTTTTTTTAGAAAAATATTTTAAAAAGTGATTTTCGGCTTCTTAGGATCACAATTATTATGTAATCTGAGTAAATAATTATTAAATACAAAAATAATTACTAACAACGTCTTATTAAAATCTTAAAAAGAAGCTGATAAATGCCCCTATAAAAAGAGAAATAGGAATCGTCGGAAAACAATCCGCCACGCACCTCGGGTGGCGGTGAGGCTCGTGCACATATGAACATCCTCAACTCATAAACGGCGTGCTTTGCCTCTTAGTTCCGCAGCGGATCTGGGCTCCCATCTACCGTGGGGCCCAATTCATTTCAACTGCGGTTGGTGGAATGGAATGGAAGACTTTCTCACACGAGAAAATCTATTTTGCTTTGCTAAGCAGTTCGGCTGCTCAGCTCGACTGATCGACTCAAGTTGGTAAGTACGACCTTTATAGTAGGGTACAACTTTTTCTTTCTTTCTTTCTTTTTTATTCGAGTTTACGAAAATCAATTGGTCGGCCAAAAGTCGAAGGCGTTGGAAAACCTCCTTGAGATTGTGTTAATCCATGTTCTTATTTTGTTTTTGACAAAAGAAATCCATGTTCTAATTAAATATGGTATATATACAACGTGCGACGCATATTTTTTTTTAGTATATGATAAATACTTAATAGATACTACGACATAAAATATAAAGTTTATTATGAATGATTATAATTATATATATTTCAAAAGTATCAAGATGATATAAGCGACATATTCTCTCTCTCTCTCTCTCTCTATAGACAATATTCGTGTATACATTTTGTGAAATCGTGTACAAAAACTGTAAATTAGATTAAAAAAATGCAGAGAAGGTAAAATTTGAAACAAACTATAAATTTATTACAAATTTGATCTCAATATAATAATTATATAAATGCAAGTATATCCGGGTATAGATTCACTAGTACTAATAAAGGGAATCGTAGATATTTTTCAACTTCAGAGTTAAGAGCTTTACATAATCGTTTAATTCCCGTGTTTATGTGGTTTCCGTATATCTCATTTGTTACGAAATTCATCTTCGCTTAATTTCTCTTGTAATAACTTTGAGTACAAATAATAAAAAGAAAATATTTTTGTAACATAATATACAATGCAAAATATCTACAGTAAAAAATAAAAAATGTATTTGCTGAGATATTTTTATCACATTGCAAGCTATAAAATATTAAGGTATCAAGTCATATTTTGAAGTACTTGTACTTGCATGTCTCCAAACCCAAGGTACCCTCGATTGAACGCATAATATAGTAGTACTAGTGTTTTCTTTTTACTCTTAAGTCGTTACTTAACTGGGTTAATTTGTCTTTTACTTGACGTAAGAAGGCGGCGAAAATTACGACTTTGGGTTCGCATCCACCTACTCGTGAATCTCTATCAGCCTCAAGATTATAAATGTTTGGGTCAATTACAATTTATCTTTTAAAATTTAGGTAAAATTATACTTTATTTTTTTTATATAATTAATTGACATTTAAAAAATATTATTTCAAAAACTAAATGAAATACAGAAAGAAAAAACTAATAATTTAAAATATTTATTAACTGTAAAAAATATCATACATATTGAAATTAATGGAAGATGACTACCATAATGTTTAAATTAAGATTTTAGAAGTTACTATCGGACTGTATTAAAAATGTAGAGGTAAAATGTATATTTCTGAAATAAGAGGAAACAAAATGTAATTTCACCCAAACTATAGGGGGGAAATTATAATTATCCCTAAAACACCTGAAGTTTATATAATAAAAAACGATGATTCCTCCTTGTAACCAAAACCAAGTCTATTATCACTTTCTATGATAATAATTGGGCAAGTTATTCTCTTTCACTAACTTTAATATTATTAACAACTAGTCCTCCGTTCCAATTTTTTTTACATCATTTCAATTATTTAACTTAAATTTATTCATATTAAAATTTACTAAAAAATTATATTTAGAAATTATGAGACTTATAGTTTTTAAATATATTTTTTAAGAAAAATTATATAAATATAAATAAATTTAAGTCAAACTTAAGTTAAAAAACTTCAAATGATGCAAATAACTTAGGACAAAGGTAGTAATATTATTTTTTATATAAAGTAGTCATTGTTTACTTCAATTGTTAATTTATTGAAACCTACACTTTAAGAAGTTTAAGACATCTTAATTTTAAGATATTATTGGCATTATTTTTTAAATTAATCAACCTAAGAAAATTGATAAAATATATTTAATTTCTACAAAAATATTGTAAAGTTACTTTTTGGACTTATGGGTTTTAATAAACTGATAACTTTTGTAAAAAAATAGTTTCTACAAAAATAATATACAATAATACAATAATACAATAAAACTAACGCACAATAAATTGACTTGGAAAACATGTTCCTTGTAGGAGGTGAGTTCCCATGGCTTTAGCCCAATGGTTAAAGTATTAGGAGACGTTATGAGGTGGGTTAGGATTTGAATTTGATCTCTTCATTATCTTTCCCAAAATGCTACACAAAATTAGTTTGGTTGCCTCAGGGTCCTAGAAAGCTGGCATTCCACGTGGTTTTTTTTTTGCAAAGAAAAAAAAATTAGGGATAACAACAGATCGGATTGAGCATGGATACCCCTTATCTATCATTAGTACCTGCATTTTTTTATACTCGTGACTTTGCAGATATCCACAAAGGTAGTGAAAATTTTCACCTGCACCTACGACTTGTAGGGTAATTTGTTCAATGTCATTGTCTACATATAATACAATAAAATTATAAACACAAAAAATCATAGCATACATATAAGAAAATATTCAATGAGAATTAGTATAAAATATTAGTTAAGTGTGAGTGTTACATCTCATTAGAATTAATAAATATAAAATTCATATTGGCGGGTTTCATGGATAGGCGGCGCCAATTTACCGGTGATAGATATCTCATACTCGCTATCCATCCGTACCCGTTAGATGAGTGTGATTTGCTACCCATGTCCGTCCCACCGATGGTATTTTTATTCATTTACCTATTTGTTAAAGGTGGATATCTATGAATCACAGATTTCGCTCACTAGGCTGCCTTCCCTAAAAAAACTGGCTTAAACTAGTCAAGCAACATTATTTACATAGTCGAAATTCTGGTTAACTTAGTTGACAATCGTTGGTAGTGTCTAACCCAAATTCTCCTCAATTTCACTAGATGAAATGGTTCACGTAAAAGAGCTGACTGCCGTTATAAGATGAGTATAAGCAGGGAGGCTTTTGTCACAAGAATTAAAAGTCGACTTCAATTTTAGTTCAGAAAGGCCTGAGCCCAATTTCGTCGCAGAAATCTGGGAACTTACACGCATGATAAAATTGTTGAAATTAAAGCAATCGAGCCCACAGTTCACATATCTGGCAATACGGATTCTGGAATGGCCCAGATACATACCCAACCTAGAAACATAGCGTGGATTACGAATGGGTCAGTCCACAAGCGATGGACCAGTTCTGCACTCACCCACAATTTTTTTACCCCTTGTTGCAGAAGCATCACTTTAGACCAACAATTATAGAGGACTGTATCATTCAAACGGATCAAACAGCAATAATTGCCACGCATGTTCACTAGCGATATCAACAATCTCTTTGCCTGCCTTTTACAGAAAACAAATCTCTTTTGCTCTTACATGCAACATTAAGGTCAACAAAAGGTTGAAAAAGAACAAAAAGAAAAAACACACACTTTAGACCAACAAAGTGAGCTTTAGTAGGGCCCAAATACACCGGTAAATTTTAGACCCAGAGAATATTAGTCGTTATCTTTTCCAATATCTGAAGTGCTTCTCTCATGGACGGTCTCTTTTGAGGCATAAAAGAAGCACAACGGAGGCCTAACCTAAAACACCCAACAAACACGTCCTCCCTACCTTCCACATCACGCCGAATCGCCCCCTCAACGAACCTCAAAACCCGGTTCATTTCTTCCTCAACCGAACCGGACTCTAACCACTGGTTCAACTCGCCCTCTGAAAACGCCCTCCCAGACAGAAGCTCAAGCAGAATGACACCAAACGAGTAGACATCCCACTTGCTGTTCGGTTTGAGATTCTTCAGAGACTCCGGGGCTTGATATGGTGACGCTGTCTCGGTGGAACTGGAAGTGGTCGGAGCATAGGGGCTTGACATGTCAGTGTGGTCGTGTGGGGTGGTATCTCGAGAAGGTGTAGGGTAGTGGCTGGACAGAAACCGGGCTGAGTTATTTGGTTTGAAGACTGTTTTGCCGGAGACCAGGCGGTGGAGGCCGAGGTCAGTTATGATGGGCTCCATTTCAGAGTTCAAGAGGATGTTGCTTGGTTTGATGTTGCCATGGGCCTGTTTCTTTTCATGGATGAAGGCCAGGCCTCGAGCCACTCCTTTGGCTATCTTGAGACGCACTTCAAGAGGCAGATGGCAAGGTGATGAACCTGGTCTTGATCCTGCCGGTTTCAAACAAGAGAAACATATATGGCAGCGTTATTATTTATATCTACTACTGTCCACTGCTAAAAAATTGTAACGAAACAAGAAGTATTGTGCTCCCAACTCTCGAATCAGTAATTATGATTTCACATTAATATCTCAGGCTTTGCCTTTGCCTAATGATTGTTACCACTTACCACTCATCTGATTCTCCTTGAAACGGGCAAGACTATTTTTCCACCCAAACCAGTCAAAGTACAAAATGTTTGCCAAACACACATAAAAAATAAAAATAAAAAAAACTTTTTGAATGAAATTAAGTGGTAGAGGTCCGATTCATAGTTTGGAATAAAATCATTCTTTAAGTGTATAATTGGAACACTAGTTAGGTGTATGTAATGCTCCTATGACAATGTGGTCAATTTCAATATTTACTAGCAGATTGACTAACAAGAAAGTTGGATTAAGAGAGTTAAAATTTGAAGCAAAGAGCATTCCAGTCCAGAGCAAATGCCTCCTACGCTACGCATAATCTGGATGTGGAATCTAAGTTAGAAAACAGGGTCCAAGACTTCAGGTCGGTCTCTGGTATAAGCAAGCGGAAGAGGGGGCACATGCCTCTGTCTTATTATGCGTTTTCTCCGCGGAAATGAGCATGACGGACGACGGATACAACGGACGTGTCTGTGCCGTCCGATGAGTGGATCCCACGTGAAACCCACAGCATCGGACAGCACCGATGCATCCATCGTTCGTCACGCCCTTTTCTCTGGGCTACCAATTCCTCACTATACTCTGCGTCTGCTTACACTACTCCAGTCAATAATTGATTCTTTCACTTGTGTTGTTCTGAACCCAAGATCACAAGACTCGCCCCTTTCAAACCCTAGACGAGTTCCCAAGGACAAATTCCGAGCAAAGCAAGAATGCAGTTACGTGAACACATCAATTAATATTAAGTGGAAGATGATGCATGCTGGCGCGTTTTTGCCCCGGAAAAAAGGAGGATATTAAAATGCACGGAAAAAACAGTCTCAGGTTATCTTTTCAGGCTACCTAATGTACGCCGGAGATCACAATTAGAAAGACGGAGAGGAGGAGCTTACTGTAACCAGAGAAGGCGAGACTTCCATTGGAGACGTAGTCAGAGATAAGCAGCTTCTCATCTTCTCCCCAGTAAAACCCACGAACCTTAACCAAGTTTGGATGCCTCAGTTTCGCGATTCCTCTGACTTGCGCTTCGAAATCTTTCAACCTCTCCACGCAGCTCTCGCCGATCCTCCTCACCGCCAGCGCCGTCCCATCCTCCAAAACCGCCTTGTAAACTATACTCGACCCACTTGTCCCCAGAATATACGCTGACGCCTTCAGCAGCGTCTCCAGCTCCAGCTCTGTTTCGCCGACTACCGTCACGAGCTGACCCCGTTTCTTGTAGTTTTCGTTCGAACTGTGGTTTACAGCATGGTTATTCTCTTCTCGATCACTATCGGAGCTGGTGGTTTCCAGATTTTGTTCCTGTTTAGAGGTCAAGCAGGAGCATGAGGAAACAGGGGGACTTTTCTCTGCTTCGAATTGGAATTTCGTTATCGCAGCGTCGGGTTTCTTCTGGGATTTTGCTGCCGCGGCGAACTGGCTTTCCAGCTTCTTTCGCTTCTTAAGCTGGTAGACGTAGAGGATTACCATGCCGAGAATAGCTAACCCGGCCAGGTTGGTGACGGCTATCGCTGCTAGTGTACCTGGCCTCATATTCCCTCCGCCGTGATTCTGAACATTTCCGGTTCCTCCGGGAGTATTAATTTCTGGGTTCGAGTCGACTGTTCTTGGGAGCACTGCGATGGCCGGCGAAATGGCGGTAGAGATGTTTGGAGGAGTTGACAGAGTTGAAGGAATGGAGCAGAGGACTTTTAGTGGCTTCCCACAGAGATCACCATTGCCGGAGAAATGATCAGTTTTCTGATTAATCAGAGCCAAAGACTCCGGAATCGCCCCTGTAAGATTATTGAATGAGAGGTCTATAGTTGAGTCGGCCGACAGACGCTTGGCGAACTCCGGCGGAATAGAACCGGAAATCTTATTATAAGACAAGTTCAAGTAACGTAAATTTCCGCCGCCAAAATCCAAGGGCAGAGTCCCGTTAAATAGATTGGAAGAGAGGTCAAGAACCTCGACCGAATCGAACCTGGAGGGAATGTCACCAGACAAATAATTACTCCTCAAAGAAACAACTGTCAAGTTGTTCAACTGAGGCAAAGTATCAGGAACATTGCCGTCAAAGGCATTATCAGAGAGGTTCAAGACCTTCAGACTCTTCATCTGACCCACTGACTCCGGCAACTCACCAGAGATCATGTTGCCGGCCAAGGAAATGACCTGAAGCTGGGTGGAGTTGAAGATGGAGTCCGGCAAGGTGCCATTGAAGAGATTGCCGGAGAGATCGAGATGGCGGAGGTGTTCAATATAGCCGAGCTCCTTCGGAATGGAACCAAGGAGTTTGGAGTTGGATAGGACTAATGCGGTGACCCTAAAGGGGTCGGGCGTGGGCGGGTAGGTGAAGTGGGAACAGGTGACTCCGGTCCATGAACAAGGGGTGGCGTCGTCGTAGTTCCAGGAGTCGAAGACGGAAAGGGGGTCGCTTAGGATGGAGTATCTGAACGAAAGCAAGAGAGCTCCATCTGTGTTGAGGGAGAGGGAAGGCACAAGAAGTAGAAGGAAGGCGAAGAAGTGAAGAGAGAAGAAGCTGAAGCTGGTGTAGGTACGATTCATGGTTAGCTCTTGCCTCTTGGAGCCGGAGAAGATCACATGGTGATAAAGGGGGCGAGGCAGAGGCGCCACGAGGAGAGACAGTGAACCACTATGTTGTGGTTGTGGAGTTGTTTTTGGTGAATGTTATTGTTTAGGTTGAGAAATGAGAACAGGAGTTGATCAACTGGAGTCTGACAGGAAAATATATACAGGATAGGGAGTTTTCTTTTTTTTTTTTTTTTTTAGGGGAGGTTTTCCCGAAGTGGGGTGGAGCAGAGTTGTTGTTGCTGATGAAGATAATTGGTCTTCCTTTACCAACGAAAAAAGCGCCCTTAGGTTGACAGTGACAGATATTGTGCTGGCACTGTCAAAATCAGAGTTTTACTTTAGTGAACTGTTTTCAAATTTTGTCGCATCATTGGTTTCCTACATTTGTTAATCTTTTGGGAAATTTACAAAAACCCACCTATTGGTTACCATAACCTACAATGACCCCCTGTATATTCAGAAACTTACACTTATCCCCTTTTTTGCTAACTCCGTCAGCTCATCACTTAAGAGAGAAGGAGAACACATACACTACCCTCATACCTTTTTTTCTAAGTTTAAGCACGCAGCACTTTTGGATCTAAAAAAATTAGCATCTCTTCCAATTCACCAAACTTATAGATTTTTTTTTGCCTCTTTCTGAATTTCCTGCCAAATCCAAATATTTTATATGAGTGCTAAGGTCAGACGACCTAAAACGCTCCTAAGCACGTTCTGAAAGACAACCACGTCATCGTCCTTAGATGATCATGAAATTAACAAAACTGTTTCAATCGCCGGAATAAAAAATGGCAGCTTCGACTGCTGTACTGCCTCCATCGTTGCAGCCCAACATCGCTTCCAGCTTAAGTGGCTCCAGCAGCCCGATCATTTCTACTTGAACCTGCTCCAGCTTGGGATTCTCTCGTTTAGGAATATCATCAAAGAGCTGGTCAATGCTGATCATCACGACGAAATCTCCGTAGCAGACAACGCCACCACCGCCGTCACCATTTTTCTGTAACAGATCGCTTGGGGCTTCGCTGAAGGAAGTTTTCAGCCGGTGGACGCTGCTGTCGTGCTCCACCATGCTTATCGGGCCGTCAAGGAATTGGTGCAAGCGCTTGGATTGGGACTCGAGATTAATTATAGTTTCTAGTTGGTGGTGTTTAAGATTCACTCATTGTTAACATAAGATACTACTATTAAAGAATTAGTTTTAATTTAAGTTAACTGACTTATTTTTATTTTTATATCTTTTTTATTTGAAATTAATTTTATTTTAGAAATTAATATTAAGTATGTATAATAATCTATTTGAATGTAAATTTTCATAATGTTGTTAAATTTTTATGAATTTTTCTTTTTTAATATCTTAAACTAAAAAAATTTATAAAAATTTTGTGAGATTACAAAAATTACATTTTCAATGGATTATTGCAAATACATAATATTGTCTTGTAAATAAAATTAATTTTGGGTAAAAAAGATATAAAAATAAAAATAAATTATTTTAAAATCAATTGACTTAAATTAAAACGAATTTGATGTTAATCTCCAGTAATCTTGATAGTAGAGATGAATCGGTTCTTAAAAGTTTTAGTAATGCACTACATTTCTCTTTCCTTGCTTATCATCGTTAGACTAATGTGAGTGTTTTTATCCCTTTTCCTAATTTTGGTATAAATTTATATTGTGTAGGTCCCTTTTCATAATTTAAGCACTATAATTTCATTTTATTTGAGAAGACCCAATGGCTCTTAGGTTGAGCATAGAGAAGTGGAAAAATTAGCCTCATTGTGTAAAATTCAGGGCCAGTTCGACTGACATTAATTAGATTAATGAGATCCAATTATTCGCTGGGTCAAAGATGGGTGAAAATAGAAATAGGAAAAAAGTCTTGTCTTTTGACTTATTTACAATAGGGTGCCACTAGTTAAGCAAGACGAGGCGAGCTGGTTGTGCGTCAAATCTAGGCTTTAATCGACTATTCTAGTTCCATCGATAAGCTCCGGCTTCAGATATGATGAGACTTTGCCACCGCCGGATCTGTCATTCACTACTCTTCTCAGCCGCTTCAAACATGGGCTTCAATCGGCTGTTCCAGCTCTGGCTTCAGATACGGTGAGATTCCGCCACCGCTAGATCCGTCATTCGCTGCTCTTTTTAGCTGCTTCAGATATGAGCTTCAGTCAGCTATTCCGGCTTCGCCGACAAGCTCCGGCTTCAGATACAGTGAAATTACACCACCACCGGATCCGTCATTCACTGCTCTTCTCAACCGCTTCAGATACGGGCTTCAATCAACTGTTCCAACTCTGCCGACAAGCTCTAGCTTTAGATACGGTGAGACTCCGCCACTGCCAGATCCGCCGTTCGCTGCTCTTCTCAACCGCTTAGACTTCCAATCTTCCGAACTTTTCACCATTTATGGGATTGCCGCCTTATTTGCCTTCGATCAGGTATCGGCTAGATTCGCAATCAACGGTGTCATCGGAGCTGCCACTAGCTCCGTGTTGCAGGAGTTATACTTAGGCATTTGATCGATTTGTGAGTTGAGACGGGTTTAAGAGAGATTTTCAGGAGAAAAAAAAATGAAGCAGATAAAAGCCTTCTTGTAGATTAGGCTTAAATTTTTGGAGGCTTCGCTGATGATAAGAGATTGGGAGGCTCTAATTGGTTTATGGGGAAGAAGGAAAACATTCCTGTAGCCACAAAAGTTCAGCTAGTAAAGAAAGTCTTCATTGATTCTAGCTTCACTTCCACAATGGCATAGATTGTAAATAACTATAAAGATCATGACATTTTCCTTATTTTTACTTTGACCTGCCCTTAACTTGGAGAATAATTGAATTAATGGAATCCAATTAATGCTAAATGAACTGGCCCTCAGTTGTGGGTAAATCTTGAGAAATGAGAAATAGCAAACCATCAGTTATTCTCCCTTTCTTGTGGAAAAATTAAGTTAAACTAACGAATATGTCCCCAGACTACCCAATATAAGTCTTCACTTTATGACTTTGATGGCCAATTAGAATTAACATGTACTTTTCAAATGTAATATTGTGAAAGCTTTAGTTTGATTATGGGCACAACTTTTTATCATAAATTAAGAGCCCTGAATATGTTGATTTGTTAATTGGTTTGATGGAGGCACTTATGGAATTAAGAAAAGGAATCATGATTCTGTTGTTGAAATGGGAAATATGTTAGTGAAGGTGTAGGAAACTAATCTAAGAACTCATTTAAAATATTTGTGTTTGGCAGGGGATTGAGAAAAAGTAAAAATAAAAGATTCAAATGTTCAGGTGAACTAAAGAATATGTCAATTTTGTTAGATCTAAAAGTTTTGGATGCTTAGGCTCATAAAAAAAGGTAGAATGGTTTTGGAGCTGATGAGGGTGATGCCATTAAGAAGTATATCCCACCGTCTTCAAATGCAAGGACCGCCATTTATTTCAAATATATGGTGGTTGGAATCAAGCCTGCTTAAGTGGTGGTGCCGTTTTTCAATAGAGGGTCGAACAGGATGAACCCAAAAGTTTTGAAGCCAAATTTGATTATTTTCAGTGTCAAATATTCTTGCTGCTTGGAGAAACATTTTTGAGCCAATAGAATTAAAGTCTGATACAAAAAAAAAAATTCAATATTCTTTTGGGAACTTCTATGGCTTGCCCTCTTGTAAGTGCTGCCGTAGCATTGCTCAAATCAACTCACCCTAATTGGAATCTAGCAGCCTACAATAGCACTTGGTCCTCATTGTTGCTTCTGCATCTAATCTATCTAGCTTAGAGGACTAAGTTGTAATGAGTTAGTCATTAAGAACTAATCCGTGCGAGTGTGCAAACTTGAAGGATTGAATATGCTTTTTAGCGAAGTTCAAACAGCAATCGAAACTAGGGTTGAGCATAGGTTGGGTAAACCCGAAACCGAAATCGAACCACCCCCATTGGGTTGGGTTGGGTTGGGTAAAAATTGATCATGGTTCTCGGGTTGGTTCCATATATAGGAGAACCGATGGTTTTTGGGTTGGTTCTGGTTCCATATGGAACCAACCCGAGGTGAAACCGAACTCGATATATATATATATATATAATAAAAATTATAGTATTATTAATATATCTATACACACACACACACACACACACATATATATATTTCTTTGAAGTATTATGATGGTTATTTTATGTTTTTATATAAAACTCTTAAACTGATGTTCTAAATTGAAACAGTATCGAAGTTATGGGATCATTTACGAAATTTCTCCATATTCACTTAAATCACTTTGCTTCATAAACCCGCCACTCCTAAGTCATTTTGCTTTCGATCTTTTATTCCAGACTACTCTTTACGACACAATTATGATATTTTTTTCATTTGAGTCATGTAAAATTTATAATTTATGATATCGACATATTTTAGGTTTTGATACTGAAGAATATGGTCTTAAAGGCTCAGTTTTCTATATTGAATGTCATACCAATATTAGAATTACTGGAATGAAGTAAACTAGTTGAGATAAAAGATGCCCCACAAACAACTCTTTTGAACCAATTTTGTAAGAATAACATTTTAAACTCCTTTGAATGTATCTAAGCACTTATATTTAAATATTAATTTAATTATATATTATATTGAATATGTCATACAATTGATTATGGATGTAGATTTATTGAATTTTGGTGTTGTTATAGGTATATAGTATAAACTGAAAAACCTGAGAACCAGAACCGAGAAACCCAGAACCATGGTTCTGGTTCTGTTCGGTTCTCGGTTCTGGGTTGGGTAGAAAAATTTTGGAACCGAGGTCATTTTGGGTTGGTTCGGTTCCACCATAAAACCGAACCAACCCGACCCATGCTCACCCCTAATCGAAACTATTTTCAGAACATGAAAAGAACCGATATCTTACTCTTTCATTTAATTTTTTTTTATTTAAATATGTTTTGAGAGTAAAATGTGTGTCTGTAAGAGTTAAGTATTTTAGATAACTTTGCATGCACTTCAAAAGCTGTGCAACGTCGAATCGCATTCGAACATTGCAACTGAAATAATTTCTTATTGCTAATTTGATGTAGGACTCAATTGTCATTCATTGTAATTATATAATATTGATTTTTAATTAAAACAAATTTTAGATAAAAAAGATATAAGAATGAAAATAAATTATTTTATAATTAATTGATTTAAATTAAAATAAATTGGGTGTAAGTCTCCTTTAAAATAAAGGACATTAACCATTTGCCATTTGGTTTCCCGTAATCTGTGTCTCTGTGTTTTAAAGAAAGTTTTCCGGTTAACAACATCAGAACTATGATCATACGTCCATTAAAGAAAAAACATATTGTTAAGAACACATAAAGTTAGAAACAGTAACCTTTCCTGTTTTGTAAATTTATTGTTTCAAAATATTGCATTTGATGTTTAGATATTTGTTTCTAACATAAATTTCACATTCTTACACGCAAAATACTTTTAACATATATGGTTTGGAGGAATTTCTTTTAGAAAGAAACATAATTTGAAGGAGAACTCTCATTAATTTAAGGGGAAAGTGCACTTTGAGTCCCAGAAGTGTCTATATTTCACCAAATTAGTCCAAAAAAATCAATGATTTGCAAACAAATCCTAAAAATTATAACCACTGAATTTGTTAATCCTAAAAGTTTAATGTTTCACCAAATTAGTCCTAAAATTTTCATCCTTGAAGGAAAAATGATGTGACACTTAATGCCAATCACTTTATTGACTAAACTAACATTTTTCAATTTTTGAGTGACCTACTTGAGAACTTTATCAAAGTTTAGGTGTTACTTTGTATTTTTTAATAAAAAATAGGTACTAAAATGGAACTTTTCAAAAGTTATAAGGATCAACTAGTTTTTTTGAAAAAAGTTAAGTGCTTTATTGTTATTGTTGCAATTTTTGCAACTAAAGCAATTTGAAGCTTAATGGAGTGGGCAGAGATGCGTTATTTAAAATACTAAAAGTTGATCAAATATGTTCTATTGTATCGTTAGTTGACCAACAAAGAATCTACTTAACATAGGGAGTTGAATTAGAGTTCCGATATGGTAGGATAGAATACTCATCTTAAAAATATCAGACTAAGTCTAATAACATGGTAACTTGTTGCACCAATGTTTTGATCAGGCCCACTCCATTAAAGTAGATTTTACTATTAATCTGCCAGCTTCTGAAGCAAATCTAATAAATGTTTACTGTTTTAATACTGGAGGCTAAAGTATAATCATTATCAGCCAAACTTTAAATTAACCCAATCCAAAATTTGAAAAATAACAATGTGTCCTTAATTTTTTTGAATTTATAATTTGGCCCTATATTTTTGGAATGTTTAACTTTAGTCCTCAATTTTTAAAAAAATTAGAAAGTGACCCCTAAACTCTGATAAATTTTGTAGTAAGCAACTAAAATTTGAAAATGTCAGTTTAGTCATAAAAAATAATGACTCTAAGTCCCGGATTAGCATTTTCCATAATAAACGAATGTTTTAGGACTGATTTGGCAAATTACGAAACTTTTAGGACTAATAGAGTTAATGGTATAAGTTTTTAGGATTTTTTTGATGAATCAAGGAGTTTTATAACTGATTTGGAAAAATGTAAAAAAATTTAGGATGTAAAGTGTAGTTTCCCCTTAGGATGAAACATTATTAAAGTGCTTGTGTTTTAACCTTGGCTTGGGTTGAGTCACTTCAGTGGGCCGATTCTGATGTGAAATGCTCACAGTACCAAATGAATTGGCCCGGCCTCCGCGCTTATCAATTTTACGCACTTACCGAGGCCGCCTCACATGTAATCAGCATTCACTAGTTCGAATTCAGCCATTTAGAATGTATACGTACTCAATTAAGGGTAGAAAAACGTGGTCCAGTGAATTAGTGGTCCTCAGACTCAATTGAATTGAACGAAGCTGGTGATTGAATTAGAAACTGTGTCTGTTTCACCCTTGTAACTATACAAGCTCGTGTTATTGTTGTTTTCATGCTTAATTTAAGTAAACAAAGGGAGTGGGAGACGGAAGAGAAACGGAGAAGGAGCAACACAAACGAAACGTGTGGAGGCATGAATCTCTCACCAGCCGCACAAAGAAAGCACGCCGCTAGCCGACACTCGTCACGGGCGCTCGATAAAGTTCTCCATGTGAACGCCTTTCTTGTCAGATTAAAAGGTGAGTGCTGGGCTGCTAGCCAAGAGGGTATAAAATCTGATTGATGCCCGACTGGAGGGCATTTCCCAGCTGAAACGAGGGAGCAAACAGTTAGATCCTTTTTTCTTTTATTTTTTGGTGGAAATATGGATATAGAAAAAAGCAAAAGATTATATCAAAGGAGTTTCCCCATGTCAATAGGGATAGATTTTTTTTTTTAATATCCAGAAGCAAAAACTAAAAAAGAGAGATAGAAAACTATGTAAGTAAGAAATGTTGAGTAGCAAAGTGTGTCATAGAGACTCTATCTTAATGGGTAATAATTACCTTACATCTAGTAAAGCGCTTCATCATTTTATATGCATCTTTTGAGTCAAACTCAGTAATACTGAATGAAGAACCATAGAGCCCAGAGAGCAGCAATAGTAAAAGAGCAATTAAAAAGTAAAGTGAAACCTGGTTTATGACAGTGTAAGACTGTTTGCAAAGCACTATTCAGAGCCCGCAGTTCAGCTTCTAATGGAGAAGAGTAGTGAGGGAGAAAATGACTATCTTGGAAAATAAACGAGACATTTATCCCCATACTGATTCATATTGTAACACTCATATTAGATGAACTACATCATACCCCATGGATATTAAAATATAGTAGAGCCTTGCTTAGGTTAGGATGCAAGATCAGCTCTATATAAGTAGTTTTTTTATTTTGCATATATGTCTAATTAGACATATTAACTCATCCTTTAATCTTCTATATATAAGACATAAATCATAAAAAAAAATTGACATAGTTAAAATATTTTTCTCTACAAAAAAACCCTAGCTTGCTACTGCTGTCTCTTTTGGTGCCGCCACCAAACTGTTATACGTCATGATCTCACCGTATACGTCATATGTCATGTTTGAAAAAATGAAAAGTGTCTGAATGAGTATCAAAAAGTGTCTAAAGAAATATTTAAAAGTGTCTACCCAATAACTAATTTACTCTCTTAAAAAAAACTAATTAAAACAATAAAAGGTGTTTGAATGAATATGTAAAAGTGTCTAAAGAAAAGTGATAAAATGTCTAAAGCAACATACAAACAATTTATTTTAATTATAAAAAAATGTATACGAAATAATAAAAGAAGTGTCTAAATAGAAATTTAAAAGTGTTTAAATTAATATTTGAAAGTATCTAAATAATCATTTAAAAAATTATAAAGTACCTTCACCATGCCCCTGGCTGTTTGTTTCGGATCTCACGATGTCGTTCATTTTCTAGATCTCATCCTCTTTGTTCATGGTTCCTCAGCTTCTTTGGTGTTCGTGGCTTTGTTGCATCATCGTTCGTTTCTCATTGCTCCTTGGCAATGTCGCTCGGCCTCCCATCAATCGTGCGGTACAGATCTTCCCATTGCCGAAAAAAGTGGCTCCTCGCGCTTGGCCGTGCTTCTCCTCGCCCTTGGTGCGCCTCACGTCTCCTCGCACTTTGCCTCGCCCCTAGCCGCGCCTCGCTTCACCCCTGGGCGTGCCTCGCCTCGCACTTGGCCGCACCTGGTGATGGTGATGGTGCGATGACTCGGAGATGGCTCGGCAACCATGCAAGGTGTGGATCACCTAGGATCTAACGCGATTCGAGCTGATGATAGTAGAGATCGGAGGCAATTCGTGCCTAGGACGCCGGAGATCCGAGGATAATTTAGTTGAAAAAACCGTGAAAGACGACTGACACAGATCCAGGAGTGACAAGTAGAAAGGAGAAAAGAGGAGCGGAGCAAAAGCATGATCAAGGCTTCATCGGTGGAAAGAGAAGTAGCAATCGGCGGCAGCGAGAATAGAAACCAGTTGAGAAAAGCGGCAGCGATCGGCAACAAAAGAAGAGCAACGGCAATGAGTGAGAGAGAAAGAGAGAGATTAACTGGTTGATAATAGAAATTTTGGGGGTAAAATTGTAAAATAATCCCTATATCTAATTAGACATATGTCCATGATATCCATGATACTATATAAGTGGCAGCAAGGATTGGGAAGATTGTGATGGAAAAAGATTGGATAATTTGGTAATCTCAAGCTAAGAATAATTGTTGAATCAAACCATTCCTTTTAGTTATAATTTGATTGAATATGAAATGGACCATGGTGAAAGACATACCTTTTTCGCCCTTGCGTTGGGTAAAATGGCTGCTCGAAAAGGAAGCAGCAGCCAGGGAGCTAACAGTATTATAATACAGATCCACCATTGCAAACGTTTATCCAAATAATTGAAAATCTCATAAAATCCTGTGGTCGCTTATTACAAATTAAAATTATTATTGCAAGACAAACATAAACTTAAATTGCTTGACAATAATTAATGAGTTTGTTAGCTCAAGTGAATGATGGTTAGATTTCGAGTCTTTGACTCTTACGATTTTTCTTAACAGTTAAATAAGTTTTTGCGCCAAAACAAAATAAAAGAATTATACCCTCTCTTTCTCATGTGCTTTGATTCATTTTATCTTTTTTACTTAAATTTGACTTGAATTTATTTAAATTGTCATTTGCTATAAAAATTTAAAATATTTAGAAATTATAAGTCTGTATTTGTCACTTATATATAAAAGTTTTGTATTAATATACTAAAATTTTGAAAAAAAATCATAAATTAAATGTTATAAACAGTGAATAGTACAAATGAATCATATAAAAAACTATTTAACATTGATACATTATTTAACTATAAAAAAGCATAGTAATATGCTATCAATTAGTAGCATATGTTTTTTTTCTCTCCCTGGCTCTCCCTATTTATCCTAAGTCGCCTCCCCCCATTCTCGAATTGCGCGTTATTCTCATACAAAGTGCTTATTTGTGAAATTTGTTAATTTATTGAATTATTGAATCTTATATTTTGAGAAGTCTAAAAATTAAATTTAGGATACTTGTAAAATGTAAAAAATTTTATTAATTTTTTTTTACTTATCCCACCTAAAAAAGGAAAGTTTATAAAAATACTTTCATATAAAAATATTGGAGAATTGTTTTTTGTGTGTACAATTTTAAATGATTTGATAATTTAAATAAACAATTATTTCATTAAAACTAATATATAATAATATATTAAAATTAATTCAAAACGAACTACGAACTAGCGATGGGAACAGGTTCAGCTAGGGTAACGATGGGCATGGCAGAATCGGACGGCCAACGTCCAAAGATCCAAACACAAAGTATACCATCACCTTTAGATTGTCAATCAAGAATAGGCAACTCAACATTTTCTGTTTAGCAGGCAACCATACCGGACACAAGATGGGAAATCAGAAGCGAGATAGACATGCACCAAACAGATAGACATCGCATTCTGTAAACTTTAAAAATATCATGTAGCATACTGTACCGAATATTATTACTGTTATGGTAAAGATAAAAAAAATGTTACTTTCTCTGTCCCATATATTTTGCTCCATTTTTCTTTCTGGGTAGTCCTAAAACACTTGCACCATTTTTTTTAAGTAATTGTTTACATTTCATTTCCTATTATGTCCTTCACTTGCCAATCTTCATTCACCCACCCTTCCGAGCATATCTCTCTCTCTCTCGCCTTCACCAATTTCCATTCTTTCTCTCCCTCCAGCTTGGTTCCACTGTGAATCGGCAATGAAAGCCTGAGGTGCGACCAATGGATGTAGAGAGGGCGACGCAAACGAGGCCGGTGAACCAACTACAAGGTGATGGTAATCAGTGACGCGAATCAACATGAATCAAGGAATGTATATGAGGGACTAATGTGAATTCAGGCTAGAGTGGAGATCAGAGCGAAGCAAGGCATAGCAAGTGAGATCAGAGAGAGACATGAGAATTGTGCAAGATGGGAGCAAAGCGAGGCAAAGCGATGAGTGGCAGCGAGACGAGGAGCGGCGACGAGGGAGGGAGGAGCAATGGTAAGACAAAAAGCGGCGACAAGGGGTGATTTGGAAGGGATCCAGCAGAGAGACAGAGATAGGCGATTTGGGTCAACGAGTAGGGATAGGCGGCTTCAGCGTCGATGAGTAGGGGCAACCAGGGACAGACAGCTTCAACCAACTTGGATAAAAGCGAATAGGGTAACGAGCAGGGGAAGGGAAAATCGGGAACAACGAAGCTCCGATTCTTTGTGGAGCTTCGATTCTCCGTGTCGACAGGTGAGATTAATGACATGCGAATTGAGGACAGAGCGAGTTAATCGATGAGGTGATTGATAGGGGAGAGGAGATAATGAGGCGAATTGATGATGCCAACGAGAATCGAGGCCAGATGGGAGACGAGGATGGAGGCTGTGGCAGCGACGTGGGGTTGGAGGCTAAGATGGAGGGGCAAAATTGGAAAATGTGTGAAGAACAGAACCATGCCTAAAACTACATGCAAAGTCAATTAGAGCAAAACTAATGGATGAAGGGAGTATAATATTATTTTTAAGATAAAATAAAATAAATTTATATTTTATTTTTAAATATTTTCTAATTTTTTTATCATATTTATCCAAATATAAATTAAAATATATAAAAGGTAATATTTTTATACAAAAAAATGAAAACAAAATATATAGAAAAATGTACATATTATTCAGCAAAAAATTAATTTAATTTTTGTGGGATCTCCAGCAGCAGAATTCATTGCTAGACATCGGTTGACATCTTGCAATTAGAATTGTGAGATCTTCATTTTATCAGCGCCTAAACTGTTAACGATGAGGTTGGCTATCTTGGTTTTGGCACCCCAACAAAAATTGGACCTCCTTTCTCTCTTTTCTTGTGGTTCAATCTCTCGCCCAATCTCTCTTCTTGGGAGGAGTTAGAATTGGATTATTGGGAGAGAGATTGAAGAGAGAACAAAGAGCAAAATCGGTTGATTGAATTTGGACTTAATTTTCTGTTTCAAATTCAATTAATTTGGACGACTGAGGGAGGGTTCAAGCAAACCCAAAGAGACGAGAAACTTAATATTTCATCTTCATTTTTTTCACCTGATTTTTATTAAAACGTACGTTTTAATTTTTCTTTTCATTGATTGTATTTTTTGGCTTTCAATATTTCTATTTTGTTCTGTTTGGCCATAATATTTCATTTTGTTGCGATTCAGTCATTTCTCCGTTAGTATTTCATGGTGGGTACTGATGGAAGACGAGTGATGCAACAAAAGATTGTTTCAAAATGAACAGTGTAACAATTCATAGTTCAGGGATGAATGCGCAACATAGGCCATAGTTTAGGGACTATTCATGCACTTTGCCCTTTAAACTTAGATTTCATGTTTTCAAGTAGATGGAAATTTGCTCTAAAATGTAAATTATCAGGTATTATTTAGGACTTCATTCAAATTTAGTGCATTTGTGTTTAAATTTTCATATGGAAAGTAATAATGTTATTTGTCAATGGTAATTCTTATATAACATACTTATATGTCTAAACATTCATAATTTTTATGAAGACTAAAAAAAGAAATTTTAGATGAAGAGAGTATTAGCAGCAAATAACTTCATCAATATAGTTTTATGTGTATATAAGATAGACCTAAGTAGAGTTTTAATTTTTTGTAGTGCTTCATCCATTTCGAATTTCTTGACCATATGACCTTTTCACGCAACTTTACGAAGTCTGATCATTTAATTTGTTTGAAAAAATGAAAAATGATGAACAATGTTGAGTTGTAGTGTTTTAGTATTATCTGTCATTATTCACCATTTAAACGGATTAAAAACAATATGCGCCCTCTTAAAACAAATATGGAAAAGTTAAATAACCAAGTTATGATGACTTAAATTCACAACCAGTCTACGAGATAGCTAACCACACTACATGGGCTATTTTTTGTAAAAAAAATAAACACTAGGTGTTTAAGTAATGAATCTTAATGTCATATACATAAAAAATTACACAATTTTCTCATGTGGGATATGTGATATCATAATCTCTCTCACATATATATCGAACATCCTCATCATGCTATAAATAGATCTATAATGATGAGCTCAATAGATGATGAATATGAACTATTTTTTAGCACAAAGATTTAAATCAATCCTTAACCTGTACAGAATCACAAATCATGATCCATATAATTATAAAATCGGGTCAGCTTTGATACTATTAATAATGAACCAAATCTAGGACCAATCAACAAAACAACCGTTTATACCACATGAGTTATACTTTGATATAAGATATGACAGTTTATTTGTGAAAATTTCATCTGTCAAAACCGCATGAGCTATTGTTTGTAAAAAAAAAAAAATTGTTAAGTGTTCAAGTACTAAAAGTTGAGGTCATACATAAATATCAGAAATTAAACAGACTTACCATTTGGGATATAAGATCTCACACAAGTAATTCAGAAGGAATGGAGTATTAATTATCTAAATAATTTTGTTGTTTTGGTGTTAATTATTCAAATGAGACAATGTTTCTCATATCAAAACTCTGCCGTATTGAATGGGTAATTTTTTTAAAATTCAAATTTAATTCAATCACAATAAAAATTTTACTATAATTACTACAACATGTCACATATTATAAATTTACTTGTAACTTTGACATTGTTATTAGAATAAAATTAACTGTGCATGAGAGAGAGTTGGCCTGGGTGGTTAAAGTTTGGCATCAATACTTGCTCTGCTCCAGGGAAATCTCCACATCGGACGGTAAATACATGGACACTCACTCCTATCCTCGACCTAAAATTTTTGGTTTACCAAAAACAAAAGAAAAGAAAGAAAGTAAAATCAACAAGAGCTACGGTGGAAGTCGAAGAGGGAGGGACAGAGGTAGTGTCGACTGCGCCTGCGAGTCTGAGCAAGCGAGCGAGCGAGCGAGCGACAACCCAAGTCGAAACTTTTACGAGCTAACGGAACTCCCGAGCCCAAACCTCTGCATCGCTGTTCAGTATGCAAGCGCTCCTGCTGCCGGCTGCTCGTGCCGGCGTTAGCTTTGTTTCCGTGGGGCCCATCTCTCACCGCAATCGCCCCTCCAGCATTCCGTCTCCACCGAAAGGCCGCCCTCTCCTGTTGTTTCCGGCAGCTTTGGGTGCCATCAGAAACCGACAAGTAAAGCTCCCTTTCACTAGACTTGCTTCATCCCAGGTTCCACCGGTTTACACCTCACCCGGAGATGATTCCGAAAAGGCTAAGCTTGCCCAGGTCGCTTTCTCTCCTAAGATCTCATGTCTGCTTTCCTTTGTTGATTAATTGAGTCCAATTCTGTAATTAGCTACTGGGTTTTGACAGTTCCTCGTTCAATTTCATCGCTTTGTGGAATTTAGTTCGATCTGATAGTTCTCTTGCTGCATTGTTTATGGGTACTAAACAAGGTTTTAAGTTCAGTTAAACCAAAACAACATTTGAGATGTCGGCTCAAGCCGGCTTTTGCAGTTTACATTTTACTTAACCCGTGGCAAGAGAAAAATAATTGTGGGAATGAATGCTTCTGCATTGCGAGCTGGGACTCATTTCGCATTGTTGTTTGTAAAATTTTTTGGTTCAGTGCAATGCTGGTTCCTGATGAATCTTCTGCAGCTCTGCTAGTGTGGTTGAATCAGGAGTTTGAATGTCATTGGTGCAGGTCTCAAAGAGGTTAGAAAGAACATCAAGGTACTTTAAGCGGTTAGGGAATTTAGCATTTTGGGGACAGCTGGTGTGCACCGTTGTAGCGGCAGTGATTCTCTCCTTTTCAGTTGTTGTCACGGGGAAAGTGTCTTCACCTCCTACATTTTATGCTACTGCAGCTGGGATTGCAGCTGCCTTTGTGTCGGTTTTCTTGTCATTTGGGTATCTCAGGCTTTCTGAGAAGCTGCGGAAAGCAGTTAATGATCCTTCTAAGGTACACCAGTGAAGTAATGTCTGGTTTCACAAAAATGTCATCAGCTGTGATTGTAAAGCGCTTTAGTTTTGTTATTTGATATGAGATCCATGTTCTGTGTGTCCTTTGGTCACATCCATAATTTGCACGAACTCATATCATCTTCTTTTTAAGGTGCTGTAGTGTCTAAAATGAATTCTACACTTGTCTTGTATGCCTTATGCATCAAATACAATTTTTTCAAGCAACATGATTGCTATGACACATATTCCTTATGGTGGCTTCTTATTTTTCTTGCAAAAGATGGTCGAAGACTAAGTTTGAAAATTCATTACGGAGAATGTTGTCTGATTTGAGAAAGTGAATAGCTTGAGGGCTTACAGTCATATATATCTTTTGAAGTTAAAGGATGGTAGAGTAGGGTGACTTTTTCCTTTGGCCACAATATTTGGAACCCTACAGGAATTCTGATATTTGCATCAAGAGAGTTCTTCCCTAATCTTTTTTCGTGAGTCCTTCATCATGGCGAGGTGATTCTGTCATTGTTTCTGTTGTGGATTTTGTATTTCCTTAAAATTCATGGTTTATTTGATTTTGAGTTTGCTGCTCATTATCTCATTACGTGACTCAGCTAACTCTTATTCTGAGCTCTAAGGTTTACCTATATGAATCTCTTTGCTTGGAGATGGCAACTTTGAAAATTTGAACTAGTAAACTTTGTGGATGTCATTTTTATGAATTGCTTTAATTTTAGGCCCCTCCCCGTGCTGATGTTGTGAAAAGCTTGAAAAATAGCATAATAGTGAATCTTCTTGGTATGGGTGCTGCTGTTCTTGGAATGCAAGCCACGGTGGGTTTACTGGTTGCCAAGGCTCTTACTTCCTCAGCCAATCCTTACTATCAGGGGATTTCCCCTGGCTACAATCCAGTTCTTGCATTGGATGTGTTCTTGGTGCAGGTACTTGCATCTGTTTTAGCTCTTCATGTTGTGTGTAAAGCTTGTTACTTTAAATCTAGTTTCTATGTTAGCTAGCTTTCCATCCCCTACACCAGAGAGGGAGGGAGGGAGGGAGGGAGGGAGGGAGGGAGAGTTGCTACACATAGTCTATTTAGGTCTAGACCAAAGCCCCACCAAGGCGAGAGAAAATTGCATTTGGAATTTCTCTTTTTGGTCAGGCTGTCAGCATCCAAGCAGACTCTTCTAACAGTCTAAGCTTGTCTGTCTGAAATGCGTAACGTCTGTGGTCTTCAGTTGGTCAATGTGGAGGAACTGGAGATTGAATTGAAGTGATAGGGTTTCAATATGCACGAGTTAAAAAATCAAGGATTTTGATTCTCCCATACGTTCACATGTACCTGGTAACTAGAAATTTGTCCTTTTGTGTCATTTGTTTCTCCACAATCTAATGGGCATGTAGTGGCGAAAAGGGAGCCTTTTTCTCTTGCAAGAATAATATAAAAAATCGAACTACTTTATTGTTGACGTTCGTTCAAAAAAAAAAAAAAGGAAAGAGAAGAAAAACTCCACTGTTGTTTGCAGACAAGAGAAGGGGGTTCCTGTCTCATAACTGACGAGTACTAGTTCTCTGATAGTCGTCTACAGAACAAATTTAGGTAGGCCAGACTTGGGAACATTGCATAGTCTTCTTTCTACTGGACCTTTGATTTAATTTCTCGTAGCTGGAACTGGAAGAATACTTTAGACACAAGCTGGTCTGAGAGTTCGTGCTGTTTTTTTTATTATTGTCATTTCATTTCTCATCAATCTTTTGCTTGTTGCAGGCATCAGCTAACACTATCCTATCTCATTTCCTGGGCCTTGCATCCTCACTGGAGCTATTGCGTTCAGTGACATTGCCTCCTTCAGAAAGTATGCCAATACCTAGGGTTGCTTAAGTTGGCTTTTACTGGTAAATATGATTTCCCGGAGCTTCTGCCATGTTACAGAATTTTGTAGAAGTTGAATGTGGTTTTTGGTTTCTGCACCAGGTTCATAAACTGCAATGTGTGAGGTTCAACTGAACTCTTAAGATGTATAAGCATCTGTTTTGCGACTCCCATCGCTATTGCAGAATTAACAAATAGAACAGTCGAGCAGCTCTAGAATTGAAGCCGGGGTGGGACATTCTTTTTGGGCAAAATGTCAACCATATTAAAATTGTTGTTCCAAAAAGTAAAAGTCTAGAGTTCACTTGAATTAAATCTACTGCGAGTTTAACGGTATGTCGTTTACGACATGAGGTTTTAGTAACATTAGAAATTGTGGCATTATTCTCATTTAGGGGGCGAGCAGCAGCTGAAAGAATAAAAGATAAAAGGGTCTACTCATCTTCGTCAGAGCCATCGTCAAATTCAAGGATTTGGTTTATGAAATACGAGGGGAAGGGGGATAAGATGTGTTGTGTCTGTTTATGAAGTAGTGAACATGGAACCGATCAAGTTTCCCTTGTCTGAGATTGTTCTTGAGAATAATTTCGTTCCTTTCCCCGTACTTCGTTCAGACGATTCTTACAAATGCTACACACGGCTTCCTGTCCACGTGCTCCTGGAACTTCTCATACAACACAGGCGAACTCCACCACAAGAAAACCGAACATTCAAAGACAAAAACAATATAACTTGAGAATTCGATGATGCCTCAAACATTTTTAATTGCAAAATAAATATATAACTCCAATATATTCGGGCTTCCGTATTTTCATACTTGAAAGTTGAAAGCAGTTCTCTTCGAAGTTAGGGATGACTTGCTTAATTTTCTTGAAATTTGGAAAACCATATCCTCGATTCTTCCAGAAAATTTTTGAAAAGAATTCATTTAATAACTTATATAAGAGATTTTTTTTTACAGCCCAATTAAAAGGTTTAGGTGTGGTGACTGGTGAGAGTGAGTGAAAGGTATGGCAGCAATTACTTACTTCTTGTATCATTCTTTTATAATGTTTTAAGTTTGTGTAACAAACTAAAAGTTTCATCTTAGTCATCCTTGACTCTGTCATGCTCCATTAATTTGTTGCACCCGTTCAAATTTCCAACTTCATTTCATCCGAAACCCGAACTGCCTAAACCAACTTCACATCCTCCAACACCATATCTAAACTTACTCAATAACTGCAAAATGAAAAAATTCCGACGACCTCATAGTATAATTATAGTGATTATCATATCAAATAGACAAAAGCCGAATTATGCGGTTTAGCCAATCTAATCCAATGATCAGAGCCAATCCAGACAAAGATGAGGCACAGAGGTCAAAGGAAATGGGAAATGGTGCCTGCCCAACCCAACCGTGCAAAAATCATTAACCAAATCCCGGATTCGGAATCTGTTAATACCTTAGCCTGGTGGATAGGTGCAGCCCACTTTGACTAATAAAGGGCAAACTTCATAGTGGGTCTCTTAATTTGGTTTTTTGTCTCAAATAAGTCCTCTACCTTAAAGTTGTCCTATTAAAGTCCCTTATCTCATATTGTATATCTCAATTCAGTATTTTCTATCAATTTTACTGTTAAATTGAAAGAAAAATGCTGATTTGAAATTGTTTAATACTAAAAGAAATGTAAAATAACAATTTTAGTCCCTAAATTTTTTCAGTCAATCATTTTAATCCTCAAAATTTTTAAACCTGAGATTCTACCCAACCTATATTCCTCTTCTTTGCTGTTTCTCAGGTCTGTTCACGACGGTCGGCAGGTTCGCTACAATTCTGCCGTTTCTCAGGCCTCTTTTCTGCTGCTTTTTAAACCTTAGATTCATGGAGATGGTTCGCGATGAACTTTGATGGAGAGGGCGGTGACAGTGAGACGGTGAGGGTGAGCATTGGTGAGGGCGATGACGGCGAGTGCGAATCAATCTCTCAAGTGAGCGTCGATGAGGGCGGTGACGGAAAGGGCGAGGCCGAGGGTGAGGCCAAGCAACAGCAAAGGAAAGCCCAGGCAGTGAGTTGGAGAAGAAGGCGGCCATCGATTTCACCGGACCTGTAGGAAATCGAAGCCAAATCTGCCATTCGCCTACGATTTGCAAAAGAATCCGCGATTCACCTTTTATTCATTTCCTTTTTATTCTTGTTCTGGTCGAGGAAGGTGTCCAGATCCTTGTCGAACAGCGCTTTGGGCCTAAGACGATCAGACAAGGCTGAAGCAAATCAGACGGATGGGCTGCCATCGATTTCGCCGGCGACCGTTCCTCGTTGTCTCATTACTCGCTCACCTCGCCTCTTTGGGAATTGCGATTGGCTCGTCTCCTCGCCTTGCCGGCGACTGAGAGAGAAACCAGGAAGAGAAACGAGAGACAATCTGAGATTTAAAATTTTTGAGGGTTAAAATGATTGATTGAAAAACTTTTAAGTACAAAAATTGTAATTTTACATTAATTTTAATGTTAATTGGGACACGCAATATGAGGTAAAGTATTTCGGTATGATAACCTTAAGATAAGGTAGTCGTTTAGGACAAAAAGGTAAGCTAAGGGTCCCGGTGGATTTTAGCCGACCTTCATCTTTCATTGTCATGTGTGTGTGTGTATTGGTTTGAAAATTATTTAGTTGCGGATCGTAGATTAGAATCATAGTTATTATACTATACACATATGTCTAATTAGATATACTAACTCATCCTTAACTCTCTCTATATAATCCATTTTCATAAAAGAAATTGACAAAATTACCCCTCATAAAAACTCTCTTTTCCTTAAAAAATTCTACCATTAATCCCGCCGCCGCAAAGGTTGCCACTGCCACTGTCGTAGCTGCCGCCGCCACCGCCAGATTCCGTCATTACTCGCATTTGCGTAAGTGTCAAAGATAAAGAAGTAAAGTATTTAAAGTAATTGGGAAAAGTGTATGAACAAGAATGTATAAATGTCTGAAATAATATGTAGATTATTTGTTCTCTTTAATAATATGTAAATAATTTGTTCCCTTTCATAAAATGTAAACATGTAGAAATGTCTAAATAAATATATTAAAGTGTCTACAGAAATATGGAGAAGTGTCTTAACAAAAAAATGACTAAATCAATTTGTGAACAATTTATTATCTTTAGAAAATAAATGTTTAAATAATAAAAAAACGTCTAAAGCTATAACAATAAGTGTCTAATTGAATATTAAAAAATATCTAAAGAAGTAAATAAAAGTGTTTAAATCAATTTGTGAACAATTTGTTATATTAAAAAAATTGTTTAAAATAATGAAAAAATATTTGAACAAATATGTAAAAATGTTTAAACAAACATGTAAAAATGTCTGAAACCAATATACAGATAAAATAAAGGTGTATGAATAAACAAGTGTATAAATAAATATATAAAAATGTCTAAAATGCAATACAACAAAAGTGTCTAAACAATAATTAAAAAAATATATATTTTTCTGTTGGAAAACGAATCATTTTGCGATCTCTCATCTTCCGTTTCTCCCTCTCATCCCTATCATCTCTTCTTTCTTCTCCACCATCCTCCTTTCACAGCTGCTGCCCTTACTCCACAATCATTGTCTCCACAACCGCGCAATTCTGGACTTGCATCCTTTGCCACTCATCATTGCCGGTCGCCCAGCCTTGGATCTCTTTGAATCACCTCCAATTGCCTAGCCTAGAATCACTGCCTCACCATTGCCATCATCTCGTTGTTGGCTTCAATCGCCTTCGATTTTAGACTCGCCATCGCATCGTTGTCATTCCATCGCCAGTTCGCGTCATCAGCTTCAATTGCCTTCGATTTTAGGCTTGCCATCACGCCATCGGCTTCAATTGCCTTCGATTTTCAAGCTTGCCATTGCGTTGCTGCCGTTCTGTCTTCGGATCACATCGTAGGCTTCAATCGCCTTCGATTTCAAGCTCGCCATCACTTCGTTGTTGGATTTCAGGCTCATCGCATCATCGTTGTCATCGCATCATTGGACTTCAGGCTTGTCATCACCTTGAATCTCCGGCGATGATGCATTGTCATCATTGTTGTCTTGTCCTCTACTCGAATCAGCTCGGTACCATCACCACCGCACCATCGAACCACTGCCGGCTCTCTAAATCTTTTGGACCTTTCATCTTCTCCCAAAACTCGCCTGCGAACTTGAATGGTTGCTTGACAGTATGGTATAAACATATAGGGTAACATTGTAAAATCAGCACTATGTCTAATTAGACATATGTGCATTATATTCATAGTATCAAAATCAAGCATGTTTTCCATCAGCAGGAGGCGGTTTTTGTCCACCCTGCCCCTCTGCTCAAACCCTCAACTTGCATTTTAAATTGAATTCGTTACATGCATCCACAACTAATATAACTCATATCAAGCATACAATTGGCCGCTTTCCAATAACTAAATTATTCATCATTTATATATATTTTACATCTAGTAATTTCAAAATTAAATACACTGTTGTAGCTTAAATGATTGTCATTATGACGGTCCATATTGAATTATCATAATAATGGTATGATTTCCTCTCTTTTCTCTTTTCAAATTTGGTGATGGAAGAGAAAAAAAAAAAGAATGTAGCAAATGAGTAATTTATCGTAACAAGCTCGATTAACAGTTTTATTAATTTTCTTGGAACCGTGAAATTCTGTCCGACTCCCTGTCATAAATTTAACGATCTTCTAGAAACAACACTAACGTTGGTTTTACAATATGTTTTAGCTCAATGATTAAGATTCAAGTGGTAGGGTTATAAATTTCAAGTTTAGGGCTTACCAAAAGTATGAGAGTTTATCTCCATTTACACAGTGAAAGATTTTTGCATTGTTTTTTTTCCCCCCGTAAGTTTATATATTGATCTTCTTAATTACCGACTATATTATATCTACATTTAAGAATTAAAGTATGTCGTTTGTTTTTTAGAGAATCAATTTATATGTTGTTTAAAAATAATATTGGAGTTATGTTATGTAGGAGATAATGCCAGGGAAAAGAAACGTCCATAGGTTGGTACTTATCCAGTTTATACATACTGTACGAATTAAAATTGCCGTCTCATAGATAGACTGAAAAGGGGATTGTTAGATTTCAAATCCTAAAGTTCGTTTTCCCCCCCTAATAGAAGATACTTCATCCAAAATTAAAATGTGAGTTAAATGTCATTTTATAAATGAACGATATACAACTCTAAAAAACAACAAAGATAAAACACTAGTTATAAAAAAGGGGTATTCATCTCCGTGGAAAGTTGAACCTCCCATATAATTTTAGTTAACTCGTAAATAAGTAGAAAAAAATTTTAATAGAGAATAAACTCTATTAGACTTATATATGTGTGTGTATTGAAATTTTGTATACTTTAAAGAAAAAAATTATAATGCATTTTTAAAATGGTATTGGTACTCATTCTAAATTGTATTGATTTGAGGGGGAAAAAGGTGAAATTGAAGTAATACGTTAGTTAAAACCGGAAACGAAGTGTCGGTATAAACATTTCATTGTATATATATTTCAAAAAGAAAAAATAAATGAATAAATGAGAAAAATTATTACTTGCTTAACAAAGTATGTGTATTTTTTTTCAAGATCACCATTAACTAAATCATGAAAATTTCATTAAAAAAAAAGTTATTCTAGATGGACACATGATTTAGTAACGAGGCTAAAATTTGAAGAAGTCGTATAAGTATACAAAAAGTACTTTATATTTTGGACACAAACGACTTTCAAAGTGCAAACAAACTAGGAAATAAAGAATTAAATATAATTTCTTGTGACTTACGTCGTGCCTTAAACCATAAGTCATGTTTGTAAATGGTTTGAATTTTATTCCCTGGAGAGTTACTAGGTTCAACCAGAAACATACAACGAAGGTAATTTTCACCCAGTTTGGTGAAGTTGAGATCTTATCATGCTTACAATAGTTGTGTTGTACCTATGACTAGCCATGAGAGAGATTGGGTGTAGGGAAAATGCATGAGTTCCTGAACAAGTATGGCAAGTAGTAGCTCTCGGGTTGGGTGTTTAAGAGCTATGCTGGTCAAAGGAGTTGACCGGGCAGCTTATGAAGAACAAGGACTAATCTGCATTAAAAATACAAGTTTGGGATTAAAATTGTGTGACTTATATGTCTTGGAAAGAAACCTTAGCCCTAAAAAGAAGCATGCAAAACGAATGGAGGATGAGAGTGGCATTTGAGCCCCACTCACTAGCCTTGCTTTCAACCGGCTAGGACAAGAAGCAAAGGCATGCAACCTCCTTCTACATCCATCCAACTTTGTTCATTTGGAGCTTGGAGAACTGATCAAGGAGAACTGGAGCTAGACACTTGATTTACTAAGGAATTGCTCTAAGGACAATATTGGGAACTCAGAATCTTGGCTAGGAATGTGCTATTTGAGCATGAGAACCTCTATTGAGTTCTAGCCATTGCGGTGAGTAAGTTTGAAGAAAAAGTGTGTTATCCAAATCTGACAGTTTGGAGATTGAAATTGTGTTGGCTGTACTGAAAATGAATAGAACTCAGTATCTTTCTTTCCATTACAATTCTTCTTCATCTAATAAAGAAAAGAGAGCTGCACATTATTGTGAGTGGTTCAATGGAAGATAATTATGAATGGTTGAAAGCATCAGTGTACCATGAAGAGTTCTACTTTGGAACTCTAGTTTATACTAACATTGTAAACTTTAGACAAACCTTTAGTATTGTTTTTGGTTGTATGTTCATATTTGCTGTGCTATTTTTCTATTAGTCAACAACATAAAAGTTATTATCCTTGCTCATATCATACGTCCCCCAATACAAATAATGAAGAAAAGCATACTAATACTTGAGAAGTATAGTAATGGAGGGCTAAAATCTGGGTTTGGCCCCAATACAAATACAAGATATGCTTTTATTTCATGTTTACTCTTTAAGATGCCATGGAAGATGATGACCTTCACTATTGATGTGGTGGGTGTTACGTGGATTAGGGCATAGAACAAAAGATGCTTTGATTAATCCTTGTTTTTTGCTTGTTCACGTTATTATTAAGTCCAACGAAAACAAAATTTTAAGTTCGATATACAATTAAAAATAAATTTTAATTTGTTTATTACTTGACTCGGCTTTGTTCTATTTTAATTTTTACCTTAAGTTAAGTAAACAATTCAAACTCGAGTTGAGCTTAATCAGATAAAAGCATGTTTATAACTCATTTATATTGTCTTGAATCCAAACGTGAAAAAAAATACTATCAAACCATTTCAAGTTTAATGTAATTAGCTACTACTCAACTTGGCTCAGCTAATTTTTTACCCAATTTATAATTGAATTGTCTCTTTGAATTTTAATTTTCAAATTCGATTAAATTGAATCCATTAAATGAAATTATGACGCTAAATATGACGAAGTCTTTAGGTTGAGTAGTGCTGTGGGTCCAAAGCCGATTTGAATCACTGCAATGGGTCTGCATTCAACGGCTGAAGTTTGAAAACTTGAGGGGTGTTTGGGAACTAATTTTAGCTTGGCGCGACAAGTGGGCATATTGAAAGTTTATGGGCCAACATGGTCATGAAAGAAGAGACTTTGTGGGGCTGAACAAACCATTAAGCACATACATAGGCCAAACCAAATTCGACAGGCCCATGAGAAGCCTTCGGCCTTTTCCATTTCAAACTCGATGACCCTTGCCATGGACGAGGAATGAAAATGTTAACGACGGCCAACAAACTTGTCTGCAATTCTCAACCCTGCTATCTTTACTCAGTAGTATTATGGATCCAAATTTTCCGTATGATAATTCCCTGTCCTTGTCTCTGGATTCGTCAATTCTGATACGGTGAGAAGTCATTATTTGAGAATTCTGATCAATTTCATCCACCACCTTTTAATTACATGTTAATTCTCTTATCCACCTTTGGATTCGTTTATTGTACACTACAAGTGGTGGAAATCAGATTGTAGTCTTCCACTTCCCAAACATGCTGGTGCTGGGTGATGGTACCTTGCCCACCTTAACAAGTACCCTTGGTACTGTTTAAGTTTGAATTGCTAGTTGTTTCCCCAAGACCAAAATGGTACGTAGTAGTTTGAAACAATACTGAATTGTGTGTTTTCTGTCTTTGTTATTTTGCATGATGAATCAGCACATTTCAAAACAAAGAGAAACATGGCATTGAGGATGCAGATCCCATTAAGGTTCCACAAGTGATGTGGGAAGGCATTGGTATCTTGTTGGGTCTATAAACAAGTAGAAAGCTTGTGAGCACAGTACACCGGAATTCATATTTATACATCTTACCTTGCAGGTTAAGCACTGCTGAGTAAGGACCGGATTCTTTTGGTTCACCACCTTTTTTTGTTATTTTTACAAAAAACTTAACAGCCATTATTGGAGAAGGGAAGTTCCAAAACTAAACTATATGATCCCCTCATACAGCCGCAACAGACTGGATTGACTAAAAACAAGTTTATGTTTTGGCAACGTGAAGTTCTCTGCTCTCTATCTTCTCTAGTTTTGTGGGCCTGAATAAACCATTAGGCACATATATGGGCCAGATCGAACTCAACGGGGCCCATGAGAAGCCTTCCCATTTTGAACTCGAAAAACCCTTACCATGGACAAGGAACTCAACGTCCAATCTCTTCCTCTCGATTTGCTTTGACGACATGATCTCCGCTTTCTTCAATTTCTATCTCCCATTGAACTCCTTCCGTGTAGCTGAATGTAACATGTTCAGCTTGTTAACATGACGCCACAAATGTACTGAAAATTACGAAGAGAATGCTGGAAGCTACTAATTAAGCTACTCATAGATGTACGATCGAGTTGGAATAGTCGAGTTCTAGGATTGCTGTTCTCTCTCTCTCTTTCTCTCTCTCTCTCTCTCTCTCCCCCCCTTTATCTCTCTTTTTCTAGTCTTTAGCACCACTAAGTATTATTACGATTCACTAACCTAATGAGGAATCCAAGGTAGGTTGCACCAAAGTTTTCTTGCTTATATGTTTATGAGGTATATGTGTGTGTGTGTCTATCATTTTCGATAGTATAGGGACAATTTATAAAATGTGTCGATCATTTTTTACAGTATGGTCACTTTTTTTGTATGTGGGGTTAATGTTGAATTTATTGCCAAGTGGGCAAGGGTGAAAATGGGTCAGGCTAAGCCTGAGCCCACTAAGCTCAAGCTCGGCCTCTTTGATATTTAGCACTACCTGGACTCAAGCTCGAATTGCTTGAGCCCAAATTTTCAGGCTCGAGCTAGGCTCGAGGGCTTGTCGGGCTCAAATGACACATACAAATCTTTAGTCTTAAAATTATAATTTAAATAAAAGATAAGGACTGAATCTGTAATTTTCTACAAAGATAGCGAGAGAAGGGAAAATGACAGATCATATCCTAAACTTTTTAATTCTTTTGTAGCTTTACCTTGATTTCACAAATCTCACAAATAAGCCATCACCTTCCTCAAGATGAGCCGGAAATACGATTCAAGCTGCAACAGCCTTATCGGGTGCGTGGGAGTGAGATCAGCCAGCGCAATATCCTGGTACCCAATCAACACAAACAACGAGGCCAAATAGGTGAATGCAGAAATGAAATTTCATAAACTCGGAGACCTTCGGGTCGCTGGCGGCGGCGGAGGGGATGAGGTTGGAATCCAAGACTTGGAGGATGCTGGCATAGACATTGAAGAGCTCAGTCGTGATCTTGGATCTGTAATCTTTGACGAGAACAATGTGGTCCTCGTTCTGTCGCCTTTCTCCTTCTACTCGATGGAGGATACGACGCGCCATGCTGCATGGAGCGAGTCGATGACATTTTTGTAAGTGACGGATAGGAGGTTCTGTTCTTCAATGGTAAGCTCTGCCACAGGGGTGGTTGCTAAGATTATCGAGGACGAGGGTGCTCGACATTGTTGCTTGCTTCGCTTTGCTAACTGCTCGAGAGTGGATTGAATGGATCGAATTGGGGAAGGCAGAAAGGAACAAAAGGTGAGTCTGTGAGGCCCGCGAGCCATTGGGGTTGGGTTTCCTCAGGCTTGAGCTCGGCCCCAAAGAACTCGAGCTCATTTTTCGGCTCAAGCTCGAGCTCGAACTCAAGTGGGTTTGGCTTAAAAGGTCTCAACTCGAGCTCGAGCTCGAGCTACCCAAAAAAGGCCCGGCCCATTTTCATCTGTACATGTGGGTAGGAATTAATTGAGAGACATTGATGCATTAGTTTTTCAGATGAAAATTTTAATTTTAGGAAGAGTTTTAAGAGACCTAATCCAACTCCGATCATACCCGTCAGTGGGCTCCTTAGGCACTGAAGCCTAATATCATGAGCTTCTTTAGGCTTGAAATTTTGGTTAACATAGAGATCACAAGTAAGCCAATCAGGTTTATCAAGTTGGCACTAACAAAAAAACTATCAATATTTTGAAAAAAATCTAGGAAAAGATCAAAGAAAATTTGTCCAAAAGAAAGGAATTGAGCAACAATCATCTGATCTTCACCATCATGGAGAGGGCCAACAAGCATATCACGAAGGGGAGCAAGGGAGCACCACTTGTCTTTCCAAACATTGATACTATGGCCACCTCCAACAACCCATTTGGCACACAATTCTAAACCCGACCTCAAATATTCCTAAAACTTTTCCAAAGGTCATAGGCTTTTTTGGTACTGAGATTATGCTGAAATTTGTCACGCAATACCATGACCTAGGGTAGTAACAAATTTTCAGGTTACTTTAGCTAAGTGACATCATTCCAATATCTGGCAGAGAAAATGCCCAAACACCCAAGATGAAAAAGTTTGGTAACAGTGGCCCAACTTATCGGATGAAGTTTTCGTCTTTCAGGGGTGGAGTCCCAAATGAAATTCCTATTAATTCTATAAATTTCATTACAGATAGAGGTAGGCAGTGTTTAAGCTGCATAACATAACCACGGATGGAGTTAAGCACAGACCTAGTGAGAATGACTTTACCTACCATAGACAAACAGTTTTTTTTCTAACCAAAAAGCGTTTTATTCATTTTATCCAAGAGCAACTGACATTTGCCCTTAACCAACTGCCAGAAGTCACGGGAAAGCCTAAATATTCATCAATCTTGTTTGTTTACTAAATCTCAAAATACCACAAATAGTGTTCCTGTGGGTGTGGAGTGTGTTATTAGGGAAAATAACCCTAGACTTGTCTAGGCTAATGACCTAACCAGAAAGCTTGCAAAGCAGATTTATATTTAATAAAGTGGTGTTCACAGACTCCACTTTTATTTAAAAAAATATAAGTAAAAAGTACATAAAATTAAGTATGGACCTCATTTCAATTTTCTATTGAGCCCCACTATTTAAAAAAATATAGGGAGGGAAGAAAAAAATACATTAATATCTTTAAAAGAAATCATTAAAACAAAAATTTGAGGCACTCATTAAAAACTTCTTTTTTTTTCTATCATTCTTTTTTATCTTAAAATCATGATTTAAATGCAACATTAGTTCTTGTACTTTACTTAATTGGTTTAATTATCCCACAACTTATGAGTCAGCCTATAGTCATTAAACTTCACAAATCAAGATAAGCTCAAAGTCTCAAACAAACCATATTAATTCCTAATAAAAGTGTCAATATGACAATGTCATCAAATAAATAAGTCATTTTCTAATGACTTTTATTGTGAAGTTATAAACCTTCTATGTTTGAATTTTTTTTATTCCAAAAAATAGAAATAGTATTATGGACAATCCGTATTAAAAATGGGAGACCACCCCTTAATTTTTTTTTAGAAAATTAACTAAATATCTAATGCTTTACCCATAAAAGTAAAAACACTATTTCTCTTTGAAATTCGTTTCTAGAATTTCTGAATAATTTTAATGACTTATTCAGCTTAAATTTAAACGTAAAGCATATATATTTAGTGACTGTAGAAGTACTTCATTTTGAAAATAAATAAAATTTAATAACTTATTTTAAATTAAAAATAAAGGTTACTCAAAATAATATTTATTTCTATGTATATAATTTTTATTTAGATGATTATGTTCTTTTTAATACTCAGAAATTTACAAGAACATAATTATAGGAGATATATTCTCTTTAGATAATTGTACTGTAGTTTGAAATTTAAATTTTAATTAATTCAAATTTTAGAACTAATTATAACTTAGGTTTATATATGGACAATACTTTAAAAATATTATAGATTCGCCACTGTGTAAAAGTCCTCCTAACACCCTGTTAAAAGTCTTAGCGGACTTCAAAGAGGCTATAGAATATATGGAGAATAAATAGAATGGAGAATAATATCATCAACGAAGAACAAATGGGATAAAGGCACTCACTATCTTCCTATTTCTAAACTGCTCCGATCCCAATCATTTTCGTTTTTCACATTCCAAACAGATTTTATAAGAAAGATATTCAAGACAAATAATGATAATGCAAGGTAAAAAAGGATCGTCTTATACCTAAAAAAGGGTAAACTGTTCCCAATTCACCATTGACCGGGAAAGTCATAAAAATGGAAGAGATGCAGGAAAGAATTAAAGAACAAGCATCTAGAGGGAATCCAAAGAAAAGCAAAAAGACTTCTCTAACAAAATTTCATTCAATCCTGTCATAAAATTTATCAAGGTCTGGTTTACGTTCTATTATCGGCCAAGGAAAAAAAAAAAAAGGAAAGAAAGAAAGAAACCAGTTAATCCCTCTGTCCCAAAATTTTTGTTTCATTTAATTTTTTATTATATTTTAACTTCAATTTTTTCATATTATTATTTGCTAGAAAAAATTAAAAAATTATATTTAAAAATTATACATCTTAATTTATTATTTATATATAATTTTTTTATATATTAAAATATTAAAAATAAAAAATCTTAAATTAATTATTGAAGCAAAAAGTTTTGGACGGAGGTGGTATGAGTCTACTGGCACGAGTCGTATCCTACATCGTTTGTTCACACTCAGGGCAACGTGTTTATCCGAGAGGTCCTTGCAATCCGAATTGTTCAATTATTACCTGGCCTTTTCTTTTCTTTAATTTTTTGTATTGTTAGAGAAAAATGCATTTTTACTTCTATATGCTCATATATTTTTCTATTTTAGTCCTAAAATTTTTTAAAATTCTAAATGAGTCTTAAAACTTTGATATTGTGTAAATGGTTAGTCATAGATCTACCTAATTTTTGGAAACCAATATATATTACTATTTAAACTGTTCAATTACTAATTTTCAGTAAATATGAACAGTGAAATAGTTCTATAACAGTTAATGGACCTCTTCTTTGTTGAATTCTTGCTCAATAACTGTCTTTCCTTAGTAAGTAGTATAAAACTAACTACCATAATATTTTGACAAAATAATAAAATAATTCTAAAAAGATTACTTAAAGGTTTTTGAACCCAAACAGAAAAACAGGGGTGTTTTACAATGAAAAAAATGCAGGTTTGAAAAATACAATCTATGAATCAATTTATATATTAAGAAGAAGTCTTACACAATAATTAAAAGTTAGGCCTCAAAGTACAGTTAATCTATTGGTTACAACCTTCAAATGGACTTTAAAGGGTACATATAAGTTTATTGAAACCTCAAGAAACGTGTAAAATGTTTCTTAAACAGAAGGAGAATTAAGTGTAATTTTGACTAAACTTTGGTGCATTTTATATATTTTCCTTTTCGTTAAGACTTTAGCGCGAAACAGAATGAAACACGGTCCCACGTGAATGACAAAAGTAGAAGTGGCAGCCATTTTCACATCACTCACGCTGATAAAACTCCCACCACGACTGAACTGTTCAAAATCTTATGCACACCACAAAAATTAGTGAATGTTCGTTTTTATTGTCACATCACACACACCAAGAAAAGATGGGTCACCAAAGTTTTTCCTGAAGAGGCTCTATTTCAAACTGCTAACATTTTCATTTTTATTTCCACAGCAGGGGTACAAATTTTTCACACTCAATTTCTGTTTGTTTCTGTCTCTCTCTGGAAAAAAAAAAACCAAAAAACCAAAAAAAAAAATAAGAAAACAGGTACAGTAGTAATTGGATTTTTAAGAGATTTGTTCAGTTAAAGTAAAGCCATCGTGTTGCTTGTATTTTCAGGCTCGTCTTGTAGTTGTAGGACTAGGCATCGAGCTTGCTTCCAGCAACATCAACAACGAACCTGTATCTAACATCGTTCTTCTCCAGCCTCTCGAAAGCTTGGTTAATATAATCCATCTTGACCACTTCAATCATTGACGTTAATTTCTGCTTTTCACAGAACTCTAGCATCTCCTCTGTCTCCTTCATGCTTCCCACGAAGCTTCCAGTAATTGACCTTCTCCCAAGCATAACGACCGGAGACATAAACTGGAGAGGAGTGTTGATGACGCCGGTCAGGATCAACTTGCCATCAAGTTTCAAAAGAGAGAGATAAGGCTCCAGAGGGTGAAATACAGGGACGGTATCGATTATATAATCCAGCGAGTCCGCCGCCTTCTGCATTCCCTCCGCGTCGGAGCTCACCAGATACTCGTCGGCGCCCAGATGCTCCAGAGCTTCCACCCTCTTCTTATCGGAGGAGCTTATCACGGTCACATGGTGACCCATCGCTTTCGCTATCAGCACCCCCATGTGCCCAACTCCTCCCAGCCCCAGAATCCCACATCTCAGCCCGTCCTGCTTCAGCCCGAACTGGCACACCGGACTGTACACCGTCACGCCGGCACATAGCAGTGGCGCCGCCTGTTCCGGCGCCATCCGATCCGGGATTCTCACCACGAACCTGAAAATGATTGATTGATATGGGAATAACAACATTATATACTTTACTAACGTGCCTGTTGATTCATGGATCTTCCGTTGGTTGGGTTCTTACTTCTGATCGACGATCATGTCGCCGGCGAAACCACCCTGGGTGGGCTTCCCGTCGGTGTAGACATCATTGTACGACCAGATCTTCTTGTTGCAGTACTGTTCGTTGTCGGTGCTGCAGGGGCGGCAGCTTCTGCAGCATCCAACGATGCAGCCGACGCCGACTGTATCGCCTACTCTGAACTTGGTCACATTCGATCCAAACTCCAGCACTTCTCCGACCACTTCATGCCTGTAATACATTATATTACACCCTCGCACAGATTAAGCAAACAAAAGTTTAATTGAACCGGATTAAGGAAAAAGTTAGAGCATCATCAGGAACAAACCCGGGAACCATGGGGTAGTGAGACATGCCGAGATCGTTCTTGACCTGATGAAGATCCGTGTGGCAGATTCCACAGCAGAGAACCTTAATGAAAACATCTTCAGGACCCGTGTTCCTGTGTCAATATCAGGCAAAGACACGTCTGATTTCGGTAAAACAATTGAAGCAGAAAAAATTCTTGTAAGGGGCAAGAATAAATGTTGAATTAGAGAACGATCACAAATTGTTGGTATTTACCTGAGGGTATACGTGTAAGGAGACAGGACGCCAGAAGGGCCTCTGGCGGCCCAACCAGTAGTCTTGCGTTCGGCTTCAATGCTAACCATTCGCTTCCTCTTTGTCTTTAATTTTGGGTTTGGCTCCAACAAACAGGAAGGGGATGAGGATGCCAGCGGAGCCCTATGTTTAATATATACCCAAGACGGGGTGGACAAAAGCGAAGCAAACGAGGTCGTTTCAACAAAATAATTCAGACATAGAATAGAATATCAGGTATATACACTACATTTATAACTACTTTATGTTTTTTTTTTTTTGGGTACACAACCACTTTATGCTTTTATTATTGTTTTCCATTCTTTGGAAAAGGAAAAAAAAATAGTTGCGGTTGCCGGAGTAGGTGAGTTGGTGAAATATGGTGGCTAGATATGGTATGGGGACCCATAGCGTGCGCCGTTTCAGAACTTCGATCTGTATTGTCAACTTCATCGAGGAGAAATTGTAAATTTTCTTCCGGGCGGTAAGTGGAAGAGAATGAATCACTGGCACATAGCCAGATCAGGTAATAGATTGGCTTAAATACTCACTGGTCCCTTAACTTGATCAACTCACACGAGTTGGTCCCTCAACAAAAAATCAGTTTAAGTTAGTCCCCAAAGCTAGCAAAATGTGCTAGCTTAGTCCCTGAAGCAAGTTAACACGGCATGTGAGATAACACCGTCACTTCTAACAGGAAAAGATTTCAGTGGAGGTGCTGTTCAAGGTAGCTAAAAATGCGCGAGGGTCTAATAAGAAATCTGTAACCAAGCCAAACATAAAAATTTTGAGTCGAAATTATTATTCTGTGGTTCCAATTGATGCTCCACCTACTGAAGTCTGTAATTTTCGCGAAACAAGAAAATTTTGGAGTCGGCATTGGCCTACCAGAGTTTGTAATCTCTATCGTAAAATTTGCTGCCTATATAACTATGCTGCACCTAGACCCCCAATCGCATCCTTCTTTTCCTCTTTCTCTCCCTCCAAACTCTCCTCCTTCATCTCCTCACACTCCCACTTGCTCTTGGATTGCTGGCATCTTGGATCTCTTCACTTGTCCTCTCCATTCTTCCCTCGAGATCACCAATTTTTCTCTTTATTAAGTTGAGGCAGATTCTTATAAATTCTTTCTTAATGTTGCCGGGCCTAGGGTTTTTTTCTGCACTTACACGCCCAGCGATCTTATGCTCAAGTTCGATGATGGTCAACACTTGGAGTTCAAGATGCAAGTTTCACTAGCGACGGAGTCTGGAAGCAATGGAACGTGCTGGATTTGAGAATCGCAATATTCATCGAAAAGAATTTGGGGAAGCAAAGAATTTGTCTTCAATTTTAAATGAGGGACAATGGACAACATTGCCCCACGTCTGACACGTGGTGATCTAACTCGCTCCAAAGACTAAATCATCCCGTTTTGCCAAGTTTGGGGACTAAAATATACCAATTCTCAGTTAAGGGAGCAACTCGTTCAAGTTGGTCAAGTTAAGAGACCGATACGAGTATTTAAGCCGAATATATGCGAATGATCTGCGTCATGCGCATGTCACGGCAAGTTAAAAAAAAAAAAAAACAGATCTGCCTTACGCAAAAAGTTTTGAAAACGAGTTATTATGGATTATTTTATATATAATAGCTATTTGTTTATTATGTAACAATTGAAATCCAATATTCTTAAAATGTTCTATCACTGAAAATTAGGTATTTTTACTGATTTTTTCTTCTTTTTTTTTTTAGGCAGCATCTGAGAAAAGCAATTATGAAAAGTTATTTATTTTACAAAAATAGATTTTTCAAGTAATTTTCAAGTAGATTAAATATTAAGTTATGATGATATTAGTTTTACATAAAAACATAAAAATAAAATAATAAATAATTTTTAATAAGAATAATTTATACCGTAAAGGCAATGGCGTCGAAAAGCCAGTCCATTTCTGTTGTTTCTGGTATCTTTGGGCGCTCTCATAATAAGGTTTTAAATATCATATTGGATAGCATATTAATTTTTACCAGTATAATACAGTGCTGATACTGTATTTCATTATTTTTGTGTACCAATTTTAAATAATTTAGCTACTGGGTTTTGGCAATTCCTCATTGGTTCGATTTGACAGTTCTCTTGCTGCATTAATTTATGGGTACAAAAAGTTTTTAAGATCAATTAGACCAAAAGAACATTTGAGAGGTTGGTTTAAGTCACCTTTCACAGTTTATACGTTTTCACTTAACCTTCTTTTTTTATTATTTATAAAAGATGTTTCACTTCAATTAAAGGTAAACTTGATGATATTATACAAATCAATAATAATATAAGACTCTAAGGGACAATGAAAAAATAAAATTAGCAACTAATAGGCTATTTGTCCTTATTTTTTTTTTAGTTTTTATATATTCTCCTTAATAATTAGTTTGTTCTTATCTTTCTATAGTTTTATTATCGAATAATATATATATTTTTGTTTTTAAGTGATTATTATTTGTTATTTGTCCAACATATCTTCATATATAAAAGAACATTTGTGTAGTTAAGGAAAACATGTTCAATGTTTAGTTTATTCTTGCACTACTGTTTTCATAATATTTTCTTTATGTTCTTTTTCAATTCCTATATGTTTTTATATATTATTATTTTTTTATAAATCTAGTTTTTTAGTCACCATATATTTTTTCTATTTTTTCTTAGTTCCTATATGTTCTTTTATGCACTGTTGATTTATGTGTGTGTTATTTTTCAAATTTTTGTATGTATATTTTGTTTACTATTAATTGTTCATTCTTTTGGCTTAATTAGCTGCAAATCCTTTTATTTTGTTAAAATTTATTTTTCAATATAACAAATTTATTAATTTTATATTTCAATTTTTTTCTTTTTTTAATTTAAGAAATAAAAGATAAAAGGAAAGAAAAAGAAAAGGGAAAAAAGAAACAAAAAAAAAGGAAGAAGAACAACAAAGGCAACAAGGAAACAGAAAAGAAAAAAAAAAAAAAAACCAAAAAGGAAGGAAGGCATCAATAAATGTCAAATCCGCACCCTTTGCTCTATTTCAGCAACTTCCTAACCATTCTGATAATCTTAAAACTTTGTCTAAATATCCAACGAATCAGTATAAATATATTTCCGTATTCGGGTACACGATAACAGCCACGTGCACACAAAATTATATTATTCCTATTATGAAAACGTAAACAGTTCTCCCGCACCCCTGGCTTTAAAAACCATCACGACAACATCGGGGAAATTTCCCCTTCTTACTTAGTGGGGTGCCAGATAGCTGGTTTCCATGGTGATAGCCTTTTCGTAAAGGCATTGTTTATATTAGCGAACCCCTTGTTTTTCTTAAATTCGCAAAAATCAATTTTCCATATTTCATTTTGGATATTTTTCTTTGAAAAATGTAAACAACAGAATCTAACACATCAAGGAATAGATCTCAATGTGGATATGACTTACTAGTTACTACAACGTAACAAAGGTAAATAAATTGATGTGAAATTGTGACTTTGACTTTCTATAATGTTGAATGATCAAATAAATTTAAATTTTCTTTTTTATTGCTCTAGAGCATCTTTATAAAATTATGGAGTTTCAAATACAAAAATATTTAGAGAAAAGAGAACTTCTGCATGCTTTTTGAAAATTTGGAAAACCACTGAACCCACATATATGACATTGATAGAAAAGTAAATGACAAAAGTGAGGTTTGAACCTTTAACCCCACTCAGTGTTTCCTAACATCTAAGTTATTATGCAATGCACGACAAGTGAGGTTTCATAATGATGGTCCGCACAAAGACAGGGGTAGTTATAAATCATTATTTCTAAATAGTGATAGTTTTGATTTGACAAAAGAGGCAAATAAACTACTGATTTTTTCACCGTAGTGTATATTACCCACTATAGTTTTTTTTATAATTAAATCACCCACTAATGTTACATTATTAGTGGATATTAGTCATTATCATTACATTTATCCAACTGTATAATTATGTGGTAAATTTTGATAATGTGGCAACATATGTGGCAGTATACGTGATAAACTTGTGCACAAAAAAAAAAAACATCTAACTTAACTCTTAAACTTTTGTTCAATTATACAAATCTCCCTATAAACTTTCTTTCTTCTCTCTTCCACCATCGTCTTCCTCATCTCCCTCTCTCTGCCCAGTAGCCATTACTTCTACTTGCCGGCACCTAAATCAGCTCCTAAATCGTAAATCAATCTCAGATCGAATTGATCCCTTCTCAACCTCACGAGCCTCCAAGCCACAAAAGTCAATCCAAAAATCAATCTAGACCAAATTGATCCCAGCTTGAGGAGCCATGGACGATTTCTCAAATTGAATCGATCCCAATTCGAGGTGCCATGGATGATTTTGTAGGGAATTGAATAAGACAAGTCCGAATTTTGGGGCTGCCTTTTATGGATTTGAAGGTTGGGTCTAGAGTTTCGGTTAACAAGGGAACTTGTTGGAAAGGAAGTGCCGGTAGGGTAGCGTGGCTGTGTTGTCAACAAGGGTTTGGAAGGATTTGGACCTAAGTGTTATTATTTTTAGTTTGGGAACCCATATGCATCAATAAATTTAGTTTAGGAATATATGTTGTAATTTCCTTAGGCTGGTGCTAATTACATGGCTTTTTTATTTATATAGTTAACAAAATATTCTCTTTATTAGTCCTATGAGTGGCAAATTTGCCTATAAGTTCAAAATAATAGTGTTACATTTTACTTGATTGAAAATATGAGTTGGTGATTTAACTGTAAAAAAAAATATAGTGGGTAATATATGCTAAAGTGAAAAGATTTGCCCTTTTTTCCATTTTGAGTTTGTTTATTCAACAGGGTGATTCTAATGTCCCTAATTATCCATAAAGTAAAAACCAAGAAAAATGCTAAAGAAAGTTTTCCATTTTTAGGGTATTTTACAGATACCCTTTAATTATAGACTTTCAAATCTTAATGATATAATTGTAACATCAATATAAGTTTAGATAGTATGCAAGTTTAGATAAATCCATTTCAAATCTATCTAGTTGACATCTCTATTCATATGGCCATGCATAAGAAACAATCATCTACCTTACCCTTAACTCATTGTGCATAATTAACAATTTATTAAAGGTGAAATTTAACTTGCATCCACGAACATTTTTTTGTTTATCTTAGGACTTATTAATATTACACGGGGAAAAGGTAAAAAAAAAGTCCTATAACTTTTACAATTTTTTAAATTAAGTCATATATTTTCACAATTTTCTATTTGAGTCATATGTCATTGGAAACGTCATCATTGTTAGTCATATAGCCGATGTCCATAATGGAAATCCTACGTGATAGATAACGGACATTAGAATCATTCATCTAACTTCTATAATTTGTCTAATTAAGTCCCACAAGTTCATAAAAGCCTCATTTTCATCACTTTACATCGAGCAAGCGCATTTACATCTCATGAGTGCTCCACCTACTTTGGTCAGCTCTGGCTTGTGCCGATAACTCCTTATATTTCAATTTATCTAATCACTTCATATATACATTAAAAATCAATTTAAAATTATCTCAGACCCAAAAAATATTAAATCATTAGTAATAAAAAAACAATCATATTCCTCAATTCATTGAACTTTAGCAATTTTTCTTTTTTAAGCTAAACCATCTTTGCTTTTAATTTTATTAAGTCAATTGTTAAACTTAGCTAGTTACTTTAGCAATATCAATGATTCTTATTAAAAATCTTACCATAAGAAAAATAAACTTAGCTTCACTATTCAATAACCCTTCAAACTACAGAGTTTTAACTACAAAGCATTAATAGGAGCACATAAAGAGGACAAAACTAGGAGTCAGTGAGAAGTTCATTCAGGTTTCTATTATTCCTTGAACAATGCACTCCATTTCTAATTTGTTGTAAATATTTCCACTCTAAACCCTTAGAATAGAAGAAAGAAACTTGTAATGTATTAAAACACTTGAACAGTCCTTTGCTTCTTCTACTATGATCAATGCTCTATGGGTGACAAACTCACATCCTTATGCTCAGGACCAATTATTCCAATTTTGCTACAGCTTTTGATGCATCTTTTAACTCAATTCATGATTTTCCAAAGAAAAGTTTCACAAAAAAAATTAGGAACAACTTACTTTTGCACCATATGCATAACAAGAAAATTAGAACTAACTATTAATTAATAACACACTAAAAAATCAGCATCCTTTGAAAAAATTAGAATAAATCATGGTGAAAGTTTTGATCTATAACGAGAAAAAAGTAATAAAGAATACTTTCAATCAATGCGTCAGCATAAAGAGAAAGGTGAAGAAGGATAAAACTCAAAGATGAATGCTCATCTTGTGGGGAGGAGAAGCCATTGGCGACTGGCAACCGGTAAGATTGTAAGGCATTGGAGGTGAAATTTCAGTTCAGACGTAATCAAAGATTAGAATTTGTGCATGTGCGCCAGAGATGATTCGATGATTATAAAATTTAATCCAAAATTCATGGAGTTGCTAGGCACGTGCCAGAGTAGACCAAGGCAGGCAATGCCATTGTGGGATGTAAGAGCATTTGTACGGTGTAAAGTGAGAAAAGTAAGGATAATTTTGTAAACTTGTGGGACTTAATTAGACAAGTTAAAGAAATTAGATGACTGATTTTAACATCTATTATCTACAAAGTTGGATTTTTGTCGAGGCCGTCAGCTATAGGACTAATAGTGGTGACATTTTTGAAAATATAAGACTCAAATAGAAAATCGTGAAAATATTGGACTTAATTAGACAAGTTATGAAAGTTATAGGACTTTTTTTTTTTATCTTTTCTCTATTACACTAGTGTTTTTCCTATTTTACATTTTCCCCCAATATTAAAAAAAATTAGTTTTGAAAAAAATACTCTACAAATTGTTATCAATGTTTAGTAGAATTCTGTTTGAATAATATATACTATAGAATGTTTGTAAAAAAAAAAGTAGTTTGTTTGACCTTTATTGTAAGCTTTGGTGTTTTAATTAGCATTTTGTTTGATTTTTTCCATTAATGCACTTGAGCTAACGTTAGAATTACTCTTCTTGGGTAAATAAAATCATAACTACTCCTATTAAGGAATTATGTCTTGTAGGTTGTAACTACTCTTAAAAGGGAATAAGGTCCCTGAAAAAAGCAACACAGAGTTAGAGAGTTTTATGTGACAAAGTTAGCCCTCTAAATGAGAGAACAAATCAGGTAGGCAATCAATCACAATGGCAGGTTGGACTTTATTTCTTGGTATATATCGATCAGCTGCAGCTCGTGGAAAATGATTGGCTGCAGGCTTCATTCTAAAAGTTTCAAATTTACTACTAATGTTTAGATTGTGGTGCAGAAATATTATTATAGTTATTTTCCCCTAAATTTCCTATTAATGTTTTAAAATGAGCTTAAATATGCCACTAGAGTTTCAGATTTGGAGTGAATATTCTACTATCTGTTAAAAAACTAACAAAAAAAGTTAAAAGTAATAAATTTTAAAATTTTAGAATGATAATGCAAGTTTTAACAAATTTCAAAGATCTTAGGTAATTAGCCTTTTTCTTTCAAAGGCCACCCACCACTGTCACCTTCTAGAGCCTGTCTAGCCCCTCTCTTGAGATAGCCAATGATAAAAAAAATTTCAGCTTGTTCTCCCTCATAGCCACTAGTTGCAAGATGTGTAGTCGACGTGGGTGTAAAGGTTGAGAGCAGTGCCTCATCGGGAGCAGAGGAACGGGTCATGGAGGAGGATCGGGAGCTCTGGTAACTGAATCAATGGTGTGCACATGATGGAAAGTGGAACGATGAGCAAGACAATGTTTGAGTCGGTCGTTAGCCACAAGTACCACGACCACCTGAGCCCCTCGATCGCTTCAAACTCGTTGAAACCCATTTCGAAGATCTTCTAGCTGGAGCTTCTGATCAAGTATTTGTAGTCATTTTGTCACACTCCACATTGAAGATCTTCCAGCTAGAGCTTCTGATCACTTCGAGCTCATTGAAATCTTGACATTAGAGGTGAGTTTAATTACTTTTGGCTCTTAAAGTGTTTTTTATAAGTTATACTATCATCTTAAAATTTCAAAACTTGTTACTTTTTATGTTTTCTATTATTTCTTAACAGTAGTGACATATTTGAGCTCATTTTAAAATATTAGTAGAATATTGGATAAAAAAAATTATAATACTAAATCCACACCCCGACCTAAATATGTGGCAAATTTGAGACTTTTACCTTATTCTAACACTTGGCTTCTTTGCTAGGTGAGTACACCATCCTCCCCCCACCCCCCACCGGAAAACTTTGAGATGGTTACTAGCCACTGATAATTTCACCAATGATCACCCACTCCATTGAAACTTTCGGTGCATGTACCTAACACCTAATATTACATTAAGCGTAATAATGTTTTAATCTTCCAACACTAATGAATCATTAAATTGTTTTAGTTGCATTGCAACCACTTGTGGATTAATTAGCTAGGCTGCAAACAATGTGAATTAATTTGTAGACATTGTTTGGGGCTAACGTGCTACGTCCGACAAACTTTATACTCGGTCAAAAATTAAGTAGCAAGTTCAAACTTATATGGATGAGAAAGCAAGTCCAACAAATTCTTCATTTTTGTAGATCTTTTTTATTTTAGGTAATATAAAATTATTTTTCACTCTAACAAATTTCTCATATCATTCTCTAATATAGAGAATAAATGGAAGAGGATAGTTAATTTTTTATATTTGTAGAAACTCTAAAAATTAATGTATGTGAAAAAAGAAGATAAATATAAGTTGAGAATATGTAACCTGATGAAAAAGGAAATGAGAATTCGGAGGCGGAGAAAAGAGCCAATGGTCTTGAAACCGATTTCCATCCTGTTCATGTTTTTTGGGCGTCACAAAAATTTCGAATTGCTACTTATATTCTTTGTTTTTGACAAATCCACCACCAAAGCAAGTTCTCAATTGGAGCAAATTAGTCCCATCAATGGTGGATTTGCCTAAAATCCACAAGATAAACTTATATTCTTGGTTTTATGGGATTGCAATTTGAATTAATTGTTATATAGTAAATGTAAGATTTTAAAAAATAGGGAAGCTTTCCAAGTTGAAATACAAAAATTACGAAAAATTTAGGTCTTGTTTAGTTCAAGAAGATTTTCTGATTTTTTTGGAAAAATTTCTGAAAACTAGAAAATAAAAAGAAAACATGTTCACTTAAGTAATTTTCTTTTTCAATTTTCTTGGAAAACAATCTTATGTTTTATGGAGGTTTGAAAACACAATTTTTCTTGTTTTCTCAATTTTCTAACCCATTTCTCATGTCTTCATCTCTCCCTTGATCTCGAATTTTTCAAATCCGACATTTGGAATTCTCTTTCTGCCATCGCCACTTATATGTTACTATCGCTAGCCTGTCAACTTCTCCTTTGCCGTTGCCACCAGGACTATATATTCGTTGCTGCTCTTACACACACACACACACACACACACACACACATTCTGGCGTTGTCATCTTTCTTTTTGTCATCATCATCATCATCATCATCATCATCATCATCACACACACACACACACACACATTCTGGCGTCATCTCTCTTTTTTATCATCACATCTTCGTCGCCACTACCATCCACAAATCTCTTATTTGCCATTGCCACCTGACCAACCTCTTTGTCACCGTTTTCAGACCAAGGTCGTCGAACTCCTCATGCTGCCCCTACTAGCCTACGCCGCTCAACCACCCTCTTTTTCTCTCCACAAATTAGATCACTAAATCCTCTCATCTCTCCTTCAATTACAGGCTACGAAGCTACCATTGTGAATGAAGTGAACTTGAAGAAGCAATAGCAAATGTATCGGAGCTTTGGAATTGTAGAATCAGAGGCAAAAGTGGGATGGCAATCGAAGATGGCGGAAATGCTAGAAATAGCATGAGTCGGTGTTGCAAATGTAAAGGATAGAAAATCTAGGAGGCTAAGCAGCAAAAAGCAAAACATTGGGGACTAGCTTTTGCATTTTACAAGGAAATACTCTATTATAGTGCACTAACTTTTCTTTAACTTTCAACTAAGGCATCCAACTTTACAATGTATTTACTTACTTTAGAACGGTTAAACATGTTTTCTAAAACATACTTTAAAAAATTGTACATAAAAAATAAAAATTATTTTCTACATCCAAACGTTCTTTAGTTTTTACCTCATTATTTTATGAAAGTTATAGCAAAACTATTGAAGTTGTTCTAATTGTTCCTTTAATTGTGGACGGATTAGATACTTTTACCACAAAAAAAGATCCTACTATAGCCACTTTCACATATAATCTACACTTATAGCTTTGACGGCTATTATGACTTCAAAAGAGAGTACTCATCATTTCTTCTAGAACCAACAACTGTGTTAAGTGGGCTAGACTAACCCCTCCCAACTCTGACCTGGTTCAGGGTCAAAGCTTGGGGGAGAGGGGGGTCTTAAGTAAGCCCAGCTCAGCTCAGCCCGGATTGGAGCCTGAACAGGTCCTAGCCAGGCTATGAGTTAGCCTGAATGGTAAATTTCAAAATTTTTTCAAAAAGTGAATAAATTATACCTTAAGGCTCTCCAATGGCTCCAGCTTATGTTTTAATCTCAAATTATCATTTTTTTTCACTCCAACAACTAGTTTTTTAGGCTATTTTTGTCCGAAAAAGGGCTAAATAGATAGGCCACTTCAGTTTTTTTAAGTGTTATTTAGTTTTTATGTGTCCTTTGATTTTTTTTAATTAACAAAATTTAGTCTAATTATAGTATTTTTTTAAAGAAATAATAATGTAAAACTAATTAAATAATTTTCTCTTTTAAAAAAATACACCACCCATGCCTAGGTCCATATCAGCCCCAGCCAGTCCCAGGTTAGACCTGACATGGCTCAGTCTACCTTCAGACGGGCTGTGCCCGGACCTCTCTAACCCAGGCCGGTCAGCTCACTAAACATCTCTACAAGCAACATGGCTCGAAAAGAACAATTAAACACATAAATTTATGTGCGTGCGCGCCAAATGCTAACAAAACTCCATTAAAGGTTGAACCTGACACGTATTTAGGTGTGAATAGTTCAAGCCAACAGCTTAGCAAATTGGTAGAAAATAAAAATTGAAAATCTATTTCCCAATTTCCACGGAAGAAGGCAATTGCCAATTAGCGGTAAAACAGGGCTCATGACAAGCTTTTCCATCGGCCCCCTAGACAAATTCCGCATTTATACTATATAGGAGGGAGAGGTAGACAGAATCTAACATTCCTTATATCTCATGTTCAGCAGGTAAAAGTCCAAGTCCAAAGTGATAAATATCATTATCATTAGGTATATTATGTGGTATATTATTTTTTTTTGTAAAGAAATAAATAGTAGAATATTATTTTAAGATGATATAATTTATTTAATAATTTATTTTTACACATTTTATATATATTTTAATTTTTTTATCATAATTTGTCAAATATAAATAAAATATATATAATAGAATATATTTAATTGTGGTAGCATGTACCAAAAATTCAATTTGGGGGGGGGGGTATTATTTAACACCACATGGAGCTCCAAGCTATTATCATCCATTAACACCCAATTCATTTTAACTTAAATTAATTGATTACAAAATGACTTATCTTTATTCTTATATATTTTTTATTTGAAACTAATTTTAATTAAAAATCAATATTATGTAGCTGAAATGATCAATTGAAAATATAATTTTTGTAATCTTATTAAATTTTTATGAATTTTTTTATTTTAAGGAATTAAAAAATAAACATTCTTAAAAAATTAATAACATCATGAAAATTTACTTTTAAATGTGATTATTGCATCTACATAATATTGCTTTTCAAATGAAATTGGTTTCATGCACAAAAAAGATATAAAAAGTAAAAATAAATGAATTGACTTAAGTTAAAATGAATTGGCTCTAAATGTTTATATTAATTAATAAAAGTAACAAAAAAAATAAAAATAAATGTTTATTTTATGATATGTGTATTATTTATATTTTAATGTTTTATATATTTATGATATTTTCATGTAAAATGAAAAAAAATAGTTACAAAAAATAAAATACAGCAGTATGTATCACGCGGTATTTGCGATTTACTGCGGCTTTTTAACAAAATGCATACAAAAAGTGAGTGGCGTGTAGTAAATCACAAAATATTGAGCGGTAAAATGACAAAATATGGAAACATTTGTACTGTGTATTTGCGGTAAATGATATACTGCGCAGTATACTGCCATATTTAATACTATGAGCCCAACCATTAACGTTAAATATAAAGACAATCTTAAAATGGTGCATATTAGAATTAGACATATAATTACAGTGAAATTAAGATGATCCCATCAATTATTGAACAAATTAGAACTAGATAAATGTATATCAGAGTTATGCAAGTGTATCTTAGAAATATATATACAATTAAAGTTAAACAAATATACTTCATTCATCCCATATTGTTTGCTATATTTCAGTTTTTTATTTAAATTTAACTTAAATTTATTTATATCATTATTTGTTAAATTTTTTTAAAAAATTAAATTTAGAAATTATAGGAATCAAAGTTTTTAAATATATTTTTTTAAAAAAATTTATCAAATAATAATATGAATAAATTTAGGTCAAAATAAAATAAAAAACTGAAATAAAACAAACAATATGAGATGGAGGAAGTATATTAAATCTAGACAAGATAATTTTAATATTAGATAAATACATTTAAGAACTAAATAAATGCATTTCAGAAGTAGACCAACAATTAGCTAGAAGTGAATCTCAAAAAAATTGACAATGTTAAGTTATTAACCGAATGTGCATTAGGTGAATGGTATAGAACCTCATATTCTGATGTTGTGCACGTATAAGTTTCTTCATTTCCTTGCCCTATCCGGAACTGGAAGAGACGTATATTTAACCATATTAACGCACCAGCTTCTCACTTACGGCTGGCTCTGCCTCTCAAACCTCACAATTTCCTGGAATCTCGTCAAGCTTGAACTCATATTTTAATTACTGTCATTGTGGAAATTGTATAAGTCACTTTCTTAAAGGCAAATCCGTAAACTATTAGAGATTAGTAGGTGGGCTTTGACGTCTTTCATTGTAAAAGTTTTACGTGACGCAAAATATGCAAAGTTAAACATCGAAGTTTTGAGTAATTCAAGTTATTTGTGTCAATTTGGAAGCGTAGGAATAATTGCGTTTTCAATTCAAAAGCTTCCAATGTGGTGCACGCAGTGGACTTGAGCTGGTTTTTGCTGCAGAGATTCTTGGCCAATGTGTCCTCACATTGTTTGTGAATTTTTTTATTACATCTTGAGTTGGTATCCGACCATGTTCAGCCTCCACTAGAGACTGCCACTCTTCTTCGCCTCCTCCTCAAGCTAGTGAGTTAAAGTTCAACATTGATGGGTCCCTTTTTGGCAAACCTGGTCTGCCATTGAGATTCTCAAGGATCACAACTCTTCTACAATTTTTATGTTTTCCAAAGATGTTGGAGTGTTAGATTCAAATGTGGTGGAGGTTTTAGCAATTGAAGAGGCTCTTCGAATGGTAACCAGCAATGTAAACTTGTCTCTCTAAAATTGCTATTTTGTAGGTGTCCAACAGGAGAGCAGACCGTGGAGGCTACTTCATACTTTTGAGGAGATTTATAAAGTGTTGTTGTCAGGTGCGCAATGTGAAGTGATTCTGAATCGGAGCGGCTGGGCAAACAAGGATTGAATCGCTCTTCTCCAATTGAATTATGGTCTTAATTTTGAGTTTGCTTTGCTATAATTGGCTGTAATGTTGTTTTGAGGGTGTTCTGTTTCTCATATATAGCAGGGCGTTTCTTGACACTTGCAGCGATTCTTCTTGACGCTTTCATTGGCTTCTTCCGCACACAAACTCGCAATGGTAATTTTGGGCACCGGTTGGGTAAATGGAAACAGCTAATGTTGTGAGTTCCGGCCCAATGAAATGGGCCAACATTTTAGTAAATTGGTTTTGTTACAGAAGGAAATCGTATAACAACTATCTATGCTTTGGCAAATACAACAGGTTAAAGCCCAAAGTTAAATCCAAAGAAAAAAGAAATTTCCGCTTCTTTAAATTGAACTGAAATACACCCGAACCAGCATTTGACAATATTATGTATGTGAGTGTGTGTAGAGAGATCGAACCCCAACCGGGACGGTGTCCCGCAGTGGCCTAACTAAATCCTAGTCATATTCCTAATCCTTCCGTATTGCAAAATATTAAAAAAAAAAAACGAGCGAGTGAAGAGCACTAGTTGGAGAGGAATAAAGAATTTTAATTTTAAGTGCGGTGATGTATATTTCAATGTCAGCAACATCCTACTGAAATTGTCAAGGTACGTACTTGACTGAATAAACGACTGGTTTACTTCTCTCTCCGCTGTTTTTCATTTACTTGATAGGAAAATGGAACAACAAACCATATATTTGTACATATGGTTCTCACAAATGACACATACATATCATAAAAGTATTATAGTATTTCCTCTTACATCATATAAGTAGTAATACTTTTAAGAAAAATAATAACTCGCACCAGCAGATAAGCATGCTCCCCCTGGTCTTTCTAGTGTTCCAACAATGTCAGGACACGAGAGAAGATAAACAAAAACAAGAAAGAGAGAGAGAGAATGAAACAAACTAGAAATTAACTGTGGAAGAATAAGGCAGAAAACTTAAAACTGTGTCATCAGCAAATTATGATTATGGATCCACCCGACTGAAACGGTGATCACCTGAAGAAGAGCTGAGACCAAAGTTCTGAGGCCGAAGGTGACCTGGTGAGCCTCTGAATTTGTGACCCGGACCACTTGGGCTTGGTCCAGAGTGAGTGATGACTCTGACAGGGATCTGTACTGCACCTAGGAGAGTGGACGTGGATAATCCCCTCAGGGACTCAGCTTCACAGGTTTTGTCGATCATGTTAGTGAGATTAAGCAAGAGAAAGAGGAGGAGAGCGAAATGAAGAGATTTGGTCATGATCAGTTGTTGTTTGGCCATCTCTTGGCTTCCGCTGGGTGCGTGAAAATGTGGTGGATTTGTGCTTCACTCGAGAATCTTGCGTTCATCCATTTCAACTTGTCATCGTCTAGCTACTTAATTTTACTCCACGGATCGGACGTCGAGGAATTAATGAAATTCCCTCGTTCCAAGCAACATGTGACAATGTCCAATTCATTCAACTTCCTCCCATCGAAAGAGTCACCATGTCATCGAGAACATAACATAGCTGCTCCTGTTCAGAGAAGATAAGAGACAAATCCAGTGATGCCAGCCACAAGGCTCCTGTTGCCACCCGCAGCGGAAGCATACCCTTCACCCTCACGCAATTTAGGCCATGAGCAGCAGTAAGGAAAAATTACATAAGCCCCATAACTTTTCCATAACCTACACTTTCACCCCTTATTTTCGAATACTAGTGAAATGTCGTTTTTCAGTCCTAAAATTTGTCCTACATTTTTTTTTGTTTAAGTCCTAAAATTTTTAACTTTTCTAAATTAATTCTAAAAATTTGCTAAAGTATTAACAATTAGTCATATATTTATTGAAAGACAGCCACTGGATATGAATATAGTTTTACAAAGAGAAAAAAATTGATAATTTAAATTATCCACCAACAGTCTACAAATTATGGGTTAATTACAATCTGCCCCCTAAAATTTAGTTGAAACTACACTTTTCCTCACTCTATTTCAGAAAAATACACTTCACCCCCATCTTTTTAATACTATCCAACAACAACTTCTGAAATATTAATTTAAACATTACGGTAATCATTTTTTGGTAATTTCAATCTGTATGATATTTTTTTTACATTTAATGGACATTTGAAATTACTAGTTTTTTTTTCTTTTTGTAAATAGACAAATTGTATTTTTTAAATATGAGTTAATTATAAAAAATAACATATGGATTGAAATTACTTAAAGATGAGTACCGTGTAATTTAAATTAAGATTTCAAATGTTGCTGTCGGACTGTATTAAAAAAGTAGGGCAAAGTGTATATTTCTAAAACAAGAGGGTATAAAATGTAATTTTACCTAAACCTCAAAGACAAATTGTAATTATCCCAAAAATTATTGATTGGTTGAATTTATTGAAGATATATAGGTAGTCGACAATTTATCTTGTAATTTAAAAGATGGTATCAGAAAAGTGATCAGTCTTAGAACTAATTTTTTTATACAATTGCAATATTCAGGACTATTAGAAATATCAAATATTTTAGAATCAAGTGACATACAATTGCATAATTTTAAAACTTATTTAGGAAAAATAAAAAGTTTTGATACGAAGTATGAAAGTAAGTAAAGTTTTAGGGTAAAAAATTACCTTCTACCTTTGAAAACGTACATTTGCGCGCCCATCCTTCTTCACTCCTGATCCTGAGCTTTGCCCTTAAACTTCCACATCTAACAACAGAGTCCTCGTCCTCAATTCATCGATTGCTCCGCCCTTCCCTTTCTTGATCTCTTTAGCAACCGCCATGAGACAACCCTGCAGCCCCTCATTCTCCCTTCAGTTACCAACCATTGTGGCTCCTTATGTCCTCTCCCAGCTCCTTCATCCATGGCTTCCTGAAATAGACACAGATAGTTGGGGCAGAGATCGGCGGTAGCAATGACGAAAGAAAAAAACAAAATTACTTGAATGAAACAATGATATCAGGGACTTATGTTTTGTGTTTTGAGCATATTAGCCCCTTTCACTACTAAAAAAACTTATTTTTCCAACTGCCCAGTAGTTGGAAATTGTGGAAATTATATATATATATAACTTCCAACGGCTTGAACCGTTGGAAAATGGGCCAAGTAATAGGTAAATTAATGGATTTTCCATGCAATTTGGATTTATTTTAGTTCCAACGGCTTTAGCCGTTGGAAAATGAAGAAATTATGTATATATATTACTTCCAACGGCTTATGCCGTTGGAAAATGGGTAAATTAATGCATTTTTTTGCGAAATTTGGATTTATTATAGTTCCAACGGCTTTAGCCGTTGGAAAATGAAGAAATTATTTATATATATTACTTCCAACGGCTTATGCCGTTGGAAAATGTGTAAATTAATGGATTTTTTCAGGGAAATTTGGATTTATCATAGTTCCAACGGCTTTAGCCGTTGGAAATTGAAGAAATTATATATATATGACTTCCAACGGCTTATGCCGTTGGAAAATGGGTAAATTAATAGATTTTCTGCAAAATTTGGATTTATTACACTTCCAACGGCTTAAGCCGTTGGAAAATAAAATGGTTTGTATTTCTTTCTTCCAACGGCTATAACAGTTGGAAAATTAAGTTATGCAATTTTTAGTTTGAAAGTTTTCCAACGGCTGAGACCGTTGGAAATAGAAAGGAATTTTTTTTTGTGCGTTTAATGAAACGATGCGTTTTAGTTTAGGATTTCCAACGGCTAGGGCCGTTGGAAAAATTTTTTTTTAAATAAACCCCCCCCAGCACGAGTCGTCTTCTCCAGCGAGCAAAAATTCGCGTCTCTCTCTTCTAGCTTCTCTCTTCATCACACAACACACACATTCACGTTTCTTCTTTGATTACGCCGTAAAAAAGCTTCGTCTAGGTCAGTTGTACGTGGATCTGGTGTCGTTTGAGGCGATCTGAAGGTTAGTTTCGTTATTTTTCGAGTTTCTTTGAATTTTGTTTTTTGATTTTTTGCCTCATTTCACTGTCTTGGTTGATAATGGATTGAAGATTTTGAGTTTTATTGCAGGATTGCAGTTATTTGCGGCCATTTGAAGGAAGCTAGAGCGTGATTTGAGGTCAGTTTGTTTATTTTATATTTTTTAAATTTTTTCCCCAATAAATACGCATAATCCGGATTATTACATGTTTATTTGGTTTGAAATATGTGCAATATTTATGATTTTGTGTTGTTGATGGTTGGATGTGAAGTTTTTAGGTTACCCATTACAATTGCAAATTTATGTGTATTTTCTTACAATTTTTTTTATTTTTTTGATGAATTATAAAATATGAAATTATTAGTTTTAAGTGAATTGTTTAGGTAGTATATTTATGTGTGAACTTAGTTAGTATAATTAAAATTAGTAAATTATTATTTATACGTAAATTGTTTAGGTACTAAAGTTATGTATGAAATTAGTTATTATATTTCAAAATAATTAATAATTTTGATTTTAATAAAGTGTTTAGGTAGTATAATTATCTCTCAAATTAGTTGGAATAATTTAAAATATTAAATAAATAGTTTAAAGTACATTGTTTAGGTAGTATATTTTACAATTTGAAATTAGTTTTTATGGGTTTGTTTAATTTAGGTAGTACTTTTATGTGTAAAAGTAGTTAGTATATTTACAAAAAAACTTTAATTACTAAGTAATTAAATATTTACAAATAGAAAATTCTTTGTTTTCTGTTAATGGTTTACGAAATATTTTTAAAAATATTTAAACAAATAGAAAATTCTTTGTGTTCTGTAAATGGTTTACGAAATATTTTTAAAAATATTTAAGTACTAAGTATTAGTATATTTCCAAGTAGAAAATAAAATTGTTTTCCGTAAATTGTTTACGTATTTTTTTTTAAAAATTGTTTAGTTAGTATATTTATGTCTCAAGTTAGTTAGTATATTTAAAAATAATAATTATTGGTGGGATGTAAATTATTTAGGTAGTATATTTATGTGTCGAACGTAGTTTGTATATTTAAGAACGGTGGGATGTAAATTATTTAGGTTGTATATTTATGTGTCAAAGTAGTTTGTATATTTAAGAACAGAAAATAATTACTTGGAAGCTAACTTTTTATAATTAGTATATTTGTGTGTTAAATTATTTAGTATATTTCAAAAATAGCAACGGCTTTAGTTTGAAGTCAATTGTTTGGGTAATATAGGATTACCACGTTCAAGGTGATGCAGCAAACTCATAAGAAAAAGAGCGGAGATTACGTTAACAGGCGGACTGAAGAAGTTGCGGTAAGTAATTGTTACATAATGCTTAAGTATAATTTCTGATCTTGTTACTAATAAATTTTCTGTACTGTTATATGCAGGCAATAGTAGCTGCTGAGATCGAGGAAGCAACGCAGCAAACGGATGATTCAGGTGGCGCACCTGACATAGATGAGGTTGCGATCATAAGTGCCACTGCTGGGGGCAGGAAGAAAGGGCGTGTATTTGGCCTTGGATCAGAACAACATGTCGTGCCTGGACGACGGCGACCAGGGCTTACTCATCCAGCACATGTTGATGTGATGCAGACTCCGGAGTTCGCTGAACAAGTACAGCGAGTCGTAGCGGAGCAAACTGCACAGCAAGCATCACATTATGAGCGGAAGCTAGAACGTCTGAAGAGGAGACAACGAGCTGAGCTGGAGTACATATGCAATTCAATTGGCATTCCCCCGCCCGCACCACCTGCAGATGATGATGATGACTCGGGATCGGATGACGCATAGATCAGGTATATCATGCTACTAGATGTATTTATTAACAAACATTCACTTAGTTGGATTATGAAAGCATGTAATTTAAACTCTACTGGAGCTCATGTGGATTTAGTAGTAAATTTCCAACTTGACTTAGTAATTTTAATTCTGTATGTTTGTTTTAACAAACATTCACTTAGTAATTTTAATTTATGAAATTTTGTGAGTTTTAAAAATTGACTACAAACGATATCAGTATCGGCAGTATACGAGGTTAACGTTTAAACAAAACATTCGATTGGAAATGGACAGTATAGAGATAAATAATATAAATGAAAAAATAATTCGAAGCTAAAAATAAAATCTGGAAAATTTTCCAACTGCCTGGGCAGTTGGAAATGTTTCCAATGGCTTAAAAAATTTCCAACTGTCAGGCAGTTGGAAAATTTTCCAACTGCCACATTTCAAACTGTCTAGTGTATTTTCCAACTGCCTTCATTTCCAACTGCTCAGGCAGTTGGAAATGGTTCCAAACTGCTCTGGCAAATTTCCCAACTGCCAAGGCAGTTGGAAAACCAAAAAATAAAAAAATTAATAAAGCCGTTGGAAAATTCTCCAACTGCTTAATTTCCAACGGCTGACAGTTGGAAGTTCCAATTGCTCACTTCTGGGCAGTTAGAAAATTAACTTCCAACGAATGATTTTTTAACGGACTATTTTCCAACTGCCTGCCGTTGGAAACAGTCCATTTCCAACGGCTGACAGTTGGAAATGGCAGTTGGAAAATCTAATTTTTTTAGTAGTGTTTCTTTGTCCATTGTTAAGATATAACCTTGGTTGTCACGTAACTATAAACGATCGAGTTTTGAAGGCTGGGCTGATCTGCCTGGATCTACTGAGTTTAAGGCGTCACGTGTACTAAGCTGATCTTTAGCAACTTTTCATTAACTATTGCTGGCCTTGTACATTAAACACAACATATTGGTTCTGGAATATAGAAAAATGTTGGAGGTCTTCTCTGAAATAATAAGTCAATTAGAGAGCCACGTAATGTAACTTTTTATGATAGAAAAAAAAATAGATCAAATCCCAATATTTTGTAAAAAATTTAAATGATTGAAGGAATAAATAGAGCTATTTTCGTTTATATTGGTTACTTAAATTCATCGGAAATTTTCATTTGCAAACATGAACTCGAAAAAAAAAAACATAAAAGAAGAGTCCACAAGTGATGTGTAATCAAAGTTTATCTTTTCCAAAATTTTCAGCTGTTCTAACGGAAAAAATATGAAGGAGAAAAGAAGTTAAACCCGATACTCAAACATGCTTGAGGTGTATTTCCAATCTTGACCTCTTAAGAGTTAAGAAAGTGATCTCAACCTACTTTGTTTTAACTTGTACGTAACGCAACATAAATCAACGACAAAATTGCGCATATATATTGCATATGTGGCTTTTTAAAGTGTTGTGAAATTTAGAGTTAATTCATTTTAATTTAAGTTAATTAATATAAAAATAATTTTATTTTTTTATTATTTTTTACTAAAAATTAATTTTATTTGAAAGCCAATATTATGTAGGTATAATAATTAATTCAAAAATAAACTTTTTATGATGGTAGTAAATTTTTATAAAATTTTTCATTTTTAATGTAAAAAAAAGAAAAAAAATCAAAAAATTAATAATATCATAAAAATTTAAAGTTAATGAATTATTTGCACGTAAATAATATTAATTTTTAAATAAAATTAATTCTAAATAAAAAATAAAATAAAATAAATTATTTTAGATAAAATAGATTTAAATTAAAATGAATTAGTTCATGGTGTCCTGGATCATTATTTTAAGATAAGATATGAATTACGTGTAATGATGTAAAACATTCACTTTTCTATTGTATGATAGTACAAGTGGAGCAGAATCAGCTTACCAGAAATCGACTGAAACGGTTAAGATAAACTTTCCATTTAAATAATACTCGATAATAATAGTAAAAGAAAGGGTAAATCAATGTGCGACTTCCGGGAAAGGTTAAAGAAGAATATTAACTTACAAAATTACTGATCAGATTTGTTTGTTGAGGTCGACTGATATGAAGCCCAGATTGAAATTGAGCAGATGCTGAATTAATCCGCCATTGCTGTGCAAACCGTTTTCAGAACTCCGAACGGCTGCCACGTTCTGGGTTAATAAGGCCGTTGGCACTAACAGTGACTCATAATAGTTTGTCAGAACGTACACGGCAGTTTTGAGGTTTGAGCAATTCTGTTCCAGTAAATGTGAACGGGAAGGGAACAAGTGTGTGTGTGTGTGTAAGACAGACAGAGACACGAGCAGCAGCCAGGCATGAATCATCACAGTTGCTACAAAGTCTACCTCCCACCGCCTAAAATCTGCCAGCAACAGATCCCACTGTTTTAAGGTTCTTTGTAGCCGACTCTTTTCTTTTTCCATGCATGCATGTAACCAGTTGACAATCGACCACATCGATTCATTCATTGTTAGAAACTCATCAGTTGCCCTGCTCTGTTTTTATGACCCATCGCAGCAGCAGCCTACAGGGCCTGGCGGCCACTCTCGTTATAAAATGTCACATGCCTCGCCCCAATATTAAATCATTCATACCTTATTTGGAACCAGTTAGTCAAACAAACCCACCACCACTAATATCAATTGCACACTTTACCTCCAACACTATAAATAAAATGCTCCGCTGTGTATCTAGCCGTAAGGCTACTCCATACTTTTCGTATAAATAAACAAACTCTCATGTGTGATGATCAAAGAATTGTTCTTAGACACATGTGAGATAATGATGGAGAATCGACGCTTGTTGGCAGTAGCTGTATTTTTCTACATGTATCTGTTGGTGCTGAATCCAGAAATGTTTTGTCCGGCGGAAGCCAGGAACATGAAGACGAGGTTGTTGGCGTCCGGGGCCCTTGTGAAGCAATCGGGCCCAAGCCCAGGCGTTGGGCACCATGTCCATGTGTATAGAAATTCTCGCACTCTTGGAGTTGGAGCGCTGATTGATAAATCTGGTCCAAGCCCAGGAGAGGGTCACGAGGCCGTTAACGGCGACAGACAATGAATAGCTTATTAATTTATTCACGGCTCGCTGCACAAGCACAACACAGGAATCTCTTTATCCATTATTCCTTCGCCTTACAGACGTTGCCCCCATTGACTTGACTTTATCCGTTTGCAAATTAATCCGGGTTTCACTTTGTTTTATTTTATCAAGGTTTTTTTGCCAGAAGGATTGATTATTGTTTCACAAACAACATATTTGTATATTTGAATCTTGCTTGGCAGATTTATTTGTTTGCGCTTACTTATTCGTTCCCTTTTTTTTTTTTTTTTAATATCTTGGGTTCGAAGAAGAATTCGTGCACGAATGTAAGAGTGTTAATTTTCCGAGTTCTGCTATGTACATTTGGAATTATTTGGACATTTGTTATCACTGGACAGGATAAAGATTCCAACCGACCGACCGGCTATTGGTCAGAGTTGCTTGAGGTTGAGGGGAGATCCAAAATGCAAATCGACTAGGGGCTAGAAACACGGAGAAACTGTTCGCAGGAACTAGATAGAAAGACATGCTTATAAATGTCCTCTCCTCTGATTTGATCTCTCTCTCGTACCTGGTGGGGTCGCAGACATATTTTCTCTATCCAAAGCCAAAGGATCGATGCGATTCAGCAATGAAACAAAGTACTAACATCCAGAAAACGTCAAATTTCAAATTCAGCGAGTCCCCACTCCGAGAACCCAAATTCTTTGCTGACAACATATTTCTTTGGCTAAAGTACACCAGCAGTCCTCCAACTTGGCTAATTCACACATGTTAGTCCCTCAACTCAAAATCAGTATATTTAAGTCCTCAAGCTTTGAGAAATGGTACAAGTTAGTCCAAGACACCTCATGGTGTTGGGGGAAAAATTCACCAGTGATCCTCAATCTCTCTTATGTCCAAAAATAGGTAATTTTAATTCATTTTTTATTGTTTTAGTCCATGTCTAGGTTAAGTTTATTTAGTTTCATGTGTGTTTTTGTTGTCTGTGTAATATCATATAATTGATAGTATTTTATAAAATCACTTAAAGACTTATTACAACTAAATATTTATAAACTAAAAAAAATTATTAGCATATTTGATCAATCAAAAAAATAAAAAAATTGATTTTCAAACACAATTAGTTAATTAATCAGTTTGATACTCATTATATTGTTATTATAATAACTATTATTTAATTTTTGTTGTTTGATTAATTATTATATTATTGGTAATATTCTACAAAATTTTGAAGGCTAATTCTACGGTGCAAAGCTATTGTTTTTAAAAGAAATTATTATAACTTGAGGCAAAAGCTAGAAAATAATTTCCCAACATATTCACTTAGTTTGAGAGACATTTATTATTAGATGAGCCATTGAGAGGTATTTATTATTAGACGAGCTCTTTTCATAGTATAGGTGATAAAACTATCTTTTTTATAAGAGAAAATAAATTAAATTTTTTTTATATGAATCACATATGATAATGAAATGTAAAGCAAGGATAATTTGGTCTATTATATTGGAACACCTCTTGATAATATAAAAAAAAATATGGAGATAAAGACATTTAAAATTGGTATGATTAATTTTTTTATTCATAAAAAATCATTGAAAACAGATAAAAAGTACTTTTATGCAATATACATACACATACTCACACACAAACTACAAAAAAAAATAAAGAACTTGTTAAACAATATTCTAAAAGTGCTTTTAAGATTCTTTGATTTACCAAATTTTGATTTGGATAAACTTTTAGAAAATCAATATATAAAAAAAAAAGAACTTTTAGTTCTGTCTAGAAAATCTCTAACAAGTATACCATAAGCTAGTTTTAATCAATGTTTTACATAATGATTATTTAATAGTAATAAAAATAACTTCTACTTAAATAAATTTTGCCTATTCATTGACTAGATCAATCTAAAATGAACTACAATTACACAAATATGAACAAAAAAGACATTAAGGATCAGTTTTGAATTTTTCTAATAACATATGAGTTGGCTTAGACCAACTCATGACATTTTTCAAAGTTTGAAAACTTATTAACTATACCAAGTTTAAGTTGAGGGACTAGCTTGTGTGAGTTAGCAAAATTGGAGCGTTGCTAGTGCACTTAGGGCTATTTCTTATGGTTGTTCTAGATATAGTGAACTGTTTCATTTTTAGAAAGTCGTTAATATATAATTTATATTATTGCTTTTATTTGAACACATATTATATAAAAAATTTTAAAAATTAATATAAATTATTTAAAAAATGGTTATTTTTTATAAGACGGATGAAGTAATTAATGTAAGCCACCTTTAAACTTCAGTATTAATTACAGGAAAAAAATATTTTCTCTTAATTTGATTGTATAATATTTCATTCATCTCTTTCTTGATTATAATCAAGAAATTAAATACCATTACAGCTAGATATATTTCACTTTGTAATTCTAAGATATACCTCATGGTATACCATTTTACATATTGTTATATATATATATATATATATATATATATATATATATATATATATATATATATATATATATATTATTTTAAGATGAAATAAAATATAAACCATATTTTGTCAAATATAAATTATACATATATGAAAGATGGTTTCACTCGTTTTCATCCCTACGATGTGCTTCGGTAAAGAGCTAATTAGAGGCCATTGGGCCCAAAATACATTAAAATCTATGATAAGCGATAGACACTTTATATAGAGCCATTATGCAAGTTAATTGAGTAATTAAAGTTCATAAAAAAAATAACCCACTAAGAAGGTAGCGCAATCATACACATATCCTCAAATTCAACAGGCTTCCTAGGAAAGGAAGGCCACAACCTCACGTGTCTATATAAGAACACCAACCTTCATTTACAATAATAAGCTATTGATTTTTTTCTTTATAATTCACTTATTTCAAATGTCTGCTTAGTTATTAAGTATTACAATTTCTTTTGCTGGTTTTAGTTCACCGCTTTCACTTTGCTGTGCTCATCTCATTCTCTTGGCCCTATTAGCACTAACCAAAGTCTGGCTATCAATCTCTTGTATCCCCAATAGTACTCAAAACAAAATTGGGTTTATTTCACTAATTGTTCCATTTTTCCATTAATTCTCTTAGGCTGATATTGTAAGTTGTAACTTCTTTACTATATTGGCTGCCAATCCTCTAACCAGTCTTATTATAAGAACCAGTTAAATCCAAAGGGGTAGCGCAACACTTCTATGGCTATTTGGCTCGATATATCCACATTTTCTCCACTTCTTTTTCCACCTAAATTTAAATTCGTGACTTGATTCCTACCCTTATTAATGCATATTCTCAGCCAGCTAATATTCTGCTCGGATCACGACCAGATCAGAATTCTTTGATACCGATATAAGAGAATATATGTTTTTAAAATGCTAAACTTACTAACATTTTTACAAAATTTAGTCTTACCAAATGAAGTGGTAGAAAATTGCTGAATACAAGATTCTATGATGGACTCACTGAAATCGAAATTGTGCACTAATTGATCGATAAATCTTTTAGTAAATAAAAATTTTACAAAAAAATTAGCTCATATAATATTACTAAAATAAAAAAATTTCAAGATGATGCGTGCTGTTGAGTGACAATATATGCGAATAAATAAATACCCTTCATCCCATATCTTTTATTCTAGTTTTTTTGTGCTGTCCCATAACTTTTGTATAATTTTTTTTAGTAATTTTTTCATGTCACATTTACCATTTTACCCCATTTTAACCTCCCCCCCTCCCCAATCTCTCTCCCATTTCAACTCATCTCTCTATCTCTTTTAGTTCAGCGAGGCTGCGACCGACTCCTTTGCCAGATATGCCAGCTAGGGGTGTAAAACGAATCAAACCTTATCAAATGGTTCGAGCTCAAGCTTGTTTTAAACATTTTTGAATTGAGCCTAACAAGTTTTGAGATTGACTTGAGCCATATTTTAGGTTCGAATTCTTAACGAATCGAGCTCAAACCCTAATATGTTCGGCTCGAACTCTTATCAAGCTTAACGAGCCTACTATAATATTTATATAATATAATTTATTTAATAAAACAAAAACATATATCCTAAAATTCTAATTAACATATCTTGAGATTCTCAACCTGTTCACCCAAACTCTTCACCCACAGTCACCCTTATAGGCCTCACCCTCGTGTCGCGAGTCGCAATGCACCTTTGCCCAAATTCGTTTCCCGTCTACCACCTCACCGTCTGCCAATTGTCACTGCCTAACCGTCACTTTTCACGTTCGCCGATTGTCATCATTTCACACCTTATAGGCCTATTGCCATCGCGCCGTCAAGCCTACTCTTTGTCAGTTGTCGCATAATCAATCCTTCTATCCATTGTGCCGTTGTTACGCCATCGAGTCTTCTCTCCGTGGAGCTTCCCCTGTCTCAGTCGCACCGCACGAACAGCCAACATCTCACCATACAGCAGCCACCAGAAATTCACACCCAATAACCCAGCTCCTGCTTGATTCATACAGTTCTTGGTTAGTAAATGTGTTTTTATTCTTCAATTTTGATGATTTTTGTGTTGAAATTATGATGATTTCATATAATAGGGTTAGTATATGTGTTTTGCTTGCTTGATTTTAGTTTTTATATAATAGGCTGCTATTTTGAGATCAACCATGCTTTTTGAGCTCGAGCCGAGCTCCACTATTCGAGCTCATGAACCAAGTGTATCGAGCCTCTCGAGCTAATGATTGAAGCTCGAGCTACTACGAGCCAAAATCAAACCTTGTTTATGAAGCTCATTGAGCTCGAGCTTAAGCTCGAGCCTACTTCAATATGAAACGAGCCAAACTCGAGCCTGACTTGTTCGAGCTCGATTATGCTCATTTACACCCCTAGTGCTAGTGGCTGACTTGGTGTCCAGCAAACAATCTCAGCCCCGCAGTATCAATTGTGATGAGGGTTTAGGGAGAACATGTGAATTGAAAAGAACGTGCAAATAGGAGAGAGATTCAGAATTGGGAGGCCCAGTTTGGTTGAGGGAGCGGCATTTGGAGCATTGGGGCAACGAGATCTGGTAAGAGTCGAGGAGAGGCAAAGATCTATCTATTCGACGAAGAGGTAGGGTGGAAGCGATAAGGCTAAAAGTGATGGGAAGAGGCTAGGAATGGTAGGGTAGTGGCTAGGAGTCATGGGAAGGGCGGAGGTGATCGAGGATTGACAGGCAAAGGGTAAGAATGATGGAAGCAGGCAAGAAGTGGCGAAACGGACGAGCATTGTTACACCTAGCCATGATCATAACTAAAGTAAGATTCTGGGATCCTTCTAATATATCAAAACCAGATATTATGATGTTTGCAGTTAAAACTTTCATAATATGAGGATTTTTTAAAGACACACAGTAAAGTTTGGATTACAATTAAAGTAAATTGGCCAATCACACAAACTTTATTCAACAATGCCTAACAGAGAGTTAGAAAATTTATTATGTCTACAATCTCTTAAGGCAATTATTACAGAAGTGTTTAAACCATTTCTTGTCAACGGTTTTAAAGTAATATGTACCAAACCAACATGCAAGTAATTGTAATGATATCTATTAATAGATATGAAAGCAAGAAGAATGGCAATATAGGAAATTCATGTTCTTATATTTTTTATTTCAATTATCATATGCATGCCATGTGTACTTTCAAGTGTTTTCTGCCTATTTCACCCTTATATATGCCATATGTTTTCTCCATATTTATTGTCTTCTTAATTTTTTTTCCTATAATGTCATTATTATTTTCTTCACAGACGTAGTCAATGTCAGTTACATATCTGTCAGTTACTAATGAAACCGATTCGTAATCGATAATTTTAACTTAAAATTTCTGAGTTTTAAATTTTAACTTCCTATTTTTAACTGTTATCACTTTATCCCCGTGTCTATCCATACAACCCACTTTCAATTTAACTTCCCCCACACACCTCACTCATCGTTTCACTACTTTACCTACAGTTACATGATACACATGGCAACCATTTATATTGATCCTTTTTAAAAATTTATTTCCTAGCCGAGTTTGGAGTGCGGCGGCAGATTTTGAAGAAAGCCCAAGAACCCTACTGGTATAACTCCTTCGTTTGCAGTAAAATCCTGACCGTCTAACTCTGTTTGCAGTTGTGTTTGCTACCAGAGTTTTAAATTCCGTTCCGTACCGGCCGGTACATACCGGTACCGAAGAAAAAACGATACGGAATAGGCTGGAATTGTCTCGGATTGTATGCTGGTCTGTACCAGTGGTACCGGATATCTCGGTGTACCGATGATTCATTTGTACCGGTTCCCGACGGTACAGGCTTTAAGAAAAGTTAAAAAATAAAAATAAAAAAACGTAAGTAAATGGCTAAATCCCTAAATCATTTGCGTTGTTCTGTTCTGCCGTTTGCTCCTGGACTCTGAAGTGCGCGAGAACACCAAAAAACTCCAGCTAAATCGCGTGCTGGCAGCGTCTGGGTCTACCGCCGGAGGGAGCTCCGCTTCGTCACCCATTTCACTCCGCCACCGTAGCCTCTACCCATCTGCCACGACCTCTGGTGCTCTACTCCACCTGTTTTTGCGATTTGAGTTTGGGAGAATGGAGAGGGAAACTAGAACGCGAGCAGGAGCAGAGCAGCCGACCGAAGCTTCTCCTACCCATTTGTGCAGCTCCGCCACCACGTCCTCCGTCCACCATTACTTGAACTTTTTTGCAGCAGTAGAGAGTGATTCACAAAGGTTTGTTTTATTGCTCTTTTTTTTTTTCATTTTAAGTTTGATTTGGTTTAATGTAATTAATTTGCAACAGTAGATTGATTCACAGAGGTTTGTTTTATTGCTCTTTCTAATTGATTTGTGGTAGTAAGTGATTTACAGATGTTTGTTTTATTACTTGAATTGGAAGTTGAGACATTTTAATGTGTTGTTATGTTTTGTGTTATTTGAGACCTTAAATGCTGAACATTGGGGCATTTAATATGTTGGTGTATCATGTGTTGATATGTTCTATTTATATGTATGTGATTTGTATATATATATAATTTATTATAAACCGGTACATCCGAAACATACTACCGAGACAATTCCGGTACCCAAGACTATACCGTACCGTTAAAAAAAGGGTATAGCTTCTGGTACGAGATTTAAAACTTTGTTTGCTACCCCTCACCTCACCTTCAGGGTAATATCCTGTAAATTTTTACAAGCATTTAATATTACTTATAAGAGAAGGCATGTCTTTTTTATTCAATTTTCTACCACGCAAACAATTGTTGTAGGAAAAATAAACAGCACCTAGAGTCTACATCTCTCATTTGCCAAGACTATTATTGTCACCAACTCTATTGAAGCCATCACGTTTGTTATTGTTTATCCCATGAACAATCATCTTCCATCTCTAACGCACGTTCTACTCATTCAATTTACTACTTTTTGTTGCAGGAGAGGAAAAAAATGAACTCATTCCATTCCTCAATTCTCCAACACCACTCCACATCAGCTCTAACAAAGCAAACAGGTTCTATATTTTTATTAAGATGCAACTTATTATTATCGTAAAAATGTTTGTATGCTTATAACCAATTCATTTTAATTTAAGTCAACTAATTTATTTTTACTTTTATATTTTTTTTACCTAAAACTAATTTTATTTGAAAGTTAATGTTATGGTAGATGCAATAATCCATTTGAAAGTAAATTTTCATAATGTTATTAAATTTTTATGATTTTCTCTTTTTTAAGGCTTTAAACTAGAAAAATTTATAAAAATTTAGTAGGATTATAAAAATTGTATTTTCAATGCATTATTATAACTACGTAATATTGGCTTTTAATTAAAATTAGTTTCAAGTAAAAAAATGTAAGAATAAAAATAAATTATTTTGTAGTCAATTGGATTGAGTTAAAATAAATTGGTTGTTAGTTGTTGAACGTTTTTTAACAGTTTTAGGAAATAAAGAATAGTTAACTTTGTTAAGACTGTCTAATAAAGAGTTTAAATAGTCAGTCATCCATATTTTAAATAGATGAATCCGTTCACATGGTCTAACAAAAAATTTAAATAATTGGGGAAAATGCAATGTGGTCTTATTTTGCTTTGCTGTGATGCATATTTTTTTTTTTTCAAAATTACTAATATTTTGAATAAGAACAACTTTTATCATTTAAAAATCCAAATATTTTAAAATAGCAATGCACCTTATCATTTTGATTTGTAAATAGAATTTGCGTAACACTTACTTTATTTTTCCAGTTTGAATGGTCTTTAACATTATAAAGGTTGTTCCAATTCTTCGGTGAAAACTCTTGAAATTTTATATGCCAAGTTTAAAAAGGATCGCCCAGTTTACACCAATACCCTTTATGTTGTGCACCGTATTGTCATTTTTTTCCTTCCTAAATATCTCCTCTTCTAGGCTATCATTTACAGTCATTTTGGACCCATATGTTAAGCTCTCAATCCTGGACCTGGGCCATATGGTTAGTCATTATACTATATTTCAAAATAGAAGAAGATTTTACTGTTAATCAACAGTGATTACTGTTGCTACACATTTTTTTTACTTTTGTCTCTTTTTTTTTTTGTTGGCTTTTTTGGAATGTGAGTTGCTCTTTTTTGAGTTTGATCCTCTTTTCGCAAGGCATTCGCTTTTCTAAGGGTCTATGTTCCAATTTTCTCGGTTTTAATCTATTTCATGTTTGTTTATGTCAAAATGCGATTTTAGTCCCTATCTTTCTAATATTTCCATTTTAGGCTCTTAGTTATATCTGTGTTACATTTTCATATTTCAATCATTTTTTATCATTATTAATGAATTACATTTTTGTAGCATCAATTATTTACTTCAACCTTTATAGTTTAAATAAAGCAATTTGGCTTATAATTGTTAAAATTAAAATTAAATTTTTCTAGACAAGTTTTCCATTAATATTAAAAATAGAGTTTGAGTTAATAAGAGATGAAAATCTTGGTAAGTATGGTTTGTTTCTTTTATTTTTTTAATCAACCATAATAATTTCATTTAACCTTTTTTTTTTTTTTTATTACTGTCTTTTAAAACAAAACTTTAATCACTATAAGTTATCTACTTTTTGGTATGGTTCGAGCTAATTCATTTTAGCTAATATTTTTATTTATTTTCCTTTTACCTTTATTAAGTTAATGGTTAAGCCTTTAATTCCTAAAATATTTGTATTTGCTCTCTTGGTTTGAAGACCATTCTTTTTTTGTTATTAATTATTAAACCCTATTTTTTCTTACTAAAATTACACTCTTTATCTTATGTTATTAACTTTTTTATATTATTTCTCTCTTCTAAAATAAAATTTTAGCTGTTACAGTTTATCTTTTAATACTTAGAATATTTTTTTACTACATATAATTTGGAACTAAAAAATTACCCTTCCTCTTCTCATGCTACACCTCATGAGTTTGTATACTATATGATTGCAGCACATAAATGGTACTCCTTTTCTCTGTCATCTTTCTATTTACTTAGGTACAACTACATAGACTATAATTTTGCTTCACCTAGACATCTAATTTCTTGCACATCTAACTTATAATTCCTATGTTAATAAGATTGAAGATCCTTCTAAAATATGACTTCTCCAATCTCACACCTTCTCTAACATCTCTTCAAGATGAATAGTAAATGTGTTTTCCATATGACAATTGCGGTACGCGTTCTTATATGAAGTATTGTTTAATGGGCGCGCATAACCTTATATGAATTATTATTCCGTCCGTTAGACGGGTTATGAAACTAGTTCTAGATGATCTTTGATAATCTTTGATCATGTATTTTGAAAACAATTCAAATTATGGTCTTCTTCCATTATTAGAATAGTTTTCTCTACTGTCTTAATGGCATAGGTTATTCTAAAATCAAAAGTTCTCTTTTGATAAACATCTCATTTGTCTATTTTAGGAATATTCCAATTTCCTAATTTTTTTCAACATTTCTGATTAATATGGCTTGTGAATTCTTCATTTTTCTTATTTTTCTTCTCTCTTTGAGGTAGACTTAACCAAATTTCTAAAAATTTTATCCATTAGTAATTGTCTATTAATGTTAAGATCTTTACCAGATATCTGTCAACATTTTACGCAATCTTACTGCCCTCTCACTCAACTACGGGTCTTACAGTTGCTACGCAACTTAGGTGATATTCTTGAAAAGATTTTAACAATAATATTTAATTACAAAGAGAGAAAAGCTTTAGAAGTTCAGTCAATCCCTAAGTCAAAGGAATAAGATAGAAAATAAACTTTAGGGTCTAGACTATTTGGAGAATAAAACTTCTAGTTGCAAAACAGAGTTTTATCAAAACATTGAATCTTCAAATCTAACAGTGGAAAAAGAGGAGGTATTAAAACGGGTGCGGTATTTTAGAATATTCCCTAACTTTTACTTCTCACTGGCTGACAGTGTACGTGTAGAAGAAACTTCTTTGTATTTATAAGAACATGCTAGCAAATTTAACTGTTTGTGCTAATGGAGGAAACAAGTTGAGTGCAACCTAAATCTGTTTGATTTGAAGTACGACTTGTTAATGATTGACTTCACTTGAGTTTGAGCTTAAGTTCAGTGATCTTAGTAAATGAACCTCAAAACTTGCTTAGAAAGACTTGAGCTCAACTTGGTAGTTTGATATATTTGAAACTGGATTTGAGGTTCAAGCTCAATTTAAGGAATGTACTAGGATTTGTAGGTAAGATTTTTGTATGGTTATATTATAATATTATATATTTTTTTATTACGCTTGAATAAAAATTCAAGTCTAACATTATCGGGCTCAAAGCTTGGCTTATTAAGTATTCAAATCTCAGATGGAGTTTGAGAGTTGATTAGTTCAGTTTAATAACAGTAAAATTAAACTTGAACTCAAATTGTTCAATAAGGGGCTGAACTTTTTTAAAAACCTAATTTGTGCACCAAAATTGTATGAGATACTTACCGCCTTTTTTAAACAAATATACCCACAATAATCATCGTTGCAGTCCGTTATTTGGTGAAGGGATTGTGAAAATCCTTGGTAAGCATACCAGCACCATTGGCAGTAGCATCCGAAAGATTGGCATATATATATATAATAAATTTTGAAAGAAGTACCCTATAACTTTGCTCGTTGCTCTGTTCGATCGAGGGCCGAAAATAGTGATGATAATTCAGATTTGAGCCCCGATTCGTGTGCATCGTTGCACAACCGTTGAGAGTTACTCATACCCCGGCCGGGCGGCAGCACATATATGTCCCAGCGTCTGCTTCATTTTTATGAACCGTTATATTTGTAAGTCTTGTTCTTTATGTAAAGCTAAGGGATCTGCCTAAGAAAATGTTAAAGTTAGGTGTCCTTGACTGGATTTTATCTATTTTCATATCTCACAAATTGCAATTTCATGTTTAAAATTTTTTATTTTAAAGTATTATGTGTCACAATTATTGAAAGCATTTCACAATTTGAGAAAGCAGCTTTATAATTGCATATATACGTGAATCCAATGCAATAGCATTCATAATGGTATATGGACAATATGCAAAAGACTACATACCTTAACAATTTAAAAGCTTTCCCTAACTCATAACCACACGATAATAATCCCGGAAAATATAGCAAAGAGAACAAGACTACAGAGTATTAATTAGAAACTAGATATCTCATATCTTCAAAAAGAACAGCGCAATAATAGTAAAAAGATTTGAACCATCCGGTGCTCCGAGCATATTATAAGACCAGCTGGTGCATGCCCACAAATTGGAGTACTAGTTTTCTTTTTTCCTCAAAGCAAAATTGGAGTACTACTAATTAGGTATTGTGGGGAAGATTTCTTTATTCCATCAACTAGGCACAAGCATTGAAGATAATATATCAATACTGCTGGTTGGGGAATGGGACCGAGGAGGCAACATATTTTTTGTGAAGGACAGTTTCTCCAATACCTTTAAGCTTTAAGCTTTCAGCTGTGGTATTGGTCTGAACATAATGGTGAAATTTAGAATAACATAGAACTTACGAGCTATATATATGTGTGTGTGTAATGCTCCAATTCAATCCAATCCAATGATGCTATATTGTACAACATCATGACATCAAACTCATCACTGTAGCAATACCAGACGCACTTTATTTCCATAAGGTGTTTGAACTTTGGAGTCGACATGTTTGAATAACACTGGGAGGAATCTTTTAGTTTCTTGTTAGAATAAATTTCACTTATGGTCCCCAACTTTATTATATTGTCCTAATTAGGTCCTTAATTTTTATTTTATCGTCTTAAAGTCTGCAACGTACCCAATTATGTTCCAATCATGGTTGTTCCATTACTTTTATGGTTATATTTGATGGAATCCCAATTACAAATACCAACTATATTTTCTACATTTCTTCTTCCTAAGCAAAGCACATTCAGACCTATAAAATTAAAACTCTAACCACCATCTCCCCTCTCCCCCCTCTCCCACAATCTTCTAGTCCCACTATTCCTCAATATCTCTCCTTGGCTTGTCAGATAATCCTCCTTTGAGGTCGCTTCTAAATCGGATCTATTCATGGGTCTAATGGCTACTAATTTCAACAAAAACCCTTGTTTCGCCACTAGAGAGCATTGTTGAGATTTCTTCTTTCACATCATCTTATAGATGCAATTGAAGTATTGAGTAGCAGAAGGGAACCTGGGCACGATGTAAGGCAACACAGATATGGAGAAGTAGCCACAAAATCATCCATGAAGACATGAAATTGACTGGGTCTGAAGCAATAGAGGTCGATCAAGGTGACTGATTCAAGGTTCATTGTGGTGCTCGATGTCTCCGCTGACTGTCCCATCGTTGATCTTCATCGACCTTCCCCTGCACCCATGATTCGGCCCTCTGCCACTGTCCCAACGCTCTCTATGGCCTTCCTTTTCACTGTCCCAACATTCTCCATTACCGGTTTGGTTCCCAGGACTACCATCGCCAGTGTGGCAACAAATTTAGGAATGAAGACAAAAATGATGCCTGAGGATGAGCAGATAAAGGCATCAGTGAGATCTTTGTAATCGGTCAAATTAGTTCTCAACTACAAGCATTGGGGCTAGGAGTCGTTGGAGTAAGGAGGTATTGGGGCATAGACCGTTGAAAATTTGGGTATGATAGCGAAATAGGCATTGAACTGCAGTGGCCATCGAGGTAGAGAAGACAAATTTATGAGTTTAAGGGAAGGGCCATTTAAAAGGCTTGGAAGGGTTTATGGGCTCGGGTTTATGAAAATGGTGGTAAATTTGCTGACTTCAAGTAGCAAATGGGGACGAGGATATGGGGATGTGATCTCAATTAAATAGGCTGGGATGTGGTGGCAAGAGATGGTAAAGGATGGACAAAAAAGGAGATGATGGTTGTAATAACCGTAAATTTATTAGTTTGAGGGTTATTTGAGTGGGAATAAAAAAAATGTAAGATCAATATTGAAATTTATTACAGAAATTCTGTTAAAATTAGCCATAAAAATGATGAAATGACCATAATTAAGATAAAAATAGAGAGATTAGGAACTTTAAGAGAATAAAATAAAGATTAGAGACTTGTTTAAAATAACGTATTAAAGTTAAGAACCATAAATGAAATTTATCCTTTCTTATTGTTGTCGCTGTCTTGTTATTTGTGTCATTGAATACGTAACAGCATTTAACTCTACATGTAACGTAGACCGGTAGACGTAGCCAGTCACTATAATAATCTGCACGCTATTTTGTTTTTCTCTCATTAAGACCAAAGCGGCCGCAGGAAATAAAAAGGATCCCGGAGAAGGTTCTTTTCTTCCAGCAGTACCGTATGATCTTGGTAGACCGTAGAGAAAAAATGTTCTCCAGCTATTTTAACAATTTACACAAGCACAATACTACTGAAAGCTGTACTGATACGTAAAATTATGTTTAGAGATCAAATTAAAGCATGCGTGTACACGATGATATTTTTTTAGCCCAAGACGTCTTAGTATTTATTTAGCAGTTCTGGATTCCAGTTGATTTAAAATGGAAGAATTATAAAATGCTCAAAATTATAATCATCTCCTCCTGTTTCCAAAACTTCTTAAAAACTCTATTATATATTAATAAACTTATAGTTACCTCTTTCATGCCCATTTTGAAGATAAAAATTAATGGATTAATTACACTTTGAGGCTCTAGCTTTTAGTTATTAATTAAAAAATTATCCTTAACATAAAAATTACTTCATAAATTGTATTTTTTGAATGACAATATATTTTCATATGTTGATCATTTTTCCTTAATTATTTTATGTTCATTTTTAATTATACTTTTTAATCTATGTACTTATTCTTTTGTATATATTTTCAAATTTTTAGTTCCTTTAATTGAGAATATCTTTGCTTTTTTTTAAAAAATTGGATATTATTCTCAATTTCTTTTCATCCTCACATTTTTCAAAATTTATTAGGGTAGCTATTAAAGCTAAGGACCATGATCTGATAATGTGTGATTAGCGTGACATGTCGGTTACTATAACTGTCATCCTATTAGGATTATTCTAAAGCTAAAAGAAGAAATTATAATTAAGAATTATTCTTCAAATAAGATGAAAAATTTAAAATCATTTTCATTTGAATTAATAGATGACAGTGATTTTCTTTGGATTTTTATATTAATATTTTTTTATTAATTAATCACTTTTTAAGAATATCATATTTAACAAAATGGTTATTAATTTCCTTAAATTAAAAAAATACATAGAAACCATAATTTTAGTTAATTCTTTTACAATTAAAACTTGAAAACTAAAAAGAAATTTTTTATTTTTCAATCAACATCATATGTAGAAAATTAATTACTATTGCTGACATTGCATATTCTAGTGTTAGCATTTACCTTACAAAACAATTAATTTAATTTCAATCAAAATTGAGCAACTAACCATCCTTTCCTTATTTTTTAAGTTGAAATAAAAAATTATAGAAACACCTTTAATTCCTATTTACATATTAACAAGAAAAGAAACTGCAATCGTAATAAGTTTTATTGAAGTATCTATAGCTATTTCCTTCTAAACACTACGACGTTTAAAAGCTATGATGGTTTCTAATGCATTATTTAGTTAAGTGAATTAATAATCTTAGAAATTAATTAATAAATTAATAACTATATAAATATAAAATTACAACAAAATGATCAACGGTTCACTAATTCAAACGAGATGGATTTAATAGTTACTATAACAATTTTTGAAAAAAAAAATGGACGAAAAGAAAGTGGCAGTCAATTTCAAAAATAAAAAATAGCATTTTTAATTTGAGGTAAATATAAAAATAAAAAATTAGTGCTGATAATGAAAACTTTTCTATAAGGTATAGCCTTCTTTGGGCCGGGCAAGCGCCCATCATGGCCATAGTCAAGCCTTGAATAATGCCCTTTGGACTTTATTCCAGGATAATTTTCCTCTTTTGAATTTGTATTAGTATGGTTTTGTTTTCATCTAAAGGCTCTTCACATCACGCACTTGTCCGAGTAAACTTTTCTTATTTCAGGATAAGGCCCTGGTAAGATTGGGGGTGGAATGAAACGTTTTAGAAACACATTCATTTCTACTCAACCAAAGGAGCTAGAGTGTTGAGATGAGGAATGTAAACCACTGTAAATGCCAATTATTGTGAGCTGCAAGAAATTAAAAGAAGAAAGCCATGATTCAAAGAATAGGAAAGTTGATAGCGAAAGAGTTGGATAAAAATTTCCCCAAACTTCCAACAAACACTGATATTGTCAGAATAGGGGCATCTAGGGCATAGTTAGTTTGACAAGCAACCATGAGAAGCTATAGCTTAACAGCGATTGGGAGAGCATTAAGCAAATACTTATACAAAAAAAAAAAATTGCTAAAATAATTGGGGAACGTTTTGCAATAAAACTAGATAGGTATGAAGTCATGAGGAAACCGCAGATGGACATCCATTGATGGTGTTATTGAAAATTCCGGTCACCAGAAGTGGTGGCATCTGCGACTGAAGAAAAAGATTTCCATCCGGGTTGCCAAGCGCTTTATTATTATTATTATTATTATTATTCAGAATCATTTATAAGTAGAAATTTGAGAGTTTGTAGTATTTACGGAGAAGTATCATGTAAGTTATAGGGTAAAAAATTAGTATTTATAGGATAAGAAGAATGAAAAATGTCAATCTTTTCAGAATTTAAAATTAAAGACTATTAAACTAGCATGTTATGGTATTATAAAAGAATTAATGGAAGCTAGATTCAAATTCTAAATCTTCACCAAGATCCCGTAACGGAAAACAATGACAAGATGAAAACCGAAAACAAAAGAAGAGGAAACAAGCTTCGAGAAGAATTAATAACAAGTGTCCAAGTACTCTTTTTTTTTTATTTTATTTTTTATAAAGTAGTATCAAAAGAAAATTGCTAGTGTATATCTTCGAGTTTCGATGTTGGATCCAGGAAAGCTCCATGGGCGTGACATCATTAATTTGCTATATATATGTGTGGGTGTGTGGGAGACTTTTATATTTCTCCTTCAGACACAAATCCAACCAATCAGATATGGGGTCTGAGTCTCACTCTATGGTTCACATTCTCATGGTCTCTTTCCCTGGCCAAGGCCACGTCAACCCCCTTCTCCGCCTCGGCAAGCTCCTTGCTTCCAACGGCATGTTCGTCTCCTTCACCGCTGACGACTTCACCGGGAGAGACATGATCAAGGCCAGCAACATAACGCCCCACGAACCCATCCCCGTCGGCGACGGCTTCGTCTCCTTCGAGTTCTTCCCCGATGGCTGGCAGGAGAACGATCCCCGCCGTGCAGACCTAGAACAGTACATGAACCACCTCGAAACCGTCGGCAAACAAGCCGTCTCCCAAATGGCTCGCCGCCACTCAGACCAGAAACGCCCCGTTTCCTGCCTCATCCACAACCCCTTCATTCCTTGGGTTTCCGACGTGGCGGAGGAATTTGGCCTGCCGTCTGCCGTGCTCTGGGTCCAATCATGCGCATGCTTTGCCGCCTACTATTCTTATCTTCATGGGTTGGCTCAATTTCCCACTGAATCCCACCCGGAAACTGAGGTCCGTCTCCCCTCCATGCCTGTCCTGAGGCACGACGAAGTTCCTAGCTTCTTGCATCCGTCCACGCAGTACCCTTTTTTGGCAAGAGCTATTCTCGGACAGTTCAAAAGCCTCAGCAAGATTTCTTGTGTTTTGGTAGAAACTTTCCAGGAGCTCGAACCGGAAATTGTCGACTACATGTCGAAGCTCTGTCCCATCAAAACCGTTGGACCGCTGTTCAAATACCCAGTTGTACAGACCGCCGCAGTCCGAGGCGACTTCATAAAAGCTTCCGAAGGCTGCATCGAGTGGCTCGACACAAAGCCGGCCTCGTCTGTGGTTTACGTCTCGTTCGGAAGCATTGTCTACTTGCAGCAGGAGCAAATTGACGAGATAGCTTATGGGCTGTTAAACGCCGGTGTTTCGTTCCTCTGGGTACTGAAGCAACCTCGCCAATCGTTGGGGCTTAAGCCGCTTGACCTGCCGGAAGGCTTCTTGGAGAAAGTCGGCGATAAGGGGAAGGTGGTGGATTGGAGTCCGCAGGAGAAAGTTTTGGCTCACCCGTCGGTGACTTGCTTCGTCACTCACTGCGGTTGGAATTCGACAATGGAAGCGCTGACGTCGGGAGTGCCGGTGGTGGCGTTCCCGCAGTGGGGCGATCAGGTGACGGACGCTTTTTATTTGGTGGATGTGTGGAAGGTTGGGGTGAGGATGGGCAGGGGAGAGATGGATAAGAGAATTGTCCCGAGGGACGAGGTGGAGAATTGCCTTCGTCAAGCCACCGAGGGGCCCAAGGCGGAGGAGATAAAGCGTAACATATTGCGGTTGAAGGAAGCAGCGTTGGCAGCTGTGGCGGACGGTGGTCCCTCCAGAAAAAATGTGCATAGCTTTGTTGATGAGGTGAAGGCAATGAGCAGAAAGAATCTACCTGTCCAGGTTGAGGTTTAGCCGCCTGAAGTGGGGAAGACCAAACTGAGATGGTTAGCTTGATTTGGTCGAAAACGTCAAAACCTTTTCCACACGTGTTTAAAGAGAGGTTGATATGGTCGGGTAAGTCGAAAGATCTAAGACACAATTCTGCGACTTATGTGCCTATTCCGGTCGTATGATTGGGAGACGTCGCGCGCTTTCTATTTTTCAGTAATCCTAAAATAAATGAATAACCAGAGTAAAGCTGTTTAATACTGGGCAATTTTACCGATGGAAGAACATAAGACTGCCTTGTTGTTCAACCTCGTATGATACTTATGAAATCCTTACTTGTAAATATTTTTCGGTATTGAATTAAATAAAATAAAATAAAGCCTTTTAAATCAGCAATCTTGTTTGTTACCACAAAGTAAACATAGTAAATCTTTTCGTAGTTGCAGCAGTGTACCTCTTCATTTTCGCCGTCTTAGGCTTTTAATTTTTTTTTTTTTTATAAATTACGCATTTATACAACAAAAGGCAAAAGGGGCCCTTTAGGGATTACAAGCGTTTAGATGATTAGAAGTTATTGGAATCCAAGCTCCCATTACATCTGACAAAACAAAATCTTCGAAGGTGCTTTTTGACATTAAGATAAGCTATTAATGTTAGAGTTTTGAGTTAAAAATTAAAATTTAACTAGTCATAAGAGTTTAAGGTAGAGTGAGAAATTTCTACTTTTATTTCTAAGATCTCAAGAGTCATGATATTTGAAGCTGAAATTTCTTTTTTCATTGAGCAAAAATTTTTCTTCCTTCAATTTGAGTAAGGATTTGAAGATGTTATCTGTATAATTGAAATTAAACATCATAATTGAAAAGTTTTAGGATTGCTTGAAATTCTAGGGGTTTGGCCGAATTTGGCTGTGTTGCTGGGATTGATAAGGTAATAAATTTAGGTGGGTCTAGGTATAAGTCCTTTGGGTCGACAATTTTGGAGAAAAATGAATCTTCATTATCTAGCTTGGGTTTAAACGATGGTAAATGTGATCTAGTGATGGATGGATCTAAAAATAAGGTTGAGAAAAATCCTTTAGATGTTTCATTGGAAGGGTATGATGAAATTGCTTTAAATATTTTAGAGAATTTAGATTAGGCTAGACTCTTGATTAATCGTGGCCTAATATGGCTACAGGATGTCAAGGGCCTTAGAAAAGAATATATTAAATTAAAAATTTAGTAGTGGTCGTAACCTAATGTGACTATTGGATGTGAGGGTCTTGGACAAAAAATATGTATTAAATAAAAGATGTATGTAAATTTCAATTTTAAGATTTCAATTTAAAATGATTCTTAAAGTTCTTTTGTAACAAAGATTTCTCCTTCCAATTATACATTGCATTATAATTCTAAATATCAACATTAGTACTTTTGGATAAATAGTAACTCGGCTTTGGGCTGATTGAGCACAGTTGGTTTTTAGCTATGGTTCAGCAGTTTTTTTTTTTTTTGCTTTTTTTATGATAGGATTTGCTCTTTTTTTAGTTTTATCTCATTTCGTAAGACGCTTACCTTTATGAGGGCCTAGGTTACAATTTTTCCAGTTTTCATCTGTCTCACATTTTTTTTTGTTAAAACATGATTTCATTTCCAAACTTTCTAATTTTTTTTTTTACCTAAATTATGTCCATGTTACATTTTAGTCCCTGAATTTTATAACTATTTAATTAAATATTCTATTTGTTCTCTTGGCCCCCAAGTTTTTCTTTTTATTGTTTTTTATGTACTATCTTCTAAACTAAGATATTGGTGACCATAATTTGTTTATTTTTTAGTTAAAATTTGTTTATTTTTTAGTTAAACCATTTTTTATCTTCATTAAGTCAATTGTTAAATCCTTAATGCCTAAAATTTTTCCATTTTTTTTGTCTTGATCCAACTTTTTTTTTATTGATTTTCTTTATTGTTTTTTCTAAAATGAAGTTTTAATCATTATTTCTATCATTATTCTTTCATAATTGATTATTAAAATTTGTAGCATCAATTATTTATTTCAAGCTCTATAGTTTAATAAAGCAATTTGGTCCATAATTGTTAAATTTGAGAGTAAATTTTTATAGATAAATTTTTCATCGATATTAAAAATTAAATTTTTTGTTAATAAGAGATGAAAATTTTTATTGAATTGTTTTTAATTAATAGATCAAATATGCATTGTTTCAAAGTATATAACATATTATATGTCACACTGTTATTATTAAAATTTATTATAAAAAATATCCACTACAATGTGCAGGTCACCAAATCTCTCCATTTGTTTTCTTGGTCTATAATCTTTTTGTCATTTTTTATTGTCTTCTAAAGCAAAATATTAGTAACCATGATTTGTTTATCTTATGTTTCTCATAGTAACATTTTCTACTACAGCTTCTATCTAGCAAGATGTGAATATTATTTTGTTTCAAAATTACAAGGGTTGAAACTTGAAACCATATTTTTTTTGTTATATCAAGTCTTTACACCTTTCCACAAATTTATGTAATGATAGTATGAACCGCCGCAATGCGCGGCCTCCATGCATCTCGTATATATTAAGTAACAATTTACTTTTCTTGTAGGTCTACAGGAACATGATTTTGAGACAATCATGAATAGTAACTGACCCAGTTATGGGTGAAAAAGGACTGGACTTTTTTCGGGTAGCTCGAGTTAAGAAATTTTGAGTCGGGTTTATTTGAGTTCGAGTTCAAGCTTGAGCAAAAAACTGGGCTCGAGCAATATTTGAGCTTTAGCTCAAGCTTAAAGAAACCCTGCTCTATAAGCTTGCGGGCCTAACAGACCTTACTTTCTAATCTTTCCCATCAAAACCCTAATTCTTTACATAGTTACACGCAATCTATTTCCTCCTCTGCCTTACGGCCTCACCCTGCACGATTAATGCATCCGCCTACCCAGTCGGCCACCATTAAAGAGTGAAGCCATGACGACAACGAAAGCCCAGGAGCCAAGGTTGATGATGATCGCTGAATTTGCCATCAATGATAGCCACACCCAAAGTCCAGCCTACACATCAGACACAGGGGGCACAAATTGACGCCCCAAGTAGACAGTGTCCAACTTGCATAGAGAAAGATGGAGACCTAGGGCGACAGCTCTAGCAAGAAGCCCTAGCTAGCAAGTCTCACCTAGGTTTTCTAGCCGCCACCATCGAACTTCTTGCCGTTAAAACCTCGACCATGAGCTCCTGTAGTTGGAATGGGTCTGGGATTGAAGGATGAAGCTAAGGACATCTTCCTAAGTCTAGAAATCGATGAGGGCAACCAACAAAGGTTGCGGTGGCTCCTCAATCAATGTCTTGAGGAAGATGATGACTCATTTATAACATTTACAAAATCATGCTAAAATGGAAAAGGATTAGAAAGTCTGTGATAGATTCTATTATTTTCTTTTCTCTAGTTATCTATGTAGGAAATTACATATTTATTCTCTATCTTTTACCTAAGTTGCAAGTATGATACTAAAGATTTATTTGTGCCATTCGATCCTAATGAGCCTTCGAGTGGAGTTTGAGCCTAAAAAAATTGGGTTTGTGCAATTCGAACTTGAACCTAGGTAGTACTAAATGATAAAATGGCCTGGCTCGAGCTCAGCCTAACCCATTTCAACCCTTAGGCCTAGTTAGGATATGCCTAAAATAGAAAAATGAGAAAAAATGATAAAAAAAAAGTTCCTATAATATCTCACCTTGTCTTTTTAGTCCTCAAACTTTTCTTTCAAACAAATAAATCCCCAATTTGTAGTATTGGTGTCCCTAAGATATTGTTTTTTTGTCTTCCCATGCCATAAATTTTGCTAATTTATAATCAAGTATCCAAACAATAAATTACCGCCATAACATAAGGCTGATCCACCGAGTAGATTATTCTAAAACCAAGTTTTATTTTCATTTTTATGTCTTAGCTACGTCTTCGTTTATGTAAATCCCTGATTTTTGCGGAGATTCTGCTCCATTTGTAAATTAACGAGCCCTTTAAATTTTAGCAAAGCATGAATTATGCTTAAATATTTCCACCGTCGGAGTTTGTCATGGTCCTTGGATACTCTTGTAAAGTCGTAGAACCTGATTCGCTGATAAGTAATAATCGCTACCCCAACAACTTGGGATGATCGGGCACGATGAGTCGATGAACCTACCAAATGTCATCCTCGCTTCCAGCAAAAGTTTCAAGTAGATTATTAATTAATCCCTGCGTAAACCCTAAGAGCGGCCTGAAGAATCTGCGCCCGGTTCTATTCTGACAGCGGAAACTGAAAGTTGAAGATGGCCTTCTCCGAGTTCAGGCCTCTGGACGAGAACTCGCTGCTCGACTACATCAAAGCGACGCCGCCTCTCTCCTCTAAGATCGGCGACAAGTTCGACGGCTTGACTATCAAGGAAGTTGGGGATGGCAACCTTAATTTCGTCTACATCGTCGTCGGCGCTTCTGGTTCCTTTGTCATCAAACAGGTACAGATTTGCTCCTTTAGTTGTTTTCAACATTAAAGAAATGAATTGGTCCCCTGTTTAAATCTGCTTTCTTTCTTCCATCGTTTGTTTTCTGCTGCTTTATCGATCGAGACTTGAAAATGAAATGGATTGCGTCACCCTCCAGCTTTGCTTGTCGATGAATTCCATCTATTTATTTGCTTATCTTACTCCACGTATAAATATTGTATAGCTGGCCCCTAGCCCAGGAAACGGATCACCGACCATTGATGGCTGTTATCGAACCAGTCACTATTATGGGCATCGGTTCTTCCATTGATTGGTTGATTCATTTCTTTTACCCTGCGTTGCACCCTCGCCAACATTGGACAAGTTAAATTCTGTCTGTGTTTACTTCGGAAGTTCCATACCTACTTCCTCATGGCATTATCGAAGTGTCACTCAAGGATTAACATTGTGGTTTCAGTAAATAGTTACTCTGCCTTTTGCTATTCAGGCGCTTCCATACATTCGTTCCATTGGGGAGTCATGGCCAATGACAAAGGAAAGGGCATATTTTGAGGCGTTGGCGCTGAAAGAGCATGGCCAATTGTGCCCCCAACATGTTCCCGAAGTTTATCATTTTGATCGTACTATGTCCCTGATTGGTATGCGTTATCTTGAGCCTCCCCATATCATCCTGAGAAAGGGGTTGATTGCCGGAATGGTGTATCCATTGCTGGCAGAACACATGGCAGAATACATGGCCAGGACCCTTTTCTTCACTTCCCTTCTATACCGTTCCACAACTGAGCAGAAGCGCGCTGGTAACTAATCATCTAAATTTCTGAAATTTACAATGTGGTTTGATGAAAAATTTTTATTAGTGCTGGAACATATTTGAATATGTGATATATTTGGACTATGCTGAACTAAGCCATCATGTAAGGTTTAACATTATCCATCAGCACAAGGGTGAATGTTTCCCGGAACATATGTTTCTTTTCTTGGTGGGGTTAAAAGGGTTTAGCCTGAAGTTCAGCTTACAGCTAACTATTTCACTGAGGAATTTACAAAAGTAGCATCTAAGAGATGCTTTTCAGAGAAAGGTTCATGATAAAGAAACAACTCCAACTTGTGTGTCTGTGTGTACACACACACAGACACAACCACACATATTCAAGGATGAGATTAATAATACCCTTTTTTGGAAGATTTAAAAATGCAAGAAGTGCTTCCAATGAGATTAATGGCAAGTTCCTGGTTATCCAAAGACTGTTTGATGGTCTAATGTCATGATGGAAGAAAATGATATTTGCAACATCACGTTGCTTTGTAGCCTATATGTTGAATTATGTTGGAACTTTTAGTCATGTGACACATACTTGTGAGCTTGTAAGTTCTTTTATATGTTATCTAGCTGTTTTCCCTTGCTATTAGCGCAATTTTTAAGTAAATCTTCACCACCATTTTGCGCTTAGTGGCTCTAATATATTTGTGATAGAAATCTGAGTCATGATTTTTCAAGATCTTAGATGAATATTTGGCATCAGCTTGACTCTCTCTCTCTCTCTGTAGGGTTGTAGCTTCAGAGTTCAAAATCCATTCATTTCCATGAAAACCTTTTCATTAATGATATTTAGTTTTGATGGCGTTCCTAATTGTGAGAATGTTTTGCTAACTCAGACTGAATCCAATGGTTTATGCAGTTGCTGAGTTCTGCGGAAATGTGGAGCTTTGCAGGCTCACCGAACAGGTTGTATTTTCGGATCCTTATAAAGTATCACAGTTCAACCACTGGACTTCTCCGTATCTGGATCATGATGCTGAGGCAGTCCGGAATGATAACTTGTTAAAACTTGAAGTAGCTGAACTGAAATCCAAGTCCGTTCTCCTACTAAAGCCATTTAGAACCAATTTTCTTTTTGTTGGTTTAATGTTGTCACAGAGTCAAATGAAAAAGGTACACACTACTAACATTGTTGATGTGCCTCTCTGCCAGATTCTGTGAAAGTCCTCAAGCCTTGATACATGGAGATCTACATACTGGTTCTATCATGGTTACCCATGACTCAACTCAGGTTATAGATCCAGAATTTGCTTTTTATGGGCCGATGGGGTTTGACATTGGTGCATTTATCGGAAATTTGATTTTGGCATTTTATTCGCAAGATGGGCATGCCAATCAGGAAAATGACCGAAAGGTATGGTCTGGTCTAATGCCCTTCATTCTTAGTCCTTACAATTTTCATTGTTTAGACCATCATTCTTCGTTCAATTGCCTTGTTCGACACCAATGTGGCCTTTTTGGTTACTTGATAAGGACTTTTCATCATCTTGACCCTTTTCCTTCTAGATGCTGTTATGGCTTCCTTCACCTTCTGTTTCCTTTTTCCTGGGCAATATGTACTATGAGCACAAAATGTTTCTTCTTTGATTCCTCGTAAGTGTGTTTGTTGCCTCCACTGAGCAGTTTACTGTGATGCTTATGTTTAATCTATTTTGACAATTTGCTCAAAATACATGATCTGGTGTATTAAGCATGACTAGCAATTAGGAATAAATGGAGACGAACTCCTCCGGAACTCAGAATTTGGTGACTTCCACTCAATTTAATCCTTCGTCAAATTACACCTGTTACCTCTGTTCATGATGCCTCCAGTCTTTCACATACATATTCTCGTGAAGGTTTTTCTTTTCCATTTTCTTAATGCTAACACCTTGGAGACTCGTCATCTTACTATTTATTGATGAATTGGAGTTTCCATATCTTAGTATTACTTGAACATGCAGACATACAAGGAGTGGATACTGAAAACAATTGAAGATACCTGGAATCTTTTCCAAGAGAAATTTACTGCTCTTTGGAATAAGCACAAGGATGGAAATGGTGAGGCATACCTCCCCGCAATTTATAGCAACCCTGAGCTTCTGCAGCTTGTTCAGGGAAAGTACATTAAAGATCTATTCCATGACACCCTTGGATTCGGTGCTGCCAAAATGACAAGGTCAGATACCAGTGCCTCTAACATTCTTCTTGAAACCAAACACTGGGAATTTCCTGTTCAGTGTGAACTGGGAAATGTGTTTTGAAGCCTGAGAATTGGGCCTTCTACATGATCCCATGAGCCCTGAATATTAAAACATCCAATTTACTCAGAGAGAAACAGAAGAGGGAAGGAGGTTGTTTGGGGGGAGGGGGAATGCTTCACGATACTAAAAACTGCAAAATGCTTGTATAGCAAGTCCTAACTGTGTATATTGTCATTTACAGAAGAATTGTGGGTGTAGCGCATGTGGAAGATTTTGAGTCAATTAAGGAAGCTAGCCGAAGAGCAAACTGTGAGCGGCAGGCTCTCGAGTTTGCGAAGATGCTTTTGAAGGGGAGGCGAAAATTCCAAGCAATGGGTGAAGTTGTTTCAGCCATTAAGCAATTCCACACATGACAGGGTCTTATGAGACGAAGATGGGAGTGTTCCAATATTGGCATCTGCATCCGAGGAATATGTTCTTCAGATTCTGTGAAGCGAACTGGATATACATACATACATGTAATGCAAATATAGTGCTTGCTCGCCCTTTTTCTTTTTGTCTGTAACCGCAGAAGAAACTGAGCTATCTATGGAACTTGTGAATTGTGTGATCAGTGTCTTCGGCCCCTGGAGGTATTCTCAGTTGGCTTGGATTTGGCACTGGCTGGATTGTTAGCCACTTGTATGTCTATATTTATTCGTAAAATTGTGATGAAAACAATTACAATATGCATAAAGAAAGATTTATGGTAAACTGGATAAGTGTATTTAATTTTGTTTTCCATTTCAAAATCGAAGATTAATACTTTGTTATCCGTGATTGTGCTTTAAACGTTGGCCTTTTGTTTTTCTTTAATGGTGAAATGTTTATTAAGTACTTTGTTTCAGTAGATCCAAAAGTATTCCACTCGGCGATCCGATAAGAGTTTCACTGGGGAGTATGGTTAGTGGATAAATGGGCAACAATTTGACATAAAATTATAGATTCATTGAGCCGTGCTGGAGATCGCTTGCATAACTGGAGTGTACCAGGCATACTATTGATTCCTTCCACGCAGAGCTTTTGGGTTTACATTGCCCAATGGTTGAACTTCCCATCTAAGGCCCAATTAGTTAGCGTAAAGTTAAATTAATCTAACGAAATTTGTATGTGTTTTTGGAGCTACAGCTAGGAAGTTAAGGATAAAAGTTTGTTGCCTTGAAAAAACTGTCAGGAAAAAAAAACGCAGTTAAGGATACTGACTCCAATATGGGCTTAAATCAACGCATGTAATAAATAACTTGTTTTCACTTTTTATGTGTTTTTTATATGAAATTAATATCATTTGAAAGTTAATAATATACACATTGAATAATATTTTTATAGCATATTTAAATTATTATTAATTTTTCTTTATTCTTTTTAGGTCTAGTGAGTGAAAAATTAACAAAAATTAAATAAATTATTAGAAAATGTTACTCAAAGGATTATTGTATTTATATAGTACTCCTATTAGTTTTCGAATAATATTAGTTTCAGACAAAAAATTTTAAAAACAAAAATAATTTATTTTTAAATTTAATTAACTTAATACTACCAAATGTGTCTAAATTAGAATAAAAATGAAAATTAAATTATTTTGAATTATACCAACTATGTCTAAATTAGTATAACAAAACTTTTAAAGTGACCAAATTAATGTTTGATTTAAATAAGATCTATCGTTTTTAGTAAAAAGAGAGTTGAATAGAACTAAGAAAACTACCATTCACTACATAATTAATGTCATCGGATCTTGACACATTAATTTCAGAACGCATGGAGCCCGTCCCAAAATAATTGTCAAGAAAACAACAACTAACAGGTTTAAAGAAACCACAAACAATAAATGCATATTTCATTGGTTAAATCAAGTACCATATCAATTGGGGCCCGGGACCGCCTCTTCAATCATGTCCTGGTTCTCCTCGACGAAGACTCCGCTGTTGGAGGGCTTGACATTATCGCCGGCCAATGATGCAGAGAGAGTCCCCAAGTCGCGGCACCACTCTATCCATGGCCGTCGATTCCTGACAGAGGGCACAGCAGGGGGAGGGATACGAGAGCTAGCCCAACGTTATCTCCGCTCGTAGAAGACCTTACTTTTGAACTAAAAGAAACACGAGAGGGTGGAAGATCCATACTTGTCATCGGTTGAAGACGGGAAAGGAACTTGACGTTGTCCGCACAACAGCATCAAGCTAGTTTAACTTTAAGTGCTCTCAAACGAACGGAAGGGTGTGAAATGACTGTGAGAAGACGGAATTCCAAGGGGCTATTGCTTCGGACGAGGTAGTGCCACGTGGTGCACTCTGGACCGTAGGACTAGCAACCGCTTCGATTGAGGAGTGCAAAACTACCCGGGTCAGCATAATAGGCGGTAGTGGGCGACTGGGCGGCGCACGTTGAGAGCACAAACCGCAACGGACGGAAGCTACCTATTAACTGCCAATGAGATTTGATACTGTTTGCTATAGCGGACATACGTTAAGGGTGATACATACAAATCACATACTGGATATGTATAAATTTGATATATAAAGAAAGTGAGAGATATATGTAAATAATATGTAACATAAGCATAAATAAGATCACAGATATGTTAAGGGTTCAACCTCTCATTAAAACAAGTGTGAACGAGTCAAATCTCGTTTTCCTAAAAAACTGAAAATATGTACAAATCAAATGATAGATATATATGAAATTCAATGTATAAAACAAGTTATAGATATGTACAAAATATGTGACATATATATACAAGTGAAATTAGAAATATATTACAGATGTGTAAGTAAATAAACTTTTACGTATGAATAATAATGTATTCGGCATTGTTTGTACAAATGGGTTTATTCTTTTATACATATGTGATTATATGTTAGTATGATTCTGTTTATTTATTTATCCACATTATAATGTATATTAAAAATGTTAATATATTATTGTGTACGCATTTAAGTTCATGATGTTGTTTGTATTATACATTTGCATGTGTGTGTGTCTGGAAAAATATAAGGATCAATTTGAAAAAAATTAGAAAGATCAGTAAAAAAAAGATAGTTTCTTCCCGAACCTCTCAGCCGCCGGCCTGCCACCAAAATCTCTCTCGCTCCCCAAGCGCCGCCCAATTCCTCCGCCACGTCTTCGCCACTCATCTCCCTCTCCGATGGGAACGAAAAGCCAGCCGTCTTCCATCCGTCACGTCTCCGCCTCTCATCTCTTTCTCCGACGGAAACGCTGTTCTTCTTGCCTCGTCTTTGAAACTGGCTTTCTGACAACCGCTGCTCGCAGGTTCGCCTGAGGACCGCGCCGACGCTCGTCTGTGGCTTGTTGGCGCCTTCCCCGTCAAGAATCAAATCCGATTAGTGTTTGTGAGCAAGGAGGCAAGTAGGATCGGTGGCAACTCGGGGTAGTGAGAGATGAGTTGGATACGGTGGAAATTTTCAAATTTAAAAAAAATAGTAAGATAATTTTGCCTACAAATCAATTATCAGGGGCCAAAATGCGCATTTGGTCCCTCAACTTGACCAACTATAATGAGTTAGTCCTTTGTCTTTGACTCAGTGTGAGTTAATTCCTTAATTTTACAAAATTTGACGAGTTCCGGCAAGGCACTCGAACAGACAAACAAGCAGTCATGTTCAAATCGAATCAACAGATCCCTTCAGCTTCTTCATGTTTGGATTCGCTGCCGAATCGCCGAATCTTACTGCAAAACCTACTCTGCCGCCCTCAACACCTTCAACCGAACTTTTGGGGATTTTGAACCTTCCGTCGCCCTCAATGCCTTCCGCTGAATTGCCGCTGCCTTTGTGACCTATTTCTTCCCAACACTCGGTTGAGGCTTCACTAAATTGTTAGACATTAGGGATCGTCTGCCTCATTTGTGAAGATCACTGGCAAACCACGAAAGCATGTCTCCATCACAGCCGTTTCTGTGACCAATCTCTTCCCTACACTCCATCGAGACTTCACAGAATTGTGCAACATTAAGGATTGTCCAATGCCTTCACGAAGATCGCTACTTGATTGTCTGTTGCCTGATTTCTTCCCTACCCCTCTCCTTACTCGACGAACAGGTAAACTTGAACAGACAAACAAGAGCCTTCATTCGTTTTAATTTTTAATCCACTTCCTCACCTAACAGACGATGTTTTCCAAGCTAGTTGCTTTCCGTTAGAAGATGGACTAAACCATTTAGTTTAGTAAAGTTTGTGGACTAAAACGCTAAATCTATAAAGTAAAATGACTAACTCACACTGAGTCAAATAAAAAGGACTAACTCGCTCGAGTTTGTCAAGTTTGAGAACCATATGCGCATTTTGGCCATTATCAGCCGCATATTTGACTAACGCATATGTCTCAACTTTTCATACTGTTGGACTCGGATACTTCTATTCCCTACAACTTGGGATGGTCCAGGTTCGATGAACCTCCAAAATGTCGTCCCCTCTTCACTATCCTGGCTCGCTTCCAATAAAGTTTCAATTTATATTATTAATCCCTGCACAAACCTAGAAGCGGCCGGAAGAAACTGCTCCCGGTTCTATTCTAACAGCAGAAGCTGAAAGTTGAAGATGGTCTTCTCCGAGTTCAGGCCTCTGGACGAGAACTCGCTGCTCGACTACATCAAAGCGACACCGTCTCTCTCCTCTAAGATCGGCGACAAGTTCGACGGGTTGACTATCAAGGAAGTTGGGGATGGCAACCTTAACTTCGTCTACATCGTTGTCGGCGCTTCTGGTTCCTTTGTCATCAAACAGGCACAGATTTGCTACTTTTGTTGTTTTCAACACTAAAGAAATGAATTGGGCCTCTGTTTAAATCTGCCTTCTTTCTTCCATCGTTTGTTTTCTGCTGCTTTGTCGATTGAGACATGAAAATGAAATGGATTGCGTCACCCTCCAGCTTTTTTCTTGTCGATGAATTCCATCTATTTATTTGCTTATCTTACTCCGCGTATGAATATTGTATAGCTGGTCCCTAGCTCAGGAAAGGGGTCACAGACTGTTGATGGCTCTTATGGGACCAGTCACTCGTATGGGCATTGGTTCTTCCATTGATTAGTTGATTCATTTCTTTTAGCCTCCATTGCACCCTGGCCAATACTGGACAAGTTAAATTCTGTTTGTGTTTACTTCGGAAGTTCCATACCTACTTCCTCATGGCTTTATCGAAGTGTCAATCAAGGCTTAACATAGTGGTTTCAGTAAATAGTTACTCTGCGTTGTGCTATGCAGGCGCTTCCATACATTCGTATGATTGGGGAGTCATGGCCATTGACAAAGGAAAGGGCATATTTTGAGGCAATGGCGCTGAAAGAGCATGGCCAATTGTGCCCGGAACATGTTCCTGAAGTTTATCATTTTGATCATACTATGTCCCTGATTGGTATGCGTTATCTCGAGCCTCCCCATATTATCCTGAGAAAGGGGTTGATTTCCGGAATAGTGTATCCGTTGCTGGCAGAACACATGGCAGAATACATGGCCAGGACCCTTTTCTTCACTTCCCTTCTATACCGTTCCACAACTGAGCAGAAGCGGGCTGGTAACTAATTATCTAAATGTCTGAAATTTGCAATGTGGTTTGATGAAAATTTTGTGTTAATGCTGGAGAATATTTGAATATGTGATATACTTGAACTATGCTGAACTAAGCCATTACGTCCCTGTTGCATTCGCAAGTAAGGTTTAACACTAAGCATCAACAGAAGGGTGACTGTTCCCGGAGTATATGTTTGTTTTCTTGGTGGGGTTAAAAGGGTTTGGCATGAAGTTCAGCTTACAGCGAACTTTTTCACTGAGGAATTTACAAAAGTAGCTCTTTCAAAGAAAGGTTCATGATAAAGTAACAACCTCATATACATATATATTCAAGGGTGAGATTAATAATACCCGTTTTTTGGAAGATTTAAAATGCAAGAAGTGCTTGCAATGAGATTAATGGTAAGTGCCCGGTTACCCAAGGACTGTTTGATGGTCTAATGTCATGATGGAAGAAAATGATATTTGCAACTTCACATTGCTTTGTAGCCTCTATGTTGAATTATATTGAAACTCTTGGTCATGTGAGCGTGTAAATTCTTTTTATATGTTATCTAGCTGTTTTCCCTTGCTATTTGAGCTATTTTTAAGTAAAATTTCACCACCATTTTGCTCTTAGTGGCTGTAATATAGTTGTGATAGAAACCCGAGTCATGATTTTTCAAGATCTTAGATGAATAATTGGCATTAGCATGACTCTCTCTCTCTCTCTCTCTCTCTCTCTCTGTGTGTGTGTGTGTGTGTGTGTGTGTGTGTGTGTGTGTGTATAGGGTTGTAGCTTCAGAGTTTGAAATCCATTTCATTTCCATGAAAACCTTTTCATTAACGATATTTAGTTTTGATGGCTTTCCTGATCGTGAGAATGTTTTGCTAACTTGGACTGAATCCAATGGTTTATGCAGTTGCTGAGTTCTGTGGAAATGTGGAGCTTTGCAGGCACACAGGACAGGTTGTATTTTCCGATCCTTATAAAGTATCACAATTCAACCACTGGACTTCTCCATATCTGGATAATGATGCTGAGGCAGTCCGGAATGATAACTTGTTAAAGCTTGAAGTTGCTGAATTGAAATCCAAGTTTGTTCTCCTTCTAAGGCCATTTAGAGCCAATTTTCTTTTTTGTTGGTTTAATGTTGTCAAAGGGTCAAATGAAAAAGGTATACACTACTAACATTGTCAATGTGCCTCTCTGCCAGATTCTGTGAAAGAGCTCAAGCCTTGATACATGGAGATCTCCATACTAGTTCTATCATGGTTACCCATGACTCAACTCAGGTTATAGATCCAGAATTTGCTTTTTATGGGCCGATGGGGTTTGACGTTGGTGCATTTATCGGAAATTTGATTTTGGCATTTTATTCGCAAGATGGACATGCCAATCAGGAAAATGACCGAAAGGTATGGTGTGGTCTAATGCCATTCATTCTTAGTTTTTGCTATTTTGATTGTTAGACCACCATTCTTCATTCATTTGCAGTGTGGCCTTTTTGGTTACTTGATAAGCACTTTTCATCGTCTTGATCCTTTTCCTTCTAGATGCTGTTATGTCTTTATTCACCTTCTGTTCCCTTTTCCCTGGGTATTATGTACCATAAGCACAAAAATTTTCTTCTTTGATTCCTCATGAGAGTGTTTGCTGCCTCCACTAAGCAGTTTAATGTGATGCTTTTGTTTAATATATTTTGATAATCTAGTCAGAATACATGATCTGGTGTATTAAGCATGGTTAGCAATTCGGGATAAATGGAGATGGACTCCTCTGGAACTGAGAATTTGGTGACTTCCACTCAATTAACAAGCACTTATTAATCCTTCTTCAATTACACCTATTGCCGCTGTGCATGCTGCCTCCAGTCTTTCACATATAGATTCCCATGAAGGTTTTCTTTTCCATTTTCTTAATGCTAACACCTTATTACTGATGAATTTGAGTTTCATCTTCTTATTACTATTTATTGATGAATTGGAGTTTCCATATCTTAGTATTACTTGAACATGCAGACATACAAGGAGTGGATACTGAAAACAATTGATGATACCTGGAATCTCTTCCAAGAGAAATTTATTACTCTTTGGAACAAGCACAAGGATGGAAATGGCGAAGCATACCTTCCCGCAATTTATAACAACTCTGAACTTCTGCAGCTTATTCAGGAAAAGTTCATCAACGATCTATTCCATGACACCCTTGGATTCGGTGCTGCCAAAATGATAAGGTCAGATACCAATGCCTCCAACATTCTCTTGAAACCAAACACTGGGAATTTCCTGTTCAGTGTGAACTGGGAAATGTGTTTTGAAGCCTGAGAATTGGGCCTTCTACATGATCCCGTGAGCCCTGAATATTAAAACATCCAATTTACTCAGAGAGAAACAGAAGAGGGAAGGAGGTTGTTTGGGGGGAGGGGGAATTCTTCACGATACTAAAAACTGCAAAATGCTTGTATAGCAAGTCCTAACTGTGTGTATTGTCATTTACAGAAGAATTGTGGGTGTAGCGCATGTGGAAGATTTTGAGTCAATTAAGGAAGCTAGCCGAAGAGCAAACTGTGAGCGGCAGGCTCTCGAGTTTGCGAAGATGCTTTTGAAGGAGAGGCGAAAATTCCAAGCAATGGGTGAAGTTGTTTCAGCCATTAAGCAATTCCACACATGACAGGGTCCTTATGAGACGAAGATGGGAGTGTTCCAATTATGGCATCTGCATCCGAGGAATATGTTCTTCAGATTCTGTGAAGCGAACTGGATTATACATACATACATGTAATGCAAATATAGTGCTTGCTCGGCCTTTTTCTTTTTGTCTGTAACCGCAGAAGAAACTGAGCTATCTATGGAACTTGTGAATTGTAATATGACATCAATGTCTTCGGCCCTGAAGAGGAATGCTCGGTTGACTTGGATGTGATACTGGCTGGAAATAGTTAGCCACTTATGTTTCTAAATTTATTCGTAAAATTGTGATGAAAACAATTACAATATTCAGAAAGAAAAATCTACGGTGGAGTGGATCAGTGTATTTAATTTTGTTTTCCATCTCAAAATCGAAGATTGATACTTTGTTATTGGTAATTGAGTTTGAAATGTTTGCCTTTTCCGTTTCTTTAATGCTGAAATGTTTATTACTTTGTTTCAGTGGATCCAGTAGAATTCCACTCGGCAATCCGATAAGAGTTCCACTGGGGAGCATGGTTAGTGGATGAATGGGTAGCAATTGGACATAAAATTATAGATTTATTGAGCCGTGCAGGAGATCGCTGGCATAACTGGAGTGTACTACACCATACCATACTATTGATTCCTTTCTCTGATCATGCAGATTGCAGAGCTTTCGGGTTTACATTGCCATTTGCCAAATGGTTGAACTTCTCATCTAACACCCAACTTGTTAGCGTTAAGTTAAATTAATCTAGAGAAAGTGTATGTGTTTATGTTTATGGAACTACAACTACAACGAGAAAATTAGGGATTAAAGTTTGTGCGTTCAAGTTTGTTGCCTCCAAAACAGTTTCTGTCAAAAAACAATTAAGGATATAAACTCTAATATGGATCTAAATCAATGCATGTAATAAATGACTTATCTTCATTTTTTTTGTGTTTTTTGTACGAAATCAAATATCATTTGAAAGTTAAGAATATATAAATTGAATAATATTTTTGTAATATATTTAAATTTTTATTCTTTATTCTTTATTCTTTTTAGGTCCAGTGAGTGAAAAATAAAAAAAAATAATTAAATTATTAGAAAATGTTACTCAAAGGATTATTGTATTTGTAGAATAATATTAGTTTCAAAAAAGAAAATTATAAAAATAAAAATAATATTTTTTTAAATTAAGTTGACTTAATGCTACCAACTGGATCCAAACTAGTATAAAATTGAAAACAAATCATTTTGAATTACATTAACTTAATGGTAACAACTACGTACGTCTAAATTAGTATAATAAAACTTTTCGAGTGATCAAATTAATGTTTGATTTAAATTCACTACATTATTAATTTCATCGGATCTTGGCACGTTAGTTTCAGAAGTCATGGAGCCCGTCCCAAAATAATTGTAAACAACTCCTCACGGGTTTAAAGAAACCACAACAATTATAGTTTTTCATTCGTTAAATCAAGTACTATATCAATTGTATCTATCTTTTAATATATTTATATTTTGTGTTCTCGTTTTTACGATATAGGCATTTAAGCCTAAAATAATCAAGATACTAAATAGAGTCTTTTAATTATATAAATGAACAATTAACACTACAAAAAATGTATTTTTTCTCAACGGTAAATTTAGTGACGGTGACTATTGTCAAATATTACCAATGGCAGCACGCCGGAATATATCTGGTTACTAATTCTGATTGCCTATCGTCAGACATTTGGATTTATATCGAGAGTCTGCCGAAACTGAGTTGGAGAAATATATACTCTTTTGTTTTGCATCGATTTTGATGATGTATCGGTTGATACATTATTGGCAGTTAACCGTCAGTATACTTTTGCGGGTACCTCACAAACATGGGAGACTGTTGGAAAAGGGCTAGAAATGATTTGACGGTGAGCTTTCACTTTATTTTTTGGTAACCTATTGACAGTTCACTGTTGGCATCCTTGAAAATAAAGAAAAACCATCGTTTTACCGTAAATCCGCTTTATCGGTCCAGACAGGCTACCTCAATTTTTGGGCTCAAACTACCTGTGCTTCATATGATGTCGTTGTGGGGAAAGGGTAAGTGAATAACACTTTGTGAAAAGGCATCATTTTAGACCATATAAATTGGCCTCCCTTCCCTCCAGTACGCGTCTACCTCTTCTTACAAAAAAATCCCCAAACCACCTCCCACCCTCCAGTTCTTTTCGGCCCTCATCTCCCATCTCAAAATCCGCACCCCAACCTCTATGCGATGTCATGTTTGCTGATATTTGAAGTGAAGAACTCCTATAATTCTATCAACCATGTGACATAAGGTAATTTCTTCAAATTTTCATGTATTTTAGGGTTTATGTGTTTTAAAGCCAAAAGTTGAATTGCATGCTTTTCTTGGTTCCTAAAGTTAGGTTCTAAAGTGCAAATGTGTGCATTTCGGGGGTTCCTTATTGTAGCTGGGGGCTCGCAAAAAGGATGAGTGCCCGGCATGGGTTTAGAGCAGTACCATGTGCCCAGGCATCAAAGCTCATACTATGATAATTTTGCCTATGCATTGTCCAATTTCATATAAACATCATAATTTCAAGTAAAGGTTGATAAGCATGTAGAGTGGAAGGTGGAAGAGAAGCTGGTTGAATATAAGATAGAGTTTCAGAGTAGAGTTGATGAGCTTTGAGGGGTATTTAGGCAAGGTGAAGCTGGTAGCGGCTATTCACGGGTTCTAAGTTTGCACAACGAGTTGTGAGTGACTTGATCCTCCATCTTTACCGTTAAAATATAGTGTTACATACTTTTTTAGTAGGACTTATGTATCAGAGTTTGTATGTTAACATATATGGCGAGTGTGGTTGATGTTGTGACAATATTAGATTGTGAATGTTGTTGATGTTCAAATGGTGTTTAATTTTTGCAAAGTGTGATGTTTGTACAGGTGAATATTGGATTACAGCAAGTTAGATGATTAGTGTGTGTTAAAAATGTAGCATAAAAAATTGTAGAATTCGCATCCAGACACTAGGTACTGATGGGAAAACACTAGAAAACACAGTAGAAGCTACCAGTGGCTTACCGTTGGTGAGTGCACGTGGTAATTAGCCATGGACAAGTTTCCAACGGTCCATTGTTAGAAAAATTTCGGAGGGAAGACGTTGGAAAGGTACTTGTGTGAATAATAATTAAAGTTCCAAAACTTCCATCCGCGAGTACTTTAAAATGTAAAAGGTAAAGGTATCAATTTAGATAACAAGTTTGTCTGAAATGCTTTGATATCTAATAGCTTTCGCTATTTTAGGGTCGAATCGCGTTGAACTCCATTTAGGAGTAAACTTTCTCAACATTTGTTTTACAATTTATAAGATTTAAATTCGAGACTTGTATTGTAGTTGCTCTAACCATGATCTTTAATACCACAGTATACCATGTGTGGTACACATGTTTTTATATTTTATTATTTTTCATACGAAATACAGTGATATACAATAATATTTTATAGTATTTTGCATACCAGTTGCCGTTTATGTACATTTTGCCAGAATACTGTGGTATACCTCAAAATATTACAAAATGCATACTGAGATATTCTATTTTTTGTGGGGGTGTGTGTGAGATTTTTTTTTGTCATTTTATATTAAAATATCATACATAAATATACAAATTAGTACAATATAATTAATGCACATAAATATATTAGTCTTATTTGCAAAATTTTTTGTCTCAACCAAAATTCCATTAAATGGGATGAATATGTCACTTTTGCATAATAAGTTAGGACAGAAGTATCACATTTTGAGTACCTAGAAACTCAATGTAGTATTAGTAAATTTATTGTTATCATTAGAATATTGTTTCTTCTTTTTTTCCCTCATGTATGAATAAATTAGCTTGTTTTGCTTAATAATATTTATCTCTCTCTCTCTCTCTCTCTCTCTCTCTCTCTAGATCTATATATATATATTATATATATATATATATATATATATATATATATATATATATATAACATTTTTTATGTTTTTTTTGTATAAAAAATCGTTATATATATATATTTTTTATTTATATTTGAGAAATTATGATAAAAAAAATTAGAATACATATAAAAATATACAAAAAATTTATTTAATTTATTTAAATAATTTTAAAATAATATTTTAAAAAATTTTTATAAAAAATGGTAATAATATATGGCACAATGTACCATACGGTATACTTTGAAATTATATGTTGGAGTATACCTAACGATAATAATATTTAATACCTTGTTTCTAACCACATTTGAATTGATTTCAAACCTGTTTACTGTCTGAGATAGACTGGTTAAGAGATTTGTAATTATTTTGTGATCTTAACTGGGCCATGAGAACATATTCACGTAGAAAAGATGACTCCAACTTTCAACCGGTAAAAAATCATAGGATAAATTCGTAGAGTAACTGTAAACTTGGAAAGCATGATATAAACATAAGAAATGTATAATTTATTGTGAGATGCAAAAATATTACGTACGCGCGTCAAAGTAATTTTCGGACGATATATATATATAGCTTGATCAACTGTACATGATAAAGGGAAGCTGTGGAAACAAATTATGTGAGCAGTAATTAATTCTTAACAAAGTGGGGGCAACTTTAATTAATTTTAGAAGTACAAAGTAGAGGCCAATTAAATTGAGCTGGATAATGTGTGCCAAGTTGCACATGCAACATCTGGAGCAGAAAAGTTAGGGGCAGGGTAGGATTGAACAATTCCAGATCGTCTAGTCTGGTACGGCTAAGTCAACAAAAGCCTGCCAAAACTAATATAATATAGTGGCAGCGGTAGTTGATCAAAACAAGCTCTGTCATATACTTAAAGGTTGAACGTACGTACCGCCAAATGATTGCAGCCACCGGTCCGCTAGCCTGTCTGAATAAGTTTCTGTTCAGTACTGAATAACTTATTTAATTATCTATTTGATCTCTGTCTGGTAACAAAAATGCCAGAGGTATGTAAATTTGTGGTCCAAAAAAGCTATTAATTATCGCCCAAACAAAAAGATAGCATGGTTGTTACTCCTCAAACCTCTTCAAACCAGCTCCACAGCCACACTAAATTATAGTAAGAAATTGAAATTGATTAAACACTTAGAAAATTAAGTGGGAAACACTTCCCCCTTAAGTTTATTGCTATCTTAGAGTACTCCTAGTCTTAGGCACTCTTAATTAGCTATGACTAATTAACACACAATAGATTTTCAGTACGAGCATAACCAGATGGAATAGAGTATGGCCTTTTCTTTGGGGGCCGGGTGGGGGTTTAGAGAAGGTCTAATACTAATTAATTACTTGCCATATTTAGCCTTGTAATCAGTCCAAAGCTGGTCAACCGACTTGCCAAGCAAATCAACAAAATAATTAGCACTGTAACCACTCCTCAGCTTCTTGTTGAGCTCCGCAACGAAGCCGTTCCTGAGGTCGTTGAGATAGTCCAGAAACCGGGCCGTCACGTCGTAACCCTGATCCCATCTGTTCCCCTCCCCCGGTTTCACCCAGTGGCTGGGCACGTAGTTCGCCTTCAGCCTCACGAAATCCGCGATCCCTTCAATCAACCCCCCCGGCGCCTGCCCATTCCCGTTCCACTGCCAGATATGCGTCATCTCGTGGTAAATCACCCCCGTGAATTCCCTCTTCACGTCCCCGGAGTAGTTCCCCAGATAGTTGGCGTTCACGTGAATCTCGTTGTTCACAGCGTAGGCCACGCCGTCCATGTTCTCGATGAACAGCGTCACTTTATCAACCGACTTTCGGTCCCCCGGGCTGTTCTGTTGGAAGGTCCTCCAGATGAAGTCGGTGGCGGATGCGAGCGTCTGCCGGCTGTAGTCGAATCCGATTTCGTTTGCGAAGACGAGGCCGCCGGCGCTGCTCCCGGCGGAGTTTATGATCGTGTAATCGACTGCTAGGGCAGCGTGTGCGGCCGCCAAGGACAGCAGTACATAGACCAATAAGTGGCGAGCCATTTGGGCGGATCAGATATGGAGCTAAAGATTAGTGAAGAAGATTTTTTGCAAGAATTGTGGTTCTGCCTGGTGGTTTATATAGGTGTGTACTTTGACGCATGTAGCGATCAACCAACGTCAGGAATTGTATGGAGCTTTTTGACCCTGATGGGGGAAAACGAAAATGATATTGATACCTGGTGGTGGCACAAAGTCACAAATTGAGAATTACTCGAATCCTTTTTTCTTAAAAACAAGATATCTAGAAGATAATACATCGATTGGCATATCCATTTGACGCGATCTTTTCTTTCCCAAATGATAGATGGGTTGGACAATTTCATCAGCCAACAATATACTCATAATATATATTCATGCCGGCATCTGGTGGGAGCTCTCTGTTTTTTTTTTAATTCCAATAATCTTATTTTCGTACATTTACCAAATTACTTGTGCCATGTACATAGAGACTAAGCTAATATTCAACCTTACTATTCATGAAAGTTCTCATATAATGTGTTAAATCAAACACATGTAAATATATGTTTAAAATCGTTCCTCTATATAAATTTTCAGAGTATTATATATATATGATCCATCAAATTTGCAAATGTAGCAAAAAATGATAAAAAGAAACAACGAAAGAATTTTGTTCACTTTACAAAATACATCACGATTATGCTCCAAATTGTAGAATTGTTCTATCCTACGATGCCAACTCACAAAACCTTATTTCTACAAGTTATTGTAAATTAGGATTTTGATATTTTATGGAATCAGCTTTCTTGAATGATTTTTTATTTGATTTTTTTTCTCATATTCAGCCACATTCTTTGATTTTATCATTTGTTGTTTTAAAAGTTTTCTTAAAGTTGGTGCTCTCTCTCTCTCTCTCTCTCTCTCTCTCTCTCTGCATCATCCAATGGTTTTCTAAATGTTTTTAAATTATTATTCGCAAAATGTGGCTCGGTAAAGTATGATAGCAGTATTCTCTTTTATATATTAATGATATGTTTATTTATAAATGTTTTTTAGATTTATGTTGGTTATTCTATTAGTTATATTGAGGGATACTCTATTAAAGTTTAAATTTTACTTGTGTTATACCAATAGTTTTGTTATATTTGTGTTATGGCAGTTAAACTTTGCTCAAGTTTTCAATATCATTGATCTTTTACATGAATTTATTATTTAGACAAAAATTTTGGGATTTTGGTAAAATTTTACGATCTCTGATTTGATCTTATAATTCTAATCTTATACGACGAAAAATAATTCTGGTTAGGATTTTGATCTTAGTATACTTGATTAAATGTTCATTTCTTTATTTTTCCCCCCTAGATCGAGCTAACGTATTGTTGTTGGCTGATGATGTTTTTATTTTGGGAAAATTACAGCAATCCCCCCCTTTAGGTTTAGCAAAATCTATGAATGACACCGTCGTGCCATACCCCGATTGCAATCTTCTGTGGGAATCGCGGTTGTTTACGGTTGGGATCGAAGGCTGAAATCAATCTCGCTACGAAGGTTGGGCATGGCTGGGATCGACGACTGGGCACGAAGGCTTGAATCAATCTCGCGATAGAGGCTAGAATCGCGACGGTTGGGCACGGCAGTAAGAGAGAAGAAGAAAGAAGAAAAGAGGAAGGGCAAAGTTACATGCAAAAGTTTGGGGGGAAAAATTATCGAATTAAGAAAGCTAGGGGAATAAAATAAGTATTTCCTTTTTTTGTTTTAACAGGTCATTAAGGAGTTAGGGTTAGAGGGGTAAAATGTAGATATGTTAATCTTTTGAAGGGGTCGTGGCAGATTTTGAAACAGTGAGGACAAAACAAGAGATTTCACCAAACCGGGATTTGTTGTAATTTTCCTTTTATTTTTTAAACTATTCTATATAAACATTAGTATTGTTAAATCTGGTCTAACTTGGCCGGTCAGATCGAATCAACTGCAACCCAGAGTCTCCACCGGGTCGGTCACATAAGTCAGCTCAATAGTAGTCAAAACTCAATTTAACTCACGTGACTTACTCAAGCTGGTTTAACTCGGTCATCCGATCAACTCAAACCGGACACCTTTCTTTTTCCGTCTATCAAATCCATGGTCGAATAGTAGCCATGCATCTCGGAGAAATACATTTCCAGCTGACAAAAAATAACTGGAGCAAACAATTATTCAATATACCTTTGCCAACATTTACCCATTTTGCCTAAAAAAAGAGAAGATGGAGGAACCAGTACACCTTTTGCTGCTTGTTCTCAGCGGCATTGACGAAGATCTCAAAATAACGGCTAGAAGAAGCAAAGATATGGTCAAAGTTGGAACTTAAGACTCTTTGAATGTAGAAAAGACAAAATTAAACTTTCCTTAAGTATTACAAATAAAGTAATTTAAATTTGAAAGAATTATTATTCCACTCTTAGAAATTATATACCAGCTAACAAATACATTACTTTCTTACTTTTGATATTAAAAATTTTAAAACAACAAAAGATTATATAATTGAGTATAGTCTCAGGTTGGTTCAATCAATTAAACTGGTTGACCTACAATCCAATAACTACCCGAGTTGCGTGGAGTTTAATAACATTGGTGTGTATAAGACACAATTTTGATTTTTTGGCAAAATTGTTCAAACAAGATAGAAAGTCACCGGGTTGACTTTGAATAACAAGGTTGACTTTGACTTGGCTCGCCGACCTGTGAACCATGAGCCGAAAAAGATGCCGGCCGTGAAGGCTGACCGGAGAAAGCTTCTTCTAGAGGTATCGTACGGTAACCCCCCCCCCCCCTCTCTCTCTCTCTAGTCTCTCTCTCTCTCTCTCTCTCTCTCTCTCTCTCTCTCTCTCTCTCTCTCTCTCTCTCTCTTCTCTTTCTCTTGCCAGGTGGCATGCGCAACAACAGGATGCAAGTGTATACAGCAGGTCAAAAAATGAAAAGAAAAAGGAAGTTGGTAGTATTTACGGGAGATTATTAATAAGTGATTATTAAAATTATTTTTATATATAGTGATTATTTACTTAACATGTGTATCAATCCAAACACTACATTTAATAAGCTGAAAACCCATTTTAATGTTTGAAATATTTTTTTTTGGAAAAACTAAGTATTTAGTATTATTTATTTTAAGTTGGATAAGGGAAAAATTCAGACAAAATTACTCCATTTGTTTAATAAAGTTTGATCCTTTTACTATTCCTAGGAATTAATTTATGATTTTATTTTTTAAAAAATTTATTATAAAAATATGAATATTTTATATGAAATTAAAATTTTAAAAATTATAGTTTCAAAATATCATTTTTAAGAATTTTTTAATACATATTAATATAAATACGTTCATGTCAAACTTCAGTTAAAAAAAGTAAAAGGGTCAATTAATGCAAAACGGATGAAGCCTTTTTTTTATTCAAGCGGTTATTAATAAAATGGAGTATAAACTTTTAAATCATTATAATTCTAAATAAAAAAATAAATAAAATTCAAAATAAGCAATAATAATTGCTTCTAAGTTAATGTCCCACGAATGCAACCAAATGAAAAATGCTGAGCAGAGCTTGTTTTTCCAGTTTTTGAAAACGTATTTTTCCCTAATTTAAACTAAAAAGATTGCATCCTATTTGCACATACAGATACATACACATATTCTTTGCACCTGCTAGTTAAATTTTGTAGCTTCGCCTTTTTGTGTGTGTTATATAGAACACACACATTATTTTCTGTTTTTAGTTTATTTCTATTGCTCACACTGACAACGAATTTTAAATGATGTGTTCTTAAAAAAAAATGTTGGACAAACGAAGTCGTTTAAAGAAAATGTTCGGACAAGAGGGGAAGAAAATTAAACACAGAGTTTTTCTTCTTCTCCTTCTTCTTCTTCTTCTTCTTTTTTTAGGCGGCCAAACATATTATTTATGCTTTGAAATGTGTCACCCGAAGTTTTGGCGTACTAAAAAATCTAAGTACAAATTAAGAGTTACGATAATCCTTTTCTTCGACCAAAAAGAAAAAAAAACCCACTATCCCTTTAAGTTGAATGATTCCTCATTTTCCTATTTTCTTTTTCCTTTTGCACATGTAGGTAGTGTTTTGATGATGAAATTTTTTTTATTTTTCTTTTTCATATTTTGTTGATAAGCTTTGAGCTCATAGTTTGTGTTAGGCATGTGGGCAACTTTGTTTTTAAACCTTTGAAAAACCCTCGTTATAAAGTATAAAATCTTATTTTATGATTTTTTCATTTTAAGTTTAACATTTGAGTTTTTTAAAACTTAGGCGTTGTCTCCTCACTTTCACATACAATATCATTCAAGCTGATTTTGATTCCTTTTTTGGGCCATTAGAAAGTATGTGTTTTTCCTTTTTCTTAGACTATAAAAAGACTCGTACCCTAATTAAATTTATAAGATACTTCTGTGTACTAAAAAGAAAAAGTTTAGGTGCAGAAATGAAGACCTCTTGCAATGTTATGCAAGGTTCCGGATTGATTATTATGTTTGTTATTTAAAACGTATAAGCCTGTTTAAGATGTCTGGTTTCGTCGACTAGCCCCAACTTACGTTGGTTTCATCTCTCAGCTACTTGTAATGATTTTCGTGCACGAAAGAATTGGGGGGAAATGTGTAAAGAAAAGAAAGCTGCAAATTTTTTACATTTGGTGGGCCAGGTCTAGGTGGGAAATCACATGAATAGATTTAGTTTATGTGGTCCAAACAAAAGTTGGGCTCAAGTGGGCTTTGACACTGGTCAAGGGCAGCACAAATTGAGATTAGGTTCCTTAAACGAGCGGACATATATTGATCGATAGAAACCCATATATTTCATGGGCTAAGACAACAAAGAGAGAAAAACTGCGGGACGTTTCATGCGGAGACCATTTAGAATGATCAACTCCATTAGCTATAGGAGAATTAAACAGCAAAAAATAGGAATTAAAATAGTTTGCGAAACAATGAGCCTCGTCAACAACAACTCAAAAATCAAATAGAGAAGGGTAATGAGAACTATTGAGCTCTGGTCTGACTTAATTGATCTTCCACACAAGACTACCAAAACTTTAAGGGACAAGGAGTCGGATCCCGAATAAGCAAACCCAGAGAAAGTTACTTTATTATTTTTTTTTAACGGAAGCTTCTTACCGGAGTATAATTTGAAAATTAAGCACTAATTTATCTTAAACTAACAACACTTTCTCGATCTCCCAATTAAATTGGTGAACCACTGACAATTTTCTACCACATGTAGAATTGAACCTTGGTCCGATGGAAGTTACCAAAGCACTCCCTTGTTTTTTTTTTCCTGAATTTCTAGAAACTTATATAGGTCCTGAAAGTTAATAATTTTGAACTCCTCGTTTTAAACATTTTCTTCAAAGAAATTTTCAGAAGGAAAATAAAAAAAAAATTATCAGCAATGAAGGGAGTGCTAGGTGACAGATGTCCACAACTAAACATTTTTAGATCTTGAAGAAAGTGTGGGAACTTTACCGTTGGGTTAGGACTTAGGAAATTGAGAAAACTTTATTAAACTAAGCAACCATTTAAGGACGCCATATATGTCTATAAAATTAATTGGCTTTATCAAACAAACAACTGGCCAAATTTTCTCACGTTTTAATTTCAACAGTTACTGCTCAAACATTTTGTACCAAAATAATTTAATCTACCAAATAGACCAAACAATTACTGTTCATCTGCTTATCTTATTGAACGCTACCTTCCAATTTCTGAACCAATTCATTCATGCGTGCCCCAACAAGCCTTTTAGTTTATCTTTTGAATAAACTCTTTAGTTTGGCAGCCAAAAAATCTACCAAATTCCAAAAAGGACTGATTAAGCTGGGGAAGGACGTCAACTTGTTAGCTTGGCATTTTAGTCTTAAAGTGATCGTTACATACGCTGTTATCCCAAATTCAGAAACTGAAGTTATGTGGTTGGTGGAAGGAATTTCCTTTTCTTAAGAAATTCAATTGTAGTATTTATTTTATTTTATTGCGTTGGTGCTTGTACATATGTAAAATCATCAGAAAATACAGACATATATAGTGTAGTTTTTCTATGTTTGCATCGATCTTAAAACTTGCACTCAATTTACTTCGTGATCATCATTATAAAGAGATCCATCAATACAAGTTACCTTAAGTTTTTAATTTTAATTATTTAAAAATGTTTACGAGAAACCGATCGATTTCCAAAGAACTCGTTAGGTAAAGGCGTAAACCGAAGATTTTATGCAAAAAAAACTTCTCCATTCGTCTCTTTAATAGGTTGTTGTATTCTGTACTAGTTTGAAGGCATATATACCCTCCGTACGTCTCAATTTTTTTTTTTTTTTGCATTATTTACTATTTACAGTAATTAATTTATAATTTTTTTATATTCAATATTTTAGTATATAAATACGAAACTTTTTTGTTAAAATTATAAATAAAGATATATAATTTTTACATATAATTTTTAAAAAATATTTTTAACAAATAATAATATGAATAAATTTAAGTCAAATTTAAGTAAAAAAAAATGAAATGTATAAAAGAATATGGTAGAGAGGAGAATTTATTTTGAGAAATATATGTTTAATCTTTTTTTGTTTTAAAATGTTAATCATTTTCACCTTTTTTTTTTGGATGAATTTTCACCTATTTATAAAATTTCTTCCAAATTTCATCATTCCTCGTCACGCAACGTGACTCACGTTTGCGAACATAATATGAAGCAAGAGACAAGAAATGTGCAAACTTATTTTGGATTTCAAGCCCTCCAGTTGATCGAAATTGCTCTTTTGATATGTACATTATTAGGCATACAATTTTAGATTTTTACGTTTGAAACTAGTGCGGTCATGTCTCAACTTTTAAAAAGTTGTCAAGCGTAATTAAAAAATAATATATATATAAGATTAATTGTGTTAGTAAAAAGACTCAAGAGTAATTGTGTTAATTAGTAATAAATGCTAGCAATAAACGTATAAGATTATTAAATTTTGTTTTATTTACAAACCTATTAAAACATTTTATTTTAATTTCTCGCTAAATGGAATCACATATTATACTTTTACAAAGTCTCTCCTCTAACTTTTCATATCCTAAAGATTATTTCTTCAATCTCATATTTTACTTTATAAATATTACTCTCCACATCTCATATATTTTTTAAACTCTTGGCTTTTTTAAGTAGTTTAACTTGAATTTATTTATATTATTATTTGTTAGAAAAAAAAATTAAAAAAAAATAGGTTAGAAATTATAAGTCTTTATTTATCATTCATATATAAAGGTTTTTCATTTATATACTAAAATATTGAAAACAAAAAAATCATAGATTAATTACTGAATAGTGAATGTTGTAAAAAACTTTGGATAGAGGGATTAATTAAATTTCATGGACCTTAACTCTAAATATTATATTATTTTAATTTAGAACCTATTAGTCTTAAACTTATTAAAAATGTTTCACTTTGGTCTCTTCCTAAATGAAATGATCAGATTATATTTCTTCAAAATATCCATTATAACGTTTACTTCCCTAAAGATCATTTCCTCAATCACATATTATATTCTGAAAATGTTAATAAAATATATGATATTGTAATTACAATTTTATTTATATTTGTTTCACATTATGTCATTAATATTTATTAGTATTTCTTTATCTACACAGTACAAATTAGATGATTTTTGGTATTTTAATGCACCACGTATGTATGCAAAATTGAAAATATAACACCATTTAGGAGTCCTCAATACATACATACATACATACATACATATATTTAATGAACAAAGAAAAGTAAAGGTCAAACTATAAAGATTGTCTTAATATTCCATAAATTGTAAGATGTGTAGTCAAACTACAAAGATCATCCTACTATTAAATGAATGAGAGCTGAATAACTTAAATGCTATATACAAATCCTCAAATGCATTTAAATGCCATTTACAAATCCTCAAATACATGTTTATGCATAGTAAGCAATGAAATTTTATGGTCTAATTATAAAAGTTTTACTCTTATTCAGCCTATATATTGTTTTAGTCCTCAATTTATTAATTATTATTATTTGCTTCTAAACTTATTAAAAATATTTTACTTTGATTTCTCACTAAATGGATAACATATTATACTTCCACAAAATTTTCACTCTAATTTTTTACATCCTAAAGATCATTTTATTGATAAGTTAATTTCATGAACAATATTTTAAATTTAAATGTTATATAATTTCATGACCAATCTTTTAAATTTAAATGTTATATTGTCTTAATCTCTAACATATTAACCATTCTGTTTTGGTCCTAAACTCATTAAACATATCTAGCTTTGATGCATTCTTAAATGAAATCACATATTATACTTCTACAAAATATTCATTATAACTTTTATTTCCCTAAAGATCATTTCCCCAGTCACATATTATACTATATAAATGTTAATTGAATTTCTAGAGTCATTAATTTAAGTTTTAATGATTCAAAAACATATGTTGTTATAATTACAATTTCATTTGTATTTATTCCATGTTATATAATTTATATTTTTTTAGTATTTATTTATCTATGAAGTACAAGTTGAATATTTTTGGTAATTCCACATACCACTTATGTATTTATTCAAACACCTTATGCTTTCTTCTATTCATTCACAAATAATTTGACTACTACCAATTGCTCTTGATTTAGTCAAGTTAGGAGTAGTCCCTAAATTTGTGTTCCTCCATCAATAGAGACAACTTAAATGCCCACAATAAATTTTTATTTAAAACCAAATATTAGTAGGGGTAATAATCTAAAATGACTTAATTTTATTTTTACTTATTTTTTACCTAAAATTAATTTTATTTAAAAGCTAACATTATATAGGTATAAATATAATATTGACTTTCAAATAAAATTAATTTTAGGTAAAAAGAATGTAAAAAAAATATAAGTTATTTTGGATTAAGTTAATTTAAGTTTAAAGGAATTGGCTCTTAAATGTCAACAACAACTTTTAGTTTAATTCGAAGTCATCTATTACATTTTTGCAGCATACTTTTTTTTTTTTAATTCTTTCTAAGTTGGTTTTAGCTTGTGAATACAATGCAAAGAGGTTGTTTTTTAATCTTTATTGTGTTAGTTTATAGATTATTAATTAATTAGCAGATGCTATGAAGAAGGTGACTAAAAAATCCCACTAACATAAGCCTCATAGTTGATTCAACAGCTTCAGTGGATACATGTGTTTTTTTCATACTTTTTTCACAACAACCTGTATTCATTTTTTTTTATTTTTTCACAAACAAAGTCCATCTTTACCTCTTTATCAAATGTTCTAGGATATAATATAGTTATCTTCTCCTCATAGGTTTTAAAAAATTTAAAATTTACTCTGCTTCACAATCATCTCTCTTTATCTTAATTTTCAAACTCTTTATAGTAATTAATTACCAAGATAAATTTTACAATCAAATAAATATAAAACCATAAAATATTAAAAAAAAAATAGTTCCATGCATCGCATGGACATTTAACTAGTAATATATAATAAGGAAATGTACAAAAAAAGTGACTATACTTTTGGTCATAGATACATTTTGTCACCATTCTTTTAAATAGTGCTGGTTGCATTACTGAAGTTTAAAGTTTGGACCAACTTTATGATTGGGTTGTTAATTTTGATGATATGTTAACGGAGGGGTGACGCTTGATGACGTATTAACTGAAACGTTTAAATTGCTTCATTGGTCCCCAATTTGACCCAAATGCTTCATATTGACTTCCAATCATCCATTTGTCTCATTTAAGTACATAACCCTCTCAAAATGGTTACCCCGAATCTGCCACCAACCTTAATTGCCCGACCCAACATCGCTGTCACCCTTAATCACCCAACCCTGACACCGCTGTCACCCTCAATTAGACCCGTACCCTTAATCGAACCAGCATCTTAACTGCTTTGAATTGGTCATGCACCACCTCTAATCGAAGATATCCTAAATGCAAAGCTGGGAAAGCGTGTCGATAAGAGTCAGACGAGAAAAATGAAGAATTCTTGTTGGAAAAAGAGACCTAGCTCGTCGGCTACTCCAGGTTGGCATTGGCGACGGAAAATGGGACTAAATTGGAAAAGTTGATAAAATTATAGGACTAAAAATATTCTTTCCTCTTTTGCCTCCATGTCAAGCCATTTCATCATTGATTGCCACACAATTGTCCTTTAATTGCCACATAATTTTCTCCTAGCGGAATATTCTAACATTTAATAGAATTTTTCCATCCCTAGTTTCATCGATAACTTATTTGGCCCCATTTCAAAACTTTGATACTTGATTTGGTATTAAATATTGTCTTTAGTGATGCATTTTGCACCAATTAAAACAATAGTGACTAAATGTGTCAATGGCTAGAAGTACAGTTACTTATTTTGTCCTTTACCCTATATAAAACTTACGTATCACAACATTTATATAACTTTTACAAAAAGAACTAAAATTATGTGACAAACGTTTTGATGCGGACAGAATGCATAAGATTGTAAAACTAAAAAACTAAACAGAAAATCTAAAGCAATATCTAATATTCTAGTTAATCATGCATTGATAAAATTCTTAAATTGAACATATTGCAACACCAGAGGTGGTATAAATTTCAGTTGCAATATTAAGTCTAGCACATCAAAGCACTAATCTTCTTAACTTGGTTGGCAAAAAATCATAACTCTCACACCCCTCATCCGAGTTCGAGTCTGATTTTCCCTCCTTCAAAATATTTAACTTGTTATAGTAGATATTCTGAGCTAAGTCACATAATTCTTCTATTTTGGGTTGCTACTCTCATTTTTATTTTTAAAATACTTTTACCTAATTAATTTTTAAAATGTGATGCCTTTCTATTCTTACTCCCATTCTCAACTTTCGCATTCAAGATACTTTGTGTGACTTAAATTTTGAGTACTAAAATATTAACATCAGAGATCTGAAAAAGCAATTAAATGATACCTTTCCAAGTTGAGGGTTTTCGAAGATGATAAATTATATAATGTTTTGACTCCAGTGGCGGAGCCACGTTTAACCCAGAGGGGGCAATTGCCCCACTCAATTTTAGAAATTTTGGGAAAATTATATATTTAGTGTTGTCTTTTTAATAAAATTTATAATTTGACCCCACTGATTTTAAATTTTATAGTTACATATTATAAAAGAATTATATGTTGCCCACACTGATAATTTTTTCTGGCTCCGCCCCTGTTTGACTCCCATGAAATAAGCTTTTATCCAGCAAAGCAGTAATTAGAACTATAGTAAATCAAGATTTTGTAAGGCCAGGGGAAATAGAAATGTCACCAAACTCTTGAAGGAATATATATATCTTGGTTCCACTGGTTTTGTGACATCAGAATGTTTACATCAGACACTTGCGTGAAACTATGGTACTAAACAACCTATGTATATGAAAAGATGCAACACCTAATATATATATATATATATAACAAATAAATTAGTAGCATCTAGCTATTAATATTTATAGAAGATGATCAGTGGCCGCTTCCTCGACGGCTGGGTCCAGAGTAAGCTCTGGCAATGATGGAGGCAAGGGAGGTGGGAGAGGAAGAAGGAGAAGCGGTGATGAAGCCGAAGGGTGATCTGGATCCCTCAACAGTACTCCAGGAGCAGCTGCAGAGCAAGAGAAAGAAGACGAAGACACAAACGACGTTAGAAGCCAACAAAAGGTTATAATTTGTGGACGGCCTTGTCATTTTGTCTGATCACAGAATATTGATATTTGGATTGCTGCGGTTATATGTAAGTTCTGATTGAATTGGTGTCTGTTGCTGCTGCTTCTTATTTATATACAGGAGGAGAGAGTAGGGTGGATTAAGTTTAAGCAGTACAGTGTGAATTAATGACGCGTGCCAGATGATTAATTTCCTTGTGAACATCGTCGCCCGACTGGCACCCATGGCTGGCTGGCTGGCTGGCTTTATAGTTCGAATTTGACTATTTGTATCGTGTTTCAGAATTTTAGATTATTTACACATGACCTGATCACACATGCATTGAATAACGTTAGTCAAATTAACCTTTTTGCTTGTTAGACTTGGGCAACGTATCAGTATTTTTTATACTTAAAATTATTACATGTACCAATGTTAGAAGGAACCATATAAAAATTAAGAGGGTAAAGTATTTGTTACATGAAATTTTTTATAACTTTGACTACAATTTATTCAATTTTAAATATTTGATATTTTAAAGTGTGACGTCACTCAACCCAAATATTCTATTTAAAATGTCCTGCTGCGCCACCAACTGAGTTAGAAACATGAGACCAAATCATTACTATATATATTGTATAAATCATTATGTTGTATGCAACACATATAATCAAGTCGTTAATATTCCTCCCCAAAAGTTGGTGGTATAGTATGGACTTATATTACGTTATACAGCAAGCGGACGTCAATTCCTCTATTTTATTATTTCTCCATGGATTCATGCCCTAATTAACAGTCATGCATTTGGTAGCGTAGAAGGGTCGGTGATATGGCTATAAGGCAAGGCAAAGCCTTTCCGTCGCTTGCCAATGCCATTCACAAGTTAATGTTATACTACTTCTTCCAGACCCATCTTCTGACTTTCATTCACCTCGGGCTTAACTTGATTGATAATTATATAGTGCCTTTTCCCCAACACAGACATGATTGAGAAACCAATATTTAATTAACTCTCCTAAGATTTCAATATTTCTTTATTTATTTGTTCATTTTTTATATAAAAAATAGCTAGTCCAAATTAATATAGTAGTTTGGGTTTTTTACAATTACCTTCTAAACTTTAGGTAATATTATACTTGCCTTTCTGAGGTTTGAAAATCTGTACTTATCCCCTGCTTTTTTAAAACCGTTAATTAAAATTATAGTTATCTACATTGAATTTAGTCTGGTTTACAATTATGCCCAAAACTTTTGAAATCTATAATTTTTCAAGAATGCCCTTCCTCTTCTCATTTGTTAGAATTATTTAGCTCAAGTGGCTAAATACATTCTTTAAAACGCACTTAGATATACATTAATGTATGTAATTTGTGCTATTAATCAATTGATGTGTGGCATGTAACAAAGGAGCGCAAGGACCTTACCACATAGAATAATTTGGAGAAATGAGATGTTTCTTGGAAGAGACATATTGTTTTGGCAATAAGAGATAAGAAGAGGTGGTTATTGAGTTAAAAAAGGGTATATATACAGAACTACTCCCTCTTCTTGTAATATCTCTCTCTCTCTTTTTCCTAAGATTTTGACTCTCCTCTGTTCTCATCATCATATAGAAAAGTTAAATAAGGATTGTGTGTTCAAGTGTGAACAATATAGGACCTCTTCACTCCTATCTGACATTGGTTTGCTTCAAGATTATGAAAAGATCAATTATTGTTTCTTCATTACTTGTTCGGGACTTAAAGTATGTCCTTAATTTCTAATGTTCAAGTTTCTTTGAAACTTTCAAATAGTATCAGAGCCAAGGTTATGGAAAACGTTTTTTCTATCAAACAAAATAACAAAACGTAGCAAATAATTTCTAAAAATTGTAAAAATTTAATATGATGTTACTTGGGATGTCGGAAGTTGATCTAGAAATTTTCATAATTTTTGGAGTTTATTTGATTAATTTTTAAGATTAATATTTTTCGGATAGACAGAAAATTCTGACATGCTGACAGTTACAGTTATTAAAAGTTAAAATTGTTTTAACATAGTAAATGTTATCTAAAAATCGTGAAATTTTAACAGAAACTTCCTAAACATTTAAGGAGGTAATTTAAATAGTTTCATGATTTTTTGAGATAATTTTTTTCGAGTTTAATAATTTTGTGTTCGAACTAATATGGTGACTGTCAAAGACAGGCAGTTTTCTTAACTCCGAAACGTTGTGTTGGTTAAAATAGCAAACGATGTGAAAAAATTTGTGAATTTTTAACATGTGCTTTCTAGACATGTTACGTATGTTTCTGGAAAATTTCACGTTTTTTAAACACTGTTTCATTGGATTTTAATAATTTGTTTACAGAGATGGCAGTTTAACTAGAAAATGGACAGTTAAGAACATACTTAATATTCTTGGGTTTTGAGGAAATTAAAAAAATATAGAAAAATGTAACACTGTTCATAAATGTATCTAAAATTTAAGTATTAAATTTGACATTAATTAGGGTCGAATTTAATTGAGAAATGACTTAGACATTATTGAATGTTCAAGTCTGTCCATTTGTGCAAACTTGTGAATGAATTAAGAGCATGCTTATGTGAATTAATGAAACATGTTATGACATATCTAATTGTGTGTTAGAATGCATGCCTTTGTTATGTCATAACATGAATTAGTTGATTCATGTTTGCTTGGTGCTTGAATTAGTCTTGTTGTGGTTAAAGTGTACTTACATATTGAATATTGCATAGATGGCTTGCAAGAATATCATTGCCGAGTTAAATAAGGACCTTAAACTTGATGGAGATAACTACCTCATTTGGCAACAAAAGGTCCAATTCATTTTAATTTAAGTAAGATGCAATTGATGTGCTTACAAATGTGGAAGAACCACCAGGCAATAGACAGGACCCCGGTGCCTATGAGCCATATAAGAAAAAGGATACCATGGCTCGTATCACATTGTTAAGTACGATGGTAGATGAGCTCATGGTGAACTTTTCAATGCTTGAGTCAGCCAAGGCAATTTGGGATACTGCCACTGCTAATCCGTTCCCTACCTGATGAAGAGTGGTAGTTGATGAAGGTCAACTTGCGCCATAATAATGAAATTAAGAATTTTGATAATATTGCTAGACATCTACTTTTGGAGGCATAAGTCATGGCAATAAAGGACCACTCTAGGGCATATGTTGCCGAGACTTCTTTTTCCCAAAAGAATAAGAAAAGGTTCAAAGGGAAGAAAAAGGAAGAGGGCAAGGGGAATGGACCCAACAAGAAGAAATTCAAGAAGAGGCATAAGAGTAAGTTCAAGTGCTTCAATTGTGGGAACAATTGGCACTTTGCTAAAGAGTGCAAGGACCCACCTAAGGTACATGTTTCCGATGAGATTCATTCTTTAGTACATGTTGTATCATGTGCTAACCTTATTGAATCTAATTCTTCGTGGATTATTGATTCAGGAGCGACGGACCACATAGCCAAAGAAAGAACATAGTATGTTGCATATAGAAAGTTGCCTAGAGAGGCAAGGACTGTTTCTGTGGGAAACAATGCAAGTTTGGTTGTGGAAGGGATTGGCACTTGTAGGGTCCAATTGGAAACACACGATTTAATACTTATTGATGTATTATATGTACCTTACATGGCTAGAAACTTGATTTCTATTAGTTTCCTTATGAACTATGGATATTCTATGAACTTCTCAAATAGGCTTGTAAATATTATTTATGGTGGTAATAAGATTTGTTCTTGTTCAGTCTATAATGGCTTGTTTCAATTAAATATAAATGTTGCCAATGGTAGTTGCCACATTGCTAATGCCATAAGTCCAATGACTTGACATGATAGGTTAGGGCACACTGGGCAATAAAGAATGAATAAGTTAGCCATGAGTGGCTTAATTAAGTCTTTGACCAATGTTTCCTTACCAAGTTACCAATCATATTTTACGGGAAAGGCTGTAAGAAAGCCTTTTGGTAAGGCAATTAGGTGTAGTGATCCTTTGTAATTGATCCACTCTGACCTTTATGGCCTAATGAAAGTATCATCTAGACTTGGGTTTAGATATTTTATTACCTTCATTGATAACTGTACCCGTTATGCCCATGTATTCTTACTAATGCATAAGCATGAAACATTTAGGTGTTTCAAAACTTATGTGAACTTAGTGGAGAATCAATTAAGTAAGACACTCAAGTCTTTGAGGACTGATCATAGAGGCGAGTATTTGTCAAATGAATTCAAGGCCTTTTGTGATAAGAAAGACATTGCAAGACAACTTACCCTTCCAAGGACACCCCAACAAAATGGAGTGGCTGAAAGGAAGAATAGGACTATCATGGATATGGTACGTTCCATGATGGCTAGGGCCAATATGGACATTACTTTTTGGGGCGATGCCTTGCTTTGTACAGCATAAATCCTTAATAAAGTGCCTTCTAAGTCTGTTGGTACCATACCTTATAAGTTATAGACCCAGAGATTACCTAATCTAGGTTATTTATGCTCCTAGGGATGTGCTGCATATGTTCACATTGTAAATCATCTACTAAGAAAATTAGGAACTAGAGCAAAGAAATGTGTTTTCCTTGGCTACTCAGAACATTCGAAGGGTTATATATTTTTAGACATAACTCATAAAGGTGGAAATGTCTTTGAGTCAAAGGATGCTAATTTTATGGAAGATGAGTTCCCAAAAGTTGATGAAGATAATAATATGAACTTTTTGGAGAAGGCCTATGAGATAGGTCAATCTAGTGCCCTAGAAACACTATATACCACACATCCTAAGGGTAGTGCTCCTCCCATGGTAATTCCATTGCCACCACCTCATATTCTGGATCACCATGAAGATCAACATCAAGAGGGAGAAATAGAACAAAAGGTACCCCAACTTGAGCCACAAGAAAAAGCTCCACAATAGCCACATAATAATGCACCATAAGATGAACTAGGGGTACATGATGATGTTGTGTCTCCACATCAGCCTAACTTGAGACGTTCAGGTAGGAAATTTAGACCACGTAAGCATTGGGATCAATGGTGGATTCTAGATGAAAGTGAGGCTAACTTGGTTTCATCTATGGTAGATGAACCAAGCAATGTCCAAAAGGCTCTTGAGGGTATAGATAAGAATAAGTGGATGACTGCCATGCAAGAGGAGATGGACTCCATGCATAAAAATAAGGTCTGAGACTTGACTAACCTTCTTCCTGGCCATCAGAAAATTGGAAACAAGTGGGTTCTCAAAATTAAGAACAATTTTGATGGTTCAATTGAGAGGTATAAGGCCCGTTTGGTGGCCAAAAGGTTTACTCAGAAGGAATGTGTTGATTATAAATACACTTTTTCTCCTGTTGTGAAATTCAATTCAATAAGATTGTTACTAGCTATTGTTGCACATTTGGACCTAGAGTTATATCAAATGGATGTAAAAACCGTTTTTCTTAATGGAGAGTTGGGAGAGGAGATTTACATGAAACAACCACAAGGTTTCATTGTAAAGAGTCAAGAGCACAAAGTTTGTAGATTAAATAAGTCTATTTATGATCTTAAGCAAGCTTCAAGACAATGGTACTTAAAGTTCCATTATGCAATTGCAAACTTCGATTTTGATATGTTGCATGAAGACCATTGTGTTTATATGCTCAATAAAATGTCTGAATTTACAATATTGACGTTATATGTAGATGACATCTTGATAGCTAGTAGTGGCTTAAGTTTGTTAAAGACCATTAAAGAATGATTATCTTCTATGTTTGATATGAAGGACATGGGAGAAACTACTTATATCCTTGGAGTTAAAATCTTAAGACATAGAAGGACTAAGTTGCTAGCGTTGTCTCAAGAGTCTTATATAGATAAGGTCTTTGAACGCTTTAACATGACAAACTCAAAGCCCATGAACTCTCATTTGGCTGTAGGTTATAAGGTTAGTGAGGCTATGTGCCCAACTACTCCTCAAGAGAAAAAGGAAATGGAGAAGGTTCCATACTTTAGTGCTATAGGTAGTATAATGTATGTCATGCTTTACACAAGGCCTGACATATGTCAAGCAGTGGGTCTAATGGCATGATATTCTTCAAATCTTGGCCTTGGGCATTGGAAATGTGTCAAGAGAATCTTTAGATACCTTAAATGTACAAAGGATTATTGGCTATGTTACCAAAGAAGAGAACTTAGCCTACTTGGATACTCTGAAGCCGATTGGGGTGGAGACAAATATAGTAGCAAGTCAACTTCAAGTTATGTTTTTATGCTTGGAAATGGAGCTATCTCATGGAGTAGCAAGAAACAAACTTGTATAACATTGTCAATGATGGAGGCTGAGTTTGTTGCAAGTGCAGCTGCTGTGCAAGAGGCGCTATAGATATGTTCTTTCCTGGAACATTTAAGGTCAATAGTCTCCATTAAGAAGCCAATCACCATATATTGTGATAGTATAGCTGTTTTGGCTTATACCAAGAACCCTAAGTACCATCGAAAGACAAAACATATAAGCATGAAGTATAACTTTGTTAGAGATGCAATAGAAGAGGGAGAAGTCAAGAGGGAATATCTATCTACGGATTTGATGGTGGCTGATCCTGTCACAAAGCCTTTACCACTAATTCCTTTCGCTAGACATGTTAAGGCAATGGGCCTCCGTAGATTATGATAGATGTTAGTGTGATTGTTCTCTTCTTGTGTCCACTAAATATAGACTTGGATTGTATGATATTTATTTATTAGTAAAATACACATATGACGATTCTAAGTCAAGTGCACTTCATCTAGACACCACAATGAAAATAAATTCATGAAAGACATGTCAAATCATAAGCTGAGACTGATCTTCTCACACGGGTCATCCACCCTTGCATCTTTGTGTAAGCGCAAGGATGAGACCACTGCAGTTTTAAATGTGTGTTATCTTTAAAATGTAGAGATATATAACCTACAAGGGTTATACATTTAAGTGGGAATTATATCCACTAACATATGACAACTTCAGCGTAATGGTCATCTTGATTTACATAAATAATCAAGGTAAGATGATATTGGTCATTGAGTTTGCATGTCCACCCATGCATCCTATCCTATGGTTGAGAATTGTTTTCTTATATGTAAGAAAGTATGATACTTCATGGTTTAATCTTTGACATGTGTTCCCATTATAAAGAATAGTGGGAGAAACACATTTACTTATTTTAAGAGGGAGAAGTGACACACCTCCCACAAAGTGGTGTTGTAAAACATTTAGAGATGTGTAATTGGAAAGACAATATATAATATATTATGACTGTCTTACCATGAAGTTTGACCAAAGAAGAGTATGAAAAAGTTGTCTCTTATCTTACTCATGTGTGAGATTCTTCAATTAAAACCCTCAGTGACAATAGTCAAATATTAAGGGCTTTGGGTCATTATGGTTACTTTGATTAGTCGCCTAGGGCTTGAGTTGAACTAGCCTGATGTATCCTTTTTTTGGGTAACCATGTGTTTTTTTAAAGACTTAATATATTGGACTGAAGGAAAGGTAAGGATGTAGTTGCATGAGTTGCACACTACGTAAGTAATTGTATAAGTTGCATATTACATAAGAGATACACTATAACATTACTCAATCATGGGCCCATAGAAAATGATTTGAGTAATAATAATGATATTCAAATATTAAAAAGTGCACTTGAGGTTTAGCACAATTCAAGAGTTTCTAATGCATGAAACTCATAAAAGAGACCGAATGTGGCTAAACAATTATATCATCTTATTTTGGGGTTTTATAAGGCATGACTTGAGTACTTTAAGAAAAGAGAGTTACATAGTTCTCCATTGTGAGTCTAACAACCACAATGTGAGAAGTTCTTGGTAGCATGCTGAGGGTTATACGCTTGACACACAAATACTATGTTTGTTGATGATGGAATTAAAGTAATATGTGTTAAGGTAAATATTAAGTATATCAGTGCGAGTAGGAGCTTGTTAGAATTATTTAGCTTGAGTGGCTAAATACATTCTTTAAAATGCACTTAGATATATATTGATATAATTTGTGCTATTAACCAATGGATGTGTGCCATGTTGCAAAGGAGCACAAGGACCTTACCACACAGGATAATTTGGAGAAGTGAGATGTCTCTTGGAAGAGACATATTGTTTCGGCAATAAAAGATAAGAAGAGGTGGTTATTCAGTTAAAAATGGTATATATATAGAACTACTCCATCTTCTTGTAATATCTCTTTCTCTATTTTTCCCAAGATTTTGACTCTCCTATATTCTCATCATCATAAAGAAAAGTTAAATAAGGATTGTGTGTTCAAGTGTGAACAATATAGGACCTCTTCACTCCTATCTGACATCGGTTTGCTTGAAGATTACGAGAAGATCAATTATTGTTTCTTCATTACTTGTTCGAGACTTAAGGTATGTCCTTAATTTCTAATGTTCAAGTTTCTTTGAAACTTTCACCATCTCTGCCGCCCCCGCCTCCTTATCTGACCCATCCTTCTTACTCTACTGCCTCCTTCCCCAACCTTGTACCCAAAATCACTTATCCTCCTCATCTCGACTCATTCATACTCACCCAAATTTGCCTCACTTGTCGTTTCATGGATCGATGGAAATTGAATGAGAGAAGAGGAAGACCAATGCTTCAATCCCTTGAGCCACTTTAATTGATTTTTTTTTAATCTATAACCATACCATTTAAATATCTAATTAATAATGATTTGAATAATGTTTTTAGAAAATAATTTTTTTGTAGCTAACTATGAAAAATAAAAATCAAGAGAAAATACCAAGATTTTCCAAAAACCGTTAAAAATTATTTTTCAACTTTTTTTAAATATAAAGTTTCAATTGATATTATTCAAGTAAAGTGAATAATCTCTACATATCAAAATAATTACTAATAATTTATTTTTTAGGATAATTATCAAACATGTAGAAATGTTTATTTATCTAAAGTTCAGGGGATAATTGTAAAAAACACTAGTAGTTATGATTCATGGATGCAATTGCAATAAACTTGACGGAACCTACAAAAGATGTGCATGTAAAAGGCCCAAACACAAGGATAAAAGGAAACTAGGAGTAATATACACTATTTGGTAGTAGCTTTGAAAGAGAAAAGGTAGGGAGCGCTAATCGGGCGCCCAGCCATAAAACTAGTGTTGAGTCTGTTGAACTGAGAGTTCAAACAGGCGAGGTGAGGCTCGAGAGGGCGACCAAAATTTTCAACTTATAAACTATAGATATAATCAATGCGCTATATATCATTACCATGTTTGTAAAAGGAAAATATATTATAATATGTTAAGATGAAACATATCAATTTTTTGTTAACATTTTCGTGTACATTTTTATCATAATTTTTCCTAATATAGATAAAATATATGGAAGATGATGCTTTTTATATGAAAACAAAAAAAAAATTGAAATATATGATGTCTTCGTCCTATATTTTTATTTTGTTAGTTAATGTTACATTAATGTAAAATGAAGGGTAAATTGATAAATATATCATAAAATTTAGTGAAAAAAAAAAAAAAGGATACCCCAACGCTATATGTTATAGTGCACTATGCAATATTCTAATTTATCGCGAAAATTTGTGTATAGCAAATCGCATGTCTACAATAGAGATGTATATCTTAGCATTTAATATGAGGACAACTACACATATCCCGCAAAAGATGGAATTGTTATGTTTTGTCTCCTTTTTTTTGGGGGGGTGGAATTGTTGTAAAATTGACTTGACCTTGAGCGGAGGGAGAGAGAGAGTCGACTCGTAAACGCCGGTCCCAAATTAGTGTATAACGTAACAGTAGTGCATTATGCTGATTCTAGCAGTAGTAGGTCAGTTCTAGAACTACACATGGAGTATTTTAATAACTCTTCGAATCCAACTCGATCGAACGCTACTGTCAATTTTCAAACTCTCTCTTATTTACGCCTGGTCATGGAATCGCCATACACGATTGACTTACTGATGTGGTTAATTATTAAACTATAATCTAACCCAAAAGTCAGCCCAGCTACCATGCTGAGGAAGTAAACGGAAATAAAATGAAAAAGAAAGCAAAGCCAGCGATGAATGCCTGGCTTGAAAAGGTATAAATTGTCATCAGACTCGGCTCCTCTTGTCTCATCTGAATTCTATGGGTCCATCACGGATCACAATCTGTGCGGGTCCGCTATGAAGAACGGACTCGATCGGCTTTGTTGGTTGACTTGACCCTTGACCTCGTCCATGCCACTCCCACTCCCCATGCGGATCTACTCGTCACAGTCTGCCTGGGTGGGTGGATCCAGCAAGCGAAAGACCCAAGTCCATTATGAACGCAGAGCCTGCATTCTTACTCGTCCTGATCAAGCCCAATCAAGGGCTCCTCGGCCTTCCGACGGCCCATAAATCGGCCTTTCATTTTTGGAATTTAATATTTGTTCAGTTCGACCGTTTGCGAATTTTGTGGCTTATTGCAACTCTACCATTCTTCATTCAAGAAGTTGTGATGTGAGGGGCAAATGAAATGCAAATACTTTTGAGGTGTCAAAACAAATTGCTAAAAACTTTGCTTCGTGTCTCAACAAAATGTATTTACAGCATTTCGATTTTTCCGATAAACCAGTATGAACAGGTACAGGCATATATTGAGGATATTGTTATCCAAAGATTATAGGTTTAACCTTAGACGTAAGATGATGGCTCAACTTTAGTCCAACTTCTCAAGGAGGGAAATGTAAATTTACAGTTAAGTTCCCGCGGGCATCCATATCTACCAAAAATTTGCATATCCATGATATGATTTACAAGTGTTGGCCGGATTCCACAACTTGTCAGAGCCCAAAAAAAACCCTCCCTAATCCTACTTGTATACTTGTTGTTGCACCAAAAGTAGAAAATAACATTTTCACCGGTAACTCTCTTCACGGTCTTCCTCACAACCATCTCTACAGAGTAAATCGAAACGATAGATATGAAGGATATACTATTCGTCACTTTCCTGCATAATTCCCCATAGCAGGGGACCAGAAATCAGCGCCGTTGGTGCCCGCCACGTGTACGGTGCAGGCTAAAGGTACGAGGCAGAGCCCCCTGCTCCTCAGGTCCCCCCGACTCCTCGCCTCTGCTTCGGCTCCGTTTCCTCCGCCCTCCTGAAGCACCATCAAGGCACCAAAAAATCAGACCCCGAACCGAAAATGGTCAGATCTCCTTCAATGTGCAATAGGGGCCCCACTTGTAGAAGATTCATGAAAACGGACCGTCTGATCGGTGGGGACGTGGCGGCATGTGAACCGTTAGTGGGTGCAATCGGAGAAAGAGAACCGGACACTTACAGTTGCAGCAGGTAGGGGTTGCAGGTAAGGTGAACAGAGGACCTGAACCTGGTCCTGCAGGAACCTGATATAGCCCATCGCTTCGTGGAGCACTGATGCCGTGTCTGTCTGCAGTGCACAACATTTTCTACTTCAATCCCACAAAAGAAAAAAAAAACCAGGAAATTCTATGTTCACAGGCAAAATAAAACCCAACCTCCTCCCTCCCTCTTGGACTAGATTAAAAAATAAATTGCATGGGGAAACTTCAAACTAGCTGCTTGGATAAATTGGATGAATCCCGCTCCCACTACATGTAGAGTACCTTGCCAAAAGGTGAAACCAGCTGCTGCAAAGCTGCGATTCTTTCTCCTAGCCTCTCTTTCCTCACCTGTCATTCATGGTATTACTACAGTTCTTATTACATGCAGCATAAAAACCTAACTGCACAGGAAATACTATGGTACTTAATTCTATATCAAACCTTTACATGACCTCTCGCTTCCGGCTTGCTCTTCTTCCTGATTCCCTGGCTTGAGGCGGCCTCCGTCGGGCCTCTGACAGTCCCGGTCGTCGCCAATTCTGGGCTTCCATTGCGCTTCTTCTACAGATACCCAATGCAAGGTGACAGATAAAGTTGTAGAGTTTGTGCTCCGTTTCTGCATGTTTGGTAAGACAACTGAAGAATGCAAATGCACTTACATTGCTAGACTTAGGGAGGGCGTTGAGAGCGCCATTGTTGTTATTCACAGAGGAAACAGAGGAACAGGAGTCGGTGCACGTGATCACAGACCTCTGAGGAGGCGCAGAGGCCATACCCGTGTTCCCGAACAACAAGTCGTCGGCATCGGTTTGGTCGCCCCCGAAACACAGCATTTTAGGGGGCTTGTTGTCGTGATGATAGCTAAAACTGTGGCCCAAATCAAGGGCCAAAACGTGGTGGTGGTCGTCGTCGTCCCCAAACAGCAACTGCGAGAAACTGGTGCTATTAGTAGGAACAGGAACGGGGGCAGCGGCTACAGTGGGTCTCTGGTCCCCCTCAAAGCGCCCGCTCTGAGCCATCGAGAAAGCAAAAGGACGAACTGAACTCTGAAAGGTGCTTTACTGAATACTTGAAGCTTAAAAAACTAAAGAAAGTCTACATCTACATCCGTGCGAGTGTTTGGAGCTTGTGGGTAAATAAGAGCAGCCGTTACAGAGGAAAGAGAGGGAGATTTCCAAGGTAAAGAGGGCTGGCTTTGGTTTTCGGCGATTTGGCAGTCAAACCCACCTGGCCCGAGAAAACCGTGGTTCCTTTGTCCCACGCGATAAGGTCTTGCAATAACTTCTTGTTTTCTTTTTCTTTTTCTTGTTTGCTCCTTAATCAAGGCTATTTAATGTGTATTGTGGTGTTAATCTTCAGAGTTTTAAGTATCGTAATCTTCTTCCTTGGAACCTTATACCATAACGTGTGTGAAATAGTGAATGTGAAATCAGGGAACGTGACTGGCTTTCTCTTCTGTCACCAGTAAGACCAGTCACCACCCACCAACGCACTGAGCTGACTTGACGAGTGTCGTGTCTATTTACCTCTTCCACTTACACGGCGGATTTACAGGGACCCACACTTGGTCACCATTACCAAAAGGTCCCAAACTTCCAAACAGGTCTGGCGAGGGAGCTGGGCACTGTGGACCCAGGCCCAGATGTATCGTTGTAGGGGGTATGTCAAAAATTATGGATCATGTTTTATTGTTGGCCCATTTTTCGCAATATTATGTTTGTGAAAGATGTACCGAAACAATATAAAAATTGTTAGGCCAAAATGCACATTTGTTCCCTCAACTTTGCTTACTCAATCAAGTTAGTCCTTTAAGTTTGGCTCAGTACAACTTAGTCCCTCAACTTTGAAAAAAATGAGCGAGTTAGTCCATCGTTATACGGAATGACAGAGGGCGATAGTCTCTCTTCCCCTCGCCATTACTTACCGACAATCTTCTCTATTGAAATCAGCCTCGCTCCTTGTCGTCAACCTCTTCTCCATCAAATCTAGCCTCTCCTCCTACTGTAGGCCTCTTCTTCATCGTATCCAATGTCGCCCCTCATTGTCAACCTTTACTCCTCCCTTGCCCTAGCCGTTGGCTTCTTCTACTCCATTTCCCAACACTGTCAACCTCTTCTCCTAAATCTCCTCCCTCTCCCTAAGCTGTCACGTTCCGTCGTACCTCACCAGTTGCCGCTAGATCCAAAACAAAGAGTCATCATTCTTGTCAGATTTTTCTTGTCCTTCATCCCTAAACCTAGCCACCACACTTAGGAACCTCACCACCACCACTAACCCCTCAACACCAAACTCCTTCCTCTACTAGGCCACTCTGCTCCACTGCCCAATGTGCGACAAGCAACCCTTTTCCAACATTGTTTTGGTCATGTGACTCCTCATGTGCTCTTTCGGTCAACCAAGGGACCAAGTCACATATTTTCTTAAAGTTTGAGGACTAAGTAGCATAGTTTGTCGAAGTTGAATGACTAGGTCATACTCATCAAAGTTGAGGGATCAACTCGTGCGAGTTGAAAAAATTGGAGGACCAAGAGTGCATGTAGGCCAAAATTTTATGTAATTATATGTGTCAATACATAAATAGATGCAGAAAAACTAATCGTCCTACGAAATCATTTCAGAAACCGGTCAAGGTGTGGACACGTAATTTTATAAAATATTAATACAAGTTTTTAGTGTATTTATACGAATGGCTAGGCAAGTTTAGGAATTCCAATTTGGCCAGAAATTATGAAAAATACGAGCCTTTTTTTTTCCCTCAAATACCCTTTAAACTACATCGTTATATTTTTATGATGCCTGAAGGCTGTTTCGGAACGGATCCCATACATTGTGCTTCAATGCGTCCAAAGTTTCCAATGCCTGGAACAAATTTTGTAGGGGCCGAACTGGCTATATATTAAGCAAGTTAAGAATGTTATAATGTGCGTAATTAAGTAGGTAAAAATGCTACATATATGTACATAACATAACAAACTGTTCCACAAATAATGTCCCATTGAATTCTCATTTTCGTTCGCTCATTTTTGTTTTTAAGGAAAAAGAACGGGAGGCACATAAAAGTGTAAAGACTTGTCGCGTCTCATTGAGGGTGTAGGAGACTCAAGTAGTTTAGTTCCCAAACAGAAATTGGGAAGATCAAGATATGGGAACCCGCAAGACGGAGGCTTAGTCAAGTGACAATAAAGGCTTCTGTCTGAGACCAGGAATTGGAATCGGAAGCCTCTTAAAATCCAAGTTGTTTCTCGAAAGCGCACGAGTCTAGGCATAGCGTTTTTTCTTATCTGTTCTTCTTTCTCCCTTGGGCGCGTCTCTCCTTGAACGTGGCTCCATTGTGAATAGAAGATTGGCTTCGCCACTAGAGAATAAACTAGGCTTTCTGTTCGCTCTGTTTAAGGCTGAGATTAAATTAATTGCAGAGACAGAACTGCTGCTAGAAGGCAATAAGAAAGTAAAAATTGTTGCTGTATAAAGACTCGATTTTCGAGGGCGAGTTGTTATGGTTCAAGTGTATTCTTTATATGTATGTACAGCGCCTACCTCACTTGCCAGCTATTCCGCCTAGTAAGTAAGGATGCATGAAATTTTTTAGAAGTCAAAATCATAATTTATATATCATCAAGAAATACAATGCACTGACTAATAAGTAATAACCTTTTTTTTCTAGTAATTGTTTAAGAGTGGATTTTATAAATATTTTATAATTGTTTTAGTCCCTAACATATTAAATGTTCTTTTTTAGTCCTAAATATTTTCCTGATAATAAATTTTTTATATATTTAAAATATTCGATAACTGTCTTACAATAAATTTAATCTGTATAATAATTTTTTTTATAGTTAATGAAAAATTTGAATCACCTTTTTTTCTCTTTGTAAATTGAACTTATTCCATTCAAAAAGAACAAAATTATTAATTTAAATTATCTATTTACTGTTAAAAAAATATTCAACTGTTTCAATTTCTTGGAATACAGTTATCAAATATTTAAACTAGAATTTAAAAAGTTTCTATCAGACAATTATTCTGAATTAATGAATTTCATTTGATGATAGACCAAAACAAAACAATTTTAATAGATTTAGGACTAAAACATAATATTCAATAGGTTATGGATTAAAAGGAAACAATGACTAAAGGTTACGGATCATTTATGCAATTTATTCAATTGTTTAATATGAGATTTCAATATTAGCTAATTTACTAATGCACAAGGCTAATAAAACCCTTAAAACAGTAACAACCAACTAAGCACCTCACTTTACCACCTTGTGAGACTCATCCCTTATAAGCACCTTCACTTTGGTTTGTTTGGAAAAATAGTTAAAGCATAAAAAAATCCAATAAAATTACTAGTAAGCCCAGCCCAAATGGTACTAATAGTCTGCATTTTTTCACATTAAAAATAGCTCAATAGCTTTCCGTCTCTTCTAAACACAAACTGTTGCCCTAATTCCTATCATCCTCAATATCTATGATATCATTCTTAGCCCTTAATTAAAAAAATAAATGGCATATGTCATCACAAAAGGGAACCACAACACCATTCCAAATAGAAAAAAGTGAGGGAGGTACGAACCAAAAATGAAATCTACACCAAGAGAACAAATTTGGGGAATCAAGCAGCTTGGCACTTGGCAGACGTTCGTCAAATTAGGAGATGATGAATTGATGATTGGTGATTGGTGAGTACAACCGATGGCAATGGAATGATGAATAAAAATGGGGAACAAGAGTTGGAGCCTTAATCGTTTCAGAGTTCAAAGTATAAATAATTACAATTGTTCAACTAGATGAAGTGGACAAAAGTTGGAGCGTTTGCTTTCCGTGGGAATTTTGTTTCGTCCAAGAAAGTAAATTATGATTAATTATAAGTGAATCCTTAAATTTTTATTTGTTGATCAATAAGCGAAGGTAAACATGATAGGGTAAAGACAATATTAATACATTTATTATTCATACATTTTGAAGTTTTAAAAGTTCTAAGAATTTGTGGGGCATATAGAAGTCAAATAACAAGTAAGGATCTATTTTTTTTAAGATATATACATAGGTAATCAAAAGTTTGAAACATTTCAGTGAGGGCAATTACCCCCACTACCTTCAATGTAACTCCACCCTAGATCTTAGTTTAAAATGTTGTTCATTTACTACTGCCCTTAAGTAAATTAATAAACTAAGATTGGTCAGATGAGGGATGTCACAAAGTAATCAACTACGGTGAAGTCTTGAAATCTGGAGTATTGGTTCGAGATGGATAGATAAGGAAGGGGAAAGAATATATCAGTTCTAAAGCTTTGATCAATTTTTTTTATTTAAATATTAAAACTTTGTGAAATTTTACTTGTATCCTAGAACTTACAAAGTATGTAAACAACTTCTAAAATTAACCCTATAGGAAGTGTAATAGTTTAGAATTAACTATTTGCACATTTTAAAAGTTTTTGGACCTAAATAGAAACTCATAAAATTTTATAACTTAAATAAAAAAAAATGATCATGGATTAGTTCGGAAAAAACTAATCTCAATCATGTTAATGCGTTTTAGTGTTCCCTAATGCTGACTAGTTGTGGGCTCTATGGCTGTGTTGCCTAACTTGCCCCGACAACCTTAGTCCTTGAATGCAAACTTGGAATCGAAATCAGAAATCGATTTCATCTTTCTATGTCAAAATATAAAGCTAGAAGCGAAGATGAAGGAGAGTGAAATGGGGAGTGTGGGGAGAGGGGGAGAGGGGGGGGAGGGGGGGGGGTTAGAAAAGAGAGAAGGGGGTGGGAGGAGAGAAAAAAAGAATGTAAGGATGGGGGGTGGGAGGCTTTTTATTTTTTTTGGCTTATCCACTAAACTAGGAATTGTTTTGTACTCCCTCCGTTCCATATTCTTTGAAACACTCACTTTTTATCAATTAATCTATAATTTTTTATTTTTAGTTTTTAGTATATAAATAAAAAATAATTTCTATATAAATGATAAATAAAGACCTCTAGTTTCTAAATATATTTTTTTTAAATTTTTTTCTAACAACCAATAATATAAATAAATTCAAGTCAAACTATGGCCAAAAGTCAACTGTTTCAAAGAATGTGGGACAGAGGGAGTATGTTTTTTTTTTCTTTATGAAGTATTGTTAATACACTCTAAATTTATTAGATAGAAAAAACTGCATAAATAAATTTGGAGTTCTGCACCAGAAGAAACTCCCTGTAGAACCAATTTGGAGGAGTTTAGGATTTTCTTCTAGGGAGGTCGGTGAATATTAAAAAAAGAAAAAAAAGACTAACAACAGATAATAACAAAAGAAAAGGAAAAATTATAACTTTGTGCGAACCAAACCTTTCAAATCTTAAAGCTCCTTTCGTTCCCCTAAATTGGGCGATTCTGCAATCTTTTTAGGGAAAGTTACAAAAACCCCCCTGTGGTTTGGTCAAACCTACAGTTTGCTCCTCTATTTTGAGAAACCTACACTTTGCCCCCCATATTTTTTATACTGCCTGATAACAAATTCTGAAACTGTATTTAAACTCTACGATAATCATCTTTCAGTAATTTCAATCTGTCTAGTATTTTTTTTATAGCTAATAGATATTTTAAACTATCAGTTTTTCCTTTCTGTAAATATACTTTTCCACCTGTAATTATATATCAGTATTTTTTAAAGGTCAGTTTGCTGTGAAAAAAATATCAAAAATATTGAAATTACTAGAGAATTATTACCATATAGTTTAAATACAGTTTTAGAAGTAGTTATCGGGCAGCATAAAAAATATAGGGGGCAAAGTGTAGGTTTCTCAAAATAGAGGGGGCAAACTGTAGGTTTGACCAAATCACAGGGGGATTTTTGTAACTTTTCCATCTTTTTAAATACCCTACCAACAACTCTAACCCACCAACAATCCCTTATCTTTTCATCTGCTCTTTGGCCTCCCTACTATGTTTCAGCCGAATTGAAGGAACCCAAAAGCTCAATCTGCATCCTTTTTATCTTAAGCACACCTCCAAGGAAATTTACTTTATTCAGATTATTATGAATGGGGGAAGAAATCTCGAGCAGTATTAATTTCATGTTTTCCCTTCATAGATTGGGGGTGAGTGATCTCTCAATTGATTTTGGCTTCTGAAAGAAAAGCTGGTATTGTCGTCACCTTGGCCACTGACCCATAAATTGGTCTCATGGTTGCTTTCAATTTCTACATATATCAAAACAAACATTTAGCAGAAGACCTGACCAGCCTGTGACTCAGGACGAGCATGAGTTGGGATTCGTACATCGAATGCTTCAACCCTTGCATTTCACTATCTTGATGGTAGTTCCTCTCACAAGAATTGTGGACTAAAAACTGTGTTTGAATAAAATGCATGTTAGTAAAGGTGCAGAGGATCTATGAAATTCTCTCAACTTAACACACTAATAAGTTGTGTTAAACTTTGAGAGGAAAATAAAATAGGGGCCACACTCGCTTTTTCATTCTCAATCAAAACACGTTAATGCCCATGCATTAATATTTGTCGAGTTGGCCAAAAGTTTTATGACTAAATGTGTTTCTTTTTGCCTGCTAGAGCCAAATGAAAAGCCCTATGCTCTATGTATCAAAGTTTTCAGAACGACTTTTGAACTGCTACATAGCTAGCTTATCTTTTATCTTAACAGCTAGCGTTTACAAACATTAAACACTGACTTGAGCCACCCCGCCGCCAAGGCTAATTAAACAGGGCTGTTTGGTATTCGCTCTTACCAACTCTTGCCGACCGCCACCGGTAAACGTCCATCGCTGCATCACCCCAACATTCAATAATCCTAATACCATTAAGTAATTAAAATCTCATTTACAATAAAACGCAAAGTAATTCTATTTTCCTACCAGTTGCTTTAAGCTCTGTTTTCTTCTGAGCCATATAAAGTCACATGTTTCAGTGCTCTGTTGCTTTGTTACTGTCGAGCATGGTTGTGAGGATGAGTGAAGTAGAAGAAGAAAAACGAGGAAGAAGTAGGGAAAAAAAAACAAGTACTAGTACTACAGAAGAAATGTAAGAAAGATGAATTAAGAAAGACAGGGTCGGAAGTTAGAACCTAAGTTGCACAAAGCGGAAGTGGGGGCGGGAGCAAAAAAACAGGAGCTCTAATTTGTCAAAATTTTAAAATTATTGAAAAGCTAGAGCGGATCAAAAGCATCTTATTATTTATCTGTTTATATAATATATATATGTATGTGTGTAAGTAATTAGCCTTTGTGCAAAAACATGTGGTCCAACCAATATGTGTATGCTCTTCGCCGCACATAACCAAAACACACGACCATAGTTTGATTCACACTAACACACACGTTTGATGTTTCTTTTGTGTCAGTAATTAATCTAAGCAATTAAATATGTTGTGTGTGTATGTATATACACATACATACTCATGCATAACTAAGTTATTTTCCACACAGAATTCGTTGTATGCACAGTTTGTTTTAATCTTTTATAGTCTTGAAAAGTACAGTATAAGAGAATATATAGATATAAATTAATTTTTGTAACTCGATCAATATTAAAGTTGATTGTTTAGTCCAAGAAAAAACAAAACTGCTATTGCTTAGTTGACAACTAAATTAGAGAATAGAATTTAAAAAAAAAAACCTCAAAAGTTACGATTGATCTAATTGTGTTTCAAAAACCTATATATAGTTTTACACAAAACCTACACTTTAACACTCTCTAATTAATGCTTTGGGCAAGATGACTATGAGTTGCAATATATAGTTATATTGGCACCTAGATTCGAGACCCTGTGTAGGGTGGGTTGGGCACTTGGGCTATGATTGATTGAGACTGAGCCGCAGTTTAGCTGTGAAATTTGCCTAATCCTTAAAGTTAAATTACAAAACATGCGTTCCAAATAGTACAAGACTGATTCGATCAAGTTTATTTCTTATCCTCCAGTTTTGTGTGATGATGAATATAACCATGCAGGTGTTAATAAGAAACGACACGCGGAGGTCGCTAGTCCAGAAAACGCGAATGCTTCCACGTCCCGGCACATCGACGCTCGAATCATTTTCCGTCTAATTTCATTAAACCAGGAACGTTCATCCAAACGAGAAAATTCACATGAAAGCGATAGAGAATCAGCTGTCATTTATTAAATGCCCAAATCGATCATCGGGGTCGTTAGAATCAAAGGCCGCAATTAATTACTAAACCATTCAGAACCACCAGTCCTTACATGCTTCAACGCTTACTCCACTCCACTCATATCATGGCGTCCAAGTCCGATATTTTATCATCACCTATTCTCTTTAAATTCAGAACAACATATTCGCACCAGCTATATACTCTCCACAAATTCTCATTATCAATAGACCTCAGTGAAAACTGGTGCACAGAAAATCATAATGGACGTCTGGTCTTGGATTGCTGAGTTCAGTAACGAGTCATCTCCGGTCTTCGAACTCGCAAAATCCGAGCCGGGCAAGGCCAAATCCACCCGTTCAATCCAACTCAAAGCAGAGCGAACCACCGGGTCGAACTCGGAGGACTCGCTCACTTTCACCCTTTGTTTCCAGGGCTTCGACTCGTTCAACTCCCAAAAGCCCCTCTGGGTTTCCAACCCCTGCCCGCTCTCTTCAGAAAAGCCGTTCCTTCCACTGTTTCTTCAGCTTCTCCAAGAAATCATCGACCGTTCTCCCACGACCCACAATGTCACATGCCCAAGATCCCAGATTCAAAAGCTCAAGCCCGAACCCGTTTCCTGGATCATGGACTCCCACTCGCCAGAAACTTTCTCGAGCTTCTTCGACTTGGTATTGCTCACGCGCTTGTTCTGGTTATGCGTTTGCGACGCGCCGAGTGAAGTCGGGTCCTTCTACTTCTACTCCCTCTTGGGTCCAAACCTCGCAGCCTTGACATGTCAGCACGCGCCGGTTCTGCGGACTTTCTTGATTACCGTCGGTGTGGACGTGGAACTCTGTTTCATGCGCACCCTGGGGTACGTGATAGCAAAATGGCTCATCTTAAGGGAGATGGGCGCAGGATTACAGACGCTAGCGCCATTGCCAAATCAGCATTTGGGTTTCTCTTATGCGGCAGAAGCTCACGGGTTCTGGATCCTGAAGGGATTCGCGCCTGTATTAGCCATGCAGATCACGCGCTGCAGTGACGAAACGGAAAAGCGCAAAAAATTTCCCGTCATCGAAGCAAAGGAGTCTGTGCTAAAATACGGCTTGGCGCACCACCAACTGGAAGCCGTGATTCAACTGGAGTACATGGTCTCATTCCATGAGGGATATATTCAGGTAAACGCAAGTGTCGATAACTTACGCTTTCACGTGGTGAGGTTGGGATTCAACAGAAACGAAGACGTGGATTTGGTGGACGAGAAGCATTTCCCGTCGAAGATGCGGGTTTGGGTGGGGCCGGAAATCGGGGCAACATACGTGTCGGGGTTGAGCTTGGGGCGGTCCACGGATAATGAGGAGCAAGAAGTGGAGAGGGAGAGGAGGGTGAAGAGCAGGTACGGGAATTTGAAGGGGAAGGCGGCGCAAGTGAAGACACGGGCGAGGGTGGCGACCAAGACGAAGATGAGTAGGTGGAGGTGGGAGCAGGAGGCGGAGGGGAACGCTGCGGTGTTCAGAGCGGTGATGTGCGACGACGTGACAGGGGAGGAGGTGGCGACGAGGAACCGGCCGGGGAGGCTGAGGGAGGGGGGAGGGGTGGTGTTTGCAGGTGACGAGTACGGGGAAGGAGTGGGGTGGAGGATGAGCAGGGAAATGGAAGGGAGTGTGTTGAAGTGGAGGGTGGGAGGGGAGGTTTGGGTCAGTTATTGGGCCCGTCATCTCAGGAGCCGTTACTTTGAGACCCGGTCCGTCGAATGGTGTGATGAGGTTGATTTGCCTTTGATTCATCCTGGGAAACAACTCCTGGGCTAGGCTAGGCTACCTCAGACTTCACTACTTGTCTCTGCAGTAGTGGGAAATTAGCTATGAGCCTTTCTTGTTAATATATATTAAAGTAGAAATTATACTAATACACTACTAGTATATCCTGAATGTAAGATGCCGCTATATATTAGACTCACATAACTTGCATATATATCTCATCCGTTTATACTTTTATCTTTGTTTTCAACCATTCCCTTCATCTGCCTCCAAACCATTTCTCACATAGCTATCATATGTGTGTGTGTATCTGTGTTTGAGAAAAAATAAAAAAAACATACGAAATTAAAGCCAAATAAAGCAGCCTTAGTTATAATCGAGTTAGTAATGAGAAATTACTTAACAAGTGGCTGATTGATTTTTCGGTACATATGAAGGGCATCCGAAGGATGGAAATCTATCTTCGATTGGTGGAGTAAAAAGCCAGCAATTGTTGATCAGTTAAATGTGCCTCTTTTTTTTTTTTTAAGTGGAATTAATTAAAGACCAAAATGTATTAGAGAATTTAGTACGGATATCGACATTTTAATTAATCAGTTTTTTAGAGGTTTCAAGTATAGACACTCATAAATTAGCGTTTGGTTCAATGCGATGAAAAATGAGAAATGATTTCATTTGAAAAATGACGATGTATTTTTCTTTTGAATTAGGAGTATCTTCTACCCATTAGCTAAGGCTATAAATGATTGAAACGTTCAATGATCTATTCATGAACAGTTTCATAGGAGTTTATTTATATTCATTTAAGTTAAAGGAATAAACATAAATAAAGTATCATTCGTTTATTTATATCCACGAATATTTCAGTTAATACTCATCTATTTATTTGTTTATTTTTTTGTTTGTTTATTCATTAGCTTACTCCTTTGTATATATTTTTGTAAGTTCATTTATTCCAAATATTTTGCTTTTGTTCATTTATTTTGTTTATACTTGTTTACGTTTTTTTTCAAACACATTTATTTATATTATTTACAAGCATGTTCATTTAATAATATTCATGATTTATTTAGTTCATTTGGTTCATGACAATGTTATTGTAATAAATGAACATGAATACGTTCATTTATATAAACAAATAAACACAAATAGCCAAAAAGTATCCGTCTATTGTTTGTGTTCATTTTCATTTAAAATTAAACAAATAAACATGAACATTACTATACCCCTACCATTAAATGAACACTAACATATATTAGATATGAGAAAATCATTGTTCTATACTGTCACCCCCAGCACAGTCACACCCATCTCTCGGTTAAAACCCCAGACACATAATAATAGTGTGCAATCTTTAACAAAATTGGCATTTAACCCTTTGTACACTACCCATCTTATCATTGTAAAACCCCGCACGTAAATATATAATAGTTGTAGTAAAATCTTCAATGTAACCTATGTATAATATATGTTTCTCTAAAAACCAAAAACTTGTGTATATATTAAGCCAAAATACAGCATAAGCCCCCTAACTCGATTGATAAGGACACTTTCTGCCTTGAACTTTAACTCAAGGAAACTTGGCTGCTCAACTTGAAAAAATGGGGATCAGTCAACCCCCTTGACCATATGGACATCTCACGTGATCCCTTTAATCAAAAGCCATCCATCTTTGTTTCTTCAACAACCAACCAATTGAGGGCACGTTGCCTAGGCTCGGGCATTGGTTGTCCAATTTGCGAAGTGCACAAGCATAGCCAATGGAGGAAGGAGAATTGCTCGAGCATTTGAGTTGGAGGTGTCGGCGAACACGTCATCACAGCTGTAGTACCCAATGGAAGAGTTTTAAAAAGTTGAGAAAAAGACGCAACGTTGATATCCGAACACGCGCAAGGACTCGCCTCACCAAAGTAGGTCAACCTTGGATTCCACTTTTGCACCTGATCAGAAGCTGGAGTACCAGATTCTAGATGCACCGATGGGAAAGGTGTCATTGGTGTGAAGGATACATTGAAGCCGGTCTCATAAAAACCTAAAGTTCAAAAAAGAAATTTGATCTATCAATCCTTGTAGAAACAAACCGATTAAATTTTAATTTCTAATTCAGTGAAAGAGGCTAAGCTTTTTTAGGCAAAGGTGTTGAAAATGAAGGCTCGAGAGGACCAATATTTGCTTTTGATCATCTTTGATATACTCTATGTTAACTCAATCGAAGAAGTCATCAACCCCAGGAATTGCCGCATCAAGCACGGTGACAACAATGGAAATGGACGCCATCTGATTAAATGGGGTCACATGAGGCACACACATGGTCAAGGGAGTTGACTAAATCCTTTTTTCAAGTTGAGGGATTGAGCTACCTCGAGTTGAAGTTTAAAGGGGAAAATATCCTAGTCAACCGAGTTGAGGGGCTTTATATGTATTTTGGCCTATACATTATATGTACAGAAAATTAATTATAAAATGAAAGTTCTAAGAGAAAATAATGAAATATACATGAAGCGGAATTTAATGAAAGAGCACTAACTTGCGGTCTCGCTTGCGCCTTCTACTCCCTACCTTCGTTATACTGAGCTTCCACGCAATCTTTCGTTTCATGTGCTCAAAGTTGTAACCTTCTGCAAGTGTTATGACAAAATAGTTTACGTTAAACTTCAGGGAGTTGTGTTTTCTACTGAAAACCATATAAATATTCGTAGATTATGATATAAAAATTATAATATTACATAAATAATATATACTGAAAGGCGAGTTCTAGTCTGCTTCTCTCTAAAATTATTTTAGGATGAGATTTGATGGTGATGTTTCTATTCATATTGAGCCAAAATCTTTTATCTTAGAAGTTGAGTGTGAAAATTTCGGAAATGCCATCCGCATTATTGAATTTGGTCCGGATCAATAGATCTAAGAGGGAAGAAATAGCATGGTTTATTACAAATTGGAGAAATTTCTTTAGTAATGCTTTTCAAGGATTAAGGCAACTCTAATTATGTTCTTCTAGCAGGGAGTTAAATATTTGGATTGAAAAGAAATAATCAGGGATGGTATTTTAAATTGGTGGAAGAGTCAAAATCTGGGCATTCGAGGATTATTTTTCCTGAAGGAAAAAGTTCATCCGAATGGAGGAGATTCTATGGCTTGATGAATGCTTTGTCCGATGGGGCAATTGAAATTGTTGTTCTTGCAAGGGGTATAACTCGACGGCAGTGATCTCTGTTCCTCAACTTCATTGGCGGCCTAAATCAAAATTGGAGGGCTTAGGAGAAACAAAGCCGGATGGAGGTTTTGTGGCAGCGTCTATCGTGATTCAATCAAACAGAGGACGTGATGGGGCATCAAATTTATCAGAAGGTGCGATTTTCTCTGGCGGTGCGGCACGAGAAGGCAGTCAAGCCGAGGAGTTCCAAGGGGAGAAAGGAGTCTTTGGTCGGAAGTAGTGGTGGCAAACGGAAAAATCGCGCGCATCCGTTTCCGATGAGGATGTTATTCTATGTGGCATCAGGACTATGGGTAATGGCGGCGTAAGGGCGGCGATTCATGAAGTTAATCGGTTGGATTCAGTTGCACGCGGTTCAGGCTAGAAATTTTGGCGTTGGAGAAATCAGATGCGAGTGGCGGAGCCGATGCGTTGGAGGTTGCAGTTTGTCTTAGTTTTGGGAGCCTCTTCAATGACACATTAAATGCGTTCGTTAGGGATGTGGACATTCACAAGGAAGGCATGGTGATTGTCAAGGTCAAGGAAAAGATTGAAGGAGGGTTAACGGGGTGGGGTGAGCATGGAGAAAGATGAAAAAATAAAAAAGTTGACCAAGTGGACTAGGTCTGGGCTCTAAATGGGTCAATTAATTGTTCAGTGAGACCTATAAAAGATGGACCAATTAATTCTGGTAGATTGACATTAGATGGGTGTCAATAACAGACTTTTAAAATTTTGGAGAATTTTGATAATATAAAATATAAGAGGAATGAGTGAAAAAATGGGATTAAGAACAAAAGGTTTAGCATTAAAAAATAAGTTGAAAAGATTGGAATGAGGAATTAAATTGTCAAAAAAGTGCTGCAAGACAAATATTTTTCTTTCCTTCGATATAAGGTTACCTTCTTCAGTTCTGGGCTTTATTTCTTAGCTTGTTCTTTCTTGGGTCTGGGTTAGTAACCAGGTAAATTGCACACGTTAACTCCAACATTTTAATTTTGTTTATGGTCTAACTCCAACCTCGAATTTATTTGTAACGTCTCCATAATGTGGCAAAATGTTTCATTTTATACTCTTTTGTGACGGAAGTCATTAGCTTAAGTGGAAAAAACCATGTTAGCATATTATTATAGAGAAAAATCATAAAACCCCACCAAACTTTTCCCTTTAACAAATAAACCTCTACTTTGAAATATATAAAAAATTTCCCCTTATCATCTCTTCTCCATCCGCCTCCCTCACCTAACGCCACTCATCCATCCCTGCTGCCATGCACCCATCTTGCCATCACTCACCTGCTTCCCGTCCCCTATCCCCGCCATCGCCCGCCCAATTTTATCCGATTTCATCGCTCTTTTGCTTGCTATTTGTCTGATTCCATTGTGATTCATCATGACTCACAATTCACCATGATTCATCACGATTCGTGAAAAGCAGGCTCAATTCATCCAAATCGAGGCTGATGGGAGGTCGATTCATCTAAATCAAGGCTGAGTCATTCAAATCGAGGGTTGGCTGGTGAAGGAATAGAGGTAAGAGGGAAATGAGAGGAGAAAGAGGAGAAGGAGGTCAGAGATGGAGCCGTCGGAGAAGGATTGTCAGATAGGGAGGTCGAAAATGAGGTTGCCAGAGAGGAATGAGATGTAGGATAGGTTGACCAAGGATTTTGTTAGATTTGAAAATTTTAAGGCTTTTTTTGGTAAAATAAATTTTTATAGGGTTAAAATAAATATTTTGCCCTACTATCTTGTGATGATATGACATTTTCCATATGAGATAATGGATTCCATAAAAAAAATGTTTAAAATAAAACGTTTTAACCACATTAAGGATATGCTATGAATAAATTTGAGACTATAGTTAGAACAGGAACAGAATTAAAATGTATGAGTTAACGTATGCAATTTACCTGCTAGTAACCAGGTCTTATTTATTTTATATGTTTTGGTTTTATGTTCCATATGCTACTTGGGTTACGGGGTCTGGGTCTCTTTTTGTTAGCTATTTAGGTTATAAGGTGTCTCAGATCATCATTATTTTCTTTAGGGTCATCATTTTTTGGTGTATCTCTTTTCTTTTATTTTAAATAAATTCTTTTATTGTGGATAAAAAAAACTAAGTCTTATTATGTAATTGAATATAGAATAATTGAATTACTGCACTTATATTTTCACCAATCAACTATCACATGTAAGCTTTTATAGAGCAATTTGATAAAATAAGTTTAGTACTTCTGTCATTACTCTTTATTTGAAAATTCTTTTACCTGTTTTCAAGCTACTTTCATATTACTTCAAACATAATCACCGTCTTTCTTTTATTTTATATCACTTGCCTTCGCTTATTCTACGTCACATTCTGCATGATGATTCACTTTATTACTAATTTCAAATGAGTACCGATTTTTTTTACATAAATAAAAAAGCTTATTATGATAATGAGTTTTGCATTTTTCTTTTCATTATTTATTTATATGCTAGCTGTTTTAATGCGGATATTTGACATAAAACTTGACACTTTATTTTAACATAAATGTGTTGTATTGATTAACTTTAAACAATTATATCAAATTATCAACTCTTCCACATCTAATACTCATTGTGCTAAAACATTCCTAATGCTTTCTCACAAGTTGCTAATTTTTTTATTTAACCTTGTAATAAATTCATTCATGAAAAAAAAATTATTATGTTATTTTTAATGAGAAAACTGTATGTTATTCTTTTACTATAAAATGTTCAAAACTGTAGAAATTCAAAATTTTTTTAACACATTTTGTTTTACTTAGGTTATTCTAATTTTTTAAAATGCTTTGAGTCTAACCTTGTGTAAAATTCTTTCTTTACATCAAAATAGTTCATTTTGTACAATTTTTCGTTTGGTAAAAAATATTTTTTTTGATGAAATGTGGTGATATATTAGGAAACCAGAATAGCGAGTGTACAAGTAAATTCGGGACCAATGGAACAATTTTTTGCCCTTGAGATACTTTATCCTAAATGGTTAAATTTATTCCAATATTACTGAAAAGATTCAACTATAATTCTAGTTATTAAACCAAAACTTAGTTACTAAATAATTTAAATTTAACTATGTCCTACATAAAATTATGTATGAATCAACTACATGGCATAAGAATTTTATAATTTGCTTATGTGAGAAATGTTGTATCATGTTCCCTTCTGAAATATGTGACAAGCTATGTTTGTTGTCTATTAAATTCTTTTGGTTAGTTGATACGAAGGTCCAAAAGATAGCACGATGTTCATGGGACAAACTTTGCATATCGAAGCAAGAGATAGGATATGGTTTTCGTGACCTCCCGGCTTTTAATAGGGTGATGTTGGCAAAGCAGTGTTGGCGTTTTATCTGTAATCCAACAAGCCTAGTGTACCGGGTGTTCAAAGGGAAATATTTTCCTTTCACCTCATTCTTATGTGTTGCCCGGCCGTCCACATTTTCAAATGTTTGGAAGGGCATCCTAGAGGGTCGGGAGGTTATTAAAGTTGGTGGTTTTTTAAGGATCAGCCGGGGCGTGGAGATGTTTATATGGAACGATAATTGGCTCCCAAGGCATCACATAAAACCTGTGACATCTCTTCTTCCGCACTTGCTCCATCTTTCAGTCATTAACCTAATTGACTAGACTACATTCTCCTGGAAGAAAGGTGATATAAACGCACTTTTCCATCCCTTCATTGCAACAATTATAAAAGACATTCCTTTGAACCCCATTTTTCAGAGGATCTCTTCACGTGGGGGATGATAGACAATGAGCAATTTTCGGTTAAATCGGCATATTACCTTGCATATTGTTTCTTTTATGGCTAAGATCCCCTGATTAAATTAGATTTTTGGAGATGGCTATGGGGGCTGAACCTCCCTCCTTGGGTACAAGTATTTTTCTGGAGAGTGTGCGCTAATATTTTACCTACGAAAGATAACTTATAAACACAGAGAGTTCATGTATCTCCCTCTTGCCCCTGTCTATGACCAAGGACTTGAATCTGCTCATCACATTTTCATGGAATGCCACTTTGCTCGCTTGGTGTGGGATTTATGCGGTATGACCATTCCACCCCTACCTCATGACTGAGCAGAGGGCCTATGAGTTTTCTTCTAATGCGAGTCATTGAAATCCCTTAAGTTTGTGACCATATGTTGGTTCCTTTGATTCAACAGAAACAAGGTTGCCCATGAATCCTTTTGCTAAACTCCTTCCCATATTGCACTCAATGCTTATGTATGGTTGGACAACTAGCAATGGAAAAATTCTAATCAAAAGAATCCAACGAAGTCAATGGACAACATGCCTATGACGTGCATGTTGCTGCCGAAGGGGTTCATTAAAATTAATGTTGACACAGCTCAGAGGAGAGAGAGATGCCATGCTGTTGTGGGCTTAAGACCAGCATGGCCATGTCCGCCTAGCCGTTTTACATTGCTTCCCATACTCCGGTTCTGACCCATTTTACTTGGAAGCATTAGCATTACTGTAGGGCCCGAAGAAGGCACATTGTCAAGGATTTCATAGGATTCTAGTGGAATTAGATTTTCAAGTGTTGATTTCTGAAATCTAGAGCTCTCATATCCCTCTCTTTTATACTTTAGAGCCATTGTTAATGAGGCACATTGTCTTAAAGACCTTTTTATTTCCTGTACATTCTTATATGTCAATTATTCAGTTAATGGTATCACTTACTCTATCACCCACAAATGGGTTATAGTTCTTAGGTCAATTGTCTTGGGGAGATCCTTTTCCCTTTTAGATGTGTAATGTACTTTTAAGTGATCAATAGTGGCCTATGGGTCTTTCTTCAAAATAAAAAAAAAATGTTGTAGGATTAAGAATACTCTTCAATAAAGACGCATAGTGTAGTTAGTAATATGTAAATAGTTTGGATTAAAGTACCAAATTTATCACTCAAAAGTATCAAAAGAAACAAATTTGCCATTGAACATTCAAAAATACCAAATCTTATATTAAAATTTGCTTTATAGGGCAAATTGACCATTGACATTAAAAAATGACTAAATTTACCATTTATTGTTAAATGACTTTGAAAGGTGAAAAATAATAGTTTTGGTTATCGATTATTTACTTTCTTCTATTAGTGGCTTAAGTTTGCCTATTTAATGATAATACTATATTCTTCAAGAATTAGTTTATCAGATATATCTCCAGTCCCTGTAGCTTACTCCCAACCTCACTCAATAGCTTTCAACCTATATTGGGGAGCAGGTCCCAGTCGCTTCCAAATTTGTGGGAATTGTGCCATAATTAAAAGCTCGAAGATACAAGGTGAGCTCGTGCTTGTTTGCTTGAAGCAACAAGCTGCTACTTTCGACAATGTTTTGCTGGACACCATAATTGTCTTGCAAGTAATAGCCAAGCTCGCAAAGCACATCGATGTCATAGATGTTACCAGTATTAAGGTTTTCTGACAATGGCTCTTGTAAAGCCTTGGACTAGACGATAGGGTGGAGAACTAAGCAATTAAATTGCTTGTAGGTGAGGAAGATGTTGATGAAATAGGAAGGGGAAGCAGGGGAGGAGCTAAGCTTGTAGAGGATGGCGATGAAGAGATCATCCGGCAATTGGTTGAAAAAGATGGCATGATTGTCAAATATTCAAAATTAGAGCAATTATAGAAGAAATGTGAAAAATGAAAGAACAAAATTATAATTTTTCCACTTCATTTGATGATAACTTAATGGTGAATCAACATAAATGATATATTTGGTCTTAAAAATAAAGTTCAGTATTAAATTTAGTATTTTTAAAAGTTTGATGATAAATTTAGCAATTTCAATACTTTTTCAGTGGTAAATTTAGGGTCAATTCGTTTGAGTTAAAGTCAACTAAATTTTTTTAACTTTTACATCTTTTTTACTTGAAACCAATTTTATTTGAAAGCCAATGTTATGTAGAGACAATAATCAATTTGAAAGTAAATTTTCAGGATGTTGTTAAATTTTTATAATTTTTTTTAAGGCTTGAAATTAGAAAAATTCATAAAAATTTAGTAAGATTATAAAAATTGTATTTTCAATTGATTATTGTAACTACATAATATTGGTTTTTAATTAACATTAATTTCAAGTAAAAAAGATGTAAAAATAAAAATATGTCATTTTATAGTCAATTAACTAAAGTTAAAATGAATTGGATGTTAGTATTTTATACAAATAGTTTAGAATGATTTAAAATAAGTTTAGATAATAACTCGAAATGTTTAGAAAACGAGAAAGAGCGTCATTGTTGGCTGTGTCATAACTTATAACACATTGCCACCTTGTCCATAGAACATGCATTTAAGTTGAAAAACAGAATTTTTCTTAAAACCAGTTGCATAAGCTGGCCGGTTGCAACACAAAAACCAAAACAGAAATTTTTTTTAAAAAAAAACAGTACATGTGTAAGCTCATGAAAGCGAAGGCAGAAAAAGAAAAGATACTTCTGTCCCAATAAGAATGAAAAATATTTCATTTTTAATTTTACAAAATATTTCAGGAAACTTAAAAAGGAATATTTTAAATTTTTATTAAAAATCTTATTACACCAAACGTAAAATATTTTTTTTCTTTTTTAAACATCATTTAAATTCTCATTATGCATAACTTAAAAAAATTTCAACTTTGGTTTTGAGGGTGAAAATAAACAAAAAAAAGGAAGAAATATTAAATTTACCACTAATGTTTTAGGTAGGGAGCAAATATGTAACTATAGTTTTCTTTTTGCCCAATCTCTCACTAATATTTTAAAATGGGCCAAATATACCACTGCTGATTAGAAAATAATGGAAATAATAAAAATACTAGGTTTTGAAATTTGGGGTTATTATAAATCTTAAAAAAAGTATATCAAGACCTTTAATATTTTTGCCAAAAGATGATTTAATCTCTGCAATTAGCGCTTCAACCCTATCACTGTCTTTGTCACCGGTGCTCCAACAGCCCCATCGCTTCCCTTTCTCTGTTTCTGCTATCTAATCTTCTCATTCGCATTCGAGAGAGAGAGAGAGTCTAATCACAAAAGGTCTTTGAAATTTGTTAAAACTTGCATTATCACCATAAAATTTTAAAACTTATTATTTTTAGCATTTTTCATTAAATTTTTAACATTTTTCATTAGATTTTTAATAGCTGGTGGTATATCCACTCTTAATTTGAAACTTCGGTGACATATCTGGCCTATTTTAAAATATAAGTGGGAGATTGGGTAAAAAAAAATTATAGTGACATATCCGCATCCAATCTAAAACATTAATGGCAGATTTGATATTTTTACCAAAAAAAAAAGCATCATAGGAGTATGAGGGAAGACCGCTGGAAGTCCTCTTAACGAAAATGTGTTGGAGGACAACTGATCTGATCATGCCACGATAACTGTGTAAATAAACACAGAGACGGTGGAGTGGCGCGCGAATCATTCTAACGGGCGGGATTGGATGGGAACGAACAGGACAGGACGACTCTACCAAACAATCATCGCACCGCATCACATCCAAACAGAAGACGATGAAGCCGCCCGATTCTTTTTTCTTCTGCCCCATTGCTTGTCTGTTTACTGCTCCGACTCAATTATTCCTCCCTTCATCCAACCCACCCTGTTGCTTTCCGCTTCCCATATTCTCTCGGGATGGGGGCCGACGATGACGACTGGGTTCTGGTCCGACGACGCCCAGATAAGGACATCTGGAGCCCAAGCTCCATGGACGCCGGCGAGGAGCCCAGGCCCCTCAAAGTCACCTTTAGTGGACCCGCCCAGTACTGGACCGACGCCATTCCCGTCGGTAATGGCCGCCTCGGCGCCATGGTCTGGGGTGGCGTTGCCACGGAGATTCTCCAGCTCAATGGTAATTCTAATTCATTCTTATCATCCCTCCCTCTTAGTTTCCTTCTATGCTGGACTGAAATTTTATGCTGAGGATGTGATTGGCACTGAAATATTGATCAAGAGCCGATGCCTAGCTAGTCTAGATGGATTTGGCATTGAAATGTACTTCTTTCAAAGACATTTCTATACAACTATCGTCACTACCGTTTCTATTTTGTAGAGGATACTCTGTGGACTGGAGTCCCGGGCAATTATACCGATCCTAATGCTCCAAAGGTCCTAGCAGAAGTTAGGAAACTTGTCAACGATGGCAAGTATGTGGAAGCTACTGAAGCAGGAGTTGGTTTGTTCGGGAATCTTACAGAAGTATGCTGCTTCATATTTTTTCACCTGGTTGCAGTTGTTTCTTTAGACGATACTATGCAGCTTCAGCTTCACTAATCACTATAGGAATTGATCTGCAACTTTATGGTAGTTCAACTGATAAACTTAAACATGATCTAAAAGATGGAGTAGTACACCAAAGAATTATCTTAACCATATGCTGACTTCAATCACATGATACATGATGAGGCTTCCAGAAAACCTGCGTTTTCATGATCCTAAATCTTCTGTTAACCAAGTTGTCTGTATTTTGATGCTTGCACTACTCATTCCAGATAACATCTCCATCTTTTTTCCTTCCTTGTATGGAGACTGCTTCCTGTCTTTATTTTATAGTGGTTCTAAGTAGGCAAACCTTTTCTGTAAAGGCACATTATCTAGCTGGTATTTACAGTTGTCTCTTGTCTTCTATATTTTAGAGGTTTTCAACTTTCACACATTACGTTGGTGATTCTTCTAAAGCATAGACTATATTTCTTTTTTCTTTTTTCTTTTTTGCCTAATAAATTTGTTTCATGATATAGGTTTACCAACTTCTTGGAGATATCAAGTTGGATTTCAGTGATCATCTTGATTATGTGGAAGAAACATATCAAAGGGAGCTAGACTTGGATACTGCTAGAGCGTTAGTAAAATACAGAGTGGGTGACGTGGAATACACCCGAGAGCATTTTGTATCTTATCCTGATCAGGTAGTTGTGACAAAAATATCTGGAAGCAAACCTGGATCTCTATCATTTGTAGTGTCTCTGGACAGCAAGTTACCTCATAATTCATATATCAATGGGAAAAACCAGCTTGTAATGGAGGGTACTTGTCCAGGAAAAAGGATTCCACCAAATGTACATGTGGATGACAATCCAGATGGTATTCAGTTTTCAGCTGTTCTTGATGTGCGTATTAGTGATGGTGAAGGTGTGATAAATATTGTAGATGAAAATAAGTTGAATGTCAAAGGTTCGAGTTGGAGTGTTCTCCTTCTAGCAGCTCAATCCTCATTTGAGGGCCCATTCATTAAGCCTTCAAATTCCAGGAAGAAACCTACTTCAGAATGTCTTAGTGCCTTGGATTCGATGAAGAATACATCCTACTCTGATATCTACAGTCATCACTTAAATGACTATCAGAATCTATTTCACCGAGTCTCACTCCAGCTTTCCCATAGCTCTTCAACCTTTGTAAAAGATAGAAAAGAAATGAAGCAGCCTCAATGCTTACCATGTGAACTTTGTCCTGAACAACACCAAGGAAAATTTGTTTCAACTGCAGAGAGAGTTAAATCTTTCCAAACAGATGAAGATCCATCTTTAGTGGAGCTTCTCTTCCAATTTGGTAGATACTTGCTCATTTCTTCTTCACGTCCTGGAACTCAGGTGGCTAACTTACAAGGGATATGGAATGCGGAACTTGAGCCGAAGTGGGAGTATGTCTTAAATTGCTTTTCAACTTCTTATTGTTTTGTTTCTTATGCCTGCATTTCTGTTCTTTTTCAACTTTACATGTTCATGTATGTATTTATGTTCTCTGCCTTTATAAATTTAACTCACTGCTGGCCTCCCATATGTTGGTTAATGCACATTTGACCACAGCAGCTATTTACCATGAACTGATCATGGTTATTGCTTGCAACCAAATAACTGTATATTGTAAAGGGAATGATAAATATCCTATCAGTTAATTATCTATGTCAAGAAGTCCCCACTTGGCCTTTCATTGATTTTTTCATTTTCTGCTTCAGTGCTGCTCCTCACTTGAACATCAATCTTGAAATGAATTATTGGCCTTGCCTGCCTTGCAACCTCAGTGAATGCCAGGAGCCTTTATTTGATTTCCTCACGTCTTTGTCAATTAACGGAAGCAAAACTGCAAAGGTGAGCACTTTCCACCCCTATTAATTTTATGAATTTCTAGTAACATAGTTAAATTATGGATGAGTTATTTTAGTTTGTAAAGTTCAAGAATTCATGTATGCGTGTGAATGTGTTGGTTGTTGAGTCTCTGTGAGTGTATGTTGTAGTTAGCACATAGAATCACCGTCATACTACACCTCAATCCCAACTACATTGGGAAGCTCATAGTGTCAATTAGCTGTTCAAAGTTAGTTAATACTACAAATTCACGCAAAAGCAAAGTGATAAAGTTTTACGCTGGATGCCCTTCTTGACGCAATCCTTTTATAAGGGAATAATTAGTCAGCATGTGATACAAAGGCTAAGTCAATAAAATCCTTATCAAGCTATATTTTGGTTTTTTATCATCTAGCTGTGAGTTCCTCATAGCTTTGTTGTACCGAAATGTTTACTGCTTTACTGATCAAGTTTCCATTCAGGAGTACAAACTTTATGGGACTCTATTATTTATGGGAACTAAAAAGGCTTGGGCATTTTCTCAAGCCTACCGAGGAAGAATTGGTTTAAGAAAAATTGTGGACTATTTGGGACATGTTCAGAACTGTCATACATTAGTTTAACTGGTGAGGATGATCATGTTTTCATGTTCACCAACTCCATCTTTTCATGTTCATCAATATGTTTCTCCAATAACTGGTGGGGATGATCATAACTGGTTGGAAACCAAAAACGACATTTTAATTGAATCAATTAGCGTTGGCCTAATATTCCCCTAGTAAAGGTTTGTTAAGTTTAGGCCATAGGAGGTGTGTGTGCTACAGCTTCGATTCACATTTCATTGATATGGAATTTCTATATTATTTTCACCTAATGTCACAGATCAACTATATTGCTAATGGCTGGGTTGTACATCATACGAGTGATATATGGGCAAAATCATCACCACATCAGGGCGTAGATTCAGATGATGTGAAGTGGTCACTATGGCCCATGGGTGGAGCTTGGCTTTGTACTCATCTATGGGAACACTACAGTTATACATTGGACAAGGTGAGATTCTGACATCCCTCTCTCGTTTGACACAAGTTAGGCACCACTCTCCTTTTCTTTTGTATTATGCTGCTTAGAAATTGGGCATTCAGGATCATCTTTACTGAAACGAAATTGTCCTTTGAAGTTACCTGGAGGTCATATCTTTGGTTAGCTTTCTGATGTAATAAGACTGTTAATTTGTGATATCTCAGCAAATTAGACTGTACCTGAGCGTCAAAAACATAAGAAACAGAGCCTAGAGGACTATATTGTGAATGTTTCTCAATAAAAACATGAGTAAAATCACCTATTTATACTAGAGAAACATGTATAAAAATGGTAAGCAAACCACTAAAGGAAAATTGAGACAATGGAAGAAACACCTCATCCACCAATCACTCTCTACTGATCATTTCTCAGTCACTACAATCACTTTTGTTCTTAATCAATCATAAATGTCATTCCACTGCATGCACAATATCTCCAACACTAAGAATTGAGTAACTGACTGCTTGTCCTTCGATTATCATTCCGGACAGGCAGGAATGGCAGGGGTAATGTGAGGCTGAGTAGGATTTGCTAAGACTGGACTTTTAATGCTGTTGGCTGAGTCTTCTAATTGCTAATCCCCAAGATTATAACACCAATTTCATATTCAAACAAGCATTGCCTACAAAATGTTTGAATTGGTTCTCTCTCTTTGCACATCTAATTGCTTTAGTTATGAGGTCTGCTTGTACCTTTTCAATATAGACACAAAGCAATGCTTTTATCCCGACAGTGGATGCATCACATCATTGAAAGTGGGAAACAAGTTGCTTTTATTCTTTGTAGTCTCAAAATGTTTTCAGAATTGTTTTACTGACTCTAGCCCATAGTAGAAGGGAAAAGAAGTATATATAGGCTTTCCTCAGATAATTGTCATGCTAATTGATCTTCATTCTGTTTCCTTGCAATCTTGAGCATCATTTTTGTTTTTTTTTTTTTTTGTGCCATATGGTACTATCAGCATGTTACTGATGACAGGTACTGTTGTTGTTTATGCAGGATTTTCTGAAGGACAAGGCATATCCTCTGTTGGAAGGATGCACCCAGTTTCTGTTAGATTGGTTGATTGAAGGGCGTGGAGGCTACCTTGAAACCAACCCATCAACTTCTCCAGAACATCATTTTCTTGCTCCAGATGGGAGGCTTGCTAGTGTGAGCTACTCATCAACTATGGACATGGAAATCATTAGAGAAGTTTTTAACACAATTGTTTCCGCTGCTGAGGTAAATTTTTATTGGAACCTTGACTGAAATAGTAGCAGTCTATATTTCTTTGAATTTTCTTGACCTTAATATTATGATAACTCTCTCTTGCATCAGGTTTTGGGTAAAACTGGAGATGAACTAATTGCAAAAGTACAAAAAGCTCTGCCAAGGCTTTATCCCCCTGGAATAGCAGAAGATGGTTCTATCATGGAATGGGTATGTGAATTGATTTAACGAAAGTTCAAATTATTTGAGGAAATGCTCTCTGGACCATCAAGTTGATTTATCTTCCAAAATTGCTTACCGTTGGGCTTTAAAATCCATGTCTGGTTTGCAGGCACTGGATTTTGTGGACCCAGAACCGAATCATCGACATCTTTCCCATTTGTTTGGCTTGTTTCCTGGGAACACAATTACAGTTGAAAATAGCCCAGACCTTTGTGGAGCTGCAGTGCGTTCACTCCATAAAAGAGGTCAGGCTGGTTTAGCTATTGTTTGCGCTTTTAGGATTCATGAAATTGCTGGAAACTAATCCCCTAATGAAAATAAGGGCATAGCCATTTGGAGACAATTATATTTGTTCATTTATAAAATCTTCCACTATTTTACATGTATAAACAAGCCAGAATTTCAGATGATGGATATCGTGAGACACTAATAATTGTTGGAATTCTCATTAATGACACCAAAACTAAACTTAGGGAGAAAAAGAACCCCCCCAAAAAAAAAACGCACTTAATATGAAGGAAAAAAAAAATGTTCTTCTGTTGCTTTGATGCCCGCTTTTTTTTTCCTCGCCTTCATCATTTCCCCTTTGTTTGGCTGTAAAGGGACAAGTGAAAGAGGTCACACATTCTACTCTTGCCTCAGTATCACCATGGAAGCCAAAAAATCATTTATCAGCTCTAAGACACTGCGTGCATATGTAAATCGATCAAGCAACAAATTCTCTCTGGATTTTTCCATGTTCACCCGGCTTCACATTTACCATTCATTATGATGCCTGGTTTTCACAGGAGAGAATGGTCCAGGATGGTCAACCACATGGAAAACAGCATTGTGGGCGCGTCTTCGCAATAGTGAGCATTCATATCGAATGGTCAAGCATTTATTCCAGTTGGTGGATCCAGATCCTGATCAGACAGTAGCGTTTAAGGGTGGACTGTACAGTAACTTATTTGGTGCACACCCTCCTTTCCAGATTGATTGCAACTTTGGGTAAGCAGCTGTTGGTGTCGAGCTTAATTATATCCTCTGGTCACCTTACAAATCTGATGCTTAATTTGGGTCATTAGCGTGCATTATGTGGTTTTAGGATTTTATCATGCAACATATTAATACTTGGGTGGCGTTTTGATAACTTGATTGGTTGAAAGTTCGTGCTTTTACTTGTTATACTATGTAATAAAGAATTTTAACTTTTTAAAGCCTTAGGAGACAAGGCATTGCGGAAGTAGCGCCTTGGCCAGTATTTTTTGTCAACAATTCTGTTATTTGTGTGAAACTTATTATTTGTGGTACAGTTTCTCAGCAGGGGTTGCAGAAATGCTCGTCCAAAGTAGTTTGACAGACCTTTATTTGCTACCTGCTCTTCCCCGTGATAAATGGGTAAACGGATGCGTAAAAGGATTGAAGGCAAGAGGTGGGTTGATGGTCAGCATATCCTGGAGGGAAGGAGATCTCTGTGAAGTGGGTCTTTGGTCGCAGAACAAAAGTTGCTCCAAAATATTACATTACAGCGGGACTAAGGCCGCTGTTTATCTGTCTGCAGGTAGAGTTTACACGTTCAACAAATGCTTGGAACGCATAGATGATTACCCTCTGCTAGACAGGACTTTTCTCGGTGTTTAATTACCAACACATCGAAAGGCCGCTGTTTATCTGTCTTTGGGTTGATGAATCTTTGTAGTTGCATGTTAGAGCCAATTCGTTTAGTGTTTTCACATTTTAGAAACGTGTTTTCGTCTGTCAAACGCATGGGTTAGCATTCACCTAAATTGTTGGTAAGCCAAAATAGGCTTATATTTTATAGTTATTAGATCTATGTCATTGGATCATCTGTTCGCATCAGCCTGGTTTCAAATGGACACCCAGCTAAAGCTCGCTTCAAATTTGTGCACAAAGGCATGGAATTAATTTGAAATGGATTTGGATTTGTTGGTCGGCAGGATGGAGTGAACGAGAATTTGGTGTTCTTACAATTTGATGAACCGATGACTTGAATCCGTGCGCTTACGGTTTGACATGGCAACGCGGGAGGGGGCTCAAAATTGCAGTTGAAATTGGATTTGTTCTCAAAATGACTTGCGACGTGCTTCCTCATTTGATCGTCACCCAGAGACACCAAGCTAGTTTCGGTGTTCTCGTGCTCCAGTGAACTTCAATCCACGCCAAGACTTTGAAAGATGACTCGAATCAATGCACGGATTGTTGATCAACGGCCGATGGCGAGGGTGATCGTTTGATGTATGCACGGATTGTTGATCGGGTGGTTGACTAGATAGGGTGGCAAGGATGGATCGTTGTGTCGCCGTTCTACCACTTAAGCGAGGTAATTTGGGAACCATAAAAAGCGGATCTTGAACAACCCACAAACTTGTCCGACCCGATCCAATTTTAATGCATTAACACGATCACGTGCTCACGAAACGAACTAGTAGTGATTCCCTTGAAATAGAAAGTCATAGTCTATCAAGAGAAAATTATAAGTAATTTTTCAAATGGCTAATTTTTCACTCTGTGAAAATAGATAAATAAATAATGTTTTAAAGGCATTTACACCTTTGACCTGGTGGTAGTGATCGAGGTGTGTTGTCCCCTTCCTATTTTCCTTCCTCTTAAGTGTAATATTCCTAAATCTTTACTTATAAATGATTATGAATAATGATGATGATGACCCTAATGTTCTAACTTTTCTTGAAAATCACTCATGAACTATACAAATATTACCAATGTCTTACATGCAGATTGGATTTAATGGGCCGAATCACGCTAAATAGTTGAAGGAAAAGTGGAGAGTGGCATCTGTTAAACCCTAAAAAAACCTGAACAAAAGTTAGTTCTAACTACTTCACGTGTGAAACAGATCTCAGAACTTGGAAAATAGCTTGGTGAAGTGCAGGATCCTTATCTCACTCCCTGAAGGAGTGTATTGGGGCTTTGTAATTGTTTCATAGAATATGTCTTGGTGAAGGAAAAGAAGGGCCACATTAGGTGATTTTGCCGATTCTAGAGGTCCTGTTTCTTTCTCCAGTTCTCTATTCTCTTTTTGTGCGTATGCGCGCACACCTTTTATTTTTAGAAAACAGGATGGGTCTTCATATAGTAGGAGGCGTCGGAAGATGGATGATCCAGGTGGTCCAATGGAAATTTGATAAGCTGTACGCATGCAAATTCCGTTCTTGTAAATGTTAATGCAAGTTGTGGTGCTTGATGAGTTTGGTGATGCGTTGTGAGGCATCTTGAATGGCTTGATCTGGGTCCAAGTCCTTCATGACTAGTCCTGGTTCTGATAAATCATGGTAATTGAGAATTGTCATATGCCATTACATTCCCTCTTCACTATACCTAGATACTTACAACTTGGTGTGACAAAGTTACGGAAGGACAGTCTTGAGTTGGTTCTTTGTCAGGCTATTTGTTACGTAGAGTAATAAAATCAAAACTCTTTCTTGCTACTTAAGGGAAGAAAATGGATTTTTTTTTCTTTTTTTATCCGCTCGGGGGTTGTCCTAGGACTTTTGCTACTCCAGTTCAAGTATGGTTTAATTTGGTAGTCGTTCTTCATGGGTGCCACGATTGGAATGAAAGCAAAATAGAGTAGCTGCAAAGGTGAAGTTGGCCGCGGGGTCTGTAATTCTAACACGTACTGATGTGAACTTCGGGTAGGCATGGTAGATGTTGGGCATTCGCAAGTGAAATGTCACGTCTTGGGCACATCAGGTTGCGTACATTAAATTGATGGGCAAGCTGAAATGGTTGCTTTAGCTGCCTGAGGTTGACCCTTGTCTCCGTATACAGGAAGCTCCCAATCCCATCTTTAATTGCCAATGCTGTCCCCAAAGGAGTGACATGATATGAAGGAATGGAACCGCTGTATCAAGAGGGAAATTGTTTTTGAGCGTTTTATTAAGTGAAGTTGTTCTGGTAACAGCGAAGATAAATTACTATCACCTGATTCTTCTTTTACCATGATAAATTACTATCACCTGATTCTTCTTTTACCACCCACCCACCGACCCACCAAGGTGAGGAATCTCTTTAAAATAAGAAGATTAGCCAGTAACTCAGAAACTTGTGCGCGATAAGGATAGAAGATAAGATAAAACTATTAAGTACGCTGGCTTATCTGATTGCGTAATTGGTAGCCTTCCTCTTTTCCTGGTACTAGTACCCTATGTTGTGCTCCAATAATCCTAGAGAAAGGGGAAAACGATGGGACAGCCGAAATGTAATTTCTTTATCTGATCATAGTTAGTGCAGGGGATATATTAAATATCATCATGTCTGGCAAACAAAATTCAGTCGGCAACGGAGCCATGAGATGAGACCGGCAGGCGGAGTGACAGTGACACCTTCAAAGCAGAGGGCAAGGCACAAAGTTGGCCATCCTCGAGAAGGCTGTCATCTTTAATTAATCGAAAGACAAACAGCCCCGACAAGATACCGTAACCAAGAAACGGAGAAACGGAAGTGAACTCTTTAGTAAATACAGTTGTGACGCAAATAACATTAGGAAATCATTCTAAGGGGATTATTATACGCATTAGAAATCTCTGACGAGATAAGTCTTGTTCCGGAAAGGGATTGTGTCCATGATTCATGTGGAGGAAAGGAAACTACAAGTAGAATGGCAAGATACGATCCTATCTATTTGCTTTCCAACTTTTACCACCATTATTGCCTCTCCCAGGGACCCTCTACCACCAAGAAACCACAGTATCACATGGCCCATTACTATTAAACAAAATGCTTATTTCCCCACCACCATTCCGTTTCTGCCTTCTTTCATCAAGGCTTCTCGTCCGCTCACTTCAATACTGTCACCTACATCCACAGGTTCGGTTAGATTTTTTTTTTCCCTCCTTTTCTTCAATTTTTCTCTGTTTTCACTACTCCCCACACCTGACCTTACCCCCAACAAAAAGGGTACTCCTAAGCATGGAGGCAAAACGAAGAACACTGGGAGAAACTCAAAAGTGCTTTCTTCTTCTGGTTGATGCCTTTTCGTCATTTGTTAAACCTTCTTCTAATCTGACATGTAACTGGTACAATGTTAACAAGTTAAAAAGTTATACTCCCTCCATTTTGCAATTGCAAACGTTGGCTCTTTTACCGTTTTTAACTAAAGATTGACTTAAATACATTCATATTAATTTGTATTGTAACAAATTTTTAAAATTATATTTATAGGCTGGAATCTTTAAAGTATCATTTTTATATAAAAAGTTTATATTCCTATAAAAAGTCTTTAAAGAAAAAAATCATGAATTAGTTGTTATAAATGGTACATGTGACAAGCTTTACAAAAACGGAAGTAATATTTAATTACCTCCAAGATTGAACCAATCAAGAATTTGCCGAGCTGAAGCACCTGATGTGACCTGCGACCGTTTAGTTTTCACATTGATGATCAGCAAAAAGGAACAACAGCAGTCAACTATTTTCGCTTGAATACTGGTGCCTCTCCAACAGAAAACATTCAATTCTCAAAAAAATGTTTAAGCAAAGTATCAGTTAAATGGAAGATCTAAGACAGTAGTGGGAACCAGCACTACGATTTATAAACAACTATTGTTTTGACAACTCGAAGTGAACATTATTCAACTATCAGCCAAGAAGTTTATTTAATCTATAAGAGAATCATCTGAAGCAGTTTATTTGGGGAGAGAAAACGGGTAGCAGAAACATGAAAGTGGGGAATCCTTAGCTTGACAAGGGCAACAGTAAACATGTGTAAACGTATTGTCCCTTCGGACCATGGAAGCATCAACTGGTGGGGCCTCTGGATTATAATGTAAGCAGAACAAAACAAAGCGAAAACAGCTGATCTCATTCTCCATTTATTTCCTTTCCCTTACTTTGGTCTATGTCCTCAAAAGTAAGCCAACAACCAACCCATAAAAGCCTGTAATCTCTACTTGCCTTGAATACAAGCTCAACTTATAGTCTGCCCTACAGAGAAATGATTTCTCAGAGAGAACCAGGAAACATGTTGAATCAACAAAAAGATGATCGAAAAATCAGTTATGATAGTGATGAAGCATCGGAGAGGGAAAATCCAGAAGGTTGGCTGAGTCTGAGCCTAGGTGCCAATCAATTATCAAAATACGGGGACTCTGAAGTGCGATCAAGATCATGCTCTAAGCTCTTCTCGTGCAACTTTTGCATGAGAAAGTTCTACAATTCACAGGCATTAGGTGGCCATCAGAATGCCCACAAGAGGGAACGAGGAGCAGCCAAAAGATACCAATCCCAGAGGATGCTGCCAACCATGGGACTGCAAATGGTTCGATCACTGGGCTTCCAAGCCCATTCCCTTGCGCACAAGGCCAACACTGATGGAACAGCAAGTGTAGGAAGATTTAGTAACATTAACACAGGATTCAGAGTGTGGAACATGCCTTTCAGCCCAGTGGATTCAACTGATCTAATGTGGCCAGGAAGTTTCCGCTTAGATCTAGGACTAAAACGACCCCCATCAGACTCATCAAAGCTTGACTTAAATCTTCGACTCTGAACCATCTGTGGCGGTTTCCAATTTTGGCAGCTCGATATCTTATACTTTACAAAGGCAATTCCTTGTCAGTAGGAGTATTGACGAAAGGAGAAGCCATGAACTTTCAAGAGCTGAAGAGTTGGGCTGCTTAATAAGCACAGGAAATGAAAGAGTATGCTTTTAGGATAAACAATCCCTTTTACTTTCATTAGCCCCTTTCTACTTCCCAGTGTATACACTTGATAGCTGAAAGGTACTTTTCTGTCTACTGTCTATTGCCCTTCCAAATGAACCACAAAATCAGATTGAGCCCACGTTTTCAACATAAATTATCTAGGTGATGTCCAAACCGCAATAATTAATTAGTGTTATGTGGCTTTATCTGATTTCCTTTGGCTAATTGACATTGTAACATTCAAACAAGCAGTTTATCATGGGCATATATCTTTCGTCATTGCAAACAATCATACAAGAGTAGCTCATTGACCTCCTGATAATCAAGTATCAGTTATCACTCACTCATTCATTTCAACTATCATCAAATACCTTACTGTCACACATGGAGTCAACTGGCATGTTATCATCACTTCTGAAGTTCTGAACTGTCTCTAGATCCTTGTCGCTTGTGGCGGCAATATAGAATTCTTCAAGCATGATGTTTCAATAGTCTGCTATTCTCTAACCAGAATATGCACTGAGCATTGTCATGTGGTCGCCAAGCAGATCTCTATCAGTAATACAGTTACTAGAAATCATTGCACTCATTAACTGCCAGTGATTGCTATAACTGAGGGTGGTGGAAACTACTAATCTTTCGTTTTAAGTTTGATCATCTAATTTTTCCGTTGATGCGTAGGGTGAATCTTATGGCTACAATATGTTATAGGTTTCAAGTTCTGCAAAAATATTCCGAAGAAAGTCAGCTCTTTCAATTTAGTTGTAAATCATAGCCCCACTTACTGCTTTCTATCTCAGATAGCCTTGGATGCTTTAAATATGAATTTGCATGTGTATTGCATTCAACTGAACCTTTGGCGGTTTATCTGCCAAGGTGTTGCATTAAACTGACCACTATGGTGTGTGAAAGGGATAACTGTCCTTTTCTACATGTATGACCTAAGAATTTTTCAATATTTTAGCACTGATAGAACAGTAAAGTGATCAAGTTGGTAATGAAAAGCATGACTTATTAAGCCACAAATGAGTCCCCTCAAATCATTTGAGCCAAATGGTTGAACATTTCGTATCCAAATGCATAACAAATGTCGAAAAAGAAATGTACTGAGGTACTGATAGAACAGACAACAGGAAAAAGTACCTTCTGACTCAACAGCAGCCTGTGGAACTCCATTAAACAGAAGGCATGCCTTTCTGATTCTGTCCAGTGAAAGCCTCAATGCATCGGTTCAGATCAATCAGTTTGGGTGTCATCCTCAAGGTGCTCATGGTTAAAGCACTATCTCTAGAGAATAATCTTTCCCAGGTGAAATGCCTCAAGGTTTTCCTCCATCTACAAGAAAATACAGTCAAAACTATTACCTTAGATTTTTCACAAATTTCTCATCCAAATGTTTAACACTTTGATTTATGTAGATACCTCAACGGATCATGCAATGATTGAACTTCACAAAAAGTGGACGACAAAATTCTTCCACTTAGTCATCACCACTCCTGATTTTGCAGTACTCATGCTGCCACTTCCAAATTCGCTGCTCCTGCTTTGGAGCATTGGTCTCATATTTCTTCTGTTAAAAGTACCTCTAGGATTGCTTATAAGTACCTCTAGGATTACTTATATCTAAAGGTTGTTGTGAAGAAGCACATTGTAGTGCACAGGATATGGTAGTTTTCTATTCAATTGGGAACTTTTTAATCTTCTTGAACACTAAAAATAGAGAATAATTGGATATTGTGAACTAATTTGTTAGAAAACTCTATTGTTTAGTACAATTACGAAAGAAAATTATTGGAAATATTCTAACAATACGAGCTCATCTGGTACTTCAATTTTTGAAATACTGCAAGGTCTCATGAAGCTTTTCTCTGCTTCAATTTTTGAAACGCAAGCTTCCTGCTCTCGCTTCTGCACCTGCTCAAGCTTGATCTCACCTAGCACAGAACTATTATGCAAAACGCGCTACAAAGGAGTGATCTCCGAATTGCGGGAGAAGCAAGAAAAAGAAGCATAATTACATCTAAAATCAAAAGTATAAGTAAGTAAGATCGATCTACGAAAGCACGATTCCTGTGAGGATGGAAGCAATTACGCACTCAAGAAGCAAGCTTCCCTGACCTGAAAACACAAACATAACTAAGAGAGAGGGCAAGACGGGAGAGATGAGAGACTACTGTTTCAGAGAGGAAGATCGAGCCTTTGCAAGTCGCCATTGTATATCATTTGTTGCCTCCGAGGCTCCGCCTGCGCCTCCTTATCCTCCGTCTTGGTGTTGTGTTGTGTCTGCCTAGCCTAGCCTAGCCTAGCCCCTCCATCTCCGGTCGCGCCCTTTGCAGTTTCAACCGGGACAATTTTGCAGCCTTCTTTTCTGGGCCACTCTGTTCCAGTTTTGGTGTTGCAACGGACCATGTTCGTTGTCCACGGATTGGGCTGGGCCTCCGTTATTCTTGTATGGGCTTAGAAGGCAGTGATTGCAAAACAGGGTTCGAGGATTTTTGGCCAGTTTTTAAGATATTTTCTTGGAATTAATTTTGGATGACAGAAATTCCTTGGAAAAGGAAAAAAAATCAAGTTTAAACAAACGATGTTTACAGTTGCACTCAGAAATAGACGTTATTAGTTGTTGAAGAGTATATATTACACTCCATCTGTCCAAATTTTGGTGTTCCATTTTTCATTGTAATAAGCCCCAAAACAATAGTTCTATTTCCCGAAATGATATTTTTTTTCCAATTATACCCTTATTTAAAAAAAATTAAGGGATTATTAGTATAAACATTAAAGGACAGATTTTAAAAAAAATTATGATAAATAAAATTGAGAAGAGAGAGAATGTGGCCGTTGTCGTTGCAACATTTGATTGCAAATAAGACGTGTACCGTACCAACCAGCAAAGGGTAAAAGACGTAGAGAAAAACCCAGCACAAGCACCCGCATCTTTTGACTGCTTTTCTTCTGTTTCAGTATTGCCGTAGTCCAATCCACATTTTCCAAAATCCACTGGCTATTGGAGAAGCCATTATAATATCACGTGTTTTTTTCATCTGCTTTTCTTGTGTTTCACCCCAGTCAATAAAACCACAGAGAAGAGAAGCTTCACAGCAGGTGGAAAGGAAAAAAAGGCACAAATCCATGTGTTTTTACTTTTGTCATCTTTTATTTTTCTTAAAAAAAACACCAGAGAGAGAGAGAGAGAGAGGTTATTCAATGTGCTTAATTATGTGGTGAGTTACAGAAGAGCTGCAGCGAAGTAATACTAATTGCTTCTTAACATGTTGCTGGTTTTCTGATTTGACAACGTGAATGCGATAGTACAAATTTTTACGGACCACTAGTAGTATTAATTAATTTGGATCGATCTAGAGTTAATATTGGAACACTCAACTGGTACTATTAAGTATTAACCGTAGTAAACTCGTCACATATTAAATATAATTACCGCTAAAATATATTAAGTAAAAAGATAATGATTAAACTACTAATGTTTTTTTTTTGTTTTACTACTCACAAACAAAGTAAACCAATGACGTTTCTGATTCAGCTCAAATCGGCTAATCTTATAACTTTTTTCATTAAGTTTAACAAAATCTTCCCATAAAATACCAAATTTGGTTCCTATATTTTATACTTTTACTCTCAGCGCTTATAACGTTTATTAATCAAACATTTGAACCATCTTCTTGAAGCTAACATCTATCTTTGGATTCTGTTTGTGAGTAGTAATTGAGATCCTCCTGAATTTACTGATAGTGATCACAATATTTCTCCTCTTACTTTACCTCATATAATACCATAATCTTGCGTTAAGCACTAATATGAGCAAGACATCATTCGAACGTGGTAGTGTGAGGTCAGAGGCATCCCATCTTGGCCAATGGAGATTGTACACTTTGAAGGAGCTAGAAGCAACAATGAATAGACTGTGCCCAAAAAAATGTAATTGTATAAGGTGGTTATGAAATTTTATAAATGATGAAAGTAGCCTATTTGAATTGTTGTAAACCCAGTTGAGCTATTTTGTTAATTTTAAAAAGTTAATGCTACAGTTTTGTTTCGAGTAGGTAAATTGACCTATTTGAATAACTTTAATGGTTTATTTAGCTATTTTGAATAATTTCAGTAGTTTATTCTGCCGAAAAAAAAATCATTAATGGCCGATTCGAGCTGAGTCTAAAACATTAGTGGTTTATTTGTTATTTTTTTCCATATATCGTACCTTATATTATTAAGGTAAACCATTTAGTATACCGCATCGCATATCATTATTTTTTTCGTAAAAAAAATGTTAGAATATTACTTTAAGATGAAATAAACTAAATCAATTTTATTACAATTTTTTATATGTATTCTAATTTTTCTCATCATAATTTTTTTAAATATAAATAAAATATATATAAAAGAAAATTTTTTATACAAAAAATATAAAAAATGTTATATATAGAGCAAAAAATAAATATTACTCAACAAGAAAACTAATTTACTGATACATGATAAAAAAAAAAAGAAACAATATTTAATAATAACAATATATTTTATAATATATTTTACATATTTATATATGATATTTTGATATAAAATGACCAAAAAACTATCTTATATGTCCCTAAAAAAATAGAATATAACAGTACGTATCTTCAATATTTATTGTCTACAACAGTTTTTTAGCAAAATATACATAACATGAAATACTGTAAAATACCACAGCATATCATGGCATTTCAAGTAAAAAAAGATAAAAATATATATATATAAATATTTGTACCACATACTACTTACTCACAGTGAGTGTTATAATATGGTATTAAATACCATGCTTTAAGCAAACCTAAGTGATCACGTGAAAAATAACGAATTGAAGATGAAGCATACTAGACACGACGACTCTCTCCCCTCCTAGCTAGGGCTAGGCATAGGCTAACTTATTTCAACTTTAAACTCTAGACCATTCACGTGCAATTAGTAGTATACTGTACCCTTTAAAATTGCATTATAGTCACATACACACAAACACAATTTCTTCTTTCTTTTTGTTACTTTGGTACTCCGTTAGTTGTTTCTCACTTTCCTCTTCACTTCCTCAGTCAGCTCCTCTCCTATGCACGTTCACTTCTAGTTCTATTACTACTACTTGTAATATATCTTCCTAATCAAAAGACACAAGAATTAAATAGTATCGAAAGAAAATGACAACATGCCCCGAAAAGCGTTATCTGCATACATACATATATATATATATATTCATACAACAAGAAAATGACACACACACACACACACACACACACACACACACACCTAAAGCCCAAGACCGTTTATCCCTGAATTTTGACTCGGATTTACTTGGCCTTTAAATTTTGTAAATTAGTACCTTTCACCTCCTCAACAAACTAAAATGAAGCATATGATGGCACATGGCTCACTTTCATTACATAATTAACTATTGAGGTTATATGAAGACTAAAACGGATACAAAAAGAAAGATTAAGTGCTATTTAAACATTTTTATTTCCAAACTAAAAAGTTCACAATCCTCACTTTATTCTGCTCCTGTTCAGTTCTTCAGTTCTGAAGAATGAAAAAAGTTTTAATTTTCAGATAAGATGGGTGAAAAATTAATACCCATTTAATTTATTTTTTCATGGATATTCGGCTTATCATTCTGAGATTTAGATAACCAGTGATGATCTATTCTTGATGAATCTCCAAAGTAATTCAATTGACTCTTGACTTTCTCTCTAATTATTTTTATTATGTTTTCCTTGTGATTTTTCTTAAACATGGTCTTAGGTTCAAAATTCAAACCAATTAAGCTCAAGTTTGCATCACATGGAAGAGGGAGCCAATGATGCTCATTAAGTCGCTCTCACTTTGATACATATCACATAGGAACCAAAGCGACTCTATAGGGGCTTGAAGAGGGCATGGAATGGTTCGATCAATAATGAGCAAAGGGTGGGAATGGGTGCTCAAACTAGGTCACTTCAAATAGTTGAGGTCTTGGTTTAGGTGTTGGAATTGAGGATTAGGGATAGCCCTTTGATTGTAACCGGGTTAGGATTCTTCATTTGAAGCCTTGGAATATGTCTTACAGAAAAGATCCATGGTGTTGGAAGGTGTACTACTTCTTCTCTTACCACCTTCTTGGAAATTTTTCCTTGAAATTTTGTTTCAATTATATTCCTACCCAAAACCGAAATAGGAGTAGATATAGTGAACTTTTTTAGTTTTTAGTATGAAAAGAAAAAGATGAGTTAAAGGGAAAAATGTTTAAATAACCTTTTATTTTTCTTTTTGTATTTGTTTCAGTTTTCATATAACCCAAAAAGTCAATTATGTAATGAAAGTGAGTCACTTATCATCACATGCTTCATTTTAAGTGGGCTGAGAGGTGAAATGAACAAATTTGTAACGTTTTAGGGCTAGGTGAACCCAAGCCAAAGTTTAGGGAATAAAATGTCTTAGTTAGCAAAGTTAACGAGACAAGATGAGCTTTAGGCTTATATATATAAACCTAATTACGAGTCTGTGAGTCAGTTGGAGTTTTTAGTTGTCTGGTGGCCATGATTGCGCGCAGTTCCTTATTGAGTAACTAACTTTATGCTTTTCCAGTCAATGTTAGTTCCATTCAAAGCAGCAACCCTCAACACCATTCCAGTCAAACTTAATTAGAAAATGATTAAACAAATTTATAGATTAAAACTAACAATACATATACATATATGCATAAATACATACATACACATGTGTATGATTAAATCAAGTCATGTCGTATATATGAGAACTGTAATTACTACACAAGACAAAAACTTAAAACTCAATATTCAGCCATTGGAGATCTGTGATATGTATGTATGTATGTATCATTATGTTGTGTATATAATTCTCGCTAATAGTACTATTTTTTAACGAGCCTAAATTAATTCTGTATCAGTTGTATTTTGTGTATGACATGTTCCTCAAGTGTGTGGGGGGACACTATATATAACAAATTTCTCAAACATCTATTTCATCACTGTGAAATATATTGTATCTGATCTTTACCTCCCGGCTAGCTCTTTCATTTACACACACAAGTCATAACAAGCAAAAAAATGAGGATTACAAAATTATAAATCCTAAAAAGATGGCATATAGCATATTCAAGATATAGATCTTCTAGAATTTCAAAATAAATTCTAAAAGGTTGTAATCATCGACTCCATTAGTCTTTTTTTTCTTTTATTTTTTTATGGAATATTATTTTCATTTACTGTTGAATGTACAAAATCTACTACAGAAATATAGTACCGAGGAACGTAACAGACAATGCTTAACTCAATTGTAATCCTTACACATTTTTTACTTCTTATGATACTATAAAGTGAATAACCAGGACAAATCTGATATTCAAGTCTACAGCTTAAAAGAGATAGATCAATAAAATAAACAGAAAAAGCAAACTAATACACTAACAACCCAAATCTCTATTGGACTAACATACTAACATATGGTTGGACTAGTAAACTATTCAAGCATAAAACATGAATGATGACTCAATAGACGATAAAAATAAAAAAAGACACTAACACCTGAACCATTATTAAAAAAATGTCTCACCACATTTGCCTTGGCTTCTTTCATACTCTACCCGATCCACTAGCACCAAATGGAATCACCTGGATCTATCCATTGTAGAATGTCGGATAAACCAAATCAAACTCTTGCTAACGGTAATAAAAAAGTTTTTTGTAAAATGGAGAAGAAGAATAAATAATGAAAAAAAAGGAAAAGATTAAAGTGATTGATCGGATGAAATAATGACAATAAATCAATAACCAGGCCTAGATTAAAATCCAAAATCTAGTAGGAAGTGCAAAGAAGAGAGGAAAAAGTTGATGCAAAGAAAAAAGCGAGAGACTGATGGTTGATAATACCCAAATCCACAACACATTGTCAAAATTCCATTAGTCTTAATATTCATAATTAATACATACCATTCATGATCTGACTTTTTAAACAATATCACTATTAAAAAATATTCTATTTCTGATAATAAAAAACATAGCAATTGGATTTAGGCTTGTTGAAAATGGTATGCCATTGACAAAAGGCAATTCCAATGACTTTGTCTATCAGAATTTCCTATGAAAGATGGCCATTGGAAATTTTTTTCCTGTTTTTATTTTTTGAGGTTACATAATCAATATTCATTTTTCATGTAGGATATATGTTGAGAATGGTAATAGGGGAATAAGAAGAAGAAGATGATGATGATGAGAAATAAGAAAATTTTAGAAGAAAATGAAGATGGTTTTGACCAGAAATAGATGAAGGAAGAAAGAAAAAGAAAAATATTAAAGCTCTAGAAAGGGATAAAGAGAATTTTGTGACAGAAAAGGAAGATCAAAGTCAATAAATAAGGTTTTGATGGAAGAATCATTACTAGAAAAGGTGATTTAGTGACATCTAAAAATCATCAATAAATAGTAATGATAAACTGTCGTTAGAAGTCCAACAACATTTTAGCAAATGTTGGTCATCTCTAAAAGTCAATAAAATTTTGGCAAGATTTAGCCGTCACTAAGTTGTGACTAAATGCAGTGACGGTTTGCCATCACTAACTAGCCACAGTCTATCGACGGTTAGTCCTTGTTAATTTTATTAACAACTAGCCCTTGCTAAGTGGTCATAATCTAGCGATGGTTAGTCATCGCTAACTTATGACTAAAGGTAGTGATAGCTAGCGTTCACTAGGTTGCCGAAGACTATTGACGGCTAGCTATCACTAGCTTTTGATGAAAATTTTCTTTTATTTCCATTTCATTTGTTTCAAGAATGATCAATTTCAATTGGCCTCAGTTTCTTTTTCTGATCGAGATGTAGGGATTGCTGGATCTATGTATCTATAAAAAAAATATAAACTATAATTTAGGATAAAATTTTGTTTTATGGTTAAAAAATTCATTTTTTAGTTATTTTTCTAAAAATGAATAACAAATCTTTAAATTGATGGCCAAAGATAGTAGCTGCTTGCCATCACTAATTGGTCATGGACTAGTAAAGGTTGGTCATCATTAACTTATGACCAGAGTTAATGACGGCTTACCTTAATCAACTTAGTGATGACAAAACTGTCACTAACTTATGGCTAGAGTTAGTGATGGTTTGCCCTCACTAAGTTAGCGAAGACTAACTATCACTAACTTATGAACAAAGTTAGTAACAGCTTGCCCTTACTAAGTTAGTTAAGGCTAGCTATCCCTAACTTATAGCTAGAGTTAGTGATGACTTGTCCTCATTAATTTAACGAAGGCTAACGGCTACTAACTTATGGCTTGACCTTGTGACCGCTTGCCCTCGATAGAGTGTCATCTACAAGCAGCTGCTAAGCTGTTGCTAGTTCAAAAAATTTTAAAGCCCCTATATTATGGCTAAAATTTTCTTTCATCCCAATTATTTTTCTAAAAAGAAAAATAGAAGTTATGGCCTATTGAATTTCAACTGATTTTTCTGCCATATTTTAGGAATATTTTTTATTGATCAGTAATCATAATATTAGTCATTTGCATATAAGGAAAGACCTTAAGTTCATTATAAACTTCATACTTCCTTTATAAAAAAATAAATGAAAAAGCTAGTTAGGGTATTAATGAAGGTGGGCCATCACTAAGTTTTGGCCAGAGGCATCGACAGTCTACCCTTACTATTTGACCATCTTTTAGAGACAACTAACACTTGGTAAACAGTTATTTACAAGTGACAATTTTAAAGACCCGACGCTTGCCCTCCCACTTCCTACTAAAAAATTAAAAAATTTGAGGATTTCTCTATAAGATTTGAAGATTGGGCTCCTGATTTTTAAAGTTTGATTGAAACTCGTAGACTTCTAGTTCGTTCGATTGATCAAACCGTGAGGAATTGGACTCATCCAAGGTGCTGTCGACGGTGGATGTGCCTTTGTTGAGTGGCATTGATTCCTTTAGCATGGGATCTAGTAGGAACAACCCGTCGTTCAAAGGTATGTTGTTGAAGGATGACAACATTGATTTGTTGCTACAATGGATTGATTGGGAGGATAGGGTTTTACAATGGCTATAAGTGCTCGATATGCAGGTCGTTGAAGCCAAATATTTATGGTAGAGAAGCCAAGGATCACTTGCTAGCACAATTTTTTGTCAAGTACTTGTTTAATTTCAAGATGAATTTGTTGGATAGGATTACAAGATGATGAAGAATACAATTTGAAGCTGACCCATTATCTGATTCAACGTTTCTCCTATTATTATTGTGATATTATTCTCAGGCTGATGTTCTGGTTCGTGATTATGGATGGTACAACACCATATGGGCCTTATTCTTACTCCATCATATTTTTCCTCCGGTTCACCTATCAAATTTGACATTTTCATTATGCGACCCATGTACAATATCCTATGTTGCTCTGTTTTTTTTTTGTTTTCCTCATTGTGATTTGTGCCTTTTTTTTTTTGGTATTTTAGTTTCAATCTCTCCTGGGTTCCATCAATGCCTCTATGGTGTCCTTAGTTTTTTATCCTCCAGGACTTCACCAAACCTCCAGTTGCTATAACAGTTTCTTGGGGTCAATGATGCAACTCTTGGAAGAAAAGAGCTAACACACAAAAATGCCATGCTTCAGGAACAGGTAAGTATACTAAGGAACATTAATGACATGAATTGTGCTTGTAGGTTGGATCAGATTGTTGTAAATGATTGTAGAGCCTAAATGAGTTGTAGATTCTATCAAGGCTATAGCAGATATAGTCAATGTCCACTAAGCAATATTTTACAATTCATTGGCATGGGACATTTAATCAAGTAAGATTTGCACGAGACACTTAATCTTTTATAATTCATTTGCAGTGGAGGCCTGACATAACCTGTAGAAATGCTACAGTGCAGATTATTAGAATTTTTGCTCAAGCTAAGCATAAAATAGCTTTAGTTAAATATTCCCTCTTATGTTTGTACTCTAAACTTGTTCCTGGTTTTTAGAATCTCTCTTATGGTGGATTGGCTTGGGATCTTTCTTGTGGTGGAATGACCAACCTAGGAAAGGAACAAAAATATGTATATATGATCTTTCATGTATGCCTTAACTATTAAATGATATTGAAGATGTACTTCATATTTGTGGATATATATAATCTACCTTTATTTTATAATTGTTGCAATTTGTAGAAACAGGACAACATGGTAATGTTTGTAATAATAATAATAATAATAATAATAATAATAATAATAGTCATTAGCTAGTGACAGTTTGCCTTTGCTAAACTTAGTGATAGCTAACCTTCGCTAAGTTAGCGACGATAAGTCATCACTAATTCCGTCACTAAACTTAGCGATGGCTAGCAGTCAATAGCTCACTAACAACAAGTTGGTGCTAAAAAATTAGTGATTGTCGCTTTTATAAAGATTTGCAACTGTTAAATTATTAATGGCGAGTGAATTAGCCATGACACTAAACGCTAAAGCCTTTTTGTTTTTTCAGTAGTGCGTGACAATTATAAAAATGGTTTGGAGAGGAGAAAAAATATATAATTTTTTATGCCTAGCTACTGTGAATTTCAAAGTAAAAAACTTGGCATTTAGTGGGATAATAAATAGAGATAATTTTCCCAGTTGGAAATTGGAAATTGACCGAATTTAAACGATTTCATTCTAATGAGCTTTTAGTTGGTAGAAAAATAAACATTTACAATGTACACCAAAAAATTTCATACAAGTTTGTCATTAGGAATTTTGTGACGGCTAAGCCATTAGAAATGTCGTTGGACCATTTAAAATTTTCCCGTAATTATTTAGGACATTTCTAATGACTAACTAACAGAAATTTTGACAGACAAGTTTTAAAATTTGTAACGGTACTTATCCAATAAACTCTGACGGGCTACCTATCGGAAAAGAATTTTTTGTGTGGTGCATTAAAAGTTCTTTTACCATTAAGTAAATTTACCCAACTAGATTGAATGTCATAGTCAAATTCTAACAACTCGCCAGAGAATTATTATCATAAAAAATTTGTGTCCGTCATTTTTATTTTTCTTTTTTAGATCTGATGAAATCAACGTTTGTTCTTGTCATTTAAGTTTGCCTGGAAATGCGTGACCTATATAGAAGACTTTAAAAATTGAATACTGAAAGATTTAAAACTTGTAGAAAAAGATTTCAGGCACATTGGACGGTATGATACCCATTTGTTTGGATTTCTTCATGTTTCTATCCCAAGGATAGGACGTTTGAGTTGAGACTGGTCTAGAAAAGCCGAAAATTTCAATTGAACCCCCAAAAGAAATTAGATATAATCGTAACAGTCACCATAGACATAATTAGTAGCATCTTGAGCTGCCGACCACGCGTTCTCATAATTAAGTTGAAAATTGCGTGAATATAAAATATTGGCGTTGATACGTCTTAATCAAAGCTCAAACAGACAAATCCATAGACCAATGATTAGTTTATGCGGTACTTGTAGCCGTCTGAAATACTCAAGAAACACATATTGGCCTAAGGAATCTATCAATCACATATTGGGAAGGAACCCGAACCTTGAAATATGTTCGCCTTCAACGAATGGACCACGACCGACGCCTAACTTATTGACCAAACCAAAAACATATTCCATTCTAAAACTTTGTTCATTTTTCAAGTTAGGTTCTAAAAGTTTATGAATTTCTGTTTTAATCTTAAAATTTTTAAAACATGAAAACAATTAGTTTTAGGCCATTAGTCACCTGCTCTATAGTTAACTTTAGGACTAATTGTTTATATGTTTTAAAAGTGTTAGGACTTAAATAGAAATTCATAAAATTTAGGACTTACATAGAAATTTGTAAATTTTTAGAACTTAAATAGAAAACTAGCAAAAGATTTAGGACTGAAAGTGGTATTTCCACCTTACTTTTGTTCTACAGGCATTTCAATACCTTTTGGGAAAATATAAATTTGTCTTTCACTGTTTTTTCTTCCGAATGGTTTTCCAAATTAATCCTCTATTTTCTTACAGCGATTTAAAAAATCTATCTTTTTCAATTTTTTGAAAGAAGATACAATATTTTTTTCAATTTATGCATCAAATGACAAAAATATACACTTTTTAGAGGATTTCTTTGTTATCAATGTTTAAATTAATGCCGCACTGGCTTGGCCTAGAGTATATATGATATACAAAATTAGTTCCTATTTAATAGGTCTCATTAATATTTTTTCCAATTTTAAAAAATTATTATCCTATTTATCATTTTAGAAAATTTTCAAATTTATTAATAAGCTTCTTATATATATATGCACGGCTGTGATACATGTCTCTTGTATGTATTTTTTATTTTTTATTTCTAAAAAATAAAATAAGATAAGAAGTCATTTTCGACTCACCTAGTTATTACATAATTCAAGACCCGAGGCAAAATATTAAGGAAAATAAGTTTGAAAAGGTTGGAAGAAAATTCTTCATTGGTATAAAAGTCAACATACGATATATGGGTACAGCAGCCAAACCAACTCTACTTTTTTTTATTTAGCATCATCATACAAATTTACAAAGAGATCTATTGTTATTGTGATTTGGATAATTGGCATACCAACTATTTTAGGACTAAATCAATTTTTATAGGACATGTTATAAAAAGTGAGAAGACTAGGCTTCGACCTCTTAATTTCACACATATATTTTACTGTCCTTGCCACTTGCCACTAAAGGGGTGAAATATAACTTTAAGTTAAGGCCTAGTTCGTTTTATATTAACGGGGTCCTATTAACGCGTTTTTACGATTTGGTTCGGGTAGTGTCCATGACCCGGTTTGTGAAAAGACAAGGTTACCCTAATCATCACCTCACATGCCAGACCAAATCAATCGAGCCCTGCCTGTGTTGCCCTGCCTATGCCGCCCTAACACCGCCAAGTATATAACTTTGCTTGAGCTTTGCCTGTACCGCCCTGATTTCCTACAAATCGCACCTTGGTTCATCTAGAATTTCTAATTGGGCTTGCTTTAACCAATTAACTGAAAGCAATGGTTGCCGGTGATCGATTGACTACCCTCACCTCCTTCAAGTATAATATCCGCGACCCACTGGTCCCCTTGTCGGCTAGGACCCTTCTACCACCTCCGCCCCATACGACCAGTGCGATCGTCTACTATGACCGCCATGTCTGCGAGCTCTGCTTGCTTTGCCTCCAACTCACCGGCTCACTTACTTGCCGACCCCCTTCTCTCACCTAGATCTACAAACTCAACCTCCACTCCAACTACTTTAATGGCCTCATCCCTGAGTCCCTCTCCCAGTGCTCCCTCCTCCACGCCGGACAACTCCTTCTCCGGCTCCAAGCCTTTGATCGTTACTTTGGGCAGCAGGAAGGGCGAGAAAATAAGTGGCAGATTTTGTAATTTTGTGTAATTGAAGGCCCTAAATCATCCCGGTTAGAAAATGGGTCCAAATGAATGATTAAAATAACATGTTAATACACATGCGTTAGCTTGAAACGAACAGTCTGTTAGTCTCTAACCCAACAAGAAAACATGGGAAATATTGTGGTAGGCACACGCCATCGTACGCAATTTCTTAATTCTATTTGTTAATTATATTAATCGCATGCGATTGTATAGGGTACTACTATGCTATATATATTGATACTATTTTCTCCCCCAGCTATATAATTTTAATTAATATTTTATAAGAAAAAACTTTCAAAAATTTAATATAGTTCATCATGCCCTATCAATAATTAATACAATTAAGAAATACTACTAATTATACTATAGTCTAAAAAAGAAACCATTTTTACTGTTCATCAATAATAAACTCACACATAGCCTCTCCCTTTTTTTTTTTATTTATTTTGCTTCTATGGATTTATGGTCAAACTCTTCTTTTGGTCACTGAATATTTCACACCTGCGATAATCCTCCCTCACTTTAACCTACTGTTGACAGCTAAAAGATAGACCATTTGCTAACAGTGGCATAATTGGCACATCATAAAATCAAGAGACTATCATATCTCTAGATAAAATAAATATTACAGGGACCCAAGAGATTTTTTTTCCTTTTTTCACATGTCTGCCTATCGTTTCTAATTTTTTTAGTAATTGCACCCATGACCCATATTTTTTTAGTATTGTATCATTTTGGATCCTAACATCAATTTCTTGTATGAAAGGTCCCTAACTTTATTTAAGTGTTTCATTTTGGACATTCCGTTAACTTGAGACATTAAGTTAAACGGAAAAAAAAAGTGAAAATTAGTTTTAATCCATGGAAGCATTTCATTTCCTTTAGAAACCTTCGAGGCTTTTTATCTAACAATTCAACTGCCATCTTAATGTCCACCACACGCTCACCCTTTTTCTGGCCACCGTATTCGGCCGCGCACTAACCTTAACCGCCCCACCACCTGACTCTGTCTCTGTCTCTCTGTCTCTGTCCATTTCAGTCTTGACCAAATCCGCACCACCCGCCCATGGTGGAGACTCCCTCCCCACGCAGCCGCTCGCCACCGGAACGTCGCCGCCTCGACGTCAGGCCATACTGGTCGCGCTTCTCCACCTCCAGTCTGCCTGGCAGCGTTGATCAGCACATGCCCAAGTCGAACACCTCCAACTCTGTTACGATCGTCGAGTAGATCATCCGAGTCTTCGCCTACCCATTAATCGAGCATCGTTCAATTGATTTTCAGGGGAGCCACAAAAAAAAATCAGAAACCCAAAACGAAGAAGAACAGATCTTCAACAATCATAGGCTTGGGCTTGATGAGGCAATCAGAAACCCATAATGAAGAAGAACAGACAATTCCACTCACTTCACCCCAGAAAAATCAGAAACCCAAAACAAAGAACAGATCTTCAAGAATCATAAGCTTTTGACTTGAAACGGCGTCTTCATCTAGAGCTTGAGCTTGATGAGACTTTCGCCGGAGTTGTTCATGGTTTTGGGCTTAATATTGTCGGTTCTTCAAGGATTATTCATTCCATCAAATGCACAGAACAACAACGGCCCTTTTTCATAAAATGAGAACAATTGTAGAATTAGCATAATAAAAGCAAATGGGAAAAGGAGAAATCAGGAACAGAACCAGTGATGTGTTATTTTGTTCGTTTTCGAGAGGATATCTTCAAAACATTTTTTCCGATTTATTGCACTGCTGCCCTTGCTTGCCCGTGCGTAGTGGAGGAGGGGAGGACGACAGTGGTGATTGAGGAAGGGAGAGAGACAGGGTTGGAAGGTTGAGGTCAGTGCATGGTGGAATACAGTGGCAGGAGAGGGATAAGAGTGTACCGGATATTGTGATGGTGATTGGATTGCTAGATTAGAAAAACTTTGAAGGTTTTTTAAGACAAATGAAAAGCTTTCCGAGATTAAAACTAGTTTTTCATTTTTTTTTCTGTCCAACTTAATGCCTCAAGTTAACAGAAGGTCCAAAATGGAACACTTAAATGAGATTAGGGACCTTCTATGTAAAAAATTGAGGTTAGGATCTAAAATGATACAATAATAAAAGGTTATGGGCCATAGTTGCAATTTACACATTTTTTTCCGTTTCTTGCAAAATGATCAAAATCGCTCTTTAGTCCCTGAATCTAACATTTCTACCGTAATGGTCCCTAACTCTCATGATCTGTCATAAACTTCTTTTTTCCTTTTACTAATTAGAATTTTTGTACATAATGAAAGTCAAAAGTTTTTAAGGAGAAATGAAGAAAGATGTCTCAATCCCTGGTCACAGGTGTAGTAGGCTTTCAAATACCTTCCATGAACTTTTAAAAAAATAAAAATTTTGATAGTCTATTTAAATTTAAGATGATAAAATCTTAAATAAATGTGAGGGACATGCTTTTATTAATCATATTAAATACCAAAAGCATTTTCTTGGGCATGGTTTGACTTCAAGTTTTAATTATATAAGTTTGATTCAAAGTTTTTGATTAGTTGAAACAAATGCGCACTTTTCATAATGCATGAGTATTTTACATAGAATCGATTGAGAATTTTAATTAGTTGAAATGAGTTGACAATTTGTCATAATGCATGAGCATTTTACATAGATTCGATTTTGAATTTTAATTAGTTGAAATGAGTGGACAATTTGTATTATGCATGAATGGATAATTCTTAAAAGGTTTTATTTTATCACTAATTCATCAGTGAATAAAAATTTAGAAAACTTATGCATGTATATTATCTAATGTTATTCTACACTATAAACACCATAAATTTTCTTTCTCTTAATGGTTTTATTTGAATTGATTAATAGAACTACTTTAATAATTTTTCATTTGTTATCTTTAATGCTCTTTTGATGCTATAAAAACACATATTCAATTGACTACTCTATGTGTTTACAATTATCTACACTAAGATTTTATTTAATATTAAGATAAGTCTTATCCGTTTACATTATTCCATCAATGACTTATATTGATTATATTACAACTAAAGTTGTTGTAGAATATACCAACATATCTCGCTTACGTTTAAAAATTGTGGAGTTTTTAGTGTTTATCATTGAATAAGAACAATTCTTTTTTCTTTCTTTTTTTTCGCTTTTGCCATCTTTATTTTTCCTTTTTCAAATGCAATTGACCCATTTTTAAGTTTGATCCCCTTTTCAGAAGATGATTGCATTTGTTAGGACCTATTTTGTAATTTTCAGGTTTAGGTTGTTCTGGTTAAATCTCAATTTAGTCCCTAAGATTTCAAATCATTTCTATGTTAGTTCCTATGTTCCATCCATGTTTTATTTTGGTCCTCAAATTTAATAAATACTATTTGACTAGATTATTTCTATTTATTCTCTTGGCCCCTAAACTTTTTTATTGTTTTTATGTACTATATTCTAAAGTAAGGCATTGGTTATCATAATTTATTTATTTTTGTGTTAAGCCATTTTTTTTTTTACATTCATTAGATCAATTGTTAAGCATTTAATACCTAATGTTTTTTCATTTTCTATCTTGACTCAAACTTTTTTTTGTTTTTTGTTTTTAAAATTTTTATTTTTAAAAATAAAATTTTAATAATTGTAATTTGCCTACTTCTAGCTATAATTATGGTTGATTCAGCTATAGTCAATTTTTTTTATTTTTTTATCTTTATCAAGTTAATGGTTAAATTGTTAATTTATTAACATAAATTGAACACAATTTGTGTTTTAATTATATTATTTTGTTATTGATTATTGCATTTTGTTGTATGAATTGTTATCTATGGTTTAATAAAATAATTTGATCCATAATTGAAATTAAGTTAATTAAATTACCTCGTGTATATAGTGAAAATTAAGACCGTTAATTTTTAATTGAATTTTAGATTGATTTTTTAACAGTCTGACAACAAAATGTATTTTTCACACATTATTTTATTTTGATGAAATCGACATGTTTCATAATATCATGTTAAATCGTGAAAGAAAATAAACCAATTTAGCAGTAAACTTTCAAATTGTCAAATAATTTTTATATATTATTATAATTATTTATATTAAATTTATTATAAAAAATACACACTACATAATATGGCGAAGATACCTCGTGTATATAGTAAAAGAAAAAGGATGCAGAGACGATTTGCAAACAAATTAAGACCGTTAATAATTTAGGAGGGGATAACAACAGGTCGATTGAGGCGGCCGGCTAATGTTTAATTTTAGATTCTTTCATAGAGACCAGCTGACCAGGACATGATTGAGGCGGCTACTAAGTACTAACAGTCTGACACTGCTCTTCTTGACGGAAGCAGACGTGCCCATTAAAATTATTACTTCATGTATTTTATGCTGCTTGACTTCATTTTATTTCACATCCATTTACGCAGCCGTTACCATATTTTATTTTGATGAAATCGACATGTTAACCTCATAACTTAGCCTCACGTCACTCAGATCAGGTAGAGGAGGCCAACAAAACGCAACCCCAGGAAATAATAAACTCGTTTCCTTGTTTGTTTTTTTCCCCTTTTCCTTCGTGAAAGAAAATAAACCAGTAGCTTAGCAGTAAACTTTCAAATTGTCAAATAATTGCTACATGATTACTTAAATTTAAACAGTCTAATAATCATTTTAATAAATAAGTTTGTATTAAATTTATTTCATAAAAATGCTTCATAGATGCAACAAGGATGTCATGGAAAAGGCATTTTTAGGCTTAAAACTTCACATGCTTTTTTTAAAATTTTAATCATAAAATTTTTAACTTTTTGTTTAGAATAGTTTTTAAAATTTACAACTGCCTGAATAGTTGGTTTTAAACCTTTTCAATTTTCTAATGAGTCCTAAAACTTTACAATTACATAGATAATTAGCCCTAAAATTATTTATTTTTTAAGTCAAAATTTTAAATTTCTAATTTAAATTGTTCAGTAATTATATATTTCATCAAATTCAAATTATGCAATAGTTTTTTAACAGTTAATAAATTATTTAAATTGTCAGCTCTCCACACTGTAACACATGTTTCTAATTAATAGTTGTGTTTCAATAAAGTTAGAACTGATTGTTAACACTCTTAACAAAATTTTAAAACTCATTTTAAAAATATGAAAATTTTTAGAATTCAAATAAAAACATATAATAAGTTCACGAATTAAATTTATCCTTTATCGTAAATATAGAAGATGCGATGGACTTGCTGCGTCCATAGTGATGGATAGCCATTGCCCGCCGTCGACAGCCAGAAGCATAAATGAGTTTGGGTCAGCTTTTACGTACTAAGCAATATTCTTTTTAAAAGGCAGTCGGATTAAGAAGGTGAAAATAGTTTATCAGTTTTATAACATATAGGTGAAAGAGGAGAACAAAACAAAACATGTGATAAGAAAGGTAGACCCATGAGAGTGGAGCAAAGATAAAAATCAATCCCATAATTTCTTGTAACTTTTCTAATTAAATCATATTTTTATATTCTTTTATTTAAGTCCTACCTTTGAAAACATTATCAACGCTAGCCCTGTAGCAGACGACCTTGACAAGAAATCCTACATGAGAGGAAATCCTATATGTTAGCCCTACGACAGTGGTTTCAACACTTTTTTCGAGTGGTTTAGGCTTTGGGGTTGAAGCTTTTGATGCCATTGGGTTTGATTACAGACTGGATTTTGATGGTGGGGAGATGAAATAAGAATTTAATTGCTCAATCCTTTTTTTAGTCATACAATTGTTTTTATTGTTGTGATTAGCGGCTGACACATATGCAAAGAAGTTATATGATCATGACGAGGTCCATATATAAATAATCAAGGGATAACAATTTTGTTTTCTTCAATTCCATTGTCAATCACTTTGATTCCGTAAATATTGGAGGAAGGGCGGTGAGAGTAGAGATGGCCACCACGGGAAAGTGGACAAGGGTGATGGTGTTGGTGCAGACGGCCAGCGACCTGGGGGTGAGAGGAGGGAGCGGTGGCGGGAGAAGAATGTGAGCACCGCAGGTTGTGGAGATGGTGATTCAATTGTTAGACGAAAAAATTTCAGGTTTTCTAAGGTCAAATAAAAAGTTTCCGAGGGTTAAAAATACTTTTTAAAGAGAAAGTTTCAAACGGTTAAAAATACTTTAAAACTTTTTTTTTTTCATCCAACTTAACGATTTCAGCTAACGGAACGTTGGAACTGGACCATTTAAACAAGGTTAAGGTCCAACATAATACGATAATAAAATGTTAGAGGCCACAGATTCTATAGTATATAGGAATATTAACGTGCAAAAGACATCATTGGTCCAAAACCTCTACTTTTTGTTGCAAATTAGTCCTCAACCTCTATTTAAATGTAACTTGGTCTTAAATCTTTGTGATTTGTTTGTATATTAATCCTTAGTTTTAGATAAAACTTAGTTAGCATAACAATTTTACAGAGAGAAAATTTTGATAGTTTAAATAACCCATTAATTTTAAAAAAAATTACGGTAGTACTTGACTATATTGGAAGATAGTTACTGAATAGGTTAGGTTCATTAATTTTCACTAACTAATATTAATGTTTTAAATTTTAATTTAAATGGTTTTTAACTATCTTCTCATAACTTTAAATTATGTCACAATATTTAAATAGTTAACATATTATTTAAATTATCAATTTTTCTTCTCTATAAATCAGATTTATGTGTTACCTATGGATAGGGATCAATCTGCAATGAATTTTAAAAATTTATGACTAATTTGTAACTAAATTGAGGCTGAAGACCAATTTGCAATGGTAATTAAAGATTTGGGACTAATGATGCTATTTTATCCCACGTTGATTATTGATGACCCTGATTAGTTAAAAAGTTAATTGCACTAGAAGAAAATGGAGAGTAGTGACTGAATAAAACCACTAAAAGTCAGTGGCAAGTTGGTGGACCAGCGACTGACATGCAACTAAATCTGTTAGTCACTTACTATTCAATCGCAAGTCAGTTGCATGTATTAAAATATTTTTCTCATCAGTCACATCTTAGTCATTTCAAATAAAATATTACTATCTCTTTTAGTCACTTCTCAGTAGCATATTTTAAACAAATTACCCTTGAGTCATTTCTCAGATGCAGAAAAAGCATAAGTTATTATTTTAGTCGCATTTACCAGTATACATGTCACCCCCTCTTTTTTTTCCCTTATTTTTCCTCATTCTCCAGTTTCTCCTTTTCTACTATCTATCTCTACTTCTTCTTCTCAGGTTGCTTTTTATCTCGGGGCTAAAGCAACACTCCTCTACTATCCATCTCTCAAATTGAAGCCTTGCTCATTCTTTACTTGTTCATTCTCTTTGCTCTCCATCTCTTGGGTTGAAGCTTTACTCCAGCTCTCGGGCTGAAGCTTTACTCCATCTATTTTTTAGCTTGCTTCTCCTCCCATGTTGAAGCTATACTACTTCTCTACTTTCCATCTCTGTTTTTTCTCTGATTTCTCCATTTCTGCTTCTTCTTCTTAACTCTCCTCCAGTTTCTCCTTTTATGCTTTCCTCTAATTTCTCCATCTATACTATCCATCATAATAATTATACTAATTTCTCCATCTATACTCTCCATTATAATAAATATAATAATTAAATATTTTAAAATATTATATTAATAATATATTAATCGTAAACTATTTTTTATAATTGTAATAATTATTTTTAATCAAATACTACTGATTTTAAATAAAATTAAAAAAAAAGTGATTGAATTTCAGTCACAAAAAAAGCGATTGACTTTCAGTCACATTAAGTGGCCAAATTTCAGTCGTAACATGCGACTGCCTTTTTCAGCCACACAATGCAATCACATTGCAGTCACTCTAGATAATGTGACTATATATTTTGCAAATAAGTGATTTAGTGGTTTGTCAGTTGCACCAAGTGACCGATTGCCACTATTTACTTAGTCGTTTGAGCCTTCTTGCCTTGTTGTGTTGTCTTAATGTTTTGGGGTTAAATGTATCTATGGTCCCTAACCTATTATTTATTTTCATCTTTTTTAGTAGAAAATCATCATAATGGACAAAAAAAAATGTAACATTAGCCTAAGATTGTAGGGAAATTTTTATCCCTAGCTTTATTATTTTATCTTAATTAAGACCTAAAGTTTTAAGCCTAATATTAGTTGTATCTCATATCTCAAGTCTAAAATAAGGTAAAAAGATTGATGATATCAAGTTATCTATTAAAACATGTAAATTATCAATTTCACAATTTAGTTTTAAACATATAACTTACTAGTATCATTTTTAATTTAAGCTCCATATCACGGGAAAAAAAAGTGATAGTCCAAATACATACTTTTATATATTTGTGCCATTCATGTCCTAATCTAATGTGATGATCACTCATTCTCATTTAATGATCTGTTGGGAAAAAAGCTCTCAATCATCCATCACGCACCATAGAACAATAAATATAATCAAATAAACACACAATCAATTTAACATGTTTTGACTCTTAACTATTTTATATTTATGGATGAGAAAAATCAATTCAAACAAACTATTGAGATTATAGTAGATATACATCCTTAGTGCTTACATTGTCTTTACGTAATTATAAGATATGAGAATAAAAAAATGTTTCTCATCCTAACTCTCTCAAGCCTTTAAACCTCCTATGCCTCATACAACCATCACATTTGTCTTTTTACAATAATTGTTTTTCTCTCATACTCAAAATTATACTGTAACATACCTTTTTATAGGTCATACACAAATCCAAACTACATTAAAATATAAAAACTAAATCCTAAAAAAATAGAAGAGCTAAAACCAAAATCCTTAAGCTTATAAAATTTGAGTCAACAAGTCTAACAATCTCTATCTTGGCTCAAATTCTTCATCATAAACATGAACACTACAAACATCAACACAAACACGAGTACTATGAACACACAAACATGAGTGCCATGAACATCTCCTAATCAAGAACATAGCAAAGAACACAAATGACTACGAATAACACGGATATGACTCTAAACACCAACATCATGAATATCAATATACATTGAACATAATCTTCAATCTTCAAACTTATATCAAGCTGTCAGTACCACACTGCTACCAAACATATCCTTAGGATGATTCCCCAGGGCTACAGCGCATTGTAAACATACTATACTTCATTACAACACAAATGAACAAACCGAGCCACCTAAGACAATTCCCTAGACCCATGAATAATCTTTAGACTTCAAATCATCATCAACTCCAAAATGCTCCACCTTGTCTAACATTGAACTACACGCTTCACCATGCTAGGTATCAAACCAAGCCCTAATACCATTTGTTGGGAAAAAAAATCTCTAATAACTCATTATGTGTAGCGAAATAATAAATAAAATAAAACAAGCACACAACCAATTTAACGTATGGTTTAGCTCTTCATTAGCTTATATTCACGAACAAGAGAAATTCACTTGAATAAAGTATAGAGATTACAGTAGAGGTATGCCCTTAATGCTCACATTGGTGTTTGGATCTCCTACACCCTAAGGATAACCCCATAATCTTAGCTTCACATATAAGATATAAGAATTAGAAAAACTTTAACCATTTCTAGCCTCCAGACCTTTCATCCTTCATGAAACTCTCATATCTTATCTATTTACAACAATTGATTTTTCTTTTTTTATAGACCACGGATAAATTTGAACCACATCAAAATAAAAAAACTAAATTCTAAAAAAATATAAAAATTAAAACCAACTCCTAAATGAAATCAAAATACTTACACCCAATTCATTTTAACTTAAGTCAACTTAATTTAAAATGGTTTTAAATCTTTTTCACCTAGAACCAATTTTATTTGAAAACCAATATTATATAGATGTGATAATCCATTTGAAACAAAATTTTTATCATGTTATTAAATTTCTATGAAAATTTCTTTTTTAATGTTTAAAAAAAAATTCATAAAAAATTAATAGTATAATAAAAATTTTACAAGCAATGGATATTTTACTTAAATAATATTGACTTTCAAATAAAATTGATTTCAAGTAAAAAAGATGTAAACATAAAAATAAGTTGTTTTGAATTAAATTAAAATGAATTAGCCCTTAATTTTTTTTTGAATTTAAGTCAACAAACCTAACATGATCAAGTAATAGTATTCCAACATTGACTTGGGTAACTTGTATAGTATACCTTCCTAACAAAAACTCATATTCTTATATATCCAAAATAACTACAAAATGAAATTATAATAAAAATTATTCGACAGAGTCTTCTGAATTTACCCTTGCTTATTAGTTATTTGAAGTAAATAAATTTTAAAATAGAGACAAAAATTTAAACCTTAATTAATCATATAATATGACAACTCTCATACAAATGAACGAAAATCTGACTCAAGGGAAGATCCAAGTTTTGACAACGCAAGTTCTTCTCACTTGTCGGCTGCCCATCGTTATCGAAGGCCAACATTTTCACCGGAAAACAGCCGCGTGGTTTGCCGTGACGCTTTCACCCGACTCAACTCACAGCTCCGCTGACATGGCCGTCACCTAACCCCACATGCCTGCCTCATTTCGTGCCATGTCTACGTGTTGTGGCCCCCCAATGTTCCCTCTTCTCCCCACATTCCCCGTACACAAACATTTTCCCTCTTTATAGATATACAACACTTTCGTATAACTCCCGTGCTCTAAGTCTAACACACTGAGTCAGTCAGCTTCCTCCAAGCACCCTCCTCCAGCGGGTCCTACGCTGACATGGCAGATGACGTAGCACTTCCTTTCTCCATTATAAAACGCCCTGCTTCTCCCTAAGTTCGCACCATACTCCCTCGGTCGCTCATAACCGACCCTTAACAGACTTCCCTCTCTCGCTCCTTTTATTTCTTAAAAAATACAGGCCCTCATTTGACCAACAAACGAGCGGAAAATGGCCGTCGATTCGACAATCTCTTCCCCTCTCGGTCCCCCGGCGTGCGAGAAAGACTCGAAAGCGCTACAATTCATCGAAGAAATGACCAGAAACGCCGACTTGGTTCAGGAGAAAATCCTAGCTGAAATATTGAGCCGGAACTCCCAGACGGAGTACCTCCGTCGGTTCAAGCTCGGTGGCGCCGTTGACCGCACAACCTTCAAATCCAAAATCCGTGTAATCACTTACGAGGATCTCCAGCCGGAAATCCAACGTATCGCCAACGGCGACAGCTCCGCCATATTATCAGCCCACCCCATCTCAGAATTTCTCACCAGGTACTAAATTAATTAATTAATGCATGAAACGATATTCTAATTATCGGCGCCTCATTAGTCTTAAGTAAGCGGAAATCGTTGTTTTTTAATTTATGGGGGTTTAATTGCAACAGTTCTGGGACTTCAGCTGGAGAAAGGAAGCTGATGCCCACAATCCGAGAAGAGCTTGACCGTCGCCAGTTACTATACAGCCTGCTCACGCCAGTGATGAATCTGTAAGCACTTGAAAATTAACTTCTCCTAATTAATTCAAAAGGCTAATTAAAGCCTTTCTGTGTAGTTTAGGCCTTGCAACAGTTGATTACTAATAAAACGAGTGGCTTTTAATGCAACAGTTATGTGCCTGGACTGGACCAAGGCAAGGGGCTTTACTTCCTTTTCGTGAAATCGGAGACCCGGACCCCCGGTGGTCTCTTGGCCCGCCCGGTTCTCACCAGCTACTACAAAAGCGAACATTTCAAGACCCGACCCTATGACCCGTACAACGTCTACACCAGCCCCAACGAGGCCATACTTTGTGCCGACTCCTTCCAGAGCATGTACTCCCAGATGCTCTGCGGCCTCCTCGACCGCCGCCAGGTGCTCCGAGTCGGCGCTGTTTTCGCCTCAGGCCTCCTCCGTGCCATCAGGTTCCTCCAGCTCAACTACCGCCAACTCAGCTTCGACATCGAATCGGGCTCTTTAAATCCCAAAATTACGGACCCCTCTATAAGAGAATGCATGGAAAACATCCTCAAGCCGGATCCGGAGCTTGCTGGGATTATCATAGAGGAGTGCTCGAAACAGAATTGGGAGGGAATTATTACCCGAATTTGGCCCAACACAAAATATCTCGACGTCATCGTCACAGGAGCTATGGCCCAGTACATTCCAACCCTGGATTATTACAGCGGGGGCCTGCCCTTGGCTTGTACAATGTACGCTTCGTCTGAGTGCTATTTCGGGTTGAACCTTAACCCCATGTGCAAACCATCGGAGGTGTCCTACACAATCATGCCGAACATGGCCTACTTCGAGTTTCTACCCCACGAGCCCAACTCGCCTGGGTTCACTTGTGACTCGCCACCCAAACTCGTTGATCTCGTGGATGTAGAGATGGGGAAGGAATACGAGCTGGTGATCACAACCTACGCAGGGCTGTACAGATATCGGGTAGGCGATATTCTACGAGTCACTGGGTTCCACAACTCGGCCCCGCAGTTCCATTTTGTGAGGAGAAAGAACGTGTTGCTCAGCATCGACTCGGACAAGACAGACGAGGCAGAGTTACAAAAAGCGGTCGAGAACGCATCGAGACTCCTGCGCGAGTTCAACACAAGCGTGGTGGAGTACACGAGTTACGCCGACACAAAGCGAATACCTGGCCATTATGTAATATACTGGGAATTACTGGCCAAAGACTCGACGAACTCGCCGAGTGAAGAAGTGCTGAGTCGGTGCTGTCTGGAGATGGAGGAATCGCTCAACTCAGTGTACCGACAGGGGCGAGTCGCGGATAACTCAATCGGGCCACTAGAGATTCGGGTGGTGAGGAACGGAACGTTCGAGGAGTTGATGGATTACGCGATATCGCGGGGGGCGTCCATCAACCAGTACAAGGTACCGCGTTGTGTCAACTTTACTCCTATCATGGAATTGCTCGACTCTAGAGTAGTATCGGCGCATTTTAGCCCAGCCCTGCCACGTTGGACTCCGGAAAGAAGGAGATGATTTGATTGGAGGAATTGTTTAGGCACCGACCATGAGAAAGTCAACGGGATGGTCTTGTTTATGCTTATATTGTCATGTATATGTAGATTTATATCTCAAACTTAAACTTTGTTTTTTGGTTTTAATTTGTTTAGTTTCGTCTTGTGAGATGTAGCTGTTGTTAAAACTGTAAGGGAGTGAGAGGGAAGCCGTTGATGGCTTCTGTTTCGTTGCATGTTTTATACTCCTATTTAGGTTCAAACTAAACATCCAACCATAAAGTCTGTCATTCTTATTTTTCTTGTACAGTTTTAATGTATCTTTTATTTTCTATTAAAAGACACCTCATCTGTCCCGTTAATTTTGCTTCATTTTATATTTTGAGCCGTCCTACTAGTTTTGTATCATTTTTTTATTTAGTAGGTTTTTCATTTACAATTTATTATACTACCTTCATTCTAATTTTACTTTAATTTAAAAGATAAATATACAAAACAAGAAAACCTGCCCCTGATTTTCGATGGTGTGAATTTCAACCAGCATTTGGAGGCGGTTGGAGGAGAGGAGAGGATCTCAATGAAGGAGAGGCGAGGAGATGTGATGAGATCAGAGCATCGTGGGACAACAACGAGGCGAGGTGAGGAGACGTGAGGAGATCGGATCATCATGGGCCAATGATGAGGCGAGGTGAGGAGCATGAGAAGATCAGAGCATTTTGGAACAACGGTGCGGCTAGGCGAAGAGCGCAAGGAAATTGGAGCATCATAGGGGCAACGGTGAGGTGAGGCGAGAAGTGCAAATGGGATAGACAAGGAGGTGGCCAACGAGAAGGAAGGGCTGGAATCTCCTCGATGAAGGGGAGAGACATGGAGGTGGTGCTAGGAAAGGGGGGCATTGATACAGGTGAAGAGTGGAAGTCAGAGGTGGTGCGGCGGATGGGAGAGATATGGAGGTGGGGTGGCAAAAAAGTTTGCAAGTAAGCCAGGAGTATAATTTAAAAGAAGACACATATTTTCACTCTTCCTTAAACTCAGTGCTGTTTCCTTAAACTCTGTACTATATCAAATAGAGCAGGTTTGACATGAGGGAGGGAGTAATTGAATTTTTTGCGCGCGCGCATAATGCATATTTCGTGTGCCGTGCTTCAATAGTTTGTGTCATGGCTAGCTATAATTTGTGCACTGCGTGGTCACGTCACCAATTTATATTTCTCTATGTGTCACTTTGTAAAGAGAAATATCACATATATATTTTTGTAGACGACCATAGTTGGCATTAGCAATGCACAAATTAATGAGGGGCATCTAATTATAAGCTTAGAAAGAAGAAAATTAAAATACGAGCGTAAATCGTAACACTTGCATCATGAGCACGTGAAAATTTTCTTCCCCCGGGCCCCCCCTGAAATCCCCCCCGATGAACGTGGACAATTTAATTTCTTAGAGAAAAGGAAAACAAATTTAATTTTCCAGTTAGTGTATAAGCGCAGAGGTGTTTTTTGTTTTTATTTTCTTTTCGTTTCTTTAGGAACTAACAACTATGATTCGAGAAAAATGTGGGAACTGGGAACGTGGGATATTTAGGAAACCGTTTTTGAAGAAAAACCTGGGCTTAACACTCACGCAAGTGAGACACTAAGACTTTGAATCTAATATATCCTCACTCTACATAAGGTGGGTTTTAAAGGCACACTACGTACTGAGACCATGAAACTAAGCTAGTATGTAAGGATTACAATTGAGTAGATTGAATCAAGTTTGGGTCAGGACATATAGATTCAGGTTTAATTGAGTTAATATGAATTTGGGTCCAGGTTGTGTTATTTGAGCTCTGGTTGAGTGAAATTTCGAATTTAGTTTAGGTTTAAGGTAATCAAAGAGAGAAGTTTAAGATTTAGGGTAAATGTTAGAACTAATTGCTAAGGTTTATGATAACAGTTAAGAATGAGATTAAGTATTAAGATTTAGGGTTTAGGGTTTTAAGGTTAGGGTTTAGGGTTAGAATTAAGGGTTTATAGTTAATGTTAGAGTTTATGTTTATGGTAAAGGTTAAGGTTTCAATTAAGATTTAGGGTTTAGGTTTAGGTACAGTGTTTATGGTCAGAATTGGGGGCTTATGGTTTAAGTTGGGGTAAATGTTTAGGTTTTGAGGTTTTGGGTTTAGGTTTAGGATTTATGATTTATGGTAAATTAAATTCAAATTTAAAGATAAATAATTAAATATTAATCTTATATTTACTATTCTTACTAACACAAGAAAGAAATATTAGTAATGCGGGTAGGGTGGGAATATTAATACTGGTGGAAGAAAAACCTATTAAAAAATTTAATTTGACTAGATATAAAAATACCATAATTTGAAACATTTGTAATTAATTGAATCAAATTTCAAACAAGAGAACCATATTAATTAAATCAAACTGCAAATACCTTGATTCAAAATAATTAACTATATTAAATTAATATTATATTTACCAATTGCAGTTTGTGTGGGAAACTTAAAATTTGAAACCCAAAATAACCAATCAAAGTATCAAACAATTCAATAAATTTGTGCAAGGTTACTAAAAAAAATAAAATAAAAATTGTGCAGCAAATGAAGTTTTCTCCAAGTGGATCAACTGCTACATAATACTAGTTAGTCTACGTCTAATTTAACCACCAGATAAGACCTAGTGTGTTACGGCTCTCCAAAAATTCGGATCATGATTATTGAGGTAATTTTGGTTATTTTAGTAATTTAATATGTTTAGAAGATTTAATGCAAGCAAATTCTCAGTTTGATAAAATATAGTAGCTTCAAAAAGGACAAAAAATTGTCATTTAAGCAAACTGGACCAAGAAGGGCATTTTAGTTATTTTATATAGTGACCCATTTTATTTCACGGTTAAGTAAAGGATCGAAAAATATTGAATTTAAGATATCATAATTTTTCATGATTCCCGCTCTACCCTTGTGAAATTGTGAATTGACTAAAATTGTCCATGAATGGTTTAAATGTAACCCTTAAAAGTATTAGGCCTAAATTGCATGTATGTCAAAGCTAAGGACTTGGCGTGTAATTAAGGTGAAGAAGGATTTAGGCGCCATATAATGCTGGTTTTGATCCTAGATTTTGTGTTTTGTCTTGGATAAGTCTCCAACGTACTTTTGTGTACAAATAGGGGACCAGGTGCGTGACACGTGCACTTTAAACCTACATAAGTTGACTTTCCATTATTTTCTCTGCCATCTTCTTCCTCCAACTCCAGACCACCCGAAATCACTCTCTTCCCTTCGTAACTCCATAGCTAAACTAAATCCAAGCTCCAATCCATCAAAATCAAACATAATTAAGCAAGTTTTTGAAGAAAATCCAAGTATAGAATCATCATAAGCTTGATTTTCAACTTACTTGTTCAAGTAAGTGTTGTTTTGTTCTTCCCCTATTTTTGAGCTTCTTATGGCTCTGTAGCTTCTGGAAAATCTATTTTTAAGCTAGTTCTTGTTTGTTTATTAAGGGAAAAACAACAAGAAAAGCTTAGGAACCAAGCTTAAGTAGGAAGGAACTTAAACACGGTTTGATTCAATGGTAAGAGCTAATGCGGTTCTTCCTTATTCTTGATTAACTACAGATTTTTGTGGGTTTATAAATATGGAATTAAGAGTGTTATAATCAGTTTTTGTTAGCTTGTGAAAGTAAAAATACGTTAAAACCCATTTGAACCAAGTTGTTGAAATAAGGCTAAAAGCCTAGAAATATGTTGATTTGGTTCGGATGTGTCCAGATTTTTTGGTTAATTGTGCTGGAAAATGGCTGGATTTAATGTGTTTATATTGGTTCTTAGTTTTTTATAAGAGAAATAATAAATAAGAACCTAGGTTGTTCGGTTTTTTAGTTGAAAGGAGACAACACCAAAATCGGTGTTGTTGTGTGTTGAGTAAAGGGCCGGTTAATTGAAATCCAATGAGAAGGTTTTTCCTAACCATTTAAACCATAAGGAATGTTGTAATATTATCCTAATTATGGTTTATTTATGTAGCTAAATGATCAATTAAAAAAGAAATACTCAAGCTACTATAAAGGTACAAAGAATGATACAAAACCGAGACCATAAGGACATTGAAGTTGGTGTTTGCTCGTATTAATTATTCAAGGTAAGAGATTTTAAGTTTAAATTAAAATCGATGCATTATGAATTTTTCTACAATGCATTAATTAAGGGAGTAAGAGGTGGACGAGAAGTGATTTAAGGACTAAGTAATTAAATAGCACTTAAATAAGTATACAGGGCACTCAGTATTCAAGATGGGCTTTGATACTCAAGAGTATCCTAGTTAAGTTACCAAGTTTGGTAAGAATAAGCCACCAAGTTTAAGAACTCCTATACAGTGTGTAAGGGTAAGTAATGGCAAGCCAAGCTTGCTAAGGCAAGAGTTAAGCTCTTATAAGAAGGATTAGGTTGAGGATGGGTTCTCTGTCATAGAACCCGTATTAGTGGCCATTAGTCAAGACTTCATAACGTTTTGAGCTCACGTTAAGATGTGTATATATGTTATATACGTTGGGTCTTAAAGTTTATTTTTCAATATTTAATTCCTTTCTGAAAATTTATAATTCTCATTCCTTTAAGTGTCACATTGTGTAGATAATAATAATGTGAAGCCTAACACTCATTGAAGGGTTGTTAAGCAAGGTTTTGGTGCAGGTATTTAAAGTATATGAATCTTTAATGATTTTATGTTATTGGTTAGTAATATTAATGTACTAACTAAGTAATTAAAATAGCCTTGACAAATACAGGCAAAGTGCACAAAGAGAAGTTGGACATCTTATTTTTGGAGTTTCTGTGCTCAGATGGGAGTTATGTTTATAGTCTCAGACTTTGTATGTCACAGACCTTGAACCTTAATCTCATTTTAGTCATATAGGACCCCAGGAACCTTACACTCATTTAGTGTTAGGCCTATGTAAATTTGTCATTATTGGGCCTGCTAATTGATTAAATCCTTAATGCAATACTGTTTTATACTATGCCTTACTATGGCTGTAGGTCAATGACCATAAAAATAATATATAATTGATGCAGTTGGCCAGCACTTCAAACATGCATTTATATAAAACATACTATTATGCATTGTGAATCCATACAAGCTACTAGGGAACACAACCACTAGTTCTATAGCATTTACCAAAAGCATAACTTCCACACACATATATACATCATACACAAAAGTGTTATACATATGCTACACACTGAGAATCTTGGGATCCAATCCCACCTGAGTTACACTGCCAAAAAGGATCACTACAGTGTTCAGGTATCCCCTGCTCCTTGCCTCTAGTCTCGAAATACTAACAACCTTTCCTTCTATTGGTTGTTAGCCCCGGATGTACTAGTATCTACACATAAAATATGTAAGAGGTGTGAGAACCGAAGGTTCCCAATAAGGGTTGTAACCTGCATGAAAAATAATCTTATAGGACCATGCATAATATCCACAAGGGTGTCAATATATGCTTAGAGCACTTGAGCTCAAATCGTAGTTCTAGGAACTCATATTATTGGCCAATAATCATGGGAGTCACTAATTCCCACAATTCCTTTACCCATTTGTCCTGCATTTGACAAGTATAACTTGTCCATACAAATACTGCTTTGAAAGCTTCTTAGTATTTGCTAAAATCCCTTATTTTATGTACAGGAGTGAACTAGTTGCTTATTTAAATACACGTGTTAGTGGTAGCATTTCAAGATTTTGTGAGTGGTTGAGGGCACCTCCCCCTCTTAGGTTCACTTAAGCCTTGGCCCATCATGGTGACCTTAGGTATCTTAGGTTCTCAAACCATCATACCCTCCATAAATTAGACCATACTAAGGTCCATGTTGCCTATACATTGAAGTTTACAAATATGCACTTATACACTTCATATGCACTTCATAGTTTGGTTTCCTATCAAACTCAATCATATAAGCTTCTTCATAGCCATCAATACTCAATTTACATGCTTGTTAAATTCATCAATAATTCAGCCACTTGATATACAAGTATCTTAGCCAAATTTATTTAGCACATAAGCATATAAATTAAATAACCCTTACCTTAGATAACTTAGTTTGCAAGCTTCAAGCACTTAGCCTTTTTGTCTCGGTTTCAACCCAAACTTAGGCCCTCTTTTAGTAGCTTATTCCCAGAACCTATATTGATCATTTTAAGCACAATTTATCAATTTTAACACTTGAAAACAGCCCCTGAAACAACCACCAACTGCCCATAATTTTCTGTCTCCGATTTGCCTATCTTGTGGTTCTTTACACTTTTAATAGTATAAATGCAGCCCAAATCTTGTTCTCTTATTTTTTATGCCTTGTATACTAGTGTATAAGCAAGATTATTACCACCAAAATTACTGTAATAATACAGTTTATTTTTGGAAGTAACTACAATTACAGCAGCCATAAAACTTCACTAATGCACATTCATGGCTTTCATTGGTAATTCACTTCCAAATAAATGTTCCCTTACTTCTTAGCCCTCAAATACTAGTTCATAAACAAGATAACATCCTTGGTGAGCTACTAAAAGCCTTGGAACAAGAAATTATGGCTGGCTATAAAAGAATTAAACCACACTTAGCTTAACACTCATGGTTTCAGCTACACCAAAATTTCAGCCTTAGTTCTCTTGGGTTTTTAGCTCATTCACATATTACAACTAAGAAACACATCAAACAATTATCCCAGCCATGATTTATGCCATAAAAATCGCATGAACAGTGCCAGAAATCCAAAGATGATGAAAACTACACCATATGAACAAAACTAACCATGGATGAGCTCATGAACACATTCAAACATGTTGAGCACCTTTGATTTCTCTTAACAACCAAGTCTAACATTAATTTCTAGAATTTACAGAGCTAAACTGTAGCTCAAAAATAGAGGAAATAATAGAACCAAACTTACTTGGACAAAAAGCAAGAAATCCTAGCTTAGGATAGCACAAAACTTGATTTTCCTTCAAAATCTTGATTATTTGTGCTTGAATTTGATGGATTAAGCTTGAATTTTGTGTTAGCTATGGTGTTTGGAGAGAAAGAAAGGTTTTGGTGGTCTGGAAACGAAGGTGGAAGATGGCCGGGTGAAAAAATGGACCAAGTTAACTTAAATTGGTTTAAGGTGCACATGTCACGCACCTGGTCCCCTCCTTGTACTCAGTAGTACGTTGGGGCCTTCTCTGTAACCGGATACAAATATTAGGACCAAAGCTAGCATTTTGTCACACCTCATCATAGAATTAATTACATGGCTAGTCTCAGCCTTTCAGTTATATTCAATTTTGTCCCTATTATTCTCAGGATTACACATTATAGACAATCTAATTAATCCAAAATTTCACGATAATAGAGCGGAAGTCACAAAAAATCGTGATACCTCAAATTTAATATTTTATTATGCTTTATCCGACCGTGTAATAAAAATGTGTCACTATATGAAATGACCAAAATACCCCTCTAGGCCCGGGTTGCTTGAATAATCAATTTTATTCATTTTTAACTACTAGACCCTAAATTATCAAGACTTAACTTGCAAATAAATTATCTAAAGTGTAATTTATTAAATTAACTAATTACCTGGCTGATTAGACCTATAGCTCCGAGGGCCGTCACATTATACATATTGGATACTTAGGTACCAAGGAAATGCATTTAGTTTGACAAGTATGCTGCATGAACTTATTTAGTGTATATGTCTGTATATACACTGTGGTTGCTTATGGATGTACATAAGTTAAGTGTTATATGTACTAATGATTGGAAGTTTAAATAAATATATTTATATGATCTCGGCATGTGTTTCAAGTGTTTAATGAATGCCATGGAAAGTATTTTGAAAAGTTTTATTTATTTATTATTTCTCTCCAAATGCCGAAGTTAAGCATGCATGAATTTATGTCATAAGATAATCAACTAGTATAAAGTTTTAAACAAATCAAGTATTAGTTTAGCTATTTGCAACTAATAGCAGAATTAGTAAATTTTGATTATCCTAAGATCCTGGGAACACTCTATATTAGGGTAAGTAAGAGGTTTCCCTCACATAGGGTGTTGATTATATGCTTAAAAAGAATTTATAAACAAATCGCTAAATTATTAAATTTTTGAATACCCTTATATAGAAAATATTATTTTGTTAATTTATTCTTCCAAGACCTTTAAATAAAAAAATATTTTTATAGTATTTTAAAGTTTCTTAAATTATATGGTTATAATTAATATATAATTTAGATAAGTAATCACTATATAAAAAAATCAAAATTTTTAAATTTCTGCTAACCATATATTTATGTTGATTTGAGTTAAAATCATATTATGCTAGGTCTAGTTATTGAGTTATTTCGGATTCAGATCAAGTTAGTCTTGGGTTTAGGTTTCTTAGGTTCGAGTTTCCTTGGATTTCTTTTTAATTGAGTTCGGGTTCAGGTTGGGTTTAAGGCATTGACTAACTTTTTTTTATCATATCAGGTCAAGTCGAGCTTGGGTTTAGATAAATCGGGTCAGATCTTTAGATCAGGTCAAATTTTGCAATCTCTACTAGTAGATAAAGAACTATAAGAGAATTTTGAAATAAGTACATAACATTTCTGTAATTTTGCATTATGACCTTTAAAGGTATATATGTTGGTCTCATTGACCACCAAATAAGATTAATTAATGATGAGGTAAAAACTAATTATTTACTTCAAAATTCTCACCTTTAACCCTAGATTCCTAAAAATGTTAGAAATGTCACAAAATAAAATATCAAAGTCAAACAATTATATTCTTGTTCTTACCCAAGGAGGTAAAAAATCAATAAAGTCACAGGACTAATATCCCTTTAAATCATCACTCTCCTCCCAAAGACCTGAATCATAACACAACATACAATATTGAGTTGATCATGCCTCAATGGTTGTACACTAAGGGCCTAATTAAGACTCAAGTAAAGGCAGAGATGAACAAACAAATTACAATATTGAGCTGGAAAATTGTTCAATATATTCATTACGAAGTTACACATCACTGTTCTTTTATTGATTAGGTGGAGTACCAAAGAAATGAGAGATTTAAACACTGACCCCAAATAGTGTAAGGTTAACAATCACGTAATTATATATAATTAGTTGAATCCTGCTTCATATGAGTTTATAACGAGAGTCTGACACGCTCCTTTGGTGCAATTGTACACGGTTAAAAGGTGTTAGCATCCATTTGTTTTTAATTTTTATAAGGCAAGTTGGGTTGTCAATGATGGGATCTTGGGTAATTAATTAGAATTTATTAGTTTAATATAATAATGGTAATTACTGATTAGAGTCACATAATTGTGGTTCTTACTTTATTGACTTCATCTGTTTTGTGCTTTGATTTTTTTTTTCTCTTCACCACTTCATCATTTTTGGCAGGCTACATCTTTTCTCATATTTTTCACATTTCAAAACAAGGAGAATAGTTTGTACACTTCTGTTCAAAACATAAAAAAAAATACACATACATATTAGAATGACACATCAAACGTACAAAACTGTACACTTCTATTTAAAATAGCACATATAATAATGCATTTAAAATTCAAAGAGCTACATAAACATATCATAATAGCACAAAAAAATCCATACAAACATAAACACATTAGAATAATACATCAAACAAACAGAATAATACATGAACACATTAGAATAATACATCAAATAAACAGAATAATACATAAACGCATTAGAATAATACATAAACACATTAGAATAATAAATAAACATATTAGAATGGAACAAAAAAGTACATTAAGAATCCAGAACAATACATAAACACATTAGAATAATACATCAAACAAATAGAATAATACATAAACATACTAGAATGGCACAAAAAATACATTAAAAATCCAAAACAATACATAAACACATTAGAATAATACATATAATAAAAAAATAAAATATATTAACATATGAGAAAACAGATTACACAACAGAAAGCCACATTAACACTTCTCACACCTACAAACAAAACAAATCCACTCTTATCCAAATCTAAACTATACAAAACGTTTACAGAATAAAACAAATCAATTATATACATTGGGCATACACAAACATACATACGCATATATCTACAATCTTCACTCATTTTATATTTCCAGAAATATATATCATTGCCTCAAGGTCACACAACCGAACTCCACAGTCAAACAACTCAATAATTAACACAACCAAATGCACAACTTAATAACAAAATGAAAAAACCGTAGATTGATACAATTGTAATATAGAAACATATATTAGTCTTCCAAACCTAGTGATTAAGTACACAATCTGAACCATACAGTCCAATGACAGAAAAATACGAACTACAAACCAATCGCCAATTAACAGAACAAATACAAAAACCCCCAAAAGTTTGATCTCTATTCACTCGTTCTTTCATCAATCAACATTAGAAGTTTTTCTTTCATTCTTCATGCATATACCTATAGACTAACACAATTACTAGCCGAAAACAACAACCTTATTCTTATTCGTAGTCGAACGCACCTAGTTCTTTTCTGGTGAACCGTCTCGCCTTTCGTCCTCCTCCGATGACACTGTTTCAACATGTCGCAGTGCTTCGCATTCCTATTCATGCTCTTCCATGCCTCCCCCAACTCTTTATGACTTCGAACAGGGTGAATTTTGTGTGTTTCCAGCAAGAATCCTCCACCTTTGGGTTCTCCACTCGCTAAACCGATGGCAAATGTGGGGTTTAGGTACTAGAAACACTTGATTTCATCAAAACCTAGGGTTGTGGGTTTTGGAAGGTTTTTGTATGGTAAACGGATGCTTAAAGAGTAACTGCTAATATTTACCCCTTAATCTTCGCGCTTACCTTGCTAAATTGAAAACGTGTTAACAGGTTAAAACCGTTAGTAACTGTATTTGGAATGGAGCCGAAAGTAGAGGTGGCTAACGGATCAACTTGGTTTGGATCCAACTAGGCTTGGGCTTGGATTTGAGAGGCCTCGGCTTCAACCAGCTCGGACAGATTGCTCCAGTCCGAACTTGATCCCGGGCATACAGTGCATTTATACCAAAACAGACCCCAGTTCTCCCACATTACTCTCCATGCCTATATTCAGCCCATATTTTCTTATCTCTTTTGAGTGGAGTTGGGTTTAACCATGAACCGATCCCAATCTCGGCTAGGTCGTGACCCGCTGGCCACCTCCAGCTAAAAGGGACGCGAACGCGATGTGTTTTAATCAGCCAGCAAGCTAGCTGCTGCCGTTGGATCCTATTTGTTGGTTTTCAGGGGTACGATACACAAATGTTTAATTATTTCTCATCTAACCCAAGATAAATTAACCAGAGTGGATCAGGTAGCTGTAGCTGTTGCTTCAGACAATTCCCATCACTAAATACTCTTTTTCTGATTGCTAATGACCCACTTTATTCCCTTTTATCTCTATTGTTCCCAAATCTATGTTCTCCCATTGATGTCGACCCAAATTCAGTGAACCAGTAAAAGCATACAACTAGGTAAAGGGAAAGCCAAGGGGGACTTTACTTTTTAGTCCTTATATTATTAAAAAACAAACGTTACTCTGTTATAAACACCCTTATCACAGATTCATAATATATATATATATGAAAATCTCAAGTTTTATTTGAATTTCTAGCTAGATAAATTTCAAATTTTCTCACGCCTAAATGTGATATTTCTCTATTAAAATTCTTAAAAAGTATACTCTATTAACTATAAAATATTTGTTATTTTTCACACTTTTTTTTCTGCCCAAATTTTCATTATCTCTCAAGTAGCTCATATGTGCGAAGGTGTTCTAAAGTAGAGTAGTAGAAGAAGCATCCAAACTTGCAATAGCTCCCCAGTTAATTAAAACTATGTATAATTTAAGTTTTTTTTATCCAAATTAGTGCACTCGTGTCCGAATTTTTTTAAAAAATCAAAAGTAATTGTATTATTTGTCAATGATAATTTTAAAAAAGAATATACAATATATTTATGTGCCTCAACTTTTACGCCTAAGTGTTATTTTCAAATAAATAAATTTTTTTTTGTTTATTAATGGCATATAGATCAATTTAGTATGGATATAAATAATTTTTTTGTTTGTATAGTTAATGGAATACGATCAATTCAATGTGGATAGAAGTTTATTTTTTTGTTACTCAGAAGCATAAGTGCAAATGCATATGGACCCAAAAGGACATTAAATCAGCATATATGTGCGATATTAAAGAGAGTTGCTCAAGATAGTGTGCATAAAAGTTGAGTTTAGTATAAGTGGTGCCTAAACCAGCTCTACCTTGCGGGAAGCTCAGGAACTATAATTTGAAGCTTGATGGGGGTATGTAATTTCGTCAAGTCCCTTACATCCGATGTATTCCTTCATTTGCTCTCATATACTTTAATTTACAATTCATTTCATGTTAAAAAGATCAGTATGGTCACAAATTTATTAATTACCACAACATTTAGCAAACGACGGAATGTATGCTTACAATAAGCTAGCTTGCTTACGGGAAATACAGAAGGTAAAAATTCAAAAGCTGTAAACATAGTGGGTTCTTGAACCAAATTCTACATTTTAATTTAGTAATACTTACTTATTCTTTAAATCTGTTTTGTAAATGTAGCATTACAGTTAGAAAAAACTGAGAGAAAAAGAAGTATCAACTATATTATATATGTGTGTCCGTCAGAGAGAGAGAGAGACAGAGAGAGTATGTGTGAGAGGGATCAGAGAGACAAATCAAGTGGGTACAGGAGCTTTCATGGGACTAATGTTCCAAACCATGTGGACAGTTTAGTAGTTCAACATCTCCTGCATCGTGGCTTGGTTCCTCCTTTGGCGATTGCAATTAGTAAGCTTGCTGGCGGCCTATTCAACCCAAACCAGACCAATTTATGGGTGAACCATTCCATTTGTCTGCTCCAGATTGCTTCTAGTTGGAGACAGACATGCATGGATGCTATTCTTACCCTGTTAGCCTTAATTATCTTAAAAGAGAAAAGCAACAACATACAGATTGCCGCTCCTTTATTTTTAAAGGTCAAATTGATTAGTTCCATATATACACCTTTATAGGAATCATTTTCACACACTTTCCCTTGCTCATAAGTCTTCTTTGCCTAGCACCTCAATTCTAGCTCAATATTTTAGATCTCATGTCGGTTGATAATTGGAAGCCGTACTTATAAATTTTTTCTTTATAATTTAAAGTGCCACAACTGATAGCAACTCACCAACTAGGGAAAACAGTTTACATTCTCAAAGAAGTCGGCATCCTGTAGCTGTAATTATGCAGACGAGAAACAACAACTATAATTATGCCAATGTTTCTCGCATAAAAAAAGCCAATGTTTCGTATAATAACAGTTTTTTAAGTGCCTACTACAAATAGTTAAAAAATCTCAATACCTCGTACACACACACAAACAAAAAAGAGCATCAATGCGATCGATCTCAAAACACTTGGCCAAAATAGTCCCTTTTTTTTTTTTTGTTGTCCCAGATTAATAATTAAATTTCATGTGCCAACACGGAGCTAAGTATTTTTAATTGTTAGTTGTCCATACACATACCAATATACGTAATTAATTCAGTTTAATTAATGTTGAGGTTAAGTTTCACCAAATGAAAAGTTCGTAGCTTGGTAGTTGAGGGCCCCGTGTCTGAAAAGTTTCAGCAACGAAATTATTTAGTTGGGAAATTTTAATGTAAGGCAAAATTGAAAAAAAAATGACAAATGAATAAAAGAACTTCAAAAAAGATTGAGGGGCAACGGCCTAAGAAAAGGTTATAATTAAGATGAAATTCTTTGGAATGTGAAATAAATTGAAACACAACTGGAAGAGAAAAACCAACATCCAATTGGGTTCACTAATACATAGTGCACTATAAAAGGGTTCAAGAAGGACTAAGGAATTGGAAATTGAATCTTCTGTAGCTATCGTAACCAATTAGCTGTTCAATACATAGTGCACTATACTTGTTTTTCTTTTTTACTTTTTTGAGAGTTTTGGTTTTTTAAATGGTACATTGCTAACAGTAGAAGAAAAGAATAATAGTGAAAAAACTAGAATTCACCAAAGATTTGCGCCAGCACAATAATAGAAAAAAAATGGGGACTGTCTTGTTTGTCTCTAGCTAACTCCTAAAGCTGTCCAAGCTCTCTATCAAAGTCTTCACGACTTTGAGATTGCGGCAGATCAACGTATCAATTATCAAAAGTCTGAATGGTTTTTCAATCGTAATGTCTTGAGCCCTGTTAAATCTGATATTTTTCAAGTCTCACCTTTTTTGACCTATGATGAAATTCCCACCTACTTGGGCCTTCCTTTTGCTAAGGACTTATCTCAGCATTCTTTCTTTCCGTTTTTAGTAGATAAGGTCCGCAAACATTTAGTGGATAGGAAAATGGACCTTATTGAATTATGTTGGTCATTTTACTCTCATCCACTCCACTCTCTCATTGATACCAATATATGCTATGTCCTTGTTAAAAATTTTGGTTACATTGGTTGATAATTTGTCTGAGAAATTTATTCAATTTTGGTGATCAGGATCTCAAAAGAAGTATAGCCCCATATGCGACATCAAGGCCTCTTTCACCTCCTGAAAGGCCTTAGAATTAAAGATCTCCATGTCTTTAATTAGATGCTGTTTGCAAAGACTTTTTAGTGTATCTTTAATAAGTTTATATTTATTATATTTATTTCTCTCATATGTAGTATGTTTTAATATGTTTTGAACCTTAAATATATATTTTGAGTATGTTTTGTAGCTTAGAGCATATATGGACTCAATCAATTGAAAGTGAATTTAATTTGTCATTTTACAAGTTTTAATTTGGTTGTGCTCTTTCAGGATGTTGACAGATTGATGATGTTCCGGTAGAAAAATTATATCTTGAGCTACAGAGATCGGAATGAAGTGATTCTTGATTCATTGGAAAGCTAACATCTGGAGCTACAAATCACATTTAGACCATGAAACCCAGTTTGCACGTTAAAAGGGTCAAATTCAGCTTCAAAGTCGCGATTAACGAGTCACTGCTGGTTCAGAAGCAATTGCGGTATTTTGGGCATATCTTTGGCTGTAGATGTCCGTTTTATGCGATTCAAGTGTCGTTTCGAAGATAAGAAAGATATCTACAACTTTTATGCTTTGAATTTTGAGAAATAGTAACTGCATCAAGGTCGAATCTCAGCTTGAAGTTGCTGCTACTGTTCTTGAGCATTGTTTGGGATACTTTTGTAAAAATATAGAAAATTTAGGGAGTTTTTATGAGTTTAGCCATAGGTTTTAGTTTTCTTTGGTTTTTAAGCATGGCTGCCGCGGCCAGGTCTGCCCCCCCTCTTCGCCAACTCTCTTTCTTTTCTTTCTTCTTTTATTTTCTTTTTAGTGTTCTTTTTATTCTTGGTTGAAGGAAACTGAAACCCTGAATTTTTTAACACTGTGAGATCAAAGTTATTTTTATTCATCAATTAATATTTTGAGTATTGAATGTTCTTCTATGATTAATTTCATGATTGTTTCGTTTATATGCTAGGAGACATACTAGTTGTTATTCGAATTCAATCTATTGCTACGTTAGAAATCAAATCCGTAATTGTTTGATTTCTCTAATCTGTGAAGCAACTGAGGTTTAATGATTTACTGCGTAAAAAATCATTAGGTCTTAGGAAGATTATTCAAATAAATTAAATGCAGCCGCTTGTGTTTGTGTTATTTAGTTTTATCGATCTCTCTAATTTTTAATGCAATTGTTAAATTAAATCAAAACGTTTGTCTTAGGTTGTTTAGCAGTTAGGGTTAATTAGATCGCTTGTTTCTGATTAACTACGACTAAGGGGAGGTAGGAAGATAGCTCCAACGATGAATATTCAAAGTCTTGATTGATCTATCTATGCATCAATGATCAGTTATAGGAATTCGGTGGTGGATGTTGACTAATGCCAATGTTTGAATTTTTATTGTTTTGTTGGTTTCTTACTTGATAGGTTTATTAATTTTTGTTCTCTGATCATTTTTTTTATTTTACTTTTTTTTTCTTATTGCAAACAATCCCCCCCAATATTTTATTTCAGTTTTTTTTTGTCAGGAAGCTTTTAGATAAAGAATTTCCCTTGGGATTCGACCTGGTTTCCACTGCTATACTAGAAATTTATTTATTCTGAGTTATTAGGGATACCAGAATTATTTTTTGTGGTTTCGACGACCAACCAATCTTTATGAGAGATAGTAACACTCTAGGTTACCAAGCCCTTTCGGTGAAGTACGACTCCAATCATTTTATTTGGACAGCTTTCCCATTTAGGTAATGAGTCACCCATTTGGCATAGCCTTCTTTATGGAAGATCGCTCCTTCAGAACCATGTCCAATGGTGTGGGCAAAGGCAATAATATTCAAGTGTGGGAGGACCCTTGGATTTTAGGGATCTTGCCCACTCTTTTGAAATCTATGGCAAGGACTGTTCTGCAGGATCCCAACTTGTCGGTAGTTGACCTCGTACACCCTAATTATCTACATTGGGATCTTTCTTGTCACCAACATCTATTTCGCCCATAAATCATCCAACTAATTCTTAATATAAAGCTTATATTAGACCGCAGCTTTTATGATAATTTGATTTAGCTTGGAAGCTCATTAGGTGGTTTCTCTATTAAACATGCTTATAATTTGGAGCTTAGAAAGAAATCATCTTCTCTTTTAAATTCTTCAGGTTCATCCATCCAAGAGGCTTCACATCTTGATTTCTTGACTGTCATGAAATCATTGTGGGCTTTTAATATTCTTAGGAAGTTCAAGATCTTCTTATGGAAAAGTCACTCACATACCTTACCTAGAACAGCCACGCTAGCAAATCATGAAGGGTTGATTGCTCCAACCTGCTCCCAATGTCAGACATTTGTAGAAACAATGTTTAATTTGTTTTGGGAATGTTCTAGATCTCGAGAATTGTGGGGTAATTTTTGCTCTCCTTATTCATCGACATCATTTCCCTCTTTTGAAAGTTGCCTTATTACTTTTCTAATTCAAAAGCAGCATTTTTTGGTTAACTGGTTTAGATTCCTAGTTGCTACCCTTTAGATAGTCTAGATTGGGTGTGATAAGTGTGTCTTTCGTCAAACAACATTTCATGTTCCCTATTTGATTAAACGGTTAGATGATCTTATTGCTCAGCTCTTTTTATCTGAGGATTTACACCAAAACTTATTACTAGACATATACAACTAATACTCTATGTGGTACATGGGGCAATAACACTTATCGCTTCATTACTGCCTAGCTATCATAGTCATGGATGGGGCATGACATAGTTCAATTGTCCTAGGTGTTGCAACTTGCGTTTGGCAAGGTATTATGGCCTTTTTTTTTGCTTCATTAAGATACTTTCCCTTCACCATTGCCATTCAGCATTTGAAGTTGAACTTAGGGCCATTCATGGTGCTCTGTTGATGGCAGCTAATCATCATTTTAAATTCCTTATTTTACTCATAGATTGCTCACAGATTTTGCAAATATTATTGGATATGCAACAATCTAATTTATTGCTCCAAGAGGTGGTTAATCAAATATTGCATCTTTTCCAATCTTTCATGCATTGTTCAGTGATCATTGTGCCAAGCAACGGGTCCTTGCTGCACACCAACTTACTGCTTCTTTTCTTCCTTAATTATTCCTCTTCTTTGCATGTCTTATTATAAAAAAAAAATGGGAAAAAAAAACTAGTTTACATACTGCAGCATTACCACGAGGTTTCAAATTGTATTGAGTTTGATGAATAACTTACATTCCAAAGTTAAAACAAATATTTTTAAGAAAATTATTCTTATCAAAATAGCAATTAATATTATTAACAAAATTATTCTTCCTGAATTGATTCTTTTCATAGTGCTACAAGGTATCCCAATTCAATGGATCATATTACTCTCTGCTCACAGGTTGTCGCTGCCGCCAATCTAAAAGTATTTTGTACAATGAAACGCTACATAAAACTTTGAACCTTTGACTTCCATGTCTCAATTTTATGTAGGTAAAATAATCACTTGGATAACATTTTTATTTTGACTTCTTCCTTGCTTGGATTATATGTCATTTGAATGTTAATATCCATTATATTATTATAAAGGGGAAGCAAATGATATTTTTGTAATTGTATGAATTATTAAAGTCCAATTGAGTGGCACCTCATATTTGCCTTCATAAATGGCAAAATTTCCCTAAAATGAAAATATAAACCCATAAATGTCCCTTAAATGTACTTCCCAATTTTGACTTAGGTTTGACCTTTAATCTAAAATTCATAATTTTTTTTTCTATTTAAAATGTGTTTATAGTGTACAACACATTAACAATGCTTTTTATGGCAAGTCAAATTCATTATTCGGTTAACTATATAATATTTTTAAAAAATATATAAGGTAACATAAAATACTTTCATGTACACTAGATGTATCACTACTATATATTATTTTTAATAAACCTTAGATTTTTTGAAAATAATTGTCATTTCTATTATACAACATACACACATTTCGTATGTACATATATGTTCACTAACACATTGTCAACTTAGTTATTTTAGTACTTTAGTAAATAGATTTGAAATTATAATAAACATGCAATATTGGAGAATAACATTTAAGAATGTTCTGAGACATGATTAGTAATTGAGATCTTACTAACTAACTATATTTTAAAATAATGATAAATATTTTAGTGAAAATACATTATCAAGCAATAATTGATAGTAATAATTGTTAAAAGATTGACTTTCATTTGAATTTGATTTGATAATAATTGTTGAAAACTGGCACACTAAATCAATTGGGGAAAAAAAACCTTAATGTTGTATTTACTAGTTAAACATATCTATGCAATGCATGAGGCTAGTATTTTTAGTATTTTAAGAGTTTATGTTTATTTAATTTGTAAATTTTATCTTAATAATTAATTATTGTAAAAGATTTGAAAATTAGGATCAAGTGAGGCCATTTTGGAGCAGTATAAATTTTATATTTTTCAGAAATCGACACATATACAAAGAAAGTAACTTTTTTATATATATTTTATAAAAATGTGGTAAATATGGGCTTTGTTGTGAAAAATTAAAAATTGAGGACAAGCTGTTGTGAAAAAAGTTTATGTTTATTTGATTTGTAAAGTTAATGAGTTTTTTTAACTAATTTCTTGATAGCATTTGCTAATTAATAATTTATAAATTGACACAATGAAGATAAAAGAACTTATTTACACTAAATTTATGATATAAGAGCTAAAACTAAGTGAGGAAGAAGTAAAGAATGCCCTATGAAAAAATGCAACATATGAGATTAAACTAAAGTAAAAGATATTGTTGGAATTAAAATTGTTTGTACTGATAAAGGTAATAGAAACTTAGGGACTATTCCATGCTTGATTTAATTAAGAACAATTTTTAATTGTTTGTTGTTTGTAGTTAAAAAGGTGAAAGTATAACCAATGTTTGGAGAAATTTTTTCTTTTAATATCTTTTTAGACTAAAAGGATTTGAGGCATTCTGTTTGGGAGGAAAAAAAATTGAAAAGAAATTATTGATGAAGAAGTCTCATAACATAAGACACAAGTGTTCTTCTCTCTTTAAATGAAAGGATATAATGATTTGTAGTTTTATAATGCTTTAAAATTAAGATAAATTGGTTGGATAAAAGAAAAATTTTATACTTGGGCTATCAAATTTATTACTTATTATGTATATGCATGCATTTATGAATTTGGAAATAGCAATTGAATGCTTTTGAAGATTTATAAATATAATTTAAATTGCCATATCACTATTCATAGGATAGTAGAATAATATTTTTAATTTTACTATTAGTTTCACTTTACCATTCATGAAATATTAGGATAATTTTTATAGTTTGACATTTTCTTTTCTTTGTTCATTAAATATATATAGATATACATGTATTGAGGATTCCTAAATGGCATATTTTCATTCTTACAATACATATGCGGTGCAAGAAAATACCAAAAATCATTCAATCTGTGCTGCACATATAAAGAAATATTAAAAAAAATATTTATTGCATAATGTGAAATAAATAGAAATAAAATTTCAATTATAACATTATACACTTTATTTATCACTAAAATTTAAATAAGTGACTCTAGAAATTTAATGAATATTTATAGCATATAATTTGTGATTTTGGGAAATGATCTTTAGGAAGTAAAAGTTAAAATTTATATTTTTATAAAAGTATAATATGTGATTCCATATGGGAAATGATTAAAGTGAAAACAATTTTTAATAAGTTTAGGATTAAAATAAAGTGGTTAATATGTTAAAGACTAAGATAGAGTTAAAGGATGATTCAAGAGATTTACTTATCTAATATATAATAACTCTAGAAACTTAATTAATATTTATAAAGTATAATATGTGATTGGGAAAATGATCATTAGTAAGTAAAAATTAGAACTATGATTTTTTGGAAATATGAGATGGGATTCCATTTAGTAAGGAGCTAAAGTGAAACATTTTTAATGAATCTAAATCTAAAACCAAAACAGAATGATTAATAAGTTAATAGTTAAAACAATATGATATTTGAAATTAAGGGACTGTTCATACCATCCATAAAATCTATTCATATAGTATATTTATTATTAGTATTTACTGTTAGAACCCAAATAAATATAGTACATTAATCTAGACATTCAAGAAATGTAATATATTTCCTGTATTATATATTTTACAATATCATTATTTCACACATTTACATTATCTCAGCCTAAGTCAATTAGTCTTGAAGTCAAATTCAATAAATTTTATGTCACCATTTCGAATGTTACCTTAAATAGATTACACATCAAATAAATATTTCTTATATCAAGCACTTGTTCATGTTTAATTAATTAAATTACATCAGTTTATTAAAATAAAGTTCATTCAATTGGCAAATATAGCAATCATGAATGCAAACATCATCTCCCATAGTGTGATGCGCTAAAATAAATTATCAAAATTGATTCAAAGCAATTAATAAGTTAAAAAATGATTATTTCTAACCATATTAATTTAAAATTTAGGATTTAACAAAATTAGGATTAATTTAAATTTAATTTTTTATTTATCTATCTAAATTTAAAGTTTGGATGTAAATAAAAAATTACAGTATTGACTAATACATGTCACCACCATATTACATCAGAGAGTTAGGAGTATATTCAATAAATTAAATGTAAAAATTTACAGTTAACTTACTAAAAAGGGATAGCGTACCACATGTTAGCTCCATAATCGTTCTCATTAAGGTAAAGACAAAATTACCTTTAGATGTATAATGTTTGATATATATATATATATATATATATATATAATGATAAAAAATCACATAAAGCATAAAACTCAAAAAGAAAGTTGAAATTAAAAATGTCCTAGAATTTTTCTTTTTTATTTTTTTAATGGACCTATCAACTGGAGATAAAGGCCCAAGATTCTAGCCGAGTCAAGAAGAAATCCAACTTGCACGTATTTGCCCTCGACATTACAGGGTCGGCCATCCTACAAGCTCAACATAGGAGGATTACTTTTGTTGAGCCTTCCTGATCCTGGGTTCCGCTCTCGTTATTGGGTTTTGATTGAGGGTTTTCCATGTGTTGAGGTATTGGACCATTGGTGAACTGAAGACTAGTCAGTTCACTTTACCTGCACAAACAGAGGTGATGTCCACTGTCCAGGCTTCGCAACTTTACAAACAAAACCTTCCACTTTTCACTTTCCACCCTTCTTTATCCCAACTAACCGCTCCTTAATTGCCTGACTCATTGCTGGACCAAAGGTCCAAAGCATCAACCCCAACAAAAAAATGTTTGGACTTCGTCGCTTACAAGTACCATTTCCAAAGAAATGTGTTGGGCTAGCCGCTACCCTACCCATAGAGCATTTAAATGCTCTTAACTCCTTTTTCTTTTTTTTCCGTGAAAGTATTTCGAATTCTTAATGCTTGTCTGAATTCAATAGGACAGTCTTTTGATGGGCCTCAAGATTTAGTTTGTATGTACAAGAATCAGTGGATGTTCACAAGCCACCCCACCAGACAAATCAGCAGCATAAGGTACAATAGGCTACAGTTCGGCCTCCTTGTGCTGGTGCTTCCAAGTTGGACATGGATGTGTCATCCCCCCACAATTCTAAGCCATCTTAGACTCCTTTTCTTCTCAAGCACATTTTCAGTTTCAATCCCAGTCTTTTAGTCAAAAGATAGAGATGAAGAAGGCAAATATAAATAGGAAAGACAATCATTGCAAGATGAAAAAGACTAACGGATACCTTGGTGTCAAGGGTAGGCCCAGAAATTTTTGTTAGTGGGAACTGACTATTAATACTTTAAAATAGTCTAATGCAATAAAAAAAATTAAAATATAGACATAGTTTATTTAAATTGTACTCATCATTCATGTATGGAACTAAATTTGTCTATAATTACATTGGTATCAATTGTTATAATAAGCTCATTCTCTACTTATATTGACAAAGAATCCTTAAAAAAATTGGTATTTATCTTGTTGTGAAGTTGAGTTTTTACAATGTCTATAACAGAAAACTTGGTTTGTTTTACCTAATCAAACAAAGTTAAAAATTCCAAGATTAATTCAAGAAATCATAAATAAAAGTCAAATTGATACAAAATCAATGGGTGCTTTCAGTGGAGTTGGAAAATCTTTGAGTTCACTTCAACTTGAAGTTTTTTTTGTTGAAGATCACAATCACAGTGACGCTGCTGCTCAAATTGGACTAAAGTGGCCAACTTTTGACTTCTGAGAAAAAAACAAAAAGGATTAGGGTTGTAGCCTTTCGTGATTCATGAGATAAAATAAAACTTAAATTCATATTTTATGAATTTTTTATTCTAAATAACATTTAATATAATAACTTAAATTAAAAGAACTAGTTCTACTCAACAATAGGCATTTCACATAAAAGAGAGAGGTAGAAATAGAGCCAAATGTACAAAACTACTTCAGAGGACTCATAGATAAAATATTTTTACATCTTTCTAAAGATTAAGACTATTATTATACATATATTTTTGGACTCAAAGGGAGTTGAGGTTCCTGCTAGCCCTTCCCTAGTTTTACCCCATCTTGGGGTTCATTTAGCCTTCCAAAGCGCTAAAGATTTTTTTTGTTTCGGCATAGTGGACTTAGATATGGGGCAATATAATTCAGTAGTTGGTATGGTGTTAATTAGCCATAAGTCAATATGGAGAATTTTATAATTGTTACAAGCTTGGAAAGTAAGCGTAGGAGTTCAATATGCTCTTTGCAAAGAGGAAACATATTTTTCCTTAGCAAGCCTCTCCAGAGAGAATAAACTCACCGAGGACCATGTTAACTCAAACGCATCAATAGGAATCTCATGTTCTCTTAAGTGGTGATGTTTGTATTGACTCAATAAACTATTATGATTGTTTTCAAGTTCTACAAAATCAATTGGTCATTTCTCTTAAAAGAATTAAGATGAGAACCTTTTTCATATTCAAAATTATTATTCTAAATTGACAATCAGATTGCCTTATTCAGATGAATTCTTATTCAGATGAATTCAAATTTAATCTAACAGATTAATTCAATCTCTAACACATGAAGGGGGAAAAAAGAAAAGGCAAAAGGAGTAAATTGCCCACACATATTTGCCATATAGTGCAAATCACCCACTATTATTTTTTTAAAGTCAAGTCGGTCATTCAAGTTTCATTTTAAGGAATATTGGCCATTAATGACTATGAAAAAAAAAAAAGACAAATTAGCCAATGATGAAACTAACAGCTGAAATATATTATTATCTCATAGAATATTCAGGAAATGTGGTGGTAATAAGACTAATTGAAATGGTAAATTGCACAATTCATCCTTATATTGTTTTCCCTTATGCACACCAATAGCTGAACTAAAAAACAAAGTATAAGAACCATCTCCCTCATCATATAGTCCAAATCCGCCATGGCTAGTCCGAGGGCAAACTTGACACCACTACTAAATTCAAATTTCAACTTTATTTTACTTTATAAAACCTTTCAATTCCAAGCAATCCTCCCATATGGTCTTCTTTGGCTAATTTGTCCCCAATTGGATTCTTCCTCAAAGGCCCCAATTAGGTGGTGCTCCAAGCCCACAATTTTGGCTGAGCTGTCCATATTGTCACCCAGACCCAAATTGCCATATTTTAGAATTGATGGTCTCCACATCCACACCTACCAAGCCTTCATTGGTGTTGTAACTTTTTATATTGATATGTACTTATATCACTGCCACATTAGGTATGAGTATGACGGGCATTATTTTTTATGGTTAGCAATATTTCAAAAAACTTCCAAATGGCATTTTCTTTTCTTTGTTTAGTAGATATTTGAAAATTTAGGAAATTTTGTTTTGTTTAGGAATCCAAAAGTTCTTTTACATGTGGTAGATTTCTAATGAACAAATAAGGTAGGTGGCAATAACATCATCAATGCAAAAGCTTATAAGAGCTTTCAGATGTTGGCTAAAAGCTTAGGGGTTAAGTTAGGTACTTTATCCACCCATGTTTAACACATGAACACAAAATGTGTCATGTCATCATCTACATATACTTGTCATGTTGACAACATGTGTCACATTTTCTCTAATATGGACAGCGTAATAGTGGTGGACTAATTCACAAAAAAGATAATGTTAAGAATGAATTTAACTGTAAAACAACAATAATCTATAATTCATCCATTTTGAACTAGGGTTGCAAATGGGCTGGGCCAAGCTTGAGCCTATTGGGCTCGAGCTCGGTCCTTTCACTGTTCGGCACTACCCAGGCTCGAGCTCAAATTGCTTAAGCCCAATTTTTTTAGGCTCGAGCTCGGATTGAAAGCCTGCCAAGCTTGAATAATACATAAATCCTTAGTACCCTGACTGCAATTTAAATGAAAGATGGGGATTGAATATGTAATTTTTCTTACATAGATAACCAAATAAAGGAAAATTTAAGAACCTATCCTAAACTTTCTAATTGTTTACTATTCTACCTTGATTTTGTGGACTTCACAAATAAGGCATCATCTTCCTTACTTTGACAGTGGAACTGGAGACACCATAGTCTGTCCATGAGTTATTAATCTAGGTCTCCGGCATCTGCTTGGAGCATCAGTTGTAACGGCGGTGGTGATCTTGGTGAGGCTATTGTTGGTCATCACCGAACCATGGGTAGGGCTATTGTCGGCAGCGATTGTTTTCGATCTCGGGGCTATTGTCGTTGTTGATCATCGTCATGCTTTGGTGGGACTAGCTGACAACCGATTAGATGGCTGTAAGCAATCGTTGGGCAAGGGATGCCGTTTGCAAAGCTTGGGGGTATTGATTATGCATGGCTGCCGCTGGAGCTTAGGGCGTCGGGTGGGCAAGGTTGGAGGCATCAGGTCCGTAAGGCTGGAGGTGCAATCTTTCCTGGTCAACGGCGTCATTGTCGAGCATGCTTTAATCAATGGTGGTCGACTGGGTGGGTGGTGCGAATGGGATTTAGGCACGAGGCTTAGGTGCTTGGGGGAGGAAGGAAGTAATACGAATTTGGGCCTGCTGGGAAAGAAACAAAGGGTAAGGCCTGTTGGGCCCATGAGTTTATAGGGCCAGATACGTTCAAGCTTGAGCTCGGCCCCTTTTAGAGTTCGAGCCTATTTTCTGGCTCAAGCTCGAGCTCGAGCTCGAATAAACCCAGTTCGAAATGCCTCAACGCGAGCTACCCGGAAAAAGTCCAACCCCTTTTCACCCTTATTTTAAACACCTTTTGTTGGAGGAAAGACCACCGCTCAGCTTAGTTATTGGATTTTATTTTAAGGATATTTCTGTCCATGCATTAGGAGTAAGTTTCTCTAAGAGTAAATTTCATGAATGGTCCCTAACATTTAGTCATTGTTTCTTTTTAGTCTTTAACCTATTGAATGTTCTGTTTTAGTCCTGAACCTATTAAAACAATTCATTTTGGTCATAAATCTATTGAAAATATTTTATTTTGGTCCCAATTTGATGAAATTTGTTAACTTAAAGTATTTGTTTGATAACAACTTTCTAAATCATAATTTAAACTATCCGGCAGCTTAGTTATTGGATTTTATTTTAAGGATATTTCTGTCAATGCATTAGGAGTAAGTTTCTCTAAGAGTAAATTTCATGAATGGTCCCTAACATTTAGTCATTGTTTCTTTTTAGTCTTTAACCTATTGAATGTTCTGTTTTAGTCCTAAACCTATTAAAACAATTCATTTTGGTCCTAAATCTATTGAAAATATTTTATTTTGGTCCCAATTTGATGAAATTTGTTAACGTAAAGTATTTGTTTGATAACAACTTTCTAAATCATAATTTAAACTATCCGGTAATTATTTAATAGTAAATTTAATCTGTATAATAATTTTTTTACAGTTAATGAAAAATTAAAATCACATTTTTTTCTCTCTTTCAATTGAATTTATTTCATTTAGAAAGAAAAACACTACTAATTTAAATTGTCTATTTACTGTACAAAAAAATATTAAACTGTTTAAATTTATTGAAAGACAGGTATCGAATATTTAAATTATAATTTTAAAATTTTCTGTCAGATAATTATTCTGAGTTAATAAATTTCATCTGGTGATAGACTAAAATTAAACAATTTTAATAGGTTAGGACTAAAACAGAACATTCAGCAGATTAGGGACTAAAAAGAAATAATGACTAAAGTTTAGGGACCATTTATGGAATTTACTCGTTTCTCTAATATCCTCGAGGACAGGGACTAGAAAGTTAGGTTACAGCCGTAGAGGCCACGCCCGCAAGCCGTGGTCGATTTTGTTTGTTTCCTTAGCCAATTGTGGTTGCTGTTCCCTTACCGCTGAGAAACCCCCAAAAAAAAATTCCTACGCAGAGAAGAGGGGAGAGAGGGTGTAGTGGTGGCAATTTCTGTTAATGGCCATACTCCGCTCCTCTCTCCTACCCTCTCATCTCCATCCGTATCATCGGCCTTCCTCCCTCTCGCTTAAACCCTCCGTCCGCCTTCTACCCTCTACAAGCCTTAGAAAGCTTCCGCCGCCTCTCCTCGCCTCCTCCTCCGATGGCCCTCCGCCTATTGGTGACGCCTTCAGCTTCAATTTCGATCTCTCCAAGGTCCGTTTTCCATTTCTTCTTCTGGGTTTTGGGGAATTCAGTTGAGAAATCTCTAGGTGCAGTCAACTGTAGGCTTCAAGTTTCAGAGCTGTTGATGAACGAATTTGGGCGAATTTGTTGCTGATTGAGATTGTTGTTTTCTTAGCAGATTCTGTAACGCTTGAGCAGTTTTTAAAATTGATATGATCTTTTTCCCCTGTCCAGAGACCACTGTTAGCTGATCTGATACAGGAGATAGAACCGCTTGACGTGAGCCTTATCCAGAAAGATGTTCCTCCTACCACCTTGGATGCCATGAAAAGGACTATATCGGGCATGTTGGGTTTACTTCCATCCAATCAGTTTCAAGTTCTTATTGAGGCTCTGTGGGAACCTATCTCCAATTTATTGGTTTCTTCTATGATGACTGGGTACGTTACAGTTTATCCTCCCTGTGACTGTATATGTTGTATGTTTTCATCATTGTTATGTGAGAAGGGTAAATGATCGTCCGGAACATGGATGTATATATTATCAGCCCCTGATTCATATTAGAATATCTAGTTGCCTATTCCTAGAATCAGTTCTTTCATTGCATCGTAGTTGCTTCAGTTTGTTCAGTTAACTATTGTTCTTAGATTATCTGCTTCATTAGCAATTTACGAAGTTAATGATGATTTATTCCTGAAATGCAGCTATACATTGAGGAATGCTGAATATAGGCTTTGCCTTGAAAGAAACCTTGGTATACATGAAGAAGACTGTGAAAATAAAAAGTCAGAAAACTCAAACTTCAAATTGCAAGGGGAATTGGAGAATGCAGGAATAAATGAATCTTCTGCAGAGAATATTTTTTTCACTAAACCACAAGATGTTAATGAAGAAAAATTGGAAGAGAATGGCATTGAAGAGCTTGGTGCAATGTCTCCTGAAGCTCAACAGTACATTCATCATCTGAAGTCTCATCTATCTTCAGCAAAAAAGGTACAACATAGCAACTTTGCACTTGTTTCATGGCCGTACTTGTTCTTGGGATTTATAGACCAATAATCAGAAAATTAAGTGCAGAAATTCCTGTCTTGTTTTGGACTTTGGTGCCTGGATATAGGTATGAAGCCATGAAATCTGCAGCATGCTAGCATTTTGTTTTGTTCTATCTTCCAGTTATTTCTTTCATCCTTCCAATAAAAAAGGTGGACTGCATAAAGAAAACAATTTTGTATTTCGGACTGGGATTCCAAGTTTCAACAAACAGAACTGTATGGTCTTAGCCAAATTCATCCACTCACTCAATCAATTATATAAAAGTCAGGAAACGTGATCTTCTTCTTCTTTTTCTTCTTCTATATAGAGAAATCAACATTTCTTCAATGCCTTAACTCCTCAAAAGAACGATACAAGCAAGGAAGCTTGGCAATTGCTGTCTATTTTAGATCTACTAATGAGTTCAGAAGGATTCTCAGACTTATCCATTTTATGTTATTGTAGGAACTACATGAAGTGAAAAGGAAAAATGCTGCCCTCCAAATGCAACAATTTGTAGGTGAAGAAAAAAATGAGTTGCTCGACTATTTAAGATCACTGCAACCAGAGAAGGTCTGTTTAAGACTTAAGTGGCTGCTATATCTCCTTGTGATATCTGTTTCTGCATTTGGTTGCTAATTGCCTTTGGGTAACATAAGAATAATCCTTTCGATTTTCAGTTAGGATCTAATCTGTTACCCAGTGGGCAGTGTAGTAAAATTTATGTTTATTTCTATTTAGCGCAGAGCAGTTTTAGAAAACTTTGTGAAATTCATTTTAAGCCATTACTTTTTTCTTTGTTATGTTCAAAATATATTTTGAGACATCATTTTAGTTTAATGAATTGAATCCATGATCTCCATCTTACGTTACTGCTAAATTTCAATATTGTTAAACAATTTTTTTAGTGAGTTAGTATTGCTAGGCAAGGCAAGGTTTTTGTTGAATAAGTATCTTGAAACACCTTTGAAATACTTTATTATTGTAACAAGCGCACTTGTCCTTTACACCATTTCTGTTCAGATGCTAAAATTTATTTACTTTGGTATCTATTGAATGCCAATCATAGTCTTGATTATCTCTTTTTTTTTTTTTTTTTTGGTGTTTCCTTTTAATCACAAAAATCTTGTTGTAGTGTGGAAAAGAAAATTATAAAAAAAGGAAGATAAACCCTGCTGTTGCTTGTAGAATGAATCAACCAAGCAGGTGTTGCCTGTTCAAATTGCACACGCTCTTTATGTTGAACTTCTATTCAGTTGTGGACTTCTTATTAGTGTTCTTGTTGCTAACCACACAAACTGTATTGCTAACAGGTGGCTGAACTGTCAGAACCTACATCTCCTGAACTGAAAGACACAATACACACAGTTGTGCATGGGCTTCTTGCAACTCTTTCTCCGAAGATGCATTCTAAAGCCCCTCCTTTGTTAGGGGGTAGTTCATCTGGGACAGTAAATATTGGAAGTGAGAATTGGGCAGAACTCGTTGAAAACACTTCACTTCAGTTCCAGCCTCATGTATCACTCTTCCGAGATTATCTTGCCCGTCTGCTTTTCTGGTAAGTGTAACAGCTAGTAATTCATTCGTGAGAGAGATTGTGTTAGTTCTAGTGTATGACATCTGGGAAAGGATATCTGTTGGGTAGTATACTTAAGATTTCCATATTTTGTAATATCACAACATATATGACCGAATTCTGAAGTATACCCATTTCCTGTTGCAAGGTGCATGCTACTGGGGCACTACCTCAGAGGGCTGGAGTATCGCATGGAGCTGACGGAGCTACTGTCCTTGACAAAAGACGTTGGAAATGAAGATGACTAGTAGTCTGGATGCATGAGGGCAGGGGGTGATGGGTGGCATCTGTCTTGACAATGGCTTGTAGTTTTTCCTGTTACTTGTTTCCAATCGATGAATGTAAATGGGAGGGCAATCAACTTGTTTCCTGGCGCGAAGAGGCTGGGAGGGAAACTACACTTCCGGTCACTTCTGCTGCAAATGCAGAGTTCTTTTACACGTAAGAGGAGACGCTTTTAAGTTCAAATTCATTTTATTTTCTGTAAGTTAATCATGGACAGGTATGCTCTAGTCATGGAATGGATCTGTTTAATCGATCTTTTTCTAGAACCAGCGTATGTTGTACGTATGTAGATGGGAGTCGTGATACTAAGGAGTTTTTTTGACTGATACAGCTGCTCAATAGCGGCTAGTAACAATCCTTGTAATCAGAGCATTAGCCATGATCGGATTCCCGCTCGGTATTCTCTCTGGTCTCTATACTGGGAATTGGACAAGTGCAAATGGGGAAATTAACTTCCCATATTTCTTGCACGAGCCGCAAAAGTATTGCAAAAAACAGTCGACCGAACCATATTTTCATTGCTGATTCGAACAAGAGTAACTTGCACTAATCATCCATCTTTCAATCTTCTACCGAGGTTCGAAAACCTTCCAATCGTTTGATCAATAAGTATTAGCATTGCATGTAAAAGCAAGTGTCCAGATTTTGTTTTGTATGTTGCTTGTACTGGTTTATGTGACTGGGGCTGCATTAAATTCAAACCTGAATTTGGGTTATTTGGTTAAAATCTAACTGAATCAAAATATTTCACTTCGTTTCAGTTTAAAACCGAAATAAAATTTCATCCGGATCAAATACTTAAAAAAAACTGTGCAACGTGAAGGGAGAACCAATTCTGGCCTCTACTCGTATGACTTCTGAAACTCCGTCCTTCTCGAATTAAAATGCAAAACAACCAGCACCTGATTCCGTGGATTCTCCGATCACAAGGGTAAAGTCAAATTCAACAGAAGACAGATGAAATGATAGGAGAAGAGGCAAGATGGTGAGTGGATGACCTTCTGGGCACGGTGGAGGGAGGGGGATTACGCGGGATAGAGATGCCAACGTTGGTTATGTTTGGGTTGAATATAACTAATCCTAAACTCTTCCCATGAGTAATTGGGTTTAGGTGGTACTTGCTCTGTAAGTAAATTGGCACTGCTCATGAACCCATGTTAAGCCATATGTTTGATTTTTTACAAAATTTTCTTTTATATATTTACATATATTTTGAAAAGGATGTGTATATTTACAATTAATTAATATTTAAAAATCTTAAACTAAAGTAATATACAATAATTTACATTAAATTATATTTTTATTTTAAAATAAAATCATATTTTGAATATAAACATATTGGAGGGGTGTGGGTTGGGTTGGGTTGGGTATAATTAGTTAAACTCATACCCATTCAATGAATTTGTGGATAAGGTCAAGACTTGAGTTTGAATAGTCAGGTGTAGGGAGGGTGGGGATGGGTAAAGTATTTTTCTAACATTCCTACAAAGGGAAGTTAAGGTATCGATGGAGTGCCCTAATGATGTTTTGGTGAGGTGGGGCAACCTTGGAGCGGAGGAAGGAGAAGAGGCAATGCCCAAGGTTGGCGTGTGTGAAGGTTTGCATGATGAATTTAGCGGGTTTTTATACATTGGTTTTATGCATGGTTGGGCTCTCAACTTTGGGAACTTGCATAAGTTAGTTCTTTACTTCTTTGACTTTGAACAATAATGACTTAGTCCTCAAACTTTTTCCAAAGTCACTTACTACCTTGTTGGACAAGAAGTGTTCATGTGTTGTTGTGTAAGTTCAACAACATTTCTACCTACCTCTTGTACATACAGAAAGTCCCCTCATCTTTCTTAACATTGATCCCTAATTCATTATCACATGGATCTACCCATGTCTTTTCCTCGTTATTGGCAATAAAGGTGTAAGTCCCAATCTGAAACCCAAATTTTTAGGTTCGGGTTAGATTACAGTATTGGAAACATTAATTTGGGCTAATCTGACCTAACTCGCTTCCAAGATCCCTAAAAGTGGGTTAGGTCGGGTTAATCCAAAATAACCCAGTTTAACTCAATTTAAATATGTTTAGGGGACCATTTTTCATACCTAACCAAGCCCACTACCCCACAAACCATCATATCTAACTCCTAGCCCATTACATAAAAATAACATACCCAGCCCACTTCCCTTAGACTAACTCAACCTACTTAGCCACTATTATACTTCTATAAGGGGTAAATGAATAGAGTATTCGTGAACTGTTCGGTAAGAGTTTGTTTATATTTGTTTATTTAGTTAAATGAATAAACAAGAATAAATTTTTCTGTTCGATTAGTTAAATGAACGAATACGAACAATGTCTTGTTTGTTTATTTACGTTCAAGAGTCATTTGGTTATTGTTTGTTTATATTCATTCATTTATTTGTTCCTTTATGTCTATTTATTTATTTATTTATTTATATATTAGCTGTATATTTATTATTATATACTTTTATAGATCATGCATTTTTACTATTGTCCACCTACTCCACTCATAATTATACTCCAATCTCTCCCAAAATAATCTATTGTCTTTATTTCCCCAAACATAATTAGTTATTTCCTTTATAACATGAACCTTTTGCAGCACCAAGCTGAGCCTCATTGCCATAACTCATAATCTCTCTCACCATAACCTATTGTCCTGTTAGCCATTGCTAGATTTGCTCCAATTTAAATTGACATTTGTTGGTGTTTGTTTAATTTGTTTGTTGTTCATGTTTGTGTTCATATTCATTAAAAGTTAAATGAACGAATATGAACATGGCTTGTTCGTGTTCATTTACAGCCCTATACTTCTAACCATAAACGTTTTGTTCATTGTTGGTGTGTTTTTCCTTCGCCACTGCCTTTCTTGATAGTCTCTGTTCGTCACTCTTTGGCCTCCCTATTTTATTTATCTCTCTCACCTCACTTCGCCTTGTCTCCCTTTATCAGCCACCTCTCTCTCTCACCTAGCCTCCCTCTTTTAGCCATCATTTTCCCTTTCTTAGCTTTCACTCACCCGCCTCCCTCCCCTAGCCATCACTCTCCCTATCTTGGTTGTCACTCTTATCATAGTGACCTTGTGAGCCACCGCAAGGGCGAGCTTGCAGGTGGAGGGGTCCTTGGATATGGTGTGCGAGGAGGGAGCAATGGCAAAGAAGGGGAGCACCAAGCAAGGAGCACAAATAGAGGAGAAGGAATGTCCAAACCTGCCCAAATCCAACCCTAACCCGAAAATTCAATTCGGTTCAGCTTAAATTTTTTGAGTTAATGACAAGTTATAAAGGTTGCGTTAAAGCCCAACCCCGACCCATTAACCCGAATTTTCACCTTTAGTCGGGATGAGTCATCCTCAACACAACCGTCCACGCCATAAGTTTCCAAATTGAGGACCAATGCAAATGATGATCTTGGTCACCTTAAAATTCTGACCTTCTACTCAATCAATTGGAAATAAATAGCAACATGGGTTAGGGAAGGGGTTCGATGGGAGAAACAAAGAGTGGCTTCAGGGGGACCAGCAATGCTGAGAACTATGTCAAATTGATAGCGAGGGCATATTCGACAGCCATGACAAGAGTGGATTTTGTGGCCTCTTTCCTCCCTCCTCCTTCCCATTCCAATGATCCATTGTTTTCCATTTCGAATAGGCCAAGTTGTCCGATCGGTTGAAGAATCAATTAACGGAATGTTTGAAGATTCAAGTCGAATTCTAGATTTGAATTGAAGTTGGATTTTTGTCCTGTGATCGGAGAAGTTGATTTGATTTCTTAATTTGAATTCTTCTGTTATTGCATTTATCTACACCCAATTCGTTTAAATTTTAGTCAATTGATTATAAAATGACTTATTTTTATTTTTACATCTTTTTTACTTAAAACTAACTTCAATTAAAAGCCAATATTATGTAGTTACAATAATCAATTGAAAATACAATTTTTATAATCTTACTAAATTTTTATGAATTTTTCTAGTTTTAAGCCTTAAAAAAAATTCATAAAAATTTAACAACATCATAAAAATTTACTTTCAAATTGATTATTGTATCTACATAACATTGACTTTCAAATAAAATTGATTTCAGATAAAAAAGATGTAAAATTTAAAAAAAATTAGTTGACTTTAGCTCAAACGAATTGGCCCTAAATTCTAGTTCTCAATTGAAGATTGGAGGCCGACAGTTTTGGGGAAGAGCGGTGGACGACAACGACAACAAGGATTTAAGGTGTAAATTAATGTCATTTGTCATTCCGTAGAACAAGAGACCAACTTGCTTAATTTTTCAAGTTAACGTTAAAAGAGTAACTCGCTTGATTAAGAAACGTCAAGGGACCAAATTGCAAATTTGTCTTTAAGTAACTGTTAAAAAGTGTTGTGTTCAACCTTCTTAAAAACTTCCCAGATGAATGCTCAGCCTCAACAGCCGCCTCCGCCAACATTTTCCCGCCAAGTTGCGCTCCGCAGTACTCTTACTTGCGAATTTCTCAGCCTCATCCTCCTCCACAAACTTGTCCTCTCTCTTACAGGGTCGCGTTTCGCTACCCCATCTTCTCCAACTCCAGGCCCGCATCTTCAGATTTAACGCCCACCAGGACAACTTGATCGCTACCCGTCTCATCGGCCACTACCCACCTCCACTAGCCCTTCGCGTTTTTCATCTCCTCCAAAATCCCAACATTTTCCCATTCAACGCCATCATCAGAATCTTGGCCCAAGACGGCCTTTTCTTCGACGCCTTTTCCGCCTTCAAAGCCCTGAAACTGCGCTCTATATCGCCAAATGACTTCACCTTTTCGTTCCTCATCAAGGCTTGCTTCCGCTGCAACGAACCCACATATCTCAAACAGATCCACACCCATATCGCCAAATTGGGTTTTCTTTCTGATCCGATCGTCTGCAATTCTCTTCTTGCCACTTATTCAAAGAGTCTTCGAGATTTGCACTCCGCGCGTCAGCTGTTCGATGAAATGCCTGACAGAGGTATGGTGACTAGTTGGACCAACCTCATTGCTGCTCACGCGAACTCTGGTCAGAGTGAGGAAGTTTTGCAGCTTTATTGCGCCATGCTGGAGGAAAACTTGAGGCCAGAAAATGATGCAATAGTGAGTGTTCTGTCAGCATGCTCAACTCTCAAGGTCTTTCAAGTGGAAAATTGGGTCAGAATTCTCTCAACAGTGACTAATAATATGGGCTCCGGCTCTCCAGTTCATAATTCTGTGAACACCATTCTCATATATTTATACGGCAAGTTGGGAAATGTTGAGAAGAGTCGGGAGAAATTTGATGAAATAGATGCCAGTGGTAAAATCAGTGTGCTTCCTTGGAACGGCATGATTGGTGCTTATGTTCAAAATGGATGCCCTGCTGAAGCTTTGGGTCTTTTTCGCATAATGATGGAAGATCCTCTATATCGACCCAACCATGTTACAATGGTTAACGTGCTTCCTGCTTGTGCTCAAATTGGTGATTTAGACCTTGGAATGCAGGTTCATGAATATATGAAATCAGAAGGGCGCAAAGGGGTTCTAGGGAGTAACACATTTTTGGCTACTGCATTTATAGATATGTATTCCAAGTGCGGGCAGTTGGAGAGGGCAAAGGAAGTTTTTGATCAATTGGCTGTTAAAGATGTTATATCCTACAATGCCATGATCATGGGGTTTGCAATAAATGGTGAAGGAAAGAAAGCAGTCAGTCTCTTTGCCGCAATGCTAGATTCCGGTTTGCATCCAAATGGTGGTACATTCCTTGGGGTGTTATATGCTTGCAGTCAATCAGGTTTGTCAGAGGAAGGAGATCGAGTATTCTTAGAAATGAGCTCCTACTTTTCAGTTACTCCGGAACTGGAGCACTACGCTTGCTACATAGATCTTCTCGCTAGAGTTGGCCATATTGAGGAAGCTCTTAGGGTTGTCGACACCATGCCTTACGAGCCTAATAACTTTGTTTGGGGTGCTCTGCTTGGGGGCTGTTTGCTCCATTCAAGAAGTGATCTGGCTGAAGACATACAACGAAAACTCGCAGAAGCTGATCCTGAAAATTCAGGGGCCTATGTCATGCTCGCTAATGCATTTGCTGTTGATCGGCGATGGAGTGAGGTTTCGATTCTCAGACGGTCAATGAGGGAAAAGGGAATCAAGAAGCAAGCAGGGCATAGTTGGATCAGCATCAACGGAGCCGTGCATGAATTTGTTGCAGGTTCTCCTTCGCATCCACAAATGAAAAGCATATATCAGACTTTGGAGGGACTGATGAACATAATGAAGGTAGCAAGCCCCTAGGAAGTGTTTAACTATCGTCAGGAGCTAGGTATCGTAGTAACTTACAAGTATAAGAAGGCACATTTTTCTTCATTTTGGTTTCATAGAGATGAGCTATATATCAAGTGGGGATCGATGAACAACGAAGTTTTTCGGGTTGAATTTTCACGTAATCTATGTACTTTCCTTCTGCATTCAGTTTTCAATATCCCTGTTTTCCTTCCGCACTATTGAAATCCGTAAAGATAAATATAATTTCTCTTAAAATAGCTAAAGCCATATATATTCGTCAGAAGAAGAAAGCAGCCGTTAGGGGCCATAAAAGCTAGAATCACAGCTGATCAATCGTGAATCTGATGAAATAAAAAGCATAGGCGTAAATGTAGAAACACTACCTACTTATGGCCAGAACAAAAATATTTGGGACAAGATTACGAGATTTTTTTATTAAATTATCTTCTGGTATTTCTAAAACTTAAAAATACTTCTCTGTTTCTTTCTTAAACGGAAGTGCGCTTATGAATGACGCTGAGAAAAATTAGGTGCAGTTTGAGGCTTTTGAGCCGAGGGAAAGATGGATTTAAATGGGAAGGTTGAGCAGGAAATTAATTAAAAATTTGATGATCTTGTGCATCGTTTCGAAGTTAACTTTTTCCTTTTCTGAAAAAGAAAAAAAGAGAAATTGGTTCTTAGAAACAATTTCAAAAATCTGCAATTATCATAATTAATATAGCTACTAAAATAGGGCCATTTTTGCTTTTCAAAATGTAAAAAATATGGCCAGTTAATAATTAAAATGATTTAAGTGACAGTGATTACACCCCATTTGGCATTAACATTAGCAATTAATATTAGAGTTTTGAAAAAGCTATCCAAGAGTAGTTTTTAGCTTTTAACTTCAGCATTTTCATATCAACCATTAAAAAAATTATTCAAAACTCTAACACTAATAATAAAAGTTGTTCCCAAACGGAACCTACATATTAGAACTTTTGATTTGGACATATGGATTCCTGAGGTAGAAACACAATGAAATTGGTATACCTTTCAAGATGGGTTTCACACATACGGATTAAGTAGTGGGACTCTTGATTTGGAGGCATGTATACCATACAGGATAATTTAAGTGACGATAATTACATATTGAAACTTTTAATTTAGAGGTATAGATTTTTGAGGTTATAGGTCTGTTCTCTGAAATGATGACATTTATATTAATTTAGGTGTCTTATGATCTCAAAGAAGTAGACACCTATCCTCTTTAATATATATAAATATCTTTCAAACTCTTGTATCTAGTCGTTTAATGGATTTGTTTAAAAATATAAGCTGTTGATTTCTGATGGATTTGTTTAATTTCTATGAAATATATAGGAATCGATCGATCGTCGAGTATGAGAGGAGAAGCCGAAGTTGACTTGACCTGGCTATTTAATTTAATAGGATCATTTTTAATACACACCCTAATTTACCGTACGTTTTCCTTAAATTTTTCCGTGCTGTCCATAAGATTAAATACCAGTAATAATAATAGGAGAAGAAAAGCCCTTTCCGTATAGAAAGTCTTGTCAAACAAACCTCGGTTCCCTTGTCTCCAACATGCCAATCGCATAATTAACTCCCCCAAAACCCTACACCAGCTTCAAATCTCATCTCCCCCAGCTTACAAGTGAAGTTAATTCCTTGATCAAGCACACGCTGGCTGGCTCTACAACCTCGTCCATCATCACAGCCATCCATGGCCAGAAGCAGCAACCAAGATCATTATCATATGTATCATCTTCCAAACGACCACTTTTCTGATCCCTTGCCCATAAGCCAGTACCACAATGGTCCTAGTCTTTGTTCCTCGGATCATCATCAGTTGGTTGCCAGCGTTCAAGAATCTCTCAACGGCCTCAGTCTCTCCGGTTCTATTTCTTACAATAACTATACTACTCCGACGGATATCAACCCGTACTACCGGGGAGTGTTACGGCCTGCAATGAGATCTTTCACGGCGGAGAACGAGGACACAGCCCACTCCCCTTCCAACTCCGACATAACTTGGAGCAACATTTTTAATCCTCCGCTTTGGAATAACAATGCCTCCACTGGCCGCCGGCCCGTTACTTTTTCTGCCATTGAATCTGGGCTGCGGCGGCCGATCAATATCAACAGCAACGCCTTCCTCCTTCCGCTCCCAACTCCTTGTGATTGTATGCTTCTATCCGCGGAAAACCTGGTGGGTCGGGTGGCTTCCATTGCCAAACATCCAACCCAATCAGCTGTGTTGAAGAGTGGATTGTCTAGAGACAACCTATTCGTGGGGCCGCAAGAACTGGGTTTGATTTTTTTAGAGGTCAAGGAACAAGTCCGCCAGTTAATGATGCACCGGCATGCCAATGATGTTGTTCAGAAACTGGTTGAGGTCTGCACTCACCAACAAATTACTCAACTTCTTCATGCCGTGGTCCGAGGCCGTGACATTAGCTTTCAAGAGATTTGCATGAACCCTTATGGGTGAGACACATCAGGATACAAATATTGATAATATATATGTGTGTGTGTGTACATGCACTGATTAATATATATTGTTAATGTTTAATGTTGGATAGGAGCCGAGCACTACAGAAAATTGTGGATCGCCTTGAAACAAGAGAAGATAAACGTATTCTGATATCTAATCTGGTCCCAATCACTCTCTCGTTGGTCCATAATCCTTCGGGTTATCACATTATTGACCAATGCCTGACCTCCAAATTTTCTTACAATGAAATACAGGTATATATCATATACATATTTGTGCAATACATAGAATTGATTTTTGCATGTTCAAACTAATTAATTGATTATAATTAGCTTAATACATACATACATACGTACGTACATAATAGTTTTATTTTTGGTAAGTACATATATGTATACGTACAGTGTATAGTGGAGCAAATTGCAGAAAATTGTGTGAATATTGCGTCGGACAAAGGTGGGTGCATCGTAGTAAAAAGTTGTATAGAGCATGCCCCTTTAGAAGTCAAGTATCGTATGGCCTGTCAATTATCGGCTGTTGCATTGACCTTGTCCCAGCATCACTTCGGGTTCGTATAATTCTCTATGCTACTCTACTCTCTCTCTCTCTCTCTCTCTCTCTCTCTCTCTAGTTCTCAATATATGTGTCTGTATCTGTGTATAAACTAAATATGTAATTAAGATAATAAGCAGAGGTGCTAATAAATAAATAAAGTGCATGGATATATATTATAATTGGTGCAGGAATTACGTGGTGCAATACGTAATAGAAAAAGTGGGAGAAGTGAGGGGGAAGATAGTTGGAGAGCTGGAGGGAAGCTTTGTTGCTCTGTCGATGAACAAGTATGCGAGCAATGTGATTGAGAAATGTTTGCGTGCGGGAGAAGAGCACGCCACCAGGATTATCACCGAGATGATGAGCCATCCCCAGTTTCTTCAACTCATCCGAGATGATTATGGAAATTATGTCGCTCAGCAAGCCCTCAACGTTTCAAAGGTTGTACGTACTACTTAATAATTAATCAACTTCATTAATTAAATCTATATTAATTAATATATAATGTTGTGTTGATTAATTAATAGTGATCGACGTTAATTATATATACATGTACAGGGATATATACACAAAGGCCTGGCAGACTTGATTCAACTTCACTACCGAGATCTGCACAGCCACCCTTACGGGAAAAGAGTGTTGGCACTGGCCAGAGGTTCACGAAGGCATCATCGTCTCTCCAATACCCAATGACTCTGCACTCCTCAAAAACCTCTACTCTACTCTTCCTTGGCCTCTTGCGGCTGCAGCTTCCTACTATATATATGCGCCAGGTACAATTCATGCATGATGTGGAAATTAATGTTGAACCCTAATTATATATGTGTTGTTCCAATTCGTATCAAGTATTTCATTTCCCTGTGGGATGTGGCTTGTTATACAATACTACTACTACTACTACTACTACTACTACTACTGGACCAGACGACTACATTTCTCCAAATATGTATCTGCTCCCATGTGTCGGACCTCACCACTTGTTCTTGAGCTAGCTCTACGGTACGTTTGGCCAGTTTCCTTAGGTTAGCAAGTACTTTAGACTCCAAATTTTAATTCTTGTTTAGGCTTGGTCTGTGTGTAATTGACTTGTTATGAATAAACTAATATTAAATGATTGTTACTGAAGCCAGTGATGATGATGTTACAACTGCTTATTAATTTCTGTTATTTCATTATTACTAATTACATTGTCTACTCAGTATGTAGTTTGCTGTCTTTATGTTAATGGAAAAAGCAAGTGACTTTGAGTATTGACCCCTAATTAAACCATATAGGGACAATCATAAATTACTAGTTGTATAACTAACCTAGGTCGCTCTAGGGTTTTCCTAAAATCGATCTCAACTCATCTGGAGAATGTATATTAGCTAGCTAGATCTCATGAGGGAAACCCACCTCACAGCTACCGGTGGTGTTCACGATTAACTAACTTTCTGTTGATCCCTGCTACTAATGCAAATTTGTGGGCGCTCATAAAATATCTCTAACATGTAACACCTAATTTCTTGCATGACATGAGACGTTTCTCTTGTTATTGATTAGTTGCATGATATAGCATTATGATAACTCATTTCCTTGGCAACCTCTGCATCACGAACTCTCCATTGATATACTGCTCACATGATGAATACCTCGTGTAATGGTAATGTATGAATACTGCAAATACATTACTGTTCACTAGTTTTAAAGTTGGCATGCTGGAAAATTTTTTTGGGCATGAAATGGAAGGTCCCTGTTGACCGGCACCCTTGCAGAGACCCAGATGAACCGTGCCATATACCGACGCTGTAAATCACAGCAGAAGCACCCATTTCATGTCATGCCCACACACCCATCGAGTAACAAGAAAACCATGAAGCTGGTATCCATGAAGTACATACCTTGCGCGGACCCTGGAGGGCCCTCCACATTTCTCTAGGAGAGAAGAATCCACAATTCTACCTTGACATCGCAGTTAGAATAATAACGTTAATTTCATGCATAACATCAATGTGCGAGAAATCATCTCCGTTTCTTCAACAGAGCAGAAGTGATAAAGCATCCTCTCAAGCTCCCACAGATCAGCATAACAAATTAACAAACCAATTCCAATTTACTCTGAATCAGAAGAGTCGGACCTCATGCTTTGCCTCACACTTCTTGTTTCCTTACCAGACTTCGACACACCCACGGATGATTCACCCTCATGGAAGATCACTTGAGCTTTAGCTAATCTCTCCTCAAGGTCTTCAGTGCTGAACTCATCTGTGCCCCCTAGCTGTTCAAATCCGACCTAAAAGTGCATTGAAATCAATTTAGGAGTGCACTAATTTCCAATGGACAGTAAACACTAACAACTCATTCAGTAGTGTTGCCCTTTTTTATTTATGTTGTGTTCCTGGAAATTTTGTTCCTATTTTATTTCATGTTTCCAAAATTAAAAGACAACGTAAAATTCTAAGTGAAAACTCAGTAAAAGCAATACGTTTCCCAGTTTTGAAATATGTTCCCAAAAAAACAAGTTTTTCGAACTTCTATTTTTTCTAAAATTTTACTTCTAGTTTTCAGAAACAGAAAAAAGAACATGTTTCTCTCAGAAAAATGAAAATAAAAACAGAAAACAAGACACATGAAACAGGAAAGTTTACCAAATGACCTAAAAGTGCAGTGAATTGAACTTCATGCTCAATGTGCGTACCACATAATCATCCACTTTGGCATTCTTTATAAGGGCAAGTGTAGGAAGTACAACAATCTTGAGCCTTTCAGCCAAAAAAGGACTTTTCTCAGCGTGTATTTTCACAAAGCGCGTCTCTATATGCTGCTTTGCCAGTATACTCATATGTTTGTCCATCACCTGTACACGAAAGGTAAACATAAATTCCCTCCACTAAAACTCAGGATAAAGAGAGACAGACACATAACTTAACCATCAATAAATCCAGGGTTTCAATGCATGAGAATGCATGCCTCTGCACCTATAGTTAAATCTGGTTCAGAACCAAAAACAGAATTTTAAAAAGGATCCACATATTTGAGAAAGTTGGCAAGAAACTATACAACAGCATCAACATATGTGGCTGTCTCTGATGCAAAAGCCTGCTGAGTGACTCTGGTATGGCTCATATTAGATAAGTCTTGGTTGCCCACAACATATGGTTTAACATAACAGACAAAACAAATTCTCTCCTACCGCATACTGTTTAAATATTTACAAACAATATTCTTGAAAAAAAAAACAAAAGACCAATATTGGAGCAGAAATCATAGAACCACTCTCAACTGATATATTTAAGTTGTCTGATAAAACTAACAAAACCAATTGCAGATCCTCAAGTGGGCATGCTTATGTAATATCCTCACTTCTCCTATGAGGGTTGTTCTGAAACAAATACTCCATTTGATACAGCATGCTGTTAAATGGGAAAATCTCATATGGCCAAAAAAAGGGATTAAGTTAAAGCTTTATATGGTGATGAAGCCTCTCCCCTTATTGCCAATTGGTTTTAAGTTGGACACTTTAACATGCTATTAGAGCAGGTTCAAAAAACTGCCTCAACCATTGCTAAAAATAACCCACATAATAAAGCCAAAGCAGCCTACACGTGAGAGGGCATGTTAAATGGGAAAATCCCACATGGCCAAAAAAAAGACTTAAGTTAAAGCTTTATATGGTGATGAAGCCTCTCCACCTACACATTGAAAATTTAACCAGTTTCATCCTCCTGACCACAAACCATCTATTTCACCATTGACATTTCCTCATGAAGGGGGGAAAACCAAATCTTTCACAAGCCGACATCCAATATCATGAGTCTAACGAGCACTTAATCCACGGTAGATGAAGGAACAGGCCAATTAAGAAAGATCAAATCATCAAATCACTTATTACTCGGGGCTGTTAAAGTGAACGGGGCATAAAATCGAAAAAACAAAACAAAGTGAAGTTCACTAGCATCATTCTCGGCATCAGAAACCGAAGTACCTTGCAGGGCCAATTCTCACGATAGAAGTGGCAAACTACGCGCTCGCTGGCCTTGACAACAGAGAAGAAGTCCTTCTCGGAGGCAATCTCGGAGTACTCGCAGTGGCCGAGGGAAATCCACCGGCTCCGCTTTTCCGCCATCTTCTTCATCTGCTGCAGCCGCCGCTCCCGGAGAGCCTCGAGATCGTCGGCATCAAGGCGATCGAGGGAGGCGATTTCCTCGTCGAGCTTTTCCTCCACGGCCTTGGCGACAGTGAGGACCTGCTTCTCTATCACCTGGAAGAGAGTACCAATAGAGTTGAGAGACCAAAGAGTAGAGAAGAAAGATCAATGCACTGTGTGATATAGGGTTTTACCTCTTGGACTTTCGCATTTTCCATTCCTGAATCGGCGAATGTGGAACTGGAACTGTCGATTTCACTATCACCCACAGGCCGCGAAGAGTTTGAAGTAGAGATCCAAGGAAGATCGGATGCGATTGACAGACGCTCAGCGGATGCGAGTTTGGGATGGGAACAAAATGAAATAAAACGGTGCCATCCCGCTAAATTCTTCCTAGCTAACGAAACTCGTTCGCTCGGTTACTTGTCTCTTTTTCCCCTGAGATTCAGTATTGTTCACTCTTTCATCTCCTGGTTTGGAAACAAACGGTTTCCCTCTTATTATTACTCCCTGCGCTGCCCCCGTAAAGAATGATGCGTTTTTCTCTTAGCAGAGAGGTTAAGGTATATATAATTTATAATATTTTTTATATTTTTTTCTAAAAAAGGTTTTAAAAAATTAGGTTATGTGTTGAGAGAGTTTAAGTAATGATTAAAAAGAAAAATATTCATTTGGGGGTTTTATGTTGTGAGAGTTTTAATATAAATATTTTTTTAAAAAAATATAAATATAGAAATATTTTTTAAAAAAAAAAATTATAGAAATATAAATCTTTTATATGAAAATGGTATCTTAAAGATTCAAGTTTATAAATTAAATTTTTTTATAATATAAATTAATATAAATATATTTACGTCAAACTTTGGTTAAAAAAAGATAAAAAAGTCATCATTTGTAAAATAGATGGAATAATAGTTTAAGAATTATGGGCCAATTTTTTTTTTTTTTTATATACTCAAAATTAGGTATACAAGTATAGGGTTCGAAGGTATCATATATAAGGAGGGAATGCTAGCTTGTTCAAAACCCAAAAGATAACCAAACCAGATCAAATAATATTTGTAGGATTGGGGAAAAGGGAGTGAGGAATCAAACCTTGACATTTGTCGGGCCGGTGTCTCCTTGCACCATTCAACTGGGTGCTGGGACAGTTATGGGACAGTTCAAATGATCATTTTCCCCTCCATACAAATGCAAAACGTTTTTTTTTCCCCCTTTTGGAGTGAAGGAAAGGGAATAACACTAAGTTTCAAGATACTGGGGATAAAAACGTAAACAGCGCCAACATCAGGGGAGAAAGTGCAGTTAACCCTAAAAATCAAACATCCATCCTTTCACCTCCCATGTACTAGAAGATAAAAAACGACTCAGCGCACTATTTTCATTGCAATGTGTTCAGAACTTAATTTGTTCCAATCATACGAGGATGGTAATTTATTTACTCCTTAAGATGTGCTTAGAATCTGATTAGAGAACGTAAAAGTTTATCTCAAGCTGCATATGGTGATGATTTTAATTCTGAGTTTTACCATCCTCACTTACAAAGAATAGGTTGTTAAACTTCAGCTATTTTATTCAAATCAGCCCAAAATGTTGACATGGATTCTTCACCGCTAGAATTAACCATTTCAAATTCAAGTTGGCGGGTTTGAAGTTCAACTTTCCCTACTCTTTATTTTTTTAACTTTCTCTTTTAGGCCGGGATTTTGGTTATCAAACTAACCTGGCTTGTCTATGGAATAAATGACCCAGTTGCAGCAGCTTCTTCATTACTCGCATATAGACAATAGCCAACTTTTATTTTGTGGTATCAATGAGCAACAACAAAATCCCTAGCTAGTCCACATACATGAAAAATGATATGATACAAATATGATACAAACCCCGATCATGACATGATATGATTTTTTTTTTCTTTTTTTTCTCTTTTTTTTAGAAAACAGACACATACACCTAGATATAATATATACATGCATCAACCCCCCATACTACTGGAAGGGCAAGAACTTCGGCTTGTTGAACCTTCGTGACCACATTCACTAGAAGCCAGCAAATTGACCTGCGTGTTGATTGATTCCACATTGATTTTTCGCGTCAGAGTGAACCAATACACGCGAGCACAAAGAACAGAAAAAGAAGTCGCTACAACACCTACCTTCACAATTTCAGACTTTGAGCTTGGGCGCGTGTACGCAGCTAAAATACTCATATTGAAGTCCTGAAGAGCAAAATTCATGAGTTCAGTTACACCAATGTCTCTATTTAAGGATTAGGAAGTAAAACGTAGGCACCGGTAGTAATCGGCTAGCACTAGGAATTAACTTTAGAAACATACCACTCAACACCAAATTTCAGGAACCACAAAACACAAATAATTCTTTGATTAACAGTACTTGGCTAATCCTATTTAAATGGTCCATTAGAACCTGATGCAGTTCAACAAAGTTGCAGGTTGAAATCCTTTTGTACCACCCGAAGCCAAGGTTTTGAAAAGCAAAAAGCACACTATAGCGATAAGGGTTCCAAAGTGAAAGCGAGGGCTTTAATGAAGTAAGGCGCTCCTTTAGAGATAAATTCTAGGATATGTAACTAGCTAATTAGATACATAAAAATACCAAAATAAACTACTAAATATGTTTAATATCTATAAAAAGACACAAACACATCCATATAATGTACCCAAGTAGTAATAACAATTTATAGAAAAATAGTAAAACAAAATACTCTAAATCCCAAGTCTCAGAATACTCAAAAACAATTTATAATGTACCCGCTGCTTTCTTTAAGTGTAAGTTAAGTTAAAATTATTTTATCTTTTTTTAAAAAAAAATTACAACTTAACTAAAGCGACGCTTTGCGCCCTGACCAAAGCGTGCGCTTCGAGTGCTTAGAGCGCGCTTTTTAAAAAGAGCGTCGCTTTCATCGCAAAAAGAATTTGCCCCCTATCGCTACGCGCTTTGCGCTTTTAACGCGCTAAAGCTATCAATTTGGAAGAATGTCTTGATTGATATAAGAACCATGCTCCTTACCATACACAAGATCAATTCAATTTGGCATGAAACAAGAAACATCTTGTAAAATTAGGATTGGTCACGAGCCACGGAAATAACAAGTCCCATGTCATGATGTGTTTCTGATCCAATCTTAAACTAAACGGGCCCAGAAACAAATTTGACCATAATTGAGAAAGGGGGAAAAGGTCAAACTTACCCTAAAGGGATCACCCCTTAATGACTGTACAAACATCGAAGTCCCGGAGCTTTTTCCCTGCATGTTAGGATGGTATTAATTTCATCACATTAACCAAGAAAACAGACTTCCTTTTCAGGACTTCTCCAGATAATTAGTTACAACAGATAGTGTTGACAGTGAGTATGGAAGTGCATAGTCTAGGTGCAGCGGTGGGGGGACATGTTGCTGCACCAATGGCTAGATGAGCCTATTTATGCCCAAACAACCAACAATAACTGAGATTTGAATTCAGTAATACAACATGCTAATAATGTCAAAGAAAACTGGAGAAGCTGATGACATGTACCTCCAATGATATATCTCTCAGACGCCTTCCAGTTTGAGCACAGCAAACTCGGACTACATGTTCATCACAGCTTCCACTGATAATGTAGTCTCTACCATTCATGTAATAGGAACGGGTATAGTTTTGTGAGCTTCCAGTGGGAGCTATTTCGAAGTTGAGGTTAAGTCTGCCATCAACAGCCAGGAATTGCCTAACCTGCAGCATTTTACTTGTGAGATCAAGTCCTCAACAATCGCTTTAAAGAAGAAATAGAAAATATCAGATATAAAAAGGAAATGAATAGACACTGACAAGACGTTAAAATAACACTGACAGTTCCACCATTAATGAATATACCTATACAAAATCAATTTGATTATGCCAAAATTATAGAAGTTTGGGATTCTTTATTTCTATTCAACAGCACAGGTAAAGTTCCAAAATTTTTGCCAAAATTTCTGAATCCTTGCTTCGGAATAAGTGGAGTAAAATAAATTTCCAATTTCTCACAAAATCACCATCCAGAAGACCAGATTGCCTGAATCAATGTTGTCTTACAGGAGTCAACCCATCAGTTCTAATCATGCATAAGTTAGCCCACAACTAGGCCAAGGACCCCTTTCATGCCGCCTTCATGAGAAAGGTAATCTATCAATCCCTTTTAGATATTTGCAACGGTAGCCACTCATTCAAAACCTCTACATCAGATCATTATTTTAACTAGCATTCTCTTCTGAAAGGACTTTACCAATTCAGTTTTTGGAATCCCAGGAGCCATCTCAATCATCCAAGCATCTTAGCATGTGAGTACACATAAACCTATCTAAAACGAGAAAATACAAGGTTGACTGAAAAGCGACAGTGTATGAGAAGAAAAACCAGAATGAAGGAAATCAGCCAAACAACTAGTAGAAATGGTGAACCTTCCGTACCAAATTCATATTCCAAAATTATGTGGGGATCAGACCAATCAAACACTACTCAGAGGATGCAGGACAAAATAGATGTTCATATATATAAAGGAAGAATGGGACAGCTAAACCTAATTCTATTAGTTCATTGTAATATTACCTCATTGTCAATAGCTGATGCTAGCAGATAATGATCATCTGGAGAAAAGCAAACCATGACGTTTCCCTTAGAACTTGAGGAAGCATAACAAGGCCTGATTGGTTGCTGTCTCAAGTCCCACATCTTGATATCTCCATCAAATGAGGAAGTTGCAAAAACTAAAGGGGAATGATTTGAGAACTTCACTACATTTATATGTGCTCGATGCATGTCAGTGAACATTTTTATTTGTCTGCCACTGTTAATATCATATAAAGCCACATTCCTAGAGTAGCCACTTGCAAGAAAGAGTTCATCAGTGGAATTAACATGCACAGAAGTTAACTGGTCAAAATCATCAAAGCTGACGGAACCAGTCACAGTATGTGGATGCCTAGCTGTTGAATGGATATTTTGGACATCATATAGCTTCAGGGAACCATTATCTGAACCTGCTATAAGCTGAATAAGAGATGCCAAAAGCAAGTATAAGCAACCATAGTTAAAGGATAGATGTTTCAAACTCTTACGAAATATTTTGAAATTTAATAAGAAACAGAATATGGTTCTATCAAGAGAAAAGGAAAAGAAAAATAAACAGAATATGGCTAGTAACAGCTATTGCATTTAGCCTTTTTAAGCAACCATTTCTCCTAAAATAAAGAGCTAATTCCAGACAATAGAAGTAAAAGAACATACCATCAACAGTCACAATTCACAAACTCGCACCAAGCAAAATTGGACTCTTACCATGCAAAAGTGAAACTACAAATCCTAGCGTACGACCAAAACGAAAGACAATCAAATGGAAACTCATCATGGGAAGAAACTGTGCACCATCACTCAGATCAAAGATGTTATATCCACATTGATTACAAACTAATAGCTTTCTCCAAATTACGAACTGACTTCAAAACAACAAGATTGCATATCTATCTGCCTCACATTTCAGCAACAGCAACATTGATCTATTTTTTATGCTTTCAACGTCTTTCCCAACCCAAAACCTCACCTCCTTCTCCCAACCTCTTGTTTCCATAATGTAACGTGTTTCCAGCTGATAATTAAAATTTCTACAAAGAGTGCTGAAAGATAAGGACTTATTACAACTATGCCCTTACGAAAATTATGCAGCATGACAACATAAAGTCAACACTGAAAAGTTATAAACAATGTCTGCACACCTTGGATGGATATTTCTTGAGCCAGCAGAGTCCTAAGACACTATTCATCGCCCCAACAGATGGGATGTAACCAACAATTTTCTCATTTTCATGGTTGACAGCAACTACTTCACCATCTAGAGTTCCAAACACCATCAGACTTGAATCACATGGATGATATTCAAACTGCCGGGGACGGAAGCTCATACTCCCATTTCCCAAATCATTGCCTGAGATAGAAAGTGAGTGCAAAAGGGGCCAAGCAGAAGATCCCATTTTAGCAGCACAGAGAGACCTGGAATAGAAGAGTTGCGACTTCCCCGAACAATTTGGTTTTCTTTGATTAGGATTTTGCAAGGAATGGCTTGCCCTTATTTCACGATTCTGCAATATGCTAACAACACTCTCTTTCTTCTTTCTTTTATATGGTAAGTATTCAAAATGCTTTGAAAATGTTATGGTAGCCCTTTCCCTGTCAGTATCATTTACAGGGAGGTTATCCAAAAGTTTCAATTTGGGTAGTGAAGCTATCATATAATCCCTATAGTGTTTCTCAAAGCATATTGGTGAAGCATGTTCTGAAATATACTTCATAGAAACATCAGCGATTGGCATTGCAAAAGCTCCAGCAGAGGACTCCTCATCACTTCGACTCAACCGTGAATCAGAAGGATCCTGCCAAACAAACAACAAATCAGGGAAGTCAGAATCAAGATAATAAAAAGTAAGCATAAAAAAGGGTAAAAGATGAAAGTTCTGAAAAAAGCAAACAAAATAATCCAGTCAGAATCATATTTTTTGCCATCAATCGTTTGGATATGACTCAGACTTGGCCCGATCAAACAACCACAAGACTTTGGATGCAGGCTTCAACTTTACAATGAGAAATGGAACTTAGATAAACGAAGGAATAAAATATCCTACAATATGAATTGAATAACAATGTGCAAAGGATGCTTGTATTGTTACAAAAAGAAATTATACATGCCAAATACTCTCACTACATAAAGGAAACTGAAATGTCACACTCCAGCCGCCCTATATATGCTATTGATTACCTTTTGACAGTGATTAAAGAAATTTTCAGCAAGTACTATATGCTTTACCTCACTCTGCATGTTGCTATCACTGTTCCATCCAGGAGCTGCACTGGAGGATTCTACATAACCATACTCCCGTGAGTTTATTGAAAAGTCCACTTCACCGTCATCTGATGATACATTACGTGTTGTTTGCAAATCATGACTTTCACAGTATGGAAGTAGGAGCCTGATAACCTCTTCAGTTCTTGTGTTGAGAGCTCTGAGTGCCTCCGTATCAATGGCCAATTTTCCACTATAAGGACTGTAGTTTGGCTCACTAAGATCAGTTTGGCTTCCATCAGAAGATCCAGAAGACCCAGCATCATTGTAGCACAACCAGTTTTGAAATCTAACTTCTGACAAAGAAGGGAGTCTGGAAAGTGCTGCAATGGTAGTCCAGAGATTTGCAATTCTGGTCTCACACATTGAAAGACATATAAGGTTGGGCATGCCCGAAAAACAATCCTCCTTAAAACTAGTGAGCGAAGTGCTATAGTCAAGGTTTAGGGTGTGGAGCCGTGCAAATACACCAACAATATTGAGCTTCCGAAAAAGTGAAGACCTCAAGATCAGAATTTGGCAATTTAGACCTCTCTGGGTAAACTCCCTGGCATCATTAGATAAATTAATGAGAATTTGATGCCTTGTGTAACCACATCCAGCAGAAATGAGCAACAAACAGCACCACTTGTCATCCAGGAAACAGCGCACAAAACTCTAGCCAAAAACATAAAGCATAAAGTATTAATATCTGCATTCCAAGAGTATGGGTCTTGCTGTGTTCAGAATTACCCTCATACCAGCATCAGTTATCTTTATTTTTTTAAGAAAACACCAATTTGTTCTTATGACATCAATTAATCTTATCTGTTTATTCAGTAATGAGCTAAATGAAATTGCAATATAAACATTGACATAACCCAAGCAAAGAGTTATGCTAAAGAAATCTTCCTTCCAATTTCACCCATCTACTTTAGTAGGTTGATATCCTTTCTTCTGCAAATTTCTCACATAATTTAAATACCAAATCCAGCAAAATAGATTTTCAGCCAAAATATTGGTGCTAAATTCATAAATAAACAGTGCTGAAACCCTCGATCACAAAATAGAGACAGATGCTGCGCACATCATTAACACATTCACCAAGTTTTCATTTATGCCATCTGATGATGCTTGAGACATAAATCTGTCAGGCACATCAGCAAATTGAAGAATAAAAACAAGGTACTCATTTATAAGACCATAATGACATGAATTTACTTCTGCTTGCATATGAGATGTCAGACTTTTTGCTCGTTTGCAAATAGGGAAGACCAAAGTGGCCAAATGCTGATACTTAGAAACTGTATCATATAACAATCCACAGAACAGTTTCTAACAAATACACACCAAACAGTATTTTAATCTGAAAGAGGGAAGAGAGGCCAGATTGCCATTTGCCATTATTCTGAAGACCGATTAACAAACAAATAAAGAACACATGCACAGCAAGCCTTTATAGCTGAAATGGAAGGTCAGTTCTAGATCAGGAATTCACTTACATGACCAAGCACATTTATTACAAAGGGTTTCAACACAACATACAAATAACTATGCAAGATAGAACATATAATTGTGCTTCGTATAGGACTGAGAAAATTGGTTAGGATAATGCCAACATGCTGAAATATGAAAACCTAATCTGTCTGATACACTGCTCCTAAATTTCCAATCAGGACAAATTTCTCACCTAAAGCTTACAACTTACATGATCTAGCATCAATAGGAAGGCATAATGATATGTACAAGGCATGCATGATCAGATAAATGCAGGACTAGATCATATATTCAAAGTCGATCCATAAGAGAATTCTGTGTACCGCAAAAATTGTTTTCCAAATAAAAGATCATGGAGTTCAACAGTTCGAAGCTTTTGATCAACTGCTTGCATCAATGACAAAGCATATTCTCCACTCAGTGCACAGGATGCTTCAACACGTACATCAACTGCTTCAATCACAGAATCACCTAGTAGAGTGCATACTTCAAGAAGTGGACGAAAATCTATGTCCTTGAAGGGGTCCAATAAAATCTCTAGGCTACAAAGCTCATCATGTGATTTTCTAACCTCCACCTTGACAAAAATGAGTAACAGTCAGATTTACTCATCATGAGTAAAATGAAAATTACAGTATATGAATTGCATACTCTGCAGCATTATTTAGAAGGACATAATGTGCTGTAGAAAGCATCCCAGAACAAAGTAAGGAACCCATCAGAAGCATTGTTAACTGAAACATGTCCAGATAGTGTATATTTCTGTTGCAAACCTTCAAACTGTTGTATGAACACTTAAAAAGCTCCCATCTTAAACCTCTGGGGTAGTGCAAAGAGAATGGTTTCCAGGGTACACGTTGCCATTTTTCCACAACACTGTTCAGAAGAGATGTTCCCCTTAACGAGGATTGGAACCAAATAAACTTGACAGGTTCAGATTGCCCACCATAGCAGCTTGTTTTCTTTTATCAGTCAAGCTTCAGACTGGAAGCCTTAGTAGAGCAATAGGAGTGGTACTTACAGTTTTCCAGGAAATATTCATAAGAAAGGTTCGATTCCAATGATTTTAATAAATCAGAGAAGTGGCTAAATTGGCAATGACCACGTAGCAGTCACACGTATGCCCAGTAAACATGCATACCTCCAATATGGCTGTCAATAACCCAGTGTTCGGGAAGACACCATGCTTCCTGCATGAATCAACGTATCTGCAACCAAAAAGAAACAAAGAGAGATTGCTCAAAGTCCCGAACCATAGCGCATCAAAGAAACACTCACCAACCTCATCGTTCGTGTTCCCTCACTGATAACAACAATTAAACTAGTAGAATCTGTAGCCAACAACAACAATCAAGGTTCACATAAATTGGTTCTAGGGAAATGACAGAAATTGATGGCGACCGACATCAAAATCTCTCATAAACAACTCTATATCAACGTAAGAGAGCAAGATTCCTCTATTGCAAAACCTACTGAAGGCGGAAACTCTGGGGTCGGGAAGAGAGAACGAGAGGATCTTACGTTTTGGCCAAGGCTCCAATCTGGATGGCCATGGTTGTTAGCTTGGGAGAGTATCAAATTAAGCGGAAAATTCACAATAAACTTTTGTCATTTGGGAGCTTTTTTCTTCTTCTTTTTATCTTGGCGTTGGAGGTTTACATTGGCGTTATTGCTCACAGCTCTACGTGTGATCTGGAGAGGGATGGAAGCGAAGGCACCAGCCGACGATGGCACTTCTTGTTTCTGATTTCCGGCTGCTGGCACGAGTCGAGGATTTTGTTAAATTAATTACATTACTACGAAGCTACCTGGGCGTGTAACTAATTTAAGTGATTAAAATATTTTTTATGTTGTTTCTATTTTCACCCTTCAGTTTTTGCACATGGATTAATAAAAATAAAAAATCTGAAAATTGAGATTATAGTTTAGTCCTATATTTATTCAACCATTTGATTTATGTGGAGAAAGTTGATGTGTTGTCCTTTAATTGTTTATACATAAATCAAAAAAAATTGGAAAAATGAATATCAAAGTGATAAAACTTGAAATGAAAATTGGAATGAAAGTTTGAAGGTATCATAGTAAAATAATTTACTAAATTTGGAAATACTGTAAAGTTTCATGATGGTCCAAAATAAAATGTGTTGTAATAGTTTTGGAACAAAGAAAGTAATATAGTAAAGTAATTTAGCAAATATGGAAATGTTACAAAAATTTGGATTGGAACCAATTTTATCTGAAAATCAATATAGTTTAGGTGTAATAATCTATTTAAAACAAAATTTTTATATTGTTACTAAATTTTTATAAATTTTTCTTTTTTAATACCTAAAAATGACAATTTTATTTAAAAATAATAATATCATAGAATTTTATTTTTAGTGGATTATTACATCTACATGATATTAAATTTTAAATAAAATTAGTTCCAACTAAAAAAAAAGATTTAAAAATAAAAATAAGTCATTTTAGATTAAGTTTACTTAAGTTAAAATGAACTGAATACAAGTTTTATCATATTTTTAAAATAAGTTATACACTTTAAATTTTATTAAAGAAAATTTTAAAAAGAAAATTTAAAATTTTTTTCATAACTAAATGCCACCTAAATGTTGCAACTAATGTGAGATAGCGGAAGTATTTGGAACCATTTTAAATTAATACTCTATTTTAGGTAATAATCACTTGAATAATATATTTTTTATAAAATAATTGATTCTAATAATTTTCCTTACCAAGCTTTAGAATGAAAATTAATAAAAAAAAATACTTTTTTGAAAAAATTGTTTTAAAATAGTTCTCAAGTTTCTTAAAATATAAAGTTCCAAATGGCTTATAAATTAAGTAAATAATAATTATATGTAAAAATAACCACTAATAATTATTTTTTTTTATAACCTTTCCCCAAATACACCCTGTGTTTTTATACTTAAAATAAATACAAATTTTATTTATTTATTTATTTTTGTACCCAGAAATATTTATAAGTGAGACTGAGGCTTTAGGCTTGATGGGCCAATCCCCAAGTTTATTACTGCCTTTTACATGGAATCCAGAGTTCAAGCATTAATTATTGTAAATTTCTTTCTAACTCTTCTATTATTGAAAAATATTCTTAAAATAAAAATAAATAAATTTAGTGTTTTTTTCTTCCAGATTAAAAATTAAAAAATTGTAGAAAAGAATAGTTTGATTGAAAAATGCAGGGGGAAAAACTCTAGGATTTTGAAGCATTTACTTTCAAACACTATTAAATTGTAATTTTAATTTGTATTATGCACTAAAAGTTAAAATGATGGAGAAATATACATACACCATAACTTTCAAATAAGTGATATAAGCCCTCACACGTGCGATACTAGATATTTACTTAAGTGAACCAACAATCAAATTCAAGGAAAAACTGCCAAGTCGACATAAAAGTATATGAAGAATTTCAGACCAGGAGATTAAACGCTTTTGTTTGCACCTGTATTGTGATTCAAATTCTCAGGTTACATATACAAACAATAAACTTTTAAACGGTTGAAACACCAAATTCTGGTATTGAAGAAAAACCACATCAACATCCGCGCAGGGGAATTCAATATGAAGATTGAATTAACGCGCGGGTCAATTTGCTACGCCTAGGCGGTTGGTAGGTGAAAGCGAGACTGGGCTAAAAGTCTTTTTAAACTAGTGGCAACGGACTTGTGCAAATCATTTTTCAAATGCGGTTGGTGAAAATTGTTCACCACCCATCATTGGCACCCACTACGCGATCAGTGGATAAGCTACTTCTCGAAACTACAGTTTGCTGCCGAAATGGCCAACACGTTTTCAACCTGTATGCGGTCAATGAGCAAGTAAATCAAGTCATTTAATCGGCGTCATTCCTGATGCATCAATGGGATAATTATTTAATTAAAGTAAAATTTTAAATGAACAAAAATTATGTATATTGAGATTAACATTTGATGGTGAAAATATACTTTATGCTATATTGTATCAGATATTGCTATCGTTTTTTTGCAATATATAAATTTTCCTAAGATGAAAAATAATATATATAACTCTTTATACTCTTTTATCTCTATTTTGATTATTTTATCATAATTTTTCTAGTATGGATAAAACATATATGAAATATCAAACTATAGCTAAATTAAGAGTTAACTAGTGCTAAATGAAAAATCAAACTAGTTGAGTGCTGAGGTAGTGATGGAGAACTAATATTATAAATGAAGAGTAATATACAAATGAGTAAAATGCAGCCTAGAACGAATTAACTCTAACTAATATTGAATTAACTTGAATAAGAAAACTATCTCATTAGAATTTCACTACTTTATCTCATTGCCTAAGTAAATTGAGATAAATGGATATTAAGAGTCGATTTGTTTTAACTTAAATCAATTGACTTATTTTTTATTTTTATATTTTTTTCTTAAAACTAATTTCATTTCAAAACCAATATAATGTAGATACAATAATTCATTTGAAAGTAAATTTTCATGATGTTATTAAATTTTTATGATTTTTTCATTTTTTTAATGCATTAAACTAGAAAAATTCATAAAAATTTAGTAAGATTACAAAAAATTGTATTTTTAATTAATTATTGCAGCTACATAATATTAGTTTTTAATTAAAATTAGTTTCGGATCAAGAAGACGTAAGAATAAAAATATGTCACTTTGGAGTTAATTAACTTAAGTTAAAACGAAATGGGTGTAACTTTTATTGTGGTGTGGGGATCCTAACATCAAAAACCTCTTTCTCTCAAGAGCAGGCATTGCTAAAAAAACTAGTTTTTCCAACGGTCAAATGACCAACAGCCTGACCGATGATAATTACCAACGTGTTAGATCATTGAAAAAAAAATAGTAAAATTTACCAACAGTGGTACGACACGTTAGTAAATCAACTATTTTTCAACGAGTAAATTGCCAACGCATAACTGTTATATATTATAATAATATTATTATAATTATAAATATAATACTTATTATTATTATTATTATTATTATTATTATTATTATTATTATTATTATTAAAATTAAAAATATGATAATATATATTTATAATATGTCATATAAAATTATATATTTTACAAAGTACAGTTTAAAAATTTTAGATAATGTAACATAATATAATATATAATATATAATAATGTATCATAATATATATGTTTGTAATAATAATAATAATAATAATAATAATAATATGTTTGTAATAACCATAATAATATATTATTATTATTATTATTATTATTATTATTATTATTATTATTATTATTATTATTATTATTATTTTCCTTGTAATAAGATGCAGAAAGAAGGTTGTAACCTGTAAAAGGTTACAACCTACAAAGTCCAAAATCCAAAAGAAGCACAGTTTTCCAAAATGTTTGGGGAGGAGCAGCACCCCTTGCCCCAATGATAATCCGCCACTGCTTGGGAACTTCTAAGGACTAGGAGACTAGAGCTTTAAGGGAGTTTCTTGGTTCTTGTTTTCCCCTTGCTTTATATTTGGTTATGTATTTATTGGATTCTAGTATGATGTTTATTGTTAGCTTGAACGTGGAATAGATTCCTTTATCTCTATAGGATGTAACTTTTGACTCTTGTTGTTCTTATGTTAATTTGAGGTATTTCATGGATGTTTTGTTTCTTGCATTACCCACTCTTGTACTTAATTCTTGTGTGTTGACTTATCTCCTTCACACATCACTCAAACTCTACTTTGAGCTCAAGATAGAGGGAGTAAAGGTAGAATTAGGGAGTGAAGTATAGTGGGTTTGAGAGAAACAAGGGTATTCACTTGATCCATTATGTGTATAATAAGGGTTAGGTCTCAATCAACCTTAGAGTAGTGGATAAGCTTGAGAAATGTCATTGTTAGTTCATAGGTGAACAAAGCTTCACTACTAAAATTTCAACTTTTATTAACGGATACACGTTGAAAATTCAAAATTACCAACGCGCAAATTAACTAAAATTCAGAAAATCAACACCGAAACTACAATCAACAAGATTAAACACCAAACAATTCAAATTGGAAAAATAAACAAAATAACAATTAACAAAAATTAAGAACTCAACAATTGACAAAAATTAACAAATAAGAAAAAAATTCACAAAAACCAAAATTCCATAATTTCAGAACAAAGAAAAAATAGCCAAAATCAGATATGCACCTAAAATCAGATCAACAAGGGATGGCGACGTCAATAGCAAGAAATGAACGAGGCATAGAGCGAGGCCATCCAAGGAGCCCAAAAACTTAATATGCAAACATGATGGGCAAGGATGCATTGGGCAAGGGAGGATACGTTGGCTAAGAAGCAAGGAGGATGGCGATGAAAAGAGGCAGATGACAAAGAGCAAGGTGGATGACGATGAGAAGCCAATGACAAACGGTGATGAAGAGCAGCGAACGAAAAATGACAATGAATGGCAAAGGACAATGAGTGTTAGGCAAGGACGGTGGATGATGCGTAACAAGGCTGGGGGCGAACGGAGATGAACGAAAGTGAGGGCGAGGAACGAGGCAAATAGAGATGAATAGAGGTGAGGGCTAAGAACAAGGCGAACAGAAGTGAGGGATAATGGCGAGGCGACAAACTAGGGGGAAGGTGAGGCAATGATCAAGTAGGGAGGAAATGGGAGGAAATGAGAGAAGAGGGGAAGGAAGAAATAACGGTTTGGTGCAATGGAGGAGATGGAAGAGGTGAAGGTATACATAAATTAGGGTTAAATTGGGTTTGGGCTTAGGCTAGGTTATATATATATATTATTTAATGTATATATATGATATATTTTAAGTACATATTCTTATATATGATACATTATTATTATTATTATTATTATTGTTGTTGTTGTTATATTCATTACTATAGTTACAATATCACAAAAAAATTATTTTTAGTAGATGCAAAAATAATTTTTAAAATAGCAATGCATCATATCTTACACTAAGGGTGAGAAAAATAAAATTTAACTCATCTTTCCAAATTTAAAGTGTGAAAAAACTGTATATAGGTTTAAATTATGTAAGAAAAAGGGGCTAAAAGGAAACTAGATATCAATATATTTCAATTAAGAAAATATTGATTATAAAGAAAATATGAATTCACAAATATTATTAAATTTTACTCCAAAAGAATGTACTAAAACTATCTTAGCCTTCTTTTGCTTCCATATATGTATACATAGTAGATGATATACTACATTAGATGATATAATATATATTATGATTCATTATAATATATGATATGTTATATTATGATACATTATATATAATAATAATAATAATAATAATAATAATATCATTATTATCATTATTATTATATGTTATATTATATATAATAATAATATAATAATAATAATAATAATAATAATAATAATAATAATAATAATAATAATAATAATGAAGTCTCAATTGCCTTCATTAGTTTTACAAATAATGTCATTTTTGTAAAAATTTAGAAAACAACGTGTCTGATAAACTTTTATAACAAATAATATGGGCACTAGCTACACATGATCTGAAATAGTCCACCATAACTGATTTGAAAGGGGAAAATGAAAAGGAAATGGCCATCCATCTTTTTCATAATGTGAAAGGATGGCAAATCTAAAAGGTAGGAAAAATGGCCATAGATGGACAACCACAATAGTATAATTTGCTTTCGTTGGATCTTTTAGTTCTTACAAGAAAATGATAAACGAATAGGAATACTTTTAGCAATGGATACACTATATAATAACTTCTTATAGTTAAGCCTATGAACAACTATTTATTTTTTAAAAAAATATATAGTCGGTAAAAAAATACAATATGTTAAAAAACTAGAGCATAATGCCAAAAAAAAAAAAATTAGAGCGTGTCAAACCCAATTCCAATTTTGATTTCTCATTCACAATACATTATATCCCAAGTGATCCAACATGTATTGAGAGCATGTGGAGGACATTGGAAGCGAGAGTGAAAGAATACAACTTTTAAAATTTAAATAAGTAGCAACATTACAAAAGTAAAAAGGAAAACAATGAAATAAATTAAAAAAATAAACCAAATAAAAATAAATCCATGCCACCTAACTTACAGTCTTACATGAAGTAATTGGTGTGTACAAAGTTAGGAAGAACTTGGGTAAACGTGGGGATGAGTTTTAAGTTTTAACAAATAGAAGGCTTCATATACATTGGGAATGCTAATTGATTATGAGCAACAAGTATAACTCATAATCTATGCTTTCACGAATTTGAGCAACAAAGTATAATTGATGGTATACACAAATACAAAAAATATGTTAACGTCCTAGTAATAAGTAAACTTGCATAATTTCAAGCAAACCCATTTTAATCATGTTTTTTATAAGTGAAATTAAAAATTGGTGTTTTCTGGCTCACAGTGGCTTCAAGATTAATATTGCTGCTACAAGAGTCAATGACTTTTTTGGCATAGCTTGCCTGATCAAAGACTTTCAGAAGTAATTCGACAAGGGCTTAGGCGAGCTAAGGATATGGGTTGTATGAACCTTGTTGTGGAGATTGGAGATGCTTCTCTTTTGAGCAATCTACAAGGTTAGATTGACTGGAAGATTGAAGCTCTAATTGAGGATATTCTTGAGCTAAAGCATCAATTCATTTCTTGCTCTTTCTATTTTGTCTCTACGGAAGGTAATGTCACAGCAATTTGTATTGCAAAATGGGTAGCTTCACAAAAGAAAGATTATTGGACATCGTGTTCTTCTTCTGTATACAGCCAGACTCTTCCTTCTAATGTATCTTTTGAACCCCCCTAAGGGACCTTTGCAATGAATATCATTTCATGGCAAAAAAAAAAAGTGAAATTAAATGGTTACAGATTCTTGGAGAAGGTAAGCAGCAGTAAGGATGGCAATGGATAGGATGTAGGTAGAATAGTGTTAAACCCGCATTTTATCCATCATTTTAGATATTCAATTCATATTCTATCCACCATTCATCGGATTCACAATTTTAATATTCATATCCTATTCATTTTAAGGCCGGTAAAATCTGGGTAAAACCCACCAACCTGCCACATACTATCATTACAAAAAATAGTAATTTTACAATAGAGTACCATAATAAAAAATATTAAAATAATTTTAGAGAAAAATAATATCAATGATAAGAGATACTTATAGTGCAACAAAAATACATATACCTAGACAAAAAAATTCATGTGTTAGGCTTCACATGAAGAAATAATACATGTAAAATATATGGCTCTAGGTCACCAAGTCAAACTCATGTCCATCATCTTTATATGGATGTTGGCACTTGGGTATATAACTTCAAATAAAAAGAAAAATCTAGTAAAAATAAGCTATATCCATATAGAATCAAACTTCAATCCTTTATTGAGTAGCCTTTTTTTAATAGTAAGAAAGGATGAACAGTAAATGTATTGTTTTATGGCTTTTTAGAAAACATGTTTCATTATATAAAGTTCATTATGAAACAATATCTAACAAATTATAGCATATAAAAAGGGAAATCACACTACTATAAATCACCTAGCAAACCATGTGTGTGTATGGGTAGGATTAGGGGCAGGTAGGCCTAAACCCGTATCTTATCCATTGTATTCTAACAGTTGTAACCCAAGTGTAGGTTATCACAAATAATAAAATATCAGGAGTCCAAGTGTCGAACCACAGGGAAGTAAATTAAGAAATTCAAATTACAGATTTGGTAATAAAAAAAGATTTTGGTGCAATGTATGAACAAGTGTTGATTAAAAATTCAAATTCAAATAAATAGCTAAGATTAAGGGATCCACTTCTAGTATATCAATTATGATTAATTTTAGCCTATCTTCCCACTCAACTGGAATCCACACATAGAGGAGGTCCCAATCGAAAAATTTAGTTAGCATTAGTTTTCATTGATCTTAAAACACCATCACTTATTAATAAGTTCAAGTATCCATCATGCCAACTTTTGTCTACAATAACTCAAGATTCTAATATAGTTGATAGAGCAATGTTCTACAGAATGAATCAAGTAACCTTTATGCCAATGATTGACTATGATGAATCAAGACTCTCACTTAACAAGAAGAAAAGTTAAATAGATTAAAAAAGAAAATACCGTTAACATTATGATCCATTCAAATTAATCATAACCTTTATACCAAAAGTTTCACTCTTTCACCTTAGCAAAATAAAGATTAGTTAACCACAATAAAAGCAAACAACATGTAGAAAGATGAAATAAATATGAATTGAAAAATCAAAAGAAGAACAAGAAGAACGATAAAATACTTTGACAGAGTTTTCGATATTGAAAACTAGAACAAAACTAAAGAAGAAAATCTAAAGATGATACAAGAACATAAAGGATGCCTAATAAATGGCATGAATTCATCCTCACTACCAATGTGCCTATTTATAGAGTTTTGGGTTAGGTGAAATGGTAAAACAGTAAAATGTAGGTAAATACAAATCAACAAAGCCATGCTGCAACTTATTTTAATTTTTTGACTATTGTAGATATCGAGTTAGCTCTTCCTCAAAGCACAAGATTTGTAGATCTTTTCTTTGGCTTCAAATTGATAGTTTGCTCATTCAAATCGGACATTTGTAGCTCAAGTTATAATTTTTCTACTGAAACTGCTCTTCAGCACACAAAAGAATGAATGGTATCATCTATAATCATATTTTGGCAATGAAAATGATCAAACTAGCTTGCGGAATGAAGCAGAGTTGAATATCTATGTATTGGCTTTTAGATTAATTTGGAATCACTCAGTTCCGACATCTACAGCTCTAGATATGATTTTTCTCGTGAAGGGTTCCCAAGTGATGATTTTACTTACGTAAAAAAAATAATTATTTAATATTAATAAACAGTGAAATATGAGTATGAATAATAACTCGGTGAATAGTAAAAAAACATGAATAAACCCAATGGAAAAAATACTCAAAATAGAAAAATTAATCATACTCAAAGTATATAGTGATGGTTTAAACCCTTAATAGCAATACACTTATGAGTATTCATCACTATCCACATCCATTCCACATTCATTTAATTGTAAGAAAACTCTACCTGTATGATAAGATACATGTGGATATCCACTGGAGCGAATATCTATTGACATCCCTAGGCAGTGGTGTTGATGACACTGGAGAAGCTTTGTTTGGAAAGCAATGAGGCAGAAAACATAACGACGATAATAACAGTGAAACAAAAGAGAGTGAAGTTTGAAGTAGCAACGACGAAGTGGAGAATAAGAACAATAAGGACTTTTGGAAAAATTAAAAAGAAAAAAGATGGAAGAAGAGTATCAAAGAGTTGGAAGAGGAGTGTAATGGAATTGAAAGAGGTGATGAAAACAATATCCAATGGGAAAGGGATATGATTTTAAGGGAGATAGATTTGTTTTTTAAATATTGGTTAGCGACTGGCTAGTTTAAATTAGTGAATGACTTATTTGTAACTAACTTTTTCAGTTGCTATTCAGTTATTTTTTACCCCCTACCTCATATATGAGTGACTGAAAGTAGTTGTGACTGAAATTTAGTTGTAATTTTCGGTCGATTTTGTGCATTTCTCTTATAGTGTTTGGTGCCTGACTCTTATCCTTTCCATAATATTACTATTGACAAACTCAATAGCACTCCTAACTCCAAATTTTTTTATTGTTCCATTTCAATATGCACAGGGTTAAAGAAAAGTAATTTGCCTTTCTGTGTATTTTTCAATTTTTTCTTAACGAGTTATTGCATAAAATTAAAAAATTGAACAAATATAGGAATAACTAAAAATATATTTTCATTATAAAAAATGAAACAAAAATGTTAAGACAGCAAAACAATGAAAATGAACAATAAAAATAGACCAGAAGTAGTGTTTGTTAAGTAGTGGATGTAATGATAATTAAACTACTTAAGGTTCAATGAGTATATATCATCTAAAATCTTATAAAAAATATAAAAAATAGGAAACTAGTACTACGCAATTAAGAATGAGATGTGTACCTTTTTTGTATATTAGTCCATCCATCCCAAAACTTGTGCAATACGTTTTGTCATAAGTAGTCTATAATTTTTACAATATTTTCATATTTAATAAATTACTTTAACATATTACTCTTAAAACTATCATTTCAATATTATATTTTTCAAGTTTCTTAATTTATGTGCAAACCGTTAAGAGTAAAATAAGAAATGACATATAATTTTTTTTCATTTTATTAATATTTTTATCAAACGAAATATTTCAATAGATATGAAATTGAAGAGTACTATATATTATACTTCCATATGTTTATTTTCCAAGCAAATTATGGAGTAAGAGATTCACCTTTGTGAAATGAAGCTCCCAAAATAAATAGTACTACAACATCCACAAAAAGTAATCAATGCAACGAGGGGTGACAAATAAGGGCCCAAACCAAAAACTTGACACGAAATATTGGGTTAGAGTTAAGTTAGAGAGTATAAAAGTTTAATTCAGATTGACTTGAATCTAACCTGTTTTAAAGAAGTAAAAATCTACTTGGTTTGAGCCCAACTTAAACTAACCCAATTAACCTGAAATTCCTATCCTAGCCCATGCTACTATATCCTTCAATCCCTACCTTAAATCATCTCAGCCCAACCTATAAACTAACACTTAATTCGTTTTAACTTAAGTCAACCTAATCTAAAATGACTTATTTTATTTTTTAAATCCTTTTCATCTAGAACCAATTTCATTTGAAAGCAAATATTATATAGGTGTAATAATCAATTTGAAACAAATTTTTTATCATGTTATTAAATTTCTATGATTTTTTTTAACTTTTAAAAAAATAAAATTCATAAAAAATTAATAGTATTATAAAAATTTTACAATCAATGAATTATTTCACCTAAATAATATTGACTTTCAAATAAAATTGGTTTCAAGTAAACAAGATGTAAATATAAAAATAAATTATTTTGAATTAAGTTGACTTAAGTTAAAACAAATTGGCCTTAACTTCGTACCCATAAACTAATCTTAATCCAACCCAATTCCTTAAGCATAACCTTGACTAAGTTCTAACTTCTAACTCCTCCCTATCCTTAGTGCACACATCCTGCCTGCCTCGCCTTTATGGCCTTACCCCTCACTCCTTAGATAGTGCTTTTGGGTTCTGGCATTTGCTTCGTTCCCCTCACTAACCAACTATCTAACTCAGTCCAAAACCATCCCTCGCCCTGAGTGCTTGTGATTCTACTTTCTGCCTCACCTAGTTGGCCATAGTGCTTCGTTTTAGTTCGTTCATTTTTGTATATCAATTTTCCGGTCTATGTCGTAGGCTTCAAATTGTCATTAATCAACAAGGAGATAGTGGGGAAAAAGAGAAAGAAAGGGGAACAGAGGTGAAGTGATGGAGGAGAAAAGCTGTTGGCAGTGGCAATGTGTGTTGGACTGAATTGACGCAACCTGACTCTAACAAAATATTTTTAGGTTAGGTTGGATGCTTAATTTAATTTGAATTTGGGTCAGGAAATTGCAACTGTTTATAGGCCCTAAAAAGTTGGATTTGGATTTAAACTCAACCCAAAATCCAAAACTTTCACCCTTAAATGCAATTATGTTATTATACGTAATTGTTGAATGCATGCATGAGTCTCAGAATCATACCTTGTATGGTTAATTAAAGGAAAAAAATTTCTCGATGGTCTCCTTGCAAATTTGCATAATACTAACCATTTTTATGGCCAACTAGGGTTCAAATCCAAGTTTGTATAAGAGATTTCTCCTTTTTACAGATAAAAAGAGGGCTTAGGTTGGGTGGGGTAGGGTTTACAGTCAACTTACTAATAAAATTTCTTTTTTAACTACCTCTTACATTATAATTTTAAGTACCGAAAAAAGGGAAAAATTCTTGCCATTTATTATTTTTTATATTTTTCATTTTATTTTTTTCAAATATCTTCATCAGACAAATTAATAGAACATCATTATCCTTTTAACTTTAATGTAAAGATAGTGAAACTCCATTTGTCCCCCCTAAATTATATCTCATATTACTTAATCATCATGGGAACTATTAAATGTTGCAATAAGTCATCTTCAATCTATTTAATTGTTGTTGTATCATCTTGTCGTCCATCACACATTAAGGATGGATAAAAATGTGACACTACATTAGTAGTCACGCAAGCTTTGAAAACCACATCAACAGTCATGTCATTTTTCCGCCTATACCTAATGTCTGTGATGAATGTTAAGACGCGATAACAATAATTAAATAATTTGAAGATAATTGATACAATACACATAGTTTGAGGATGATTAAGTAACATAAAATACATTTTATGGACAATAGGAGAAATTTGCCCGTAAAATATATGAGATGTAGGTAGAGATTAGAAAATGGTTTCTTTTTTGTCCCTCATGTCACAGTCGTTTGGGTTTGGGTGCTAATAAGGGCCAAGGAAAAACTACTAACTTTGGCAGTGAACATAATTATTGATATTGTTAGCTGTATGCACAAACGGAGGTAGTGAAGTTCAACAGTTTTAACGCGGTTTTCTTATTTGGATTGGGCCCCGGTTGCCTAGAACACTTGACCTTCTTTCTCACGATTTTGTGTCTCTTTGCCACTGTCCCTTTGCCACCAATCATTGTGCCTTCCGCAACATAAGTACTTCTACTATTTATGTTTGAAGGCTATTCAAAGACGGTGAAATAGTATATATACCACTTAGTCTCATTAAAATTCACTCCCTAGCAGCAATTAGTTTACAGCTTTATTTCTTGTAATTTTTTTCTAAAAATAAGAATTTTTATATAAAAATAATACCCTAAAAATTATAAATTTTAAACACATATTTTTAAAAATTTATAGAATAAATAAATATAAATATATTCAAGTTAAGTTTTAATGAAAAAAATAAAATGACTAACTAAAATGAGAGAGGCAGCGAGTACCACAGCACCCAACTCCAAAGAAATTAATTTTTTTTTACCTTACCTAGTTCTAAGTTTTTTTACTAACCTATAGAAGGCGATAAATTAAATAAAATAAAATCAAATCAAATAGCAAGTGTGTGTATGTTTTATTTTTTTTATAAAAAATGTTTCATTCCAATTAAAAGTGAGTTAAACGGTATCTTACAAACCGACGACGACATAAAACTTTAATGAATAACAGTAATATAAAAATGCATATAAAAAAGACTGCCCGTTCTAGCAACACTGAATGAAGGTTAGAGAATCGAATTAAGTCAAACCTTCAAAGAAAATCAAAATAAATCTGGAGTATAAAACTTATAAATAATTGGAACAAAGCCCAGATCAAGCTAATAATAATCAAGTAGTGCTACAACAAATTAGGCACCAGAGATCTGAATAAGACTATTTAGAAAAATAAAAAGATTAACTAGAAAACCTAAAAAAATAAAGGATAACTTTATTCTATATAATTACCTCCATATTTGCCACCAAGTATCAATACACCTCGGTAGAGCCAAGATTCTAGAGAACTCTGTTGACAAACAATTTTGTTTAGGCACTAACTTTTGTTTTGTTGTAGGTTAGGAAAATTAGTTTATGGGGCATTTTTGTTTTTAGGGATAATTTGGTATTTTTTATCATTTTATAGCTTAGGAAGTTTGTAAGATTATGGGCGTTTATATTATACTTTTATTTTGTGTTATGAATTTTTAGGAATTTAGAATGGTTATCTAGGGTAAAAAAATGGGAATTAATTTAGTTTAGGTACTAATTTGGAGTACTAAAGGTTTTGTAGGGTCAATTTAGGTAAAAAGGAAAACTTTTGGTGAAAATTGAGGCTTTTTTAGAAGATTCTAAGCAAAATTGAAAAGTTTGGGGTAACTCTATCATCTTTAGAGAGCTTGAGTCAAATCTGGCGATTCTCTAAAATTCTGGGAAATTTTGATTATTTTTACAAAGCTCTAGACTAATTTGACAAATCTTGCAAAATTGAGCCAAATTGCAACTTCACATAAAAATGGGGACCAAACACTAGCCTGAGAGTTTTAATAGACTAAATTTGATATTTTGGCCAGATTATATTCTAACAGATAATAACCAATTCAAATTAGATTTAGATAAGTTTTAAACTCTCAAAAACCTTGTTAACCATGTTTTCAACTCTCTTACTATAAATATAGGTCACCACTTGGGAGAAAAGGCTGATAAAATTGCAGAAAACATAAACTTTCAAGAAAAAGGGGAAATTGCAATTTTGGCCCTCTGCCTCATTACTCTCCCTTCTTGAAACCCTGACCTTTCTCCCTAGACCGCCGCCACCCCTTGAAAGTTCCAGCGTTCTGCTCTGCCGCCTCTGGGTCTTCCTTTTCCATCCGCCACCGTCAGCCTTCCCATCCTGCCGCCGACGCATCGCCTCACGCTGCACCATCATCCCCAGACTTCTTCGGTCGCCGTTCATACCCAAGCCGAAGGAGAAAAGAAGGCCGAACCGCTCCTCGTCAGCCACTCCAGCCGTCGAGCTCGCCACCGGACACCGTTCACTCATCCTCTGGCGGTCACTCCTTCCATCGTCGTCCGATCCCAGCTGCTGATCAGCCAAGCACCGCCGGAGGATGGAGAATCGAAGAGGATCAGGATCGCGACGCGCTAAACCCGACCCGACCTTCCACTTGACCTAGCTAAGCTTGTCCTCTTTTGGTATAACTCCTGTTTTAGCCCTTTGATTTATTTTATTTCATTCATTAAGTCACTAACCTTCTTTGTCTATTGCAGACTGGTCACTGACAGCAAGTTTTTATTGTTTATTTTTCTTTGTTTCTTTGCTTATTTGTGTGTTTGTCATTGCATTAAACTTAGTTATTAAATTTGCATGGGGGAACAGTGTAGGATAGTAATTGGGTATGTCTCCTCTTTGTTTATTTTCAAAATAGTTTAATTTTTAATTCTCATAATGCATTTAAAAGTTAATAACACATAAAATTATTATTTAGGTAATTAAAGGGTACAGAATAGATTTTTTCAAAGTATCCGTTCTTAGTGATTTGATAAAATTCCGAGACTGATTATTTGTACAAATAGTTTAATAAGATTTACAACTTGAATAAGATGCTCCTTTTAAATTTTTGGTGGATTTTATAAAGTTCTAAGGTTTCAAGGACATTTAACATTCCATATATGGTTGCTGTAGTAAGATTCACAACTTGAAATTAAATTAAAAATTAAAAATAATTAAATAAAATTCATTAAAACTATCTTATCAACAATTAGTTAAGTTAGCAAAAATTTGGGAAAATGATAAAACTGAACCCCTATGGTACTAATTTTTGGGCGCTATAATAAGATTATTTTAGCGTAACCGAATCACGATCTTAAAATATCTTGTAGATCATAGCAAGTATCCAATCGACCTAGGCGAAATTGATTGGTGACGACTCTTAAAAAACACATTGTTACAAACTTAATAGAAAACCTAGATTCATGGTTGTCCATCTCCAATTAAAGATTTATCCTGTGAGAGTCTTAAATTACCCTTAATTACCAAAATTTAAAGGAGATTACATCAACTATAAAATTCTGCAGACAACATCAAATAATATCAGTCAAGCAATAAAAACAATGAAAGGGAATCAACCAGATCCGAACTGAAGCCTGTATCTGGCTGAAAACGATAGTGAAAGTTAGGGGGAGACGGCAGATGAGTTGAGGAAAGGATGAGGCAACTAGATTTTTTACGTAACCAAGACTCGAGTTGGCAAGTGCACCTTTACTAGGCCAAATATAGTGAAATGTACTCTCCTATCTAAAAAGGATAACAAGTATTTCTTTTGTGCTATTTCAAAAAAAGATGAGTTGTTCTCATTTTTAAAAAAATTTTAACATCTAATTTACCTTGTTTTCCTCATTCAAACTCCTTTTGCAAAAAAACCTTAAAAAGAATTTTTTATTTTTAATATTCTCATTTAAACTCTCACTATACAAAATATAAAAAATAATTTTTTATTTAGCTTTAAAAATGATAATGGAATGAACAATATATATTACACACATCTTAATCTTTACACACAAAAAAAAAAACACACATTATCTAAAACAGGACAAAGGAAATATCTGGAGTTGAGGCAAAAATATTTCACCTTTAAGGTCATGAAGTGATGCTTTAAGGCATATTCTATGTAGGACATCATGACCTTAGGAGCAGGAGAAAACAAAAGCACCAAAGAGAGAGTTCTACAGGACAAAGGAAAAAGACTAAAGAGGACTCCCCCGTAGTGTATTCCAAGGAAGGAGCCTCCGATGCCTAAGTCAGATTAGGGCTTTTCATAGAGGATATGGAGACATAAAATGGGGTTTTCTATATATTACTTGAGAGGGCTCCTAAGAGTATGTATAGAGGGGGAGAGCCAGGTGGCTGATAAGCTTGGCATGAGGACGGCTGAATATGTAAATAATTATATTGACAGATTTGAACACTGTGCTCTCCAAGGAATAATCCCTATAAATTGGACTATAGAAGCAAGTATAATGATGCTCTGACATGATTTGGGGGTAAGGTGATAACTGTCTTGCCTGTGGTTTTAAATGCCACGTGCCGATACAGCTAAAGAGGGTCAGACGTCCGGGTTACATTATCTTGGACCGAGGTCGTGGTTCCTTGCCTGAAGGTGTTCCCCTACCAACACTACCAAGGAAGACCCTCTTCTGGTTGCATTGATGAAGGTGAGCATCTTCGGTTGCATGAAGCATTCGGCAATAAGCTAGGATGCTAGCCCTTCGACTATCATGAAGCAAAGTGTCAACTACAATCCAGTCCAGATGTTAAAATTGGCACTGGGCATCGACTAGTAGTGTTACTTATTATAAATCTACCAATTCAAAATTTATATAAAAAAAATAAATAGTATTAGGCTACATCGCAATATCTTATTCCAAAAGTGTGTTTGTTTATTTTTTTAAAATATGGACTCAACGTTCAAGTTAGTGGATTGAGTACAACAAAGAGTTTGATATGTGAATGAGTATCTATTAAAAATTTAGAGATCATTTAAGGATTTAATCCATAAAAATAACATAAGCTTACATATATGGGCACCATTAGTCCCAAACTATTAGTTATCCTTGTTAATTGGTTCCAAATCTTTATAATTATTACATATTCCCTAACATTATACAAGAGTGAGTTAGTACAAAATCCTAATTCACATAGAGGAAAACTTGATAATTTAAATGGTCTATTAATTATTAAAAATTTGTATTATTATTTGAATTTATAAGAAGATAGTAATTGAAAATTTAAATTTAAATTTTAAAAATTAATTTCAAGTTGTTACGTGATAGTTAAACAAATTTAAACTGTTTAGGAACTGTCTTTCTATAATTTCAATTTATTTCATAGTAATTGTACAATTAATGGATTGTTGTTTTTCCTTTCAATCAATCGGGGTTTCTATACCAAAATTTGGCATGAAGCTCAGAACCAACATACAACAAATTATAAAGGATTGAAACTACCTTACAATAAAATAAAAGTTGATGAATGATTTGTAATGAAAACTAAAGATTTAAGACTAATGGCACCTTTTACGAGTAAATTACATATGCTACTCCCAACTTTTAGTGGTTGTTTCACTTCTAACCCTAACCTTCACTTTACTTGTAACATATCCCCAACTACAATAAAACATTTCATTTTGGCCTTTTTTGGATGAAAATTGTTATCTCGGACGAAAAAAGCTACGTCAGCAGATTAGTGTAAAGGAAAATACTTGTTTTAACCCTTATAAAAAATTCTCTTTGCCAAATAAGCCTTACAACTTTTAAATCTAACAAAAATTCAAGCTAACATCTCCTACCTCTCTTCCATATCCGGTGGCCCCATCTCTGGCCTCCTTTTATGCCCTGTCCTCCCATCTTCAGCCTGCGATTTGGCTTCCTCATGATTTGGTTTCCCTTTCTGCTTCACCCACCCACTCACCCATCCCCGTTTTCTGACCCACATCTTTGCCAGCAATTTGGCTTCCTTTTGATTTGGTGCCAAAAGGCAAGGGTGATTCGGCGACGAGTATACAAGAGTGATTCAGCGGTGAAGTGCAAGAGGGCCGGGAGTCGCGGTTCAAGACTGAGCTTGATTTCGTCGCGATAAGGAGGCTCAATTCGCGAAAGGGAAATCAATTAATCACACTCACCGTGGAGAAGTGGCCAGAGAGGGATGAGAGGAAAAAAGGGGTTTGCCATAGAGGGTTGGCAGGAGAAAGTTTTAAAACTTTTTGTTAGATTTAAATACTTTAAGACTTTTTTTGTAAAGAGGATTTTTATAGGGATTAAAACAAACATTTTTTCTTACAGTAATATACTGACATGATTTTTTCCGTCTGAGATAACGTTTTTTGTCCGAAAAAGGGCTAAAATGATATGTTTTATTGATGTTAGAAATAAGTTACAAGTAAAGTAAAAGTTAAAGTTAAAAATGAAACAATAATTAAAAATTGGAAGTAACAGGTGCAATTTACTTGACCTTTTACCGTAATATATACAATTGATTTTGAACAGTAAAGTTCTACTCTCATTTTAATTTAGGGAAAATTATCAGGCCATAAGGTTAGGTCAAACCTACATTTGTATTTTTTTTTTTTTCAAATACCTACAGTTACACAATACAAAATTAACACAATGAGTTACCGTTAGATTGAAAAGTGGAAAAATCTGATTTTACGCTCCTAACATTCTTTTACAAAACCTTTGCCCCACAAATTTCTTCATCTAACAACCTAACTCTTACCATCAAGCAAACCCATCCCACCGACAACTTTCTCCCCGTCTCTGCAACTCCTAGTCACAGTTCAATCCCAGAATTTTCTCCCTGTCCCCCTGTCTTCCATCCACTGCTCGAGCGAACAATTAAACACGAGCGAATCTGGAACGAATCAACCAGAGGAAACCGTAGTGCGGGGCAGCGACATGAGCGCCGTTGATGGCTTGGCGGCGAAAAGGGATCGCATCGGGATCGGGAACCGTCGCCGAGAACGGCGGGGACACAAACGGTCGCCCTTTGTTCGCTGTCGCTGCCGAGCCCATCTCCCCTTCGTCTATGTTGCCACCGAGCCCCTCCTCTCTCGAATCTCAGACACTATCAGCGAAAATCGGAAACGGGTGCAAAGAAGCAAAGAAAACATGAATCTGCTCGAATAGGAAATCGGAATCGGAGGGGCGGCATGACACGAGCGAACAAACAACGAGCCAAATCTGCTCGAATCCAACAAAATTGAGCAGAGGCAGACGAAATCAAGTGTGGGGGGTAAGTTACGGTGTGGTGAAGAAAGAGAGGAACCGATGGTGTGGTGGCTGGGAGAAAAGGCGAAGAAGAGGGGGGGAATCGCGCCGGCTGGGAAAAGAGGAGGAGAAGAGGGGGCTTATTCGAACGAATCTGAGTCGTGAACAGAGAGAGAGAGAGGAAGCCGCGTCTCCCTCTGATGAGCCCGACGACGAATCTGGTCTTCTGTTGTATCCCATGGTCGTGATTCGACTTCGCCGTTAGTGAAGAGCTCGTTGCGGAGAAGAACCAGGAAAGTTCGGCTTGGCTCCAGCCACAACCCGACTGCGACCAGGACGACGGCGTGGTGGTGATGAGAAGACGAACGGTGGGGCCAAGGGGGAGGAAAGATTTGTAACCAGATATATAGTGATCTGAAAGTTGGAGGGTAAAGTTTCCAAAAGAAGAAGATTAGGAAGGCAAAATCAGAGAGTTTACCTTTTTCAGTCTAACAATGAACGCTGGTGTTAATTTTTTTAAGGGGATAACTGTAGGTATTTGAAAAATGAGGACCCAAGTATAGATTCAATTTAATTTTGGGGGTCCTGGTAATTTTTCCTTTAAATTTATCTCATACACTATTTCATACTCCCTCCGTCCCATATTGTTTGAAACATTTTGGGATTGGCATGGAGATCAAGAAATGATGAAATAATGTATCTTTGGACAAAATTACCCTTGGAAATGAAAATTGTTAAAAATGGAATGTATTTAGCGGCAGAAAGCTAGCCCAGCTGGACTTGAAATTTTCCCGCTTATTGTGGCGGGAATGAGAGGCAATTCTATCATGGTTTGAGGTTTGAATAACATATATCCAACAAGATTAGAAAGTCCCTTGAATAATCAAAGTCCAGTAGAATTGAAAAGTATGAGGCTTTTGCTAATCGAATCGAAGATTGTACGAGCAATTTTTTCCGTCTCCCCAACGTGATTGATGACTTCTCTGTCCACTGAACAAATTCAAAAGAAGCTACACAAAGTGTTAAAGAATGATGAAAGGCAAGGAACATGTGTGGCTTTAGTGAAGAAGATTAATAATAAGGGAAAATTTAAGAGATGATCGGTTTCAACAATAGGAAAACAGTTCAACGTAAGTTGACAAACTGTCTGGCGAATTTGGAATAAGGTGAATGAACAAATCAACAATAACAGACCAATTTTTATTGGAACAAAGCTTGCTGGTAACACAGGTCCAAAACGAGTTAAGGTGGATTTAAGCAAAGTCACTGAAGTTCCATTACATCGTCGAACAACGAACAGAACTATGGCAACAGAACTTCACATGTCTAAATCCACTTTTCATCGACGAGTGAAAGAAGGAGTTTTTTGGTGCCACTTAAATGCTATAAAGCTTTACTTGACAGATGAAAATAAGATAGAAGATAGAAGGAGTAAGGTTTTGTTTATCTAAGATTGAAAAGAACTCTCTCATGCATAATCCTATGTTTATTGACATGTTTGATTATATCCATTTAGATGAAAAATGGTTTTACTTGATGAAAGGATCAGAGAAATATTATCTTTTGCCTAATGAACCGGAGCCGGTTCATAGCTGCAAAAGTAACAGATTCATAACTAAAGTCATGTTTTTTGTTGCCGTTGCTAGACTTAGATATGATCCAATAAGAGACCAAGAATTTTCAGGCAAGATTGAAATCTTCCCATTTGTGTACAAGGAAGCAGCCAAAAGAAAAAGTAAAAATAGAGAAGCTGGCACATTAAAGACAAAGGGCATTGTTTCAGTTATAATAGATATTATAAAAGCTTGTTTTATTGAGAATGTGTTACCTGCAATTCAACAAAAGTGGCCTTACACAACTCCCAGAAAGTTAATATGCGTTCAGCAGGATAATGCGAAACCACATTTAAAAGTTGATGACTTTGATTTCCAATAAGCAACAATGAGAAATGAACTTCATGTGTAATTGGTATGTCAGCCTCCAAATAGTCTTGACCTAAATGTGTTAGATTTGGGTTTCTTTCGAGCTATACAGTCTTTATAACAACAAAAATCTTTGAAGAATATTGATGATTTAGTTAGCGCTTTTGAGTTTGCGTTTGATAAACTCTCATCCACAAGTTTGAATCATGTGTTTGTCACCTTACAACTATGTATGTTAGAAGTAATGAAGTCAAATGGTTGCAATAGGTACAAAATTCCACATAGAAACAAAAATCGGCTAGAGTAAGAAGGGAACCTCCTAACGCAAGTTCTTGTGCCTTTTGAAGTTATTGAGGCAACAGAGGCACACTTGATGTAAAAATCATTGTAAATATGTAGTTAGGCTATGTATATAACATTTTGGCTGGAAGGTTTTAACATAGCTGTTGTAGTTTTTGTCCTTTTTTGGTTGTGGCTTGTGGCTATGTTGAAGCCCGGTGGTTGAGCTTTTCCTATTGTAAGTAATGTATTCAGTACATGGAAAAGATGTCAGCCTATTTTTTTGTAATCTTTTGTAAGTAATCTAGTCTAATGATCTTGTAAATGATGAGCTTAACATACTACTTTCTGTATTAATGTGATTTCCAACATAATGAATGGATGACTTTCTTGTTTTTAGCAATTTAAACTTCTGCAATTCTTAACTTCCAGGTCCTCAACACATATACTCTTTGTTATGCCAGGCTTGGCATGACAACATTGAAATTGGCTTATTGATTCTCTATTTTAATCTTATTCCTAGCTTTGGTATATGATTTGTTACATTTTCCTACTTTGTTACAATGTTTTGGAAGTAAATTTAAAATTTTCTAAGTGCATTCTCTTTGCTTGTCACACGTTTGTAAATAACAGCTGGCAACTAGAGTAGTGGTTAAATGTTACAGGCTAATTTCCATCTTTTGTGTTACTGTATTCTTACAAGTTCACTGCAGTTTAAATTGTTGTGCTAGTTCTACTAACTGCGTTTTAAAATTTGATTCCTGTTGTGCTTTTAAATTTTAATGGATTGGCATAGTTTAAATTTAGGCTGACATTTAGTTCCAAATCAAGATTTTAGTCAGGTCTATAATTTCTATCATTCTTTCAACAAATATGATTTGTTCACAAGTTAACTTTTTCACTTTACTGAACTATACAATACTAAGTCATTCAACTTCCAAGGCAGCAGAAGCTGCCCATGCTTCAAACGTCAAGTAAAAGGCTTCAAAATTGATGCCTAGGAATTTAAATAAGTTTCTTATGTCCAAATAATGGATACTGCACATTTTGATTGAATTTGAAGTATTAGAATAGGCAATGACCCCCATATAAGCCTAGGTTCTACCATAGTGGGTAGCAAGATGCAAGATGCTTTAAATTGTGGAAAAAGACTCCTAAATTGGGGATTACAGGTTGGAACATGTTTCATGTGATCAAAAGAAGGATTCTGGAGATTTTCACTGAATTTGAAGCACTTGAACTCAAGAAGGTACTTTGACTTTTTAGTTTTCTACTTAGAATGCCTGCAGAAAACAGAAGTGCTTCAAAATATTGGAAGAAGGCTTCCGAATTGGATTTTTGGGATAGCTACAGGTCTCTTATGGCCTAAGAAAGGTGGCTGTAAGTTTTTATGCCATTTGAAAGTCTGGAAGTGAGGATGGCTACTTAGGATCAAAGTTTCTAGTAAGACAATTGGTAGAGATGTTTTTGCTTCAAAAATGGGGAAAATGGACGACAATTAAGATTTCTAAGATTATACAAATTTCATATGATTATGAGAAGGATCCAGGCAAGTTTGGTACCATTTCGAACATAGGAACTCAAAAAGGCTAACTAAGTTTAAAGATTTCACCAAATGACTTGTAGAAAAAGAACCACTTCAAACTCGTACAAGAAGGCTTAAAATTTGAGGGGTTGAACCTAGAATAAGTCTTAAATGACTAAAGGAAGGTAACAAAAAAATTTGGCTAAGTTTGGAGCAGTAAAACATAAAAAAATACCCATGAGTTGAGCTGCAAAATTGCAAAACCTGCATAAAAAAAACATTGGAGTAGGTTTGACTCAAGTTTGACCTTGAGGAAGGAGATAGAATTTTGAAACAAAAATTTCCAGATCTATTTATGGCCTCAAAATAGATATATTGATGGCCTTAAACCATAATTTTTGCCAAGGGATTGGATTTTGGTTATGGCTGCAAGGTAAAGGCAATATTGCTATATGAAGGTGTATGATCAATACTTATGGCCTGAGTTAGAGCTACTTAGCTACTATAAAATGAGTTTTAATTGAGGTCTATAGGGGCTTAACTAGAAGCAGAGGCTTGGTTTAAGATTTTATCCAAAGTCTATAGTACACAAGCCATGGGCAAAGAACATTGTTAAAACCAAAGCTTACAAAATTGTCAACTTTGGTGCGACATTAGGGTGTATGACATTGCTGAAGGCTCCCACACCGGTTAGAGTTGATAAAGGACATCAGTAACCTATAGGAAGAATTCAAAAAATGCTACCCTACAAATGGAATCAAAAGAAGGAGAAAAAGAAAAATAAAATAAAGAAGATGAAGACACGAAAAATAAACAACTAAAGTTCTTCATTTCATTAGATACTTAACCAAGGTTAAGTCATTTCAGCTTACATGAAAAGCAGGTTCCGTAAAAACCTATCTAACAACAAAATTAGAAGAACTACTTCTTACAACTTAGCATTAGTATATGCTGAAAGAAGCAACTCAAGAGAAACAACATATTTACACTCTTGAGAAGCATTTTACACCAGCAACTATAGCTTGACTCCAATACTAATGTACTACACTACATTTTGAAATTTTGCACTTCACGACTTAGCCATTTTATCCTCAACTCTGGACATATGGTCTCGCAAGCTACAAACTCTTTAACAGGCTTTGATGTCACCAAATATGAAGCAACCTTCATCCAGAATTCATCTCCTGCCATAACACCGGGGAGGCTGGAAAGTATGACCATAACATTTCCCATGTTGCTAGGCTTCACAGATGCTGGATGAGAAATCATACTTACTGGATAAGTGTATGAATATAATGAGATAAGAAGACACAAAACTTGTTGTGGTGCATTTTGTTGTGGAGACAACAAGTCTATTGACTGCATTGAAGAAATATGAAGTAGTTCTGTTGCTATATCTAGATGTTGGAGTATGTCATTCCTTCCCCAATTGGAATATGATTTGTTTTTTCCATTCATGATGATATTTAACCTACCACACCAGTGTAATGGATGGAATAGAGAAACATAGTAGAAATGTTTAGTTATGACAACCACATAATAAAAGCTAGAGAAAGAAGAAAACTAACAAAACTCAATATCCAAGATATCACTTTAAGTTTGAATTTTCCAGAACCAGTTAAATCAATGCTATCAGTAGTACAAAACAAATTTTAACAAAAATTAAGGCTAGGTGATGCCACAAACTCCATCAAGCAAAAGACAAAATAAAACCTAAGCATTTAATAAGATTTTCATAATTAAATCTACTCCTGTTATTTCATGCCTTTAGCTAATCAAGAGAATGGTTTATTCCCAGCCTTCCTGTTTCTTACTTTTTAAGTTTTGTCTCGTTATCCCATTTTTTCTCCTTCTACGTTCAAGTTCTGTTGTGGACAAGTTCTCCTTATACTAAAACCCAATTGTCTAACTGAATAATAACTAAACAACAACTGGAGGCCATGAAAATATCAACTACATATCAATCTATCACTATGATTAATTGGTTTTCATGGTTGGCATCATATGCATAAAGTGCCTATAAGGACATAAGCATGTAAGCACCAAACCTGTTTCCAAAGATTTAAAATCTTAAGTACTACAACACTGAGTAGCTTAAGTATATATCACTACTATATGCGTTAGTCTGCACCTATTTCAAAAAAGAATAGCAGATATAGACCAAAAAGGAAAAAATGGAAAGGGTGCGAGAAGAAGGCTATTTAATGTAACTGTGTCTCCTATTACATGACTTGAAAAGAAGGAATTAGGTAACTGAATCTCTCCGATTCAGTGAGCTCGGGGCAACCAATACGTGCAATTGGGATCATAAAGACTTAGGAAAAAGCTAACACACGATTAACAGACACTAACATCAACGACAATAACAGTAAAAGCGAGAACAACAACCACTAGAATTTATCAAACACTACAACAATCACAGACAATCAAAACCAAATTCGCCTACAAGACCAACATTGAAACAAATAAACCAGAGACATTCCTATTTAGTTGCATTACCTTAGGCGAAGTAGGGGAGGCAAAAAGTGAAAGAGATCAATGTTTTAAGGTGGAGCAGGGCGAGAAGAAAAAGAGATTGAGATCGACGCTGCTCTTCACTGGCACTTAGGTGGCAATGTTGACCTGCTGTCGCTAGCGATCAACGACGGGATTGGGATTTCAGTGTCATTTGCTTGCTGCGGCCTAAAATGAGGGAAAAAAAGGACAGTTTGACGCTGTTACGTAGAGCAGGGCAAGGAAGAAAGAAACTGCATTCGACGTTGCCCTTTGGCAGCACTTTAGTCGCAATCTCAGCCTCCCATCACTGATGATTAACGACGATATTAGGTTTTGGTGTTGCTTGGTTGCTTCAGCCCAGAATGAGGGAGTTAGAGATTAGGGATTTCAATTGAAATTTTAGTTGTTATTTGATTGTAGATTATAAAAAATTCAAGTAAGTTTTGGTATATTTGAGTTTTAAGGTGAAAGTTGGTAAAAGGGTATTATGGTGAAGTAAATGAGAGAAGTTTACTAAATTAGGAAATATTTCAAAAAATTTGGGACGATCAAAAAAGGAATGTGTTGCAAAAAATATGGGATAGAGGAAGTATTTTTTATAGGTAAAAGTACATTTCAAAAGAATATCCAACAAATGACATACAATTTAGTAGCAGGTTTGTAGGACAACAACATGAGTCAATGATAACAAAATTTAGGAAAATTTAATTATATCGTGCATGGTTTGGTAAGATGGCAAACTTGCAGCAAGGGGACGCAGCTCTTATCCCTTAATCTGGGATTGAGCTTCCCCAACCCATTCCCTTAAACTTCAAACCTTTGATTTGAAATACTTGTTTTTGTATACGAAAAAAATTGTGTTGATTTAAAAAAATTGATCGTCACAGGATAATAAATTATCAAGAATTTAACATTAATTGTAAAAATATTCCTAATAAATGCTAACTAATGGTAGCATTCCAAGTTAAAAGCGAATGCATATAAGCGTAACTTCAGTTTGCACCAACTTTAATTATTGCCGTATATTATTTTTACATAAAATGATAATTTGTCAAACTTAGTTACATTTTTTAATATTTTGGTGAAAAGTAAATGTTTTCTTAATAAATTTTCTGTTCTTAGGTTGGTTAAGTTGAAAAATTAATAAAAAAATGCTTACTTTTTATAGAAAGTACCTTTAAATTAATTTTTAAACTTTTTAAATTGTGAATTTTAATATATATATATAAAAATATATATAATAGACAATAATATATTAAATTAATATGAAACGAACTCAACCAAAACTTATGGTACTTGAGATTTAAACCTAAGTTAAAATCAGGGGAAGGGTAAAAGTCACATGATATAAAGAAGAGAATTCCACCGAAAAAAAAGGAGAGAATAAAAATTTGTAGTAGTAGTAATAATTAACGCCCACACGCACGAGGCAGGAGCATAGCTCTCTCTTCTTTAGTATGGTGGTATCAATCACGCTCGTTACATTCCATCCCACAGTCCACACTCGAAACGAAACGAAACAAAACAAACAATTTTTCTCTCTCTCTCTTAAAAGTCGGACCTTCAACGTTCTCCCGAAGACCAGTTTTTCATTTCCCACTAATGCTCTCCAGCTCTCACTGTCTCTCTCTCTCTCCCTCTACCTCTACCTCTTTCTCCGTATGAGGAACCCTCCCAATTTGCGTCCGCTTCCCTAACCCACCAGAAACGCTTCTTGACGGAGACTTCCAGTTACGCTAGCTATTCAAAACCCATCCCCGTCCAATGGACAAAAAGCAAGGCTTCTTCTCAGCTCTCAAGGAGGAAGTCGTTCGCGGCCTCTCCCCTTCCCGTTCCCGCCCCAACAGCCCCGCCCGAGCCCGCTCCCCCATCACCGCCCTGCTCCGGAGGAAGAAGCCCTCCCAAGTCGCGCAGCCGGAGCCCTTGATCGCGAGATCCGGGAGCTTGAGGCCGTTGGGGGAGGCGCTCGCGCCGCTCATGGAGGGTCCGGATCCCGACGGCGGAGATGTTGGGGACTCCAAGCGGGGTCTTGGCCAGTGGGTCAAAGGCCAGCTGACCAGGACGCCTTCCGTGGCGGCTACGGCTTACAAGCGCTCTGATCTGCGGCTGTTGCTTGGTGTCATGGGTGCGCCGTTGGCTCCGGTTCATGTTAGCTCCACTGATCCTCTGCCTCATCTGAGCATCAAGGACACGCCCATTGTTAGTTCTTTCTAGACCACCGCTCTATAATTCCTCAGCCGATTTTGGGATTTAATCTTCTTTTAGAAATTACTTTGGCCTTCTCTGTTTTGAAATCCTGGTGATTCTAACGCTTTAGTTGTCCCCCTACTCGAGCTGGTGTAACACTTTTTGGGTGCGTTGTGCCTAGTTTTAAGAAATTAGCCCCATAATTATTAAACATGTCTTGCGTATTTTTGAAGAAACGAATTCAAACTAAGATACACCGCTATTCTATCTTAACCCCCCCTTTTTTTATCAAGTCCTGTTTGATACCCCAATTGCTTCTATCTGCTGCAATTATTTTACTTTGAAGAGAGCTTTCTAATTTATTTAAATTTCGTGAGAAGGTGAAGGGAGTAGAAGAATTACTTTTTTCAAACTAGAATAGTATGGGTTTGGAGACCTCAAAATGCATGAGGAGTAGAATTCCTGATTTGGTTCCGTTGGAGCCTTCTCCTGTTTCTATCGTACTAGAGAACAATCTAAAGAATGTGTTGATCTGCTGTGATTGGTGCAGGAAACTTCTTCTGCCCAGTACATCCTGCAGCAATACACAGCTGCTTCTGGGGGGCTGAAGTTGCAAAACTCCATCCGGAATGCCTATGCCATGGGAAAGCTGAGAATGGTAGCTTCGGAATTTGAAACTGCTACTAAAACTGTCAGGAACAGGAATGCCTCTCGTTGTGCAGAGTCTGGTGGTTTTGTTCTTTGGCAAATGAATCCAGATATGTGGTATGTTGAGCTCGCAGTTGGGGGCAGTAAAGTTCATGCTGGTTGTAATGGGAAGCTTGTGTGGAGACACACACCTTGGCTTGGTGCTCACACAGCGAAAGGGCCTGTTAGGCCTTTGCGTCGTGCCCTTCAGGTTATTTTTCTTTTCTTAAGTCAATCTTTTGCAGCGTTAGCTGCTTGCTAGAGCTGATGATCGCCCTATCCTTTTTCTAAATCCTGGCCTGGGGGCTTTGGTTACTTGTTTCAGGGGCTTGATCCAAGAACCACAGCTAGTATGTTTGCTGATGCGAAGTGCATTGGAGAGAAGAAAGTTAACGGTGAGGATTGTTTCATTCTCAAGCTTTGTGCTGATCCCCAGACGCTGAAGGCAAGGAGCGAAGGCCCTGCAGAGATAATCAGGCATGTTTTGTTTGGCTATTTCAGCCAAAAGACTGGACTTCTGGTTCACATTGAGGATTCACATCTGACACGCATCCAGTCCAATGGTGGTGACGCAGTTTACTGGGAGACAACAATCAATTCATTCCTTGATGATTACAGGCCTGTGGAAGGGATTATGATTGCTCACTCAGGCCATTCGGTGGTGACCCTTTTCAGGTTTGGGGAGGTGGCAATGAGTCACACCAAAACGAAGATGGAAGAAGCTTGGACCATTGAAGAGGTTGCTTTTAATGTACCAGGGCTGTCGGTGGATTGTTTTATACCCCCAGCTGATTTAAGATCCGGGTCCATCAGTGAGGCCTGCGAACTCCCTCAAGATGAAAGGGGAAAAACATTAGCAGCACGTCGAGCCAAAGTTGCTGCACTGGAAAAGGCACATGACCGAAGCACTGATAGCATGATCTGGAGGATGGAAGTCTAACAGAGGATAGATCTAATGTGGCAATTGTTCATACTGGTAGCTGCTTATAATGGACTAACTCAGTAGAGATCACAAGGTAGCATTCAAGTCAGATTTTTTCTGGACTTCAGTTTTTGCCTCTATTAATCTGTAAATAGAGGATAATCATTCACTGGTTCAGGCTGGACCTGGATGAATCTTTATACTCTTACTGCAGAATCCAACTATGGTGTTGGAGCTCGGTTTTCCATTTCAGGATAGAGCTAATGGAGGTTATTTTTTAAGGTTGCCTTCATGCCCGAAGGGGTCTGGTGAAGCTAATATATAGCAGATCCATTGAGCTTCTTTTTCATGATTTGCTAATTTCAATAGTGAATGTGGGAGGGGCAGCGAAAAGGAGAGCTGCCACCGACCAAAATAGGTTTGATTCTGATGTGTAGCTTGCTAGGTACATTCTTCATAATTTGTGAGTTTAACCGTTTGATGTAAAAGTAGTCTTTTTAGCTACATGTCACAGATGTTATAGCTTCTGGGTTTCTTCTCTCTGCGCTTCCCCTTGCATCTTCCTTGCTGACACGGTTATGGTTTTCGACTTCATAACTGAAGTATTCTTGTTCGCTTTGACGTGTTATGACATGGGAAAGTGAGAGGGCTCATGTAGCGAAGTGCAGGTAATTTGTTAGCCTCTGGAAGGTTGCGTTGACAAGTCTAGATCTTCATATGCCTTTGTTGGATGCCAAGGATAAAACTGACAAGTGTTTCGCGTACTTTATCATTGTTTATTAAATATTTATTCAAGATTCAATTTCTCAACTTCTCTCTGTTTCTTGTTACTAAATATGTGCCAAAATGACGAAATAATTTTGTGTGTGGGGGAAGTTGTTAGAAAATCTCGTGCTACTATCAACCCATGCAGGTCTCCGTTTAAAATAGGAAACAAGAAATAATTAGCGGTTGCTGGGCAGTCACCTAGCGGTGTGGTGACTGGTGAGCAGGAGCACCTTGGTCATAGTTTTTGAAAGTCGAGAACTAACCTAACCACAGCCACTCACCCCTTTTTCCTTGACCGCCTCTGCTTGGTCATTGAGTTGAGTGAGCTCACGGTGGCCCTCCCCGACCTTCTTTCAAATACTCACTAATTTGTACTTAAATCTCTGGGTACAAACAGTTGTTTCTTAGGTGTAAAAATATAGTATTTCCTAGGAAATAAGAACATTGACTATGCGAGTTTAAAAACTTTAATAAACAAACTTGCATCGTTTGGAGGGAAGCTCGTGTTGCGTTGGAGGGAAAGAAATGCTAAAGTAAAAACTTAAATGCAGCAATAGTCCTCCAACTTGATCCACCGGCATGGGCTAGTCCTTCAAAGCTAATTGAGTGCATTCCAGCTAGGGCTGAAAATTTGGGCTATCGGTATGGTTCAGGCCCAAACCCACAATTTTGGGCTCATTCACAACTGCCGTTTTATGGCCTGAATTGAACCAAATTGGGTATTCAATTCGAATTGATCAAGTTAGAGATAGGTTTGGTCGGTTTAAACCGACACCCATGACCAACTCTTCTCCGCCGCTTCTTAGAGCGGTGTCTCCTACTCCCCCTTTACAAACAACACTAAACTTCCTCCCTTCTCTCTCTCCCTCTCCCCATAACCCCATCTCCTCCCTCTCTCCGCCCGACAAGCTTAGCATCATCAACCTCCATGACAACTGCCTTAATGCCACCCTTCTCCCCTCGTTAGCAGTTTGGTCCGCCTTCATCAGTACGCATCATCGGCTACTCCTTGGCCATTTTGTTTTCGATCCTTTACTCTAGACTACTATTTATGAGAAAATCCTCATGTTTTTTCATTTATAAGCAATGTGAAACAGAAAAATTCATGACATTAACATATTTTAGGTTTTGATACTATAGAAGATAGTCTTAAAGACTCAACTTTCTATATTGAATATCATGCGATAAAAGATGCTCCACAAACAACTCTTTTGAACCAGTTTAGTGACATGTTAAACTCTTTTAAATGTGTCTAAATATATGTATTTAAATGTTGATTTAATTGTATATTATATTGAATATTTCATAAACTGGTTATAAATGCAATTTTATTAAACTTTTTTGAATGTGTCTAAATATATGTATTTAAATGCTAATTTAATTGTATATTATATTGAATATTTCATATATTGGTTATGAATACAATTTTATTAAACTTTGGTGTTGTTATAGGTATATAGTATAAATTGAAAAACTCAGAACTATGGTTTTGGTTCAGTTTAGTTCTCAAGTTGGGTAAAAATTTTTTGAAACTGAGGCGATTTCAGGTTAGTTCGATTCAACCATAAAACTAAATCAACCCGAATCATACTCACCCCTAGGCGCAACAACAGCTTTTTGTCCATCTAGCAAGACAGATCTATGCTTCCGTCAAACAATGGACCAAGTCACACCACTTTATGAAGTCCAAGGGTTGGAATGGGCTGAGTTAGAGTTGAAGGCCTAACTCGTTTCAGTTGCCAAAGCTAGAGGGCCATTAGTGCATTTCGGCTGAAGAGAATACTGTAATTTACAGCTCGGCTGGCAGGCACAAGGTGGAAACTCTCGCTATCCCACCCATGTGATGACTGATGTGATACCAAACCGATCACTTTCTTTTTGTTTTAGTTAAAAAAAAAAAAAAAGATCCCATCTGCCGCTCTATACATGGGGCATATATTTTTACTACCTTGTACAGAAAGAACGCGTTTCAGTTTTCACTACAGAGGGGTCCTCAAACGCTAGATCAAATTATTCATGGTGTGAACAATATCATAGGATTTAAAGGAAGAAAAATCTTTTCCAAGTAAAAATAAGATTTACCGTGATAATCCATCATGGTAAACTTTTAAATTCATTGTCAAAGACAAAAAAGAATGTGTGTCATATTGTGGCGTAGATATTACCTGGGGCTATGGGAAGCTTTGCCTTTACGAGCATAGATGGACGTGGTGGAGGAATTCAGGTCAGTGTGAGAGGGACAGACGTGGAATAATGACGGCTTTTTGGTTACTTTTTCTTTTGCGGAGGAAAGGGGAGGGCAAAGGCAAAGGCAAAGGCAAAGGGAAAAAAGGCAAAGGCAAAGGGAAAAAAGGGAAAGCTACCCTGCCCTGCCCTGCCAAACCCAGCCCAGATGTTCAGAATCGCACACCATGAAGCAATTAATAATGAACCTTACCTTATTTAACTCATGAGGCTGTAGCATGGATTGCACAGGCGCCCAGTAAATGAGGGCACCAACCAACTAACCCAATCCTTCTGTCTCAGTGACCACTGACCACTGACCACGGACACCCCCCAATTCTAATTCCCAGAAAATGAAAAAGAAAAAGAAAAAAAGGCACAAGGCACTCGTAGTACTTGCTAGCTAGGTCCCTTATTAATTCGAAAATCCAATTCCAGCCGCTGCTGACAATTTTCATGGCGCTTCCAAATCCAATCCTCTCCTCTGGTGGGGACTCGATCGGCCCAACGATCAAGTCCCTGCTTCAATTCAAAACAAACAACTAGCTAGCTAGCGTGCTCACGCTGCAATCTAAACCATAACTAATCAATACTACATTCATTCGTTTAAAATTAACCATTCATTTCAATATTTCACTCATTAAACACCAACTCGGACATGGACTTCTGTGTTCTTAATTTCTGCTGGATTTCTAGAAGAAAGAAATATACCATTGCTTTGCCTGAGTCAAACGGACCCGAGCAACTTCAAGCTTGACCTACGTATAAAAAGATTTTACTAGCAAGATTTCCTGCAGCCGACTGTACTTCCAAGAAATTCGTCTTTGCCTCTCAAACAAGTGACAAATTTAGTGCACAAAAATAATTTCTTTTTCTTTTAAAAAAAGTGAAAAAAAAACCCTATTACATGCGAGTTCCTCTAGTAATTCAGTGTGATACATGTAAACTTAAATTCTTCTGAGTATAAAAAAAGAAAAAAAATTATAATTTAATTACATAGTTCAACAAATCTGGGTCTACTTTTATCGTTCTTCTTGCAAAAAAACACACACACATTCAGTTGATGCACGAATAATTAATGATGCTTAAAAATGAGGGATGAATAAGAAGATATTTATGCTCCACATAGAGAGCTTGGGGTAGTGAGGGGAGGGCCTACTTGGGCTATGGAGATGTCCCTCCGATATATATTCAAGTGATCTCAACCACAGTGCTTAATTATATATATGGTGATGGCTTTTAGATTTATCAACTTAATTTTTTAATACAAGTCAAGTCTCTAATTTATTTATATAGTCATATGTGTATATCATTCTTTATATATCCTCCTCGGCTTTGACCTCCAAAACATTATTCATATGTGATTTCGTATTATACTCGATCGATATTTAGTCGTGCATTCGGACCCCTAATACCGCTCATGTCGCCACCATCACGGAACGTGAGATGCACCTAAATGTATTTTGAACCCAAAAATTATGCTTGTTAGACATTAGTCTCATCACCATCTATCATAAAATGTTAGATAGTGTTTAGTTCTGTAAAATTTTTCTTAATAAAAGTTTTCTAAACTGTTAAAAACCCATATATTAAAATGGATTATAATATGAATATTCTAAAATTTAGAAATAAATTTTTTTCATATATTTAAAATAAAGTTATGTACTCAAGTTTTTATCAAAAAAAATTGGAAAAGAAAAAAAAAATTCACATTCAAACACCACCTTAATTTTTCTTCCAATTAATTTCAAAGATTTCACATGGTTCAAATTGACATGATTTAAGAAGTTGGGTACCATAAATATGGGCCGGAGACATATGTTGGCGAGGCACAACCACTAGCACGCAGTGTTCAAAGTTGTCCATCATAGCATTATGGGACATGCAAATATCGTCAATTGTCCCTAAACTATATACATGTTGCTTAATTGTCCAAAAACTATCAGGTGTTGTATCAATTGTCCTAAAACTATTTTATTGTTGTTATTTCATCCTGCCGTCAACTAAACTATTAAATATAGATGGAAAAGTGGTGCCACATTAACAGTTATATCAGTTTTCCATGCTATATCGGCAGTCATTTCATTTTTTCATTTATATTTAACGGTTTAGTTTCAGGACAAAATAACAACAATTAAATAGTTTCAGGATAATTTGTGCAACATTTGATAGTTTCGGAATAATTAAGCAACATAGGTATAATTTAGGGACAACTAGAGATATTTACCCTTATGGGATTGAACCAAGCTAAGCAAAAAGGCTGGGATAGCAATATTACCTTGTGGGACTGATAAAGCCTGTAAGCAATCAGTAAGAATAGTGATATTTTTTAGAGCCAATCGAGAGGCTACAATGACTGCCCCTTGGATGACTAGAAGCACTGCTTAAAAATGAGAAGTACAATAGGGAAAAACTTGCCCCTTTTGTAACTGTGTGTGTGTGGGGGGGGGGGGGTCAACTCCCATCCAGAGCCATGCCGCTACGCCATGGCCAGTTGAATGGTGCCAAGCTCCATTGATGACAAAGAACTGCAGTGACTCTGATTGATGGCACCATCTTGTAGTACCCCAAAAGTGGAAAAGAGGATTCGGGGGATTTTCCATAAAGGTAGTCGCCTCCAACTTGTAATTCCTAGAATCTTGAAGAAAATGGACTAAGAAATCCTTTCTGGAATAAAGGGATTGAATATTGAAAGTCACATTCTAGAAAACAAGCTTGTTTCTCCTTAGCCAGATTGTACAAAGAGTGGCTACTATAAAATAAAGCCAGTCCAAAGGCCACTTAAAACGAGAGCCAAGCAAGCTTAGAAGCCAGGATTGGAAGAAGTGCACATGGGAAGAAAGCAGGTTAGCGTAGAAATGACTTTAAATTTCACCAGAGCCCGAGCATCCCCAAAACGAATGAAGAATAGTTTCTTCTTGCAAGTTGCATCGTAAGCAGGCAGGATTAATGTTTCCTCTATCTGTAGCTACATTGGCAGTTGTTGAAAGGGCATTGATCAGACACTTTAAAATGAAAACCTAAAATTTTTTTGGAAGGGCCGATCACCATAATCTTTTGACCACTTGGAAAAAAAGAGATCATTAGATAGAACCTGACTACTGTAATCTAGATTATAAGTGACGGTTGATTGTTGAAGCAACTGAAGGGCATAGCCCTTTTTTGCCGAAAATTGGCCTGATAAGTCTCCGTGCCAATGGATTGAATTAGGCCCTAACAATGCGGAGGGAGGAGATAACTGCAAGATAAGATAGGCAATCTAGGCAAGGAAGAGGTTATAGAGTAAACCTCTATCCCAAGTCAAGGAAAATTTGGAGACAAGATTTGCCACATTGTAATTTTTGTGAGACAGAAGACTTGGGCATAGGCCTCTAAGGATAACTAGAGAAATACAAGATATTCAGTAATCATACCTACCCAGATTGAGGACCCATCATCGATTGTCCAAGTGTTGTTAGTGCCCAGGAGAGCCTGACTATGCAACAAACCTCTCCAAATTGGAAAAACATTGCTTTTCCCTTTCACAGACCATATAGATTAAGAGGAGTTATATTTCGTGGTTAGAACTCGATAGACCAAGGAATTAGGCAATCCTAAAAGGATCTTCCAGAAAAATTTTGGCTAGAAAAACTTGGTTAAGGAGCCTCATAACTTTAATACCCAATCCTCTCATGTCCTTAGGTAGTATTAGAAGATTTCCATTTTTGAGGTGAAAGAAGTTGGGGTACGTGTCAACTTCATAAATTAAAATGGTTACATCTTATGTTTGCACCAACATACAGAGTGATTCAGTTGCTAATAATACAATGAAGCTTGTTGCTGCAAGCCTGCAATGAGGATTCGTTATCTGCCATAAATGTACTAACGATTTCCATTCCCAAATGAATTGAAACCCGGCAGAGAAAAAGGCTGTTCATTATTAGCAATTAGTTTCAGTCAATCGTCCCACTACTGCTACTGGTTGAGAAATATCATGGGTTATTCCACGCACCTCTCTTGGCTCTAGAGTATTTATTATAAATGTTAACTACTTCACCAACCATCGCATCCCATCGCATCCCATCCCATCCCTCTTAATCATCTTTATATCTCCTATTACGTATTTATCATCCACCAGGAGAAAAAAATAAGGGGCACGTACACCTGTCTCACATTCCATTGTGGAGAAGGAAACATAGTCCTCACATTAATTCATGTAGGCCATAAACCAGCCTTTTATATGTACATGTATAATTATAACGAGATTAATTTCCTGGAAAAGAATTTACGGTTTGTAGCCCTTCTCATATCTATCATTCTTTTCACATGCTTGTATCAGTTGTGATTGCCTTTTGAGGATATGTCTTGACCTAAGCTGCAGGCTATACACACACACACACACACACATACACATAATTGCTGGGTATTTAGGGCTAAGTGGAGTTTTTTCTTTTACAGAGTATGATGCAAAATGACTACCTAGAAGCACTTTTTTCGTGTATTAGAAGCGCTTCTTCAACCACACATTAACAAAGGTTCCTGGACTCAATTACAATTCAAGGACAAGTTCATCACTATAATACGTTGTACATGAACAAATAAATAACCCAAAAGTTATACAGGGAAAAATACTTGATTAAACAAATCCCTCAAAGCAGTGATCAATTCAATATATTTGTTTCCGTTTCCGCACCCTCCTCCGTGGGATAGCTCACATCCCTACTCCCCGGTTCGAGATATCACTTTGTCTTTCTTTATTCCTCAAATCCTTAAGCATATAATGTAGGCAATTTTGGATGTAAAAAAGTTAATATTTCTGTCCCATAAAAATTATTTTTTCACAATTTTTTTTATTTTAATTCTTTTAAAATTTATCATAAAAATATGAACTTTTTATATGAAAAGAAAACATTAAAGATTATAGGTTTTAAATACAATTTTTAAGAATTTTTTCAATACATATTAGTAGAAATATATTCAAATCAAACTTTCATCAGAGATGTAAAAAGATAAATTAAAGCTAGACGGAGGAAGTATATGTTTGTTTCCAAATTCGTTTCTTACCTTGAGCTTCTAAGCTCTAATATGGGTTTATCTTGAAACCCCATTTTTTACTAAAAAACTACTAATACTAGTATCATTTTAGCGATAATGAATGACTTAATAATTGGGCCTCTATGTCAGAGCATGATCCTGAGTATACAAGTCTAACATTAAAAAGAAGAGCTTTCCTATGCTCGAGTAGGATGCTAAAGGATTGGAATCTAGAGTCAGGACAATACGAATATATGTATGTGTGTACATATTTATTTGGAATTTCAACGAACTCTATGACTATGTTTATGCTACTAGTGATGATTTGAGTAGTCCTATTAATTAATTGAACTTTGGTTGGATTGGAGGGAAGGGAAGAGATGACCCTAATTGGTTGATTAAGGAATCTGCTTTGACATTTTGATGGCCAACCAAACCCAATTGCCCAGAAATTGAAGCAGGATCTTAGGAAGTGTCTTTGAATTGCTGGACAAGTTGAGCACTTCAAAAACAATTCAGGGATCGAGTAACAAATTGGGATAAAATATTGGTTGGGACTTGTCTTTTGCTTAGCTTCTGGATTTAACTGTGCAAATTGTGCCTGTGTCGGCAAAGGAAGGTTCTTCAATTGCTTCCGCCTCTCAATCCTCTCTCTGGGTACCACAAGTACAATCAATGACCTGCGTTTTTAGATCCGCTCCTATTTATGATTCCCTGCAGTTGTGCAGTATCCCAGTCCTGTTTACACGATAACGGCTTGTTCCAACGTCTGCGTGCGCGTGCAATGCGTATGTGAATTGTTTGGGGTTGCTAGCTATGAGTTTATTTAAAATTAAAAATTTTATACATTTATAAAGTAATTTACTACTGTTTGAAATTTAACGGACAAGTGTAGGAAACCTGGAAAGAGTGGATGCAATGCAAGTGTCCTACATCCCAATTTATTTTAATATGTGACAAAAAACTTACACTATCTCAGTCCCTAAAACCAACTATACTATCTGAAACTATTATTTTCTTTGCCCCAAAAAAATACCTATGCAATATATTCTGCAAAACCTAGCACTTATGTTTTCATGATATTTTTCTACTGCATTCCAAGAGAAAAGAGAATAATGTTAGAGCTACCAAGGAATATACAAAATTATTTCTATCCTTTATAATTCGAGTGGAGGTATATGCATTACCCACTTAAATTTATATCACCTACTGACAGTATGCTTCATAAGAATGTACAGTGCATTTTTATAGAATTGTTGTAGCCAAAGAAAAATGTCCTAAAACTAAAGTGAGCCCAAAATGGGCGAATTGGAAATGGGTTTTCTCGTAAAGCGGGTTCAGCGTGCGCTTTAGTGGAACCGTTCTTTGTAATGGGCTTTGAGCTTGACTCCAGTCAGGGTAAAGATTGGGCCTTGCCTGCACTAGAATTATGGGCATAAGGAATAAAGTCGGCTTTCTAGATGGCTATAGCAAAGTTTTGTACCGTATAAGATTACGCTCAATGTATGTGAGTAGAGAAGGCCATAGTTAGCACTTCTAAACATAACCCGGAATCTGGCTAGGCTGCTCGGGCTTTGGGTTTTTACAAGGCCCAATTATTCTAGTACATTATTTTGCTGGCTTGCATCTGAATTGCCTCCTAAATCTGTGTTTTGGGCTCCTGACTGAACTAAAATGAAACTCCTAAACAGTCTCAGTCGGGTTTCATGAAAATTAGGAGCCAGTCTATTATAGTGAGCAAGTCATTTAATTTCTACCTCTGGTTTTATGTTCATGATAAATTGGATCAATTCCAATCGCAACGTCTACTCAAATTAGTAACAGTGCAGAGACGCTGTAATTTTTGGATTTGGGTGTTATCTCTAGGGACAGGTTTATAATTTGTTCAAGTAAAATGAACCAAAATAAATGGGAAAAATATCACTCGAAGTAAAAGTGTAGTACTGAGGCAAGCAGCAAGCTAACGAATCAGCCAACTCAAGACTTTAAAAGATTCATTCCCCAAACCACAGTTATGTGCAAAAAGGAACTGTTGCATTCTACTTCAATTAGTTCGTATAAAATGGAAATATGTCAGTTTTCTTTTTTATTTTTCTGTTTACGTTGTATCAATTTTAAAGTACGTAAAGCATTTTGTGAGAGGATTTGGGTTGATGGGCAGATTATTAATGGAATTGAGCGAATGAAGATTGAGGAAGCAAAGCAATAATATATATGGAAATGTGGGGGAAACTCATCATATAGAACAGAATCAATCGCGTAGAACTACAAAAGGATCCCCACAAGAATCAACCTCCCAAATAAAAAGAATACGACTCAACTTTACATGTACGGTGTACGTATATATATGTAGAGCAAAATAAGCGTAGATCAGATGAAGGGAGAAAAAATGAACCCAATAACCACCCATATATATATAAGAGATAATAGAAAAGTAGGACGTAGAAATAAACGCATGAGTACTAATTAAGCGGCGATCGCAGACACGGAAATCGGAGTCACGCCACGGCCATGCATCTCTAGAGCAGCAAACTCAGGAGACGGAGAGCCGTAAATCCCAGGACCACTTTCATGCCTGCTCCCGTCTTCCAGACATTTCCTGCTCCACTCTGCAGCACAAATTAATTGTAGTTAATTTAAGCCAATTAAACTAGTGGAGTAAGATCTAAACCACTCTACTCTGCTTCATTACACACACAATGTATATATATGTATCTATCTACTTACTGCGTCGACCCCAGGTGAGCCTGGCGACGCCGCCCCTAGGCCAGGGGCAGGAGCTCCTGCCGGAGGCAATGGAGGGCTTAGCAACGGCGTGGTCGGGGGGGATTTCTTCGTTGGCTTGATAGGCGCTCCAGCGGGTACCTGAGCCGGAGGGGAGGCCGATAATGGGGCCGGTGAAGGAGCTGCCGGAGGAGTTTGGGGCGCTTGAACTGGGGTTGGAGGAGCTTGATTCGGCGTTGGGGGCGCTTGAACCGGGGTTGGTGGAGATTGAGTTGGTGTTGGGGGCGCCTGAACCGGGGTCGGTGGAGCTTGAGTCGGTGTTGGGGGCGCTTGAGTCGGGGTTGGTGGAGCTTGAGTCGGCGTTGGGGGTGCTGGTGGCGCTTGAGTGGTGGGTGATGGAGGTGCTTGGACAGTAGGCGAAGGTGGTGCTTGAGTGGTGGGTGCCGGCGGAGCTTGGGTTGTTGGGGAAGGAGGAGATTGGGCGGTGGGAGCCGGTGGTGCTTGGGTGGTGGGAGACGGTGGCGCTTGGGTGGTGGGAGAAGGCGGGGCTTGGGTTGTGGGAGCGGGAGGGGCTTGAGTGGCCGGCGGAGAACCAGAAGGAGTAGGTGGGGCTTGAGCGGAGACGCCGGCGACGACAATGCAGATGAAAGTTAATAGTAATGGTATTTGGTTACGAGGCACCATTTTCAGAATGATCTTCAAGTGCAGCGCCAGTAGACGCTATAGCTAGCTAGCCCGTTCCAACCTGAATCCGCCGACGACTAGGGAGTATAATTAATACTTCGCACCGGCCGGCTCCTATATATACTTATATACCCTCAGGCTCAGATATGGATGGGTTAAGGAGTTTGCAGAGGGCTTGTAGTGACTGACTATATATATATATGTATATATATACACACACAAACACATCATAGTGGCCACCCAGTCCCATAATATTGCTTTACTAGGTAAACTCAAGAATAATCTAATGGAAAACGATATCTGTTTCCTTCAACTGACGGCTCAAGTTCACCTTTTACTTGCTTTAATTAACCATCATATTAATTAAATACTACCTCATTTATCTCAAATTCTTTACACCATTTTAGTTTTCTCACTTAAATTTGATTTGAATCTATTTATATCAATATTTGTTTAATTTTTTTAAAAAATTATATTTAAAAACTATATGGATAGTACTATATACATGGTTCCAAAAATTTATAATTATTTATTTGTAACATTTTTGTTTGTTGGTCTGTCAAGTTTCTATGCATCAAACATCATATTCATAAATAGAAATAAATCGAGAAGATATGCAATGGGATAAATTTTATGTAACGGGATTAAAACTTTCAAAGCTTAAAAGTAATTTTGACTTTTTCTAGGAAAAAATATACACATCTTTTTCATTTTTTTTTGTTTACCCTTAATTAGTTATATTCACTACCCATATAGTGTTTAATTAGAATGTAAGTATATATTGTGTTTACTTTTGAAAACTGAACTCTCCGATCCAATATCTTAACCCGAGCCGCCCCCTTAAGAATTTAATGATGAACAATTAGCTAATTAAATCACTTGAATTTTCATATATACTATAAATAAGATCGTTGATCGTCAATTAGCTAAGATTTCGCATGCCGGTTTGGTAGGGGGTGAAAAATGGGAACGGATATTTGTGGGCTTCATCCGATCCCTCTTGATATGATTGCACTTGATTAGTTGGTAGTTGCTTTAATTAATTACAGCCTACATCCACGCTTCTTAACAACCAATTAATCAAATATATAATAGGAGCAACGTTTAGGTAATTACTTTACGCTTTAATTGAGGTGCAGACAAACAAGTAATCTATGCGCAATTAATCACGATTGCATGCATTTACTGCGCAATTAATCACGATTGCATGCATTTACTAATTAATGCAACTTATATATATATATATATACATACATCCTGTTAGCTACATTAATATTGCTTGATTCCCAAAACAAGATCGAAAAGTAAAGGGTAACAAACTTAGGAGAATCATGATTAACAATCATAATTAATTTGAAGAGTGTGATTTGTAGAATTAAGAATGATTGATTAAAACAGAAGGTAGGGCTGTTATTCTGGAAACTCTATCTGGCTGGTTCTGTTAATTAATATAATTTCTTGTTTTTTATAAGAAAAAAGAAAAAAGAAAAAGAAGAGAAGATAGGATGCAGGAATGAAGGAATTGTATTTGTGGATGATTGCAATTGTGGGCATATGCAAATGGTTTTGGTGAAGCAGAAAGCAGTATGTATGATTGCGAAGTTGTGGCAAAGCAATCACAGAACCAAAGACCTAGAAGTGGCCTGGCCTGGCCTGCAGCATCCATAATTTGATTTCTACGCCAAGTTTCTTAGCTGTTCAATTCAATTAATTCCTGCCACCAAATTATTCTGGTAGGTGTACTGTTCTCTTACCCACGCAACGCCCCCCTTTCCCCGGGATTTTCTTTTTCTTTCCTTTCCAACGGAATTACGCACCATGGGATGGGATGGATGGGGCACACATATTGTTTTCGTTTAGTTTTTTTTAAAAGGTAGCGGAACTTCGTTTAAATACAGGTGCCTGTGAGAAAAAACCTGGTCAGTATTTGTGCTTATTGGCATATATATATATAAACATTTTATTGCCCAGTATTGGCATGTATAACTAGAAGAATAATATCTATTTATGCCCCAATAAGTTAAATATCTATGTTTTCAACATTTCCTAATGTACAAAGTTTAAAAAAACTTATTTGTCTTGTAATGTTTTTTTTTCCCGAAATTGTCATTGGAAAGTTTTTACTCCGATTTCAAGAAGTAAAAAATGAGGGTAAGATAAAAAATATTTCTCACTTATGGAGATGTAGCATCTATTTTTTATATTCTTAAAAAGAAAATGTTACAAATAAAATGAGATGAAGGAATTATTATTTTTATAAAACTTGTTCCCTCCAAGTTTAAATTAATTAAAAGAATTATGCACTGCCTTGACCCATAAAATCTTAAGCTAAATTCTGTCACTGCAGCATGTATAATTTCAGTTGGCAAAGTTTTTAGTGCTATTTCCTTGGGTTAATTACGTAACTAGTGAAACATAAAAGAAACGTAGCAATAATATGTATTTAGATAATTTTTTTAATCAATGATTTTGAAGTTCTGGTTTACTCTGATCCCAAGAATTTTTTATGCTCTTTTACAAACTATTTAACAACGAAAGTGGGTTATTTCGTTTATTTAAAAGGATATCTTAAGAGACAAACTTTTGTTGCTCGCACCTAATGGCTCAAAAAACATGGAAACGAATTGTTAAATACATTTTATCTTCAATAGATTCATGAATCCTCAAAAGGGAAATTACCTAGGTCCCCCAGAGGTATAAGCAAACTTACAATTGTGTCCTCTTTATTTTAAATACCTACGTTTACCTCTTCATATTAGAGAAAAGGGAAAATACCTAATTTTTCCCTCCTAACTGTCATTCACAAAAACTTTACCCCCAACTTAAGAAAAAAAAACTTCTAAATGAAAAACAAATTCTAACAGATCAAAAAAACCAAAACTCAAACCTAAATCTAGCGAACCAAAGTATCAAAACTCTAAACTTCACAAGATTGATTTGAATGTTGTGCTGACAATTTTTTGCTAGATTTGAACCTCTAAAACTAGGTTGCGAAAGTCGTCTCATCCTCCTCCTTCTTTTCTTCTTCTTCCTCCTTGATTGATACCTAAAGACAAAAAAAAAAAAAAGCCAACAAAAGGGGTTTTAATTTTTGACCTAGAAGCATAAATTGATCTAAAATTAAGGAAAGACCAAATCCAGAAAAGATGACTGAAGACTTGAAGCAAAGGAGAAACATTTCTCGGGCCTTTCATTTTCCCTTACATTACTTGATTTCCTGTTCCTGGTTCATCTCCACAACGAGCTCTTCACTAACGGTGAAGTTGAATCACGACCATGGGAAACAATAGAAGACTAGGGAGTTCTTCGCTCAAGCAGCAAGATCTGGATGGTGTCGCATAATGAATTTCCTAAGGAGACTATGGGGTACAAAGGAGAAGAACTGGGATAAATCAGCGATAACTCAATTGCTCTGACCCTCTCGCTCGAATTGAACCTTCTGCCAACACCGCTTCCTTCCTTACTCACTCACCGGTCTTTGTGGTGGTAGAGGTGATGTAACATGACCTTTGTTTCCTTTCTCACCTTCTTTCAACCCATTCCCCATTGGATTTCTTTGTGGCAGCGGTGTGACATGATCTTTGTGGTTTTGATGCCAATGTCTTTGTGGTAGCCAACGCCGAGGGCAAGATTCGGCCAATGCTTGAATTGAACCTTCTCTTGACCCATTTCCTAATCCCCATTAGATCTGTGGGGATCAATGAAAGGTGAGAGATCGTTTCTAAAAAATAAAATTATTAGGGACTTGTATTGATCCAACTAACGTAGAATCATTTTTTTCTCAACTTTTAATTGAAGCTTCTGATTTGTTCACATGAGTGACTTGGATTGAAATTATGTTAGGGGCAAAGATTCTAAGTAAGAATGCTAGGAGGACAAAGTTAAGCAATTGGTCTTTCGTTTTATAATGTTGAATAATGGTGTTAATTTTTGAAGGAGGTATATATAGGTATTTGAAACATGGAGGACAAAAGTATAGGTTTACCTATAACTCAAGAGCGGTTTTGGTAATTTTCTCATACCCAAAATTCAAGGTTTTAAAGGACTTGAGATTAGGACAGTGATAATTTATTATAGGACTTTCGGCAAAGAGAAAGTATAATAAAACTTTTTATGCTTGGCTGTCTTAAACAGACTTTTTTGGTGAAACATTTATTTTTTATCATTTAAATGTAAGAGAGGCGGTGCTCAAAAAGTTGAAAGAAGTGGAAAGCAAAAAAAGCTACTTATTTTAATAGTGTTGTTAGAAACTCGTGTTGCGTCCATAAAAAAAATTAACAATGTGGAATAAAAAATAGACTAAAATGCACATTTGATACCTCAACTTTTGTGACTCAAACGAGTTAGTTCTTTACCTTTGAATTGGTACGACTTAGTTCCTAAACTTTGAAAATTTAAACGAGTTAATCCCTCATTGTATGCCCAGAGAAATGGTGCCTCTTTCTGCTAGCTTGTCAGCCACAAGTCCCAATGTTGTCCATCTTGCATCCCAACGTCGTCCTCGATGTCCCCTCTATCCACTGTCATTGATGCCTGAATCCATTGAACCAAAATCCCTTGAATCCGTTTTTATCCCTAATTCATCCATTGAATTCAAATCCACTCTTATGCCTGAATCCCTTGAATTCATCCCCTGAATCTTTTTTGGCCTGGTCTTTGCAGTCGGAACCTTTTTTGTTGTTTTCTTCTCAGTCCCAAATCCACTCTTCTCGTTTTCTTCTTCCAATCTTATTTGCCCAAATCCACTCTTCACAGTCAAAACCTTCTTTGTCGTTCTTTTCTCAGTTGCAACTTTCTTCCATGTCGCGGCTTTTGTTGCTGCTATGGTTTTCGAGAATTCTCTTTGCTCTTGCCGTGAGCTTATATGATGCCTTGATCAATTTCCCTCCCTGGGTTGAATTCTTCAGTTGCAACAATATAATCTTGTGGAATTGGGGATTTGAATCTGTGGTATACCCTTGACAAAGACCTAAGTAGCTCACGAACAACATCTAGTCACGTGTTCGCATGTGCATCCTTCCCGTCCCACTAGGGACTAGGACACTTACTTTAGCCAAGTTGAGAGACTAAGTCACTTAACTAAGCAAACTTTAGGGACTAAGTTGCATTGAGTCATAGTTTAGGGACTAACTCGTACGAGTTTACAAAGCTAAGGGACTGCCTCTGCCTTTAGGCCAACAAAAAACTATCTCTTTACATTTTTTGTGAGTTCTGAAAAAGTTAAATTTATGTATGTGTAGTTTCTTTTGCTGCAAAGTCAAGAGTTATTATATATAAGAAAGATAAAAGTAAACTGAGATTCATAAACATGAAGATCCGGTTTTTATGAGTCCACACTAAGTACAAAAAATAATTTGAGGTGCTGTAAAATTCAACTTTCTGTCAAAGTTGAGGTGCTATCATGCATGGCTGAGTTTTAGTTGGAGGGCTAACTCAAGTTGTCTGACAAAGTTAAGTGACTGATGGAGCATTTAAGCGTCATAAAATACAAGTACGAAGTAAAAACACTTGAAAACACAAATACTTGTTAAATACTCCTGATACAAATACACGACTATAAAATAGTTAATTGAGAAATAAGTGAACAGGCCCTCAGCGTAATTAAAGAGATAATTAAAAGGATTAACTGGACTCACATTGTACCGACACGACATTGATCAGAGATTCAGAGTGGATCCATTGCGATGAGTAACCTAACCCCACACCTTTGCTTCAACATTAATCCTCTTCTTCTTTATAGCCACTTTACTTGCGTTCAATTTTTTTCTTTTAACGAATTAGTATCATTTATTTTCATATTTTATTAGTTAATCACTTTAAATTTTCATATAGTTTTTAAAGGACTTATTTTTTGTGCTCTTCAAAAAAAAAAATACAAATGGAGAATATTGGTGCTTTTTTAATCCTTAAAAGAAAAAAAAATCAAGTATCTTGACACTAACGAAATTAAAGACAAATACAATTTGAACTTAAAGATGTCAAAAAATACTCTACTCACCTTTACCCTTCCCAAACTTGGCTACCTAAACTCAAACCCAACCATACCCTCAAAGTCATGGAAAGAATATTAGTTTAACTTATTCTATCAAATGCTACCCGTACCCATTATAAATTATTATATTTATATTCAAAATATGATTTTATTTCAAAAATAAAATTTATAATTTAACATAAATTACCTTATATTATTTTGGATTATGATTTTTTAAGTATTAATTAATTGTGAATATATACATTTTTTGAAAATATATGTAAATATATAAAAGGAAAGTCTAAAAAAAATTAAACATATGCCTTAAAATGGGTTGGTGGTAATACCCGCCCACTTGTTGGGCGGATATTACCTGAACCCGATTACTTAGGGGAGATGGTTTGGGATTAGCTATACCCAGCTCAAATTTGGCACATTGGCATTCCCAATTGAACTTCAATGTTTTTTCAGGGTTAAATGTATCTGCAGTCTACAATTTTTAGCTGTTATTTGACCTTCATTTCTAACTTGTACATTGTTTTACTCTCGTACTTAACGTTGTTAAAATGTTCCATTTCCCTTTTTTTTTTTGACATAAAACATTATGTTGAAATGCTATATCGGCCCAAATTTATGGGAAACATCTCAATTTTGATCCATGGAAATGAACTCTTCCCTTACCACCATTCCCATTTTATCCTGCCATGCCTTTCATCAATGAGAGAACCTCTACAATTCTCCTCTTTTGAACTACCAAAACACTTTGCTAATCACCTCAACTTAATTTTCTCTCACCTCTCATTGATCAACCACTTCCATGCTTCTCCCCCTAAACTCAACCCTTCTATCCACACCCTAATTTGCCAAAACTATATTGTCTCATCTTCTTCCTCCCTGCTCTTCATGCCCTTATGGTCCTTTTCCCCTTCCCCTCATACCTTAGCGTCAAGGTTGTTACTACTTCTTCTACAAGTCCTCCCTTAACTAACCCGGTGTTCAAGTCACATACATACTTTTTAGCTTCGTCACAGGTCAACCTTTCACTTCCATCAATGCCACTATATTTATCCTTTACACCACCTCCGTCTCTGCCTTGGCCTCCAAAATCCTTTTCAAACCTGACAGCCACACTTTGGTCATGATTGGCATTGCCAATTTAGCTTCCCATTTCATTGAGCCTTGTTTTACACCAAGACCCACATTGTGTAAAGTGTTCATGTGGAGTAAAAACCTTGAAAAGTTGTCAATTTAGCAAGAAACCATAGGAAAAGTGGTGCCTTCAATAGGCTCCATTTAGAGAGCAAAAAGTGTCTGGATGAAGTGATCAGATTGGAAGATATTCTGAGTTGCTCAAAGAATTCAAAGACAGCAATTATGAGGGGGAAGAGGTTGAAGGCGGGTGCATATTTAGATTTGGTAGGATCATCATGTTGACACTAAGGGAGTGTGACGATGACAAGACAAGATTCTTTTGTGAGAGCTTCGGTAGTTCTAAAGAGGAAAGATCTATGAAGGCTCTTTCATTAATGGTGGGCATGGCAAGATGAGAACAACAGCGAAGGAAGAGTTCATCGTTAGCCTGAGGTTTTGTCTTGGAAGAAAGGAAGAGGAGATTGATGGTGGCTAGATTGTTAAATGGGAAAACTTTCAAGGTTCCTAAGGGAGAGAACAAGTTTCCATATGTCAAAATTGAGATTTTCCTATAATTTTGGGTTGGTGTGTCATTGTCCCATCCACCATAACATTTTCTGTCCAAAAAAGGGCAAAATTTGGAATGTTTCACTAACATTAGGATTGAGAATGGAATAAAATAGAAGTTAGGGATGAAAGTGGAATAACATTTAAAAATTGGGGACCACTGATACATTTAAGCTAATGTTTTTAGTATACACATAATTTTTATCATAAATACCAATGAGCCAACAAATAATCCATTAATCTGATATATCTTACATGTATTACCTTTGGAAACTTTTTCCTCTTTCTAATTAGCGAAGTGGATCGGGTTTATTTGGGGTAAGTCGGTGAGGTAGGGCTCTTGTTGAAGAATCGTTATACGGTTAAAAATATTGGTCTCAAATTAAAAAAAAAATTGAGTAACTGAAAGCAACTTAGAATTGAAGTACCGATGATTATTGTGTATCCTTTATGGAGTGTGTTGATATTGAGTTATACTATTGGTTTAGGTTTCAGAATCTTTGATTTGAAATGATCTAAAGTAACACAATCGCTATATCCAGGGACTAACCCAATAGGGGCTTAGATGGGGATGCCTGATCCCCTAAATTCATCCAATGTTTTTCTTTTTATAATCATAAATATTTTATAAGTGTACAAGGTTTAAGCGGAAGTTTATCTAAGGGGTAACGGATGCCAACTTATTCAGAATCAAAAAAGCATTTAAACCAGTTTGAATGATATTAGTAGAGAAAGTGAGTACGGTACGGGTTGAACCCCGACCTTACCCTCCTAGCATGCCACTCCACTGAACAGCCGGAGATTCAATTTGACAACTGTTTACCCAATATTTTGTATTAGTACTCCAAAACACTAATTATATTCACTTTTAATAAAAGAAAATGTTCATGTGCACCTAAATTATATTTTATAGTATTCAAAAAATAATCTTTCGTTTTCCATTTTTGTGACTCAAAATATATATTATTGTCATATACTAAGTTATACTATTTTTTAATTAATTTGCTATTTCTGGCATGGCCTAGCCCCATTCGATCTATACTCGACATTGCCCCTTAATCTTATCTGATATTTGTAATCACGGCCCCCCCATACTCGAATCACGTATGTTTTAGAAATTATTTGCAATCATGTGTCGAGTCATGCGCTGTAATGTCTTTGCGTTCAAATTATCTGAGCATCCTGCGTAATTAAGTTAAACACGCATATAATAGAACAAATTCGTTTTAATTTAAATTAATTTAATTTAAAATGAGTTAATTTTATTTTTTACATATATATAGAATTACGAGTTTATTTTGATCAGCATCTTGTAGAGGCCATTTTTTTATAATAAAGTTAGAATTAAAATAAATCCCAATAATAAACAATTACAAAATTCTCACCTATAAATTTATGTCAATGAACTAAAATTTTCCCTTATTTCAATTTTGAGTTGGACTCTCTTTATGTTGTGTTTTTATCATTAGAATTATTAGATGCAATCGAAACATAACATGAAGAACAATATCACTATTACGTGCTTTAGGTTGATTGTTGCTTTTTTTCATTAAAAAATAATTCAGAAAAATATCTTATCTTGTATCAACTCAAATTTCAATTTTTAATATCTATTAGAAAATTATTTAGAAAAATTAATTTTCAAATTTAGCAATTCTAGATCAAATTATTTTATTAAATCATAGCATGTTACAAAACTAAATTATCAATAATTAAATTATATGATCGAAACACAAAAATTTGTTTAATTTATATTAATCAAATAGAGTTTAATAATTAACTTAATTGAGGTGAAAATAAAAAAAAAAATTGGCCAAAGCCTAATCGCCCGACTCATATCCAATAGTAATCAAATTATAGTGACCAAATTTTTTGTTTTAGTAAACAATAATAAAAAAATTAAAAAAAAGTTCAGGGACCAAGAAAGAAAATGAAAAATTTTATGTATTAAAAATTTAACAATTTACGTAATAAAGATAAAAAAAATAGTGTAGCTAAAAAATAAACAAATCATGGTGTCTAATATTTTACTTTAGAAGATAATACATAAAAAATCAACTAAAAATATTTGTGGACCAAGCCAGCAAATAAAAACTCAGGAAAAGGAAGGATACTGTAGGTAAACAAACAGTGCATGAGGCTCGCGTCTGTTAAAAGTAGTAATTTTTTTTCCTCAAACGGCTTGACTAAAAACGAAGAAAGTGTTAGATGTTGTATGCTAATCCTAATAAACACCGTCACTTCCATGTCTATAACAAAAAAATAATAATTACAATTTGTCCATTGATGTTTAAATGAAACTATAATTTGTTCCCTCCTGTTTCAGAAATATACACATTGTCTTATGCCTTTTAAAACAATTCGACAACAAGTTTTGAAATTTTAATTTAGCCTTTATGGTATTGATTTTTAAGTAATTTCAATTTGTATAGTATTTTTTTTCTAACGATTAATTGACATTAAAAAAAATAATATTTTCCATTTACAGCAAAAAAAATGATAATTTAAAATGTCCATTAACTCTAAAAAAAAACCAAATAGCTTGAAATTACTGAAAAATGGCTACCGTTATGTTTAAATTAATATTTTAGAAATTGCTGTCTAACAGTATTAAAAATGTATAGGCAAAGTGTATATTTCTAAAACAGGAAGGGTAAAATGTAATTTCACCTAAACCTCAAGATATAAATTGTAATTGAGCCTAACAAAAACTCATAATACACATATATCCGATTTGCAAAGGATGCTTTGGTTTCAACTTCAAATCTTTTTATTTTTATTTTTATTTTGCTTAGAATCAAATCTACAACGCCACAAGATATAAGGAGGTATTTATATTATAAGTGGGCTTGTTGTTATTTGGTTAAAACTGAAAATATCGAAAACTTGAAAAGGTCTGAAAATTTGATTTGAAAATTTTAATTTTTTTGTTCGATTTTGGTTAAAATCAAATATAAAAAATATTAGTTGCGGTTTGGTTTCTACTAAGAGTGATAAGTGCATTTTGTAACGGTCGAAGTTGTTAACTTTTTTTACGATTTTAATCATCAATTTCTATCATGTTGTGCCAGCTTTTTTAACATTCTTGTGTTGTTTCCTTTTTATGCAAGTTGGGGTGCATTATAGATGCATCGAAATGAAGTAGGGTCAAGTAGAGCAAATGTTGTTTGTGCACGGGTTAAAGTTAGAAAGGCTATTGGCAATGCGTCGCCAACAATATCAACTTGCTGCCAATTTGCACCACTATTGGCAATGCGTTGCCAATGGCCATGACGCGTCACTACCGTTCGATCTTGTGGCGACGCGTTGCCACCAATTCCCCTGTTTTGGCGATTCATTGGCCCCGTTTTCGGATCTTTGTGATCCCTCACTTCATTTTTTAATCTAAGCACTCCATTGGTTATGAGATTTTATCTCTTAAGTTAGGTAAAGTATATGACAAGGTTTTAGAGGGTTTTTGGACAAGAACTTCTCCAAGAAAAGTTTCATTATTCATCTAGTCACCATACTTTTCTTTTCTTTTTCTCTTGGAGTCAACATTTGAGGCTTGAGCTTAAAGCTTGGTTTTAAGGTACCAAAGGAATTCTTGGGGCACAAGGAGGCTTGAGCTACTAAGGGCTTTCATTTGGTTTTTTCATTCATTTTTTTTCTTTGTATTTGCACTTTGATGTTTGGATTAAACTCTAGTATTTTGCTTATGAATGTTTTAGACATGGAGTAGATTTCTTTATGTCTCTCTAGGATAAAACTCTTGATACTTGTTATCTATTGTCTATTTGAGATTTTTCATAGGTATTGATTCTCTTGTGTTGCCTATTCTTATGTTTAATTATTGTGTATTGATTGACCACTATACACACTTCACAATCTCCCTATTTTCTTGAAAAATAAAGGATAAAGGTGGAAATAAGTAGTAGAGCATGATGAGTTTTATAGATTAGAGGTAATCTATGAACTCATTAGGTGATTGAAATTAGGTTAGGTCTTAATCCAACTTAGATTAATATATGAGCTTAAGAGACACCATAGTTAATTGTAGGTGAGCAAAACTTGGTCTTGAGAAAAGGGGTTTTGACGATTGAATCATCAGATCACACAGAAAGTCAATATCGTTAAAACTTCACTTGACTTATGCTAAGTGCATAATTTAGCAATCAAAGTTGTTGATTTTTTGGCAAACTTTGACCGCACATTCCTTTCATTTCATATCTTCTCTATTAGTTTTTCTTGTTTTGATTTACTTCCTATAGGTGGAAGTGTATTGTGGATGTGTCGGGTTGGAGTAGGATCAAGTGAGACAAAATTTGGGCGTGGGAAATTCAAGCTATAGTAAGAGACACCGGCGACGCGTCGCCGGTGTTATGAACTCGCAAACTTGACCCAACTGGAAACGTGTCACCACTTACTCCCTTGTTTCGCTCGAACCTCATATTTTGATGGTCATTGCATTTTCCTACCTAGTGAACTGTCCTTGAAGTAGAGATTTTTATCCTTTTAAGGTTTATGAGCTAAGACAAGATAAGAAAAATAGCCCTTAAGTATAAATAGCTAGAGGAAAAAGGGTAGCCTACACCATTGCATACTCTTCTTCTCTTCTCTTCTTGGAAAGCCACCATTGGAGCAAAACTTGAAGCTTGAAGGAGTCTAGGAGCCATAAAGATTTAGGCAGTTAGGATCCATCTTGGGTTTCCTTTCTCCTATTTTATTTTGTAAAATTTTCAAGGATTGTTGGATTATGGGTTTATTGTTGATTGATAGAATGAATATTGAGTAGGTTTTTGTATCTCTCTAGGATGAAACTTCTAATATTTGCTATTTAATGGTTTCTTATTGATTTTTTATGGATGTGGATCTCATTGTGTCACCTATTCTTGTGCCTAATGCTTGTGTGACTATTTGGCCACTTCATACACCCACAAGTCCCACTTAGTTCTTGAGAGAGAAAGAAAGGGGATAGAAAAAAGGAATAGGATGTAATGGGTATTGTAGATTAGAGATAATCTATAATCTCACTAGGTGTTTGAAAAGGGGCTATAGGTTAAACCACATTGGGTTACTTCATAAGCTTTAGAAATGCCTTGTTTGATCCTAGGTGAGTAAAGACTTAGCTTGAGGAAGTGGGTTTTTGAACTTTAAACTCCCACTTCACATAAGGGGTAAATATCTTACAACTTCAATTGGCTTGGATAACAAGTAATAAGGTGGATTCTTATGAAGGTAATTATCATACTTGAGCACTTTAGTTTAGACTACCCTAGTAACTCTTGCATTTATTTAGTTTTTCCATCTTAAAGATTATTAGTTAATTAGGGTGGTTATTCATTGTTCTTCACTCTTCATTCACACATTTTTATTTTCTTTCTCTCTCTCTTAATAGTTTAGGAAGTTGGGTAGCTCGGATTTAATTCTTGGTAGGATCACATGATCCTTTGGGACGATACCCTTATTCACCTTTGCACACAATGAAATCGTACGCTTGTGAGTGAGTAGGGTTTACAAATTATATGCTCTTGTTTTCATGACAAGTTAGCTAACAAATAAAATAGTGGAATCCTAGGGAGATAACCTTCTCAACCACTTCACTTCATTAGTAGTTAGTTAATTCTAGATAGTCTTCTCATTTAGTTGCACCTTTGTTTTCATTACCGACCCTTACTTTCATTCAACATTTTTTATTTCATTGGGTAGTTAATAGCTTCATTCAATCTAGTTCATTTCTCTTTAGTTACGCATTCCCCTAGCCAACTTTAGTGTTTACTCAATTCAGTACCTTTTTCTTATTATAGATTCGGTGGTTAAGTATCTAGGACTTGAATTTCAGTGTGATTTCACCACTTTCCTCTAGGACGATACCTGTATTCACAATTTGCACACAATAACAGCTTTCACTTGTTGGTGGATAACGGTTATAAATTATAAACTATTGTTTTCACAACAATGAGTGTCGATTATTTTGGTAACTGAAAAAACTGGAAATTTTTCATGTCATATTTAAAGTTTTGGTGGGTCAATTGATAGGTTTAAAAGGAGTTAGGGCTGAGTGGAAGGTAAATAAAAGATTGATGGCTTCTATTGGGGTTTGACCATTATAAGACAAAAACAAACTCACCTCTACCCGCCACTCACCATTGCCCTCCGGCCTCACATTCTGCTTGCCTCCACCCTCGTCCTCCATTTGACTCCACCCTTGCCTTTCACTCGCCTCCACCCCTAACTTCTCTCTCAAACCCAAACTTTTCCAATGGTTGCCGTTAGATGCTCTTGCCTCTAATCTGACACTGCTAACAATGATGCAAACCCAGCCTACAAGATCACTTCATCATCGGCATCATTGGCCAGGACAGCTCCTAATTGATTAAGAATTGTAATCCTACTTGCTTATGCATTAAATTTGAAGGATGAAGAATAAAAGAAATCACATGTTTCCTCAATTGGGGGAGATAACACAAACCTCATAATGGTCCAGCATTTCCTATTATATAGTGTTTTAGGCCACATATGTTTCTCTATGTTACAGGTGCATCACTAGGTTTGGATATGATTTTATTTTAATTATTTTGGTTTTAAACTGAACAAAACCGAATATTTTGATTTGGTTTTACTTCAGTTTAGAGGCTTAATTTGGTTAATTTGGTTTTTAATCATAAAAACCAGAATAAACTGAATAAACAAAAAAAAATCAGTTTAATTTGAATTGATAAACTGAATGATCAGTCTTAATTATAGAGAGAGGATGTATGGCAAGCATTTGGGCCCTTAAAAAAGCAACTAAAGCATCACTGAAGATATTTTGTGCTATAAGAAGAGAGGGGAGAGGACTCCAACCCACACATCAGGTTCTGTCCTTAACACTTTACCATTGCACACCAGGTTCGGACATTAACTTCGAACAATATGTTCCCAATTCAATATATTAAGAATTCAGATCAACAATACGTCCTCCATACTTTGCCGTATGCTAGTTAGGGGTGATCAGTATTCGGTTTAAACCGAAAAAACCGAGAAACTAAAAAAATTTTAAAATTCAGTTCGGTTAATTCGGTAATTTGGTTCGGTTTCGGTTGAAACTGAATAACAAAAAAATCGGTTTCAGTTCGGTTTCTGTTTTAGAATTCGGTTAATTCGGTAACCGAAATAACCGAAATTTTTTATACCAGTTTTTTTTTTATTTGTTTCATGAACAATAATACTACAAAGTAACCCAAATTAGCTTGGATTCTCATTTTTTTTTTCTTTCCATGGACAATGAATCTTCTATATTGAATGTAATTTGAAAAGAAAAACAATATGTTTATCTCATTTCATCTCTTATAGAATTTAACTACCATTTTTTCGGTTAATTTGGTTTAAACCGAACCGAACCGAAATATTTCGGTTCGGTTTGAATTCAATTTTATAGACTATTTCGGTTATTTCGATTTCTTAGAATCCAAAACCGAATAAACCGACTAATTCGGTTCAGTTTAAACCGAATAATCACCCCTAATGCTAGTGACCCGGGGATAATAAATTGTTTCTTATAGAGAAAAAATAAAATAAAAATAGATGCAGCATCTTGGTGTTGTAAGCTAGCTTATTGGATATTTACCTCCTCGGGCCCAGCCACAACTGAGTTTCAAAGCTTCCCAGGATAAGAAAGAATCCCGACCCCTTTCCTTTCATCGAACCTGCTTTCTCCCTTCCTTACATGCTACTGTACATGTTTTAGTCTCAGGCCGTCTTTCTCCCTGCTAACCCATGAACTATTCATAAACTTGCTACAGTACACCCGTTTGGTCGTAGCCCCCTTTGTTCTTCTTATAGTACTAGGCCTGTTTTCTCCCTTCCTTACATGCTACTATAAACGTTTTAGTCTCAACCCGTTTTTCTCTTTTGCTAACCCATAAACTATTCATAATCTTGCTACAGCACACCCTTTTGGGCTTAGTCCCGTCTTTTCTTCTTACTAGCCTATGAGACGTCCAAAATTAGAAAGAGGAAACACTAAAAATTAGTCCTCAATTTTTGTTAATAATATTATTTCACCCTCGCACTTTGAAATTAAATATTTTTACCACTATACTAATAAGTACCAAGATGTCCTAAAATTTTGGTTTTTCGTGTTTTTCCCCAAACTTCCAATTCCATGAGTTACAAACCACTACCTTGTTCTTATGCCTTATATTTTCTATTTATCAAACTCGTCACAAAACAACTTCCAAACAATTCAATTTTTCAAAACATGCCAATTGCTCATGACTTAATTTTGATGTAGTCATTCATAATTTTTCAGCATTTTTGTCTCTGTAAATTTAGTCGGTATAAAAATTTTATATTTTCATAGATCGGTCTTTGTTGTGGGCCTAATTCAAGTAACTACTATGCTTCTATTATCTACCAAAAAAAAAAAAAACAAGGTAAGAACTAATTAGTTCTGACTCTTCTGAGGCCCAACATGAAAATTACAAAAGCAATAAGGACATAGAAATCCGTGGTATGCTGTTTGGGCTTAAATACCACTAGGCCCCATATTGATTCAGATAAACAACCCCCCCCCCCCCCCCCCCCCCCCCCCCCCCAAAAAAACCAAAAAAAAAAAAAGATTGTCCAAAAACAAAAAACAAAAACCCATTTTTTGGGTGGGCAGAGCCCATAGTAACAAGAACCGGCCTATATGTATCGGGTGGTATTATTCTAGAAACTTTTATTTAAAAATGGCCTAAATGCAACATTAGTCCTCCAATTTTTCTAACTCACACGAGTTAGTCCTTTAACTTTGACTCAATATGACTCAGTCCTCAAACTTTGCAAAACCATGTGACTTAGTCACGATACTTTTTAAATGGTGTGACTTAGTCCTTTAGCTATCAGGATAAACTACAACTTTAAGACCTAATATTCAATCTTTCAGTAAAATGACCCTTCTATTTAGGAACTTCCATTTTTCATCAAACTTGTGGATTTATAAACTTTACTAAATTGTTAAATATATAATTAGCTAATTAATAGCTTACAAAATGATAATTCAAAAAATTATATACATTAATTAAAAAAATCTAATTATTTAACAATTTACATTTTGCTTATTTTTTTTCTAACAAACTACTTTGGTTGACTTATTGGAAAGAAAAAAAATACTTCTTCTGTCCCAATTTACTTGAAACGTATTCTTTTTTGGAAAGTCCAAAAAGGTTGAAACGTTTCCTCTTTTGGAAAAGTTTAAACAATTAAATAATCCTTTTACACGAAACCCAATAAAGACTCTTTTTTTAATCTTCACTCAACCTCTCATTACATAAAACCCAAAAAAAATGTTTTCTTTTTTAATCATTATTTAAACTTTTACTACATAAAAAAATAACACAAATTATATACACATTAATCTCCATGCCCAGACAAATGTTTCAACTAAAATGAGACGGAGGTAGTATATTTTTTATGTACTCCATTATTATGTTGATCAATTATTTTTTTAAAATATTTTTTATCACTTTTTTTTTACAAAATATGCAACATTAGGGACTTATGAATTTAAAAATCATTTTTAGAGGAGTTTTGCTTTAAGTAGATTTAGTTTTCAAACAATTTTCAAATTAATCTTTTTGGTATTAATATTTTGTGATTTAGAATTAGTATACAACATCATGTTGAAACTAACTCATCCCTTACAATTCTCAAGTTAATGAATATGGTACATACTATAACTTTTTTGGCTTTTTTATCATTCATTTTTGAAGAAAAATTTGGGGAAAAAATACAAAAAAACAATCTAACCTTTAACTTTAGAATGAATTTTCCCTTATATTCTTCATCAGTTTTTCTTTACCTTCTTTGTTTCTTCAATTTCTTTGCATATTAATGGCTTCTTTATGTTTGTTGATTTTTTTCAAATATAAATATTAGTTGGAATCCATTAAAAGAAAAAAAACCAATATTCTAATTAATTAGTTAAATTAACCTTTTTTATTTTGCCCCAAATTCCTTACTCTTATTTATATCTAGCCAGAGTAGATAACAAATGATAGTACATACTATCTTCACTAGCTTTTTATTTTTATTTTATTTTCCCCCAACTTTTATTCAGAAACAAGTGATAAAAGCCCAAGGAAATTATAGTACATACCATTTTCATTAGCATGATAATTGTGTGGGATGAATTTGTTTCAAGATGATGTGATATACGAATTCAAAATTCCAAAATATTAAACCCAAGAAGATTAATTTGGAAAATTGTTTGAAATGTAAATCTACTTAAAGAAAAAATCCTCTAAAAATGAACTCTAAATTTATATGTCCCTAATTGCATATTTTTTATGAAAAAAGTGAGAAAAAATATTTAGAAAAAAATAATTGATCAACATAATAGTGAGTGCATAAAATATATATATTTTTCTTTCCAAAAAGTCAATCAAAGTAGTTTTTTTTAAATGCAAAATATAAATTATTAAAGAATTATATTTTTTTAATTATTGTATATAATTTTTTGAATTATCATTTTTTAAGTTATTAATTAGATAATTATGTATTTAACAATTTAATAAAGTTTATCAATCCACAATTTTAGTGATAATAAAAGTTTCTAAATAGAAGGGTTATTTTGTAGAAAGATTGGATGTTAAAACTTAAAGTTGTAGTTTATCCTAATGGTTGAGGAACTAAGTTGCAGCATTTAAAAAGCTTGAGGACTAAGTCATACTAAGTCAAAGTTAAGGGACCGACTTGTGGAGTTAGTAAAGTTGGAGGACTAATTGTGCATTTAGGCCTTTAAAAATATCAAAAAGGTCGTGGCGAGATCTGTTGGAAGCGTTCCCTCTTTCTGTCTTCATTCCACTAGCCTTAAAATAGCACGATAAATTTCAACAATCAACCTTGAACTATACGTGTTTTAGCTGTTTTGGTCCACTAGACTAGGGGTATTTGCGAGTTGGGTATGACATTGTTTCGGCTCAATCCAACCCCACTTGCATAATTGATCGGATTCCCTAATTCACTACTCAACCCCATCTACATACTCTTAAATCCGTTAACAGCTTGAATTGCATAAAAATAGGTTCAGGTCAGTGCAGTTTGACTAGGCTTTAATATTCTCCTATAAGACCACAATTTTTATCCACAATAAGTATAAATAAGTAAAAAACATACAATTATACTTCCAAGTTTTAATTTCTACAAAAAAATTATCAATCCAAATAAAATTTCATGCGCCCAAACTTCTAAAAAAGAAGAAAAATTAATTATATAACAATAATACTCTCTCCGTCTCATATTCTTTGAAACACTCACTTTTTAACAATTAATCTATGATTTTTTATTTTCAATTTTTAGTATATAAATAAAAAAAATCTATATAAATGATAAATAAAGATCTCTATTTTCTAAACATATTTTTTTTTAATTTTTTTCTAACAACCAATAATATAAATAAATTCAAGTCAAACTAGAGCCAAAAGTCAACTATTTTAAAGAACTTGGGACGGAGGTAGTACAAAATAAAAAAACATACAAAAAATAGAAAATATGGTTTAAACCTACTTTGGTTTCAATTAATGATCTCAAACCTCAAACAACCTTGATATTAACAAGCAAACAAGAAAAGTCAGCTGCAAAATGCTCACACTCACCACCACAAATTTATATATTATAAACAAAAGCCAGCTTGTAGTAGTCTCTATAAGTAAATGAATAATCTAGCTATTCTCTCTCATTTTCTATCTCTTTGCTACTTAACTTATATGTATGTCATGTTAGTCAGTTTTTTATACTCAATGATGAAAACTAGATGTATATAAAACAGCTAAAGTCTCATGTCAATTCCTACAATAAATAAATAAATATTTCAATCCAAAACAGTTATAAATAAAAACAAAATAAATCACATGACAAGAGAGAAATGAGTGAGTTCTAAGCATTTGTCATTGCATGTGTAATTAGGGATTAGAATTTATGAATTATGGGAAAAAGTGGGTCGGGTCATGTTTGTGCGGGTTTTACAATTGAAACCCACCCCTGCCCCGACACCACATGAATAACAGGGTTCATATTTTCACTAATCGCCTCGACCTTAACCCGCATTGTTATTGGTTCGATTCGATTTGGGTCAATCTATTTTGTGGATTGATTAGGTTAGATGAACACCCCTATACCAAACTACAAAAGTTTTCCAAAAATCATCCTTGAACTTCTAAAAAGATCACTTAATCATCTTAAAATAATTAAACTTTAGAAATATGTTGTAGTTTGGGAACAATATGAATTTTCATGGTTGATTATACTCTGTCAATCTCATAAATAATGAATCATTTCTATAGGTATAAAAATTAAGGTGTTTATAGTTTATGTTATTATTTTCACTTTTGCCTTTGAAACTAAAATTAGAAAAAAAATTCCTTTTTAGATTTTGTGTTGTGAGAATTTAAATGAAGATAGAAAGGTGAATTAAATATTAAAAACCTTTTGAAGAAAGGAAATGATTCAAACTTCTTTTGAACTGTCCAAAAAAGAATATGGTTTATTATTTTTCGGACATGTAGAACTTTGAAGCACCAAAATCCTATATCTTCCTTACATTTTTTTTTTCTTGTCAGAGTTGGGGTGGAGAATGTGAAATTGGCCCAGTAAGAAAGAGAATTGCTTGGGACAACAAGTAGGGAAATCTAAAACTGGTCAAATTTTAGTGGCTGTTTTAGTCGAGGACGGAACAGCAACATTAACAATGGTTTGGGGGTTAGTGGTGAAAATTACCCAAAATCAGATATAAATGGAAAAATAAAATCGACTTAAATAAATATACTCTAATAAAATACCCGAATCTCTTCCTATTCTCATCTTCAGAATTTTCCGAGAAAAAGAGGATAACGCGAGACCTTCTCCTTGTCAGAGTTCTTAAGTCGATAAAAAATGGCGGTTTCCTCAGCCATTCTGTCCATCTCCGCCTCACCCAAGGCGGCGCCACTCTTCTCCAAGTCCTCCACCTCACTCAAGGCGGCGCCGCTCTTCTCCAAGTCCATCTCCTCCTCCGTCCGGTTACTGCCTCGGGCGAACTTGCGCGTGCTACGTGGTGTCACCTACGCCACCGCTTCCAAGCAGGCCACCGGTGACCGTCCGCCACGTGGGATTAGGATCCCTCGCCGCGTGTCCCCGGAGATGCAGGCCGTTGTCGGCGCTTCTGAGATTCCTCGCACCCAAGCTCTCAAGCGTATTTGGGTTTATATTAAAGAGCACGGTCTTCAGGTAATGTGGTAGATTATTTCTTTCTTTAGACTTGCTCCCTTTTCTGGCCTTTTCTGTATTGCTGATGTTTCAGTCGTAGAACGCCTCCGCCTGATTGGGTTTGCCACTCTGGGTCTCTTGGGTGGGGGATATTTTTGGTTAGGGTTTATTGCTGTGGACTTGGTGGCTTGTGGATTTGAGAGCATTAACAGTTTGAAAGTTCTCATTGCTTGGTGTTTCTAGGGTTATATCTGTATTCCCCATTGTGTCTTATTTGACAATTTGTTGTAGTCATGGTCATGGATGCTTATTTTATCGAGCATTTTTTAAATTACTATTCTTTATACTGGGGTTGAGTGAAGTGTGCTTTAAAATTTCAGTAATCATGCTATGGTCTTCTTATTGTGCTATAATTTTCCTCTTAGTCATGTGTTTAGCTTAGCTGTTTCTTGTATTTTTAAGTTGTTAATTGGGAAGGGAAGGCAATCTTCGTCCTCCTTGGTTTAGCTTTCACATTTCAATGACTTCATTAATAAGAAAGCGGCTACAGTTTTATATTTTTTTGTGGGGTGGAGTATGGTACAATCTAGAGGCTTCAAGCTGGTCTTTGTTGTCGTGATTAGTTATTTTCCTTTGTATGCCTAATTCACTCATGCATGCCATGTGGACAGAACGTTCTGGGTGTTGGGTTGTGTGATTTTTTTCCTCATGGTTTGTGCTTTTGCCGTTGTTTTTGGCTGGAAATTGTGAAACTCTTTAACTTCTTTACAGCTCTCATTTGTGTGGTTTCTGATGCTTGTTCTGTGGAGTTATATTCTTTGCTGGACTTTTTTAATTGTTAACATTTGTGCAACTGTACTCAGAGATGGTGCCTTTGTATTGTACTTAGTATCAGGAATAAATAGATTGCCTTCAATTATTTTAGCTTCTTTACTCAACGATTGTCCATGGTTGAGGAAAACAACAAGGGCAATTTGTCTGAGTGAGAAGCTTACACAACTCTTGTGTACATGACCAAATGATCTTTTTGTTGAGAAGCTTACACGGCTCTTGTGTATATGACCAAACTATGTGTTTGTGCTAATGCTGTGCACGGGGAAACAAAAAATTAGAATTCAATGCAGGTGGGAATGTTTTAGTACACCTTTAGGGGTACATTTGGGATTTTTGATAGTTGTGTGTCACAGGATACTGTGTTCTTAAAAAGTTGGCGGAATCTCTCTCAAATAGTTTTTTGGAGCTTATGGAAGCAAGATCATGCTGGTTCATGGAACTGAACATAAAATTCCAAATGTGTGTTGTGCTCTATTTTCTCAAGTTTCATTCACTCTTAAATGGTATGCTTCAATGGTATGACCAAGATTCTAGCTTTAAGAAGCAAAAAAATAAGGGATATTTGTTTGTGTTGTTTCCCCTAGCCTTCTTATTTCATCATAAATATGTCAATAGAACTTTTGGGTTTTACTTTGTAGCGCATACATTTCCTATGTAGATAGTGACCAACTCTCCTTTAATAGGACCCTGAGAACAAGAAGATTATAGTTTGTGATGAGAAGCTGAAGAAGATATTTGGGAAAGACCGTGTTGGATTTCTGGAAATTGCAGGATTGATCAGCCCCCACTTTCTTTGATGGACGATAGAGAATCTGCTGGAAGTTTGGGAATCAGCTTTTGTCAATGGCCAATGTCCGTTCCTACGAATGATACTGGTGAATTTCTGGATTGCTGCTTTGTGCGGTCATTAGTGTTGATACTTGAGTAGCAGAGAAATTTAAGGTCTTTGGTTATGGATTTGCTATGATGTAGGCTAGTAAACTGCTTCAGCTATTCCTAATGCAAGTTTTATGCGTCCTGGAGTACCAGGGAAATTTTGATGTCTACTTGTTTTCTGGAGTCCTCGATCCATTCTCAATTTCTCATCTCTCCGGCGTGGTTGGGAGCAGGCAGCAATACGTCGAAATGAGGAGGGAACCAGACCACTTTTAGCCTCCTTCACCAGAAGTTTCCCGCTTGCAAAGATATTAAAACTGTGATCTGGTAGCCATAAATCATGTGAAGCCAAGCTCACTGTAAAATAATCCCTTGCACTTGGATAATTTTTTTCTAATATAAAAGATTTTAAAGAAAAAATAGGTCCTTTCACATAATAAAACATTTATCTAATTTGTTTCAAATTTAAGGTAAGTTAATCTAAAATAGTATATTTTTATTTTTATTATCTTTTTTTTTTGTCAGGAACTAATATCATTTTTAAAATTAATATTATGTTTGTGTAATATTCATTAAAAAAACTAATTTTATAATGTTACTAAATTTTCAAATAGATTATTAAACCAACATACTTTTAGTTTTCAGTGTAAATCACTCTATGCAAAAAAAAATGTAAAAATAAAAATACATAATTCTTAATTAAGTTGATTAAAGGTGAAATGAATTGGTTGTGAGTAGATAAATTTTTTTATTCATATTTATTCTTATGTTGAAATGAATTGGTTGTAAAAAAGATGGAAAAATAAAAATATGTAATTCTTAATATTTGTTATTACGTTTGTTTTTCAATTTCCTTTCATGCGTAGAAAATTAGACTGTAGCTATTCGTTTTCTAGATAACTTGGCAATAACGTATCATGAAAAAGGAAAAACCGGCAGCGAATAATATTTGTTATTTTAGAGTCGGGGGAAATTGTTGCCCAAGATTTTCAAATTTTACTTTCAAACAACTTGCATGTTTTTTTTTTTGTAATAAAAAGTCATTCTTATTAATGGTAAGCAGTGCAACATCAATTAATGAAATGTAATATTGGGGAGAGGAGGCGCTTGACCCAATTATAGGCTATATATATTTTTCAGTTCATATAATACTGTAATGTGAGGAAAACTTATTTGAATATCTAAACATATTCGGTATTTAAACCTACAGACTGAAAAAGATAAACAACAAAAAACTAACTAACTAACTTAACTAATGCTAACCAATCAACACATGGTTGGATTACTAAACCAACAAAAAATTGGACTAATAAACCACTAAAACATATAACTTGCATAATGATTTGAGAAAACAGAAAAACAAAAAGATGACATCACTTGACCCAATTGTAGTTCTTCTTGTAGCCACCAGTTTTGAAACAATTTCTCAGATTTAGCCGCCATACGCGCCAGATGAACCAGACAATGGTCCACAAAGAAAAGGAGAAAGAGCAAGAGAAGAACATGGGAGTTTTGCGGCTAGGGCTGGCAATTCTTTGCATGAACTTCTATTTACATCCAGGTATTCACCAAGTAGTGTCTTTCTCTAACAAGAGAACAGTGGGAATTGGTATGGGATGAAGTGATGAGGTTACCATTATGACAAACTAATACTATCTCTATCTATATTGTTTGAAACATTTTACTTTTTTTAATTTAAGTTTAACTTGAATTTATTTATATTATTATTTATTATAAAAAATTTTAAAAATATATATTTAGACATGAGTAAAATTTATTTGCCGTCATTAACATTTTTGCGTCATCCTAAACAGATCACTAACCTTCCTTTTGTCCGTTTAAAGTCCATAATCTCTCTACTTTTATCCTAAATGTGATCCTTTTGTTAGTTTTACAGTTAAAAGTTAATGAAACTAGGAAAAATGCCAAACCTGGTCCCTACAATTTGTTCCTTCTACTCAAAACACACTTAAACCTTTAAATTTAGTTCAGAGGAAGCTGCGGACATAATTGCTAGCATACGTGTGAGGACATTTTCAGAGGCTTTGTGACCTTGCTCAGGATTGATGATTTTTTTTTTAAACCAAAAATAAAAACACACTAGTGAGTCATACTTCACGTTTCTCCATTGTTGTTTGTGCTTCAGAAGGATTAGAAGCAGTTGTACCAACACCTGTAGTGCTGCAGTGCAGTATGAAGTTCAACTTTAACTTACATTCTCCTCACATGTAGATCATTTGGGAATGAGAGAACTGGAAATAAAGTATGGTTCTCATTATATTTCTTGGTGCAAAAGAAGGTGCAGAACATCTAAAGTTTGAACATGGGAACTAATTATTTATCCTTCTAGTCCCGAACACGATGTTCATAGATGAGGACTCCACCGGCAGTGACAATTTGAAGGGGCTAAGGTTCGTCAACCTCCTTTTGGTGGTCGTGGAGGCGTTCACCAGTGCCAACAAAAGCAACAAACTGGACATGTGACCGTACATGAAATTCAAACATTTCATAGCAAATCTCGTCCGTCATCCCGCTCCAAAGATCTACAACAGAAACAGTTCTTATCTTAAAATCATGGCTTTAATAAAACATAGATTTCATACTCTACTTAAATAGTTTAGTTAGCCCTAAAATTACTTGTCGGCCAACTTATAGTTGAAATTCGCAAATCAAGTTAAGTTCAAAAATTTCAAACAAATCATGTTAATCCTTATTAAAACTGTTAATGCCGTAAAAAAAATATGTCACTCTTTACTTTTTTTTTTAATGTAAAATTTTAAACTCTGTTATGCTTGGGGTAAAATCCAAATTTGGTCCCTTAACTTTTAGGATTGTCCTAATGCGGCCCCTTAACTCTAAAAATGACTATTAAAGTCCCTCAACTCAACTCGTGTGTCTTATTTTGGTCCCTACCGTTAGTTCAAGCATTATTCTGAATGGAAATTGCCTATGTGGCACCTAAATTGCCAAGTGGCATCCTATTTCATGGAAACAAGTGACAAAATTGGAATAATAACAAATTTCAGGCTAGAATTGAAGCAAAAAAATAAATTTAGGGACTAAAAAGCTTTAACCCTAATTTCATTCCTTCGTTTTCCCGTTTCCCCTCTACGCCGCCACCCATCTCGCCGTCTATGCCACCCCACCTTCTCCGTCGTGCTCCTTCGCAAAAATCTCGCGAAATCCCGTCCTTAAGCTGCTTGCCGGCGAAGATCAGACGCCGTCCGGAGGAATCCCTTCATTGTCTTGGATCTTGGCCTTCATGTTGTTGATGCTGTCGGAGCTCTCAGCCTCGATGTAATCGTCTTCCTCGTAAGGGTCTTAACGAAGATCTGCATGCCGCCGCGGAGGCGAAGGACAAGGTGGAGGGTGGACTCCTTCTGGATGTTGTAATCGGCCAAAGTCCGGCATCCTTGAGTTGCTTTCCGGTGAAGATGAGGCGTTGCTGGTCCGGAGGAATCCCCTCCTTGTCCTGGATCTTGGAGTTAATGTTGTCGATGGTATCGGAGTTCTCGACCTTGAGAGATGGTGGACGAAGAGGGATGGGCATCGAGGAAAAGTGGGCAGGAGTGGGTAGCCGGAGGCAGGCGGCGGTGTGTCTTCCCGTTTGAATTGGCAATGATTTGGGGAAGATAAAGATTAGGGTTAATGTCACTTTAAGCCCTTAAAATTACATGTTTGCGTGAGTTTTAGCCTGATGTTTATTTTTTACATTCTAGCCACTTATTGTTATGGCATATGATGCCACGTGGCAAACTAAGTGCCATATAGGCATTTTCCATTAAAGATAACGGCTTAATTGATGAAATGGACTAAAATAAGACAGTTTGGGAGAGATAAAGGACTTTAAGAGGTACTTTTGGAGATAAAGGACCACATTAGGATAACCCTCAAAGTTAGGGGATCAAATTTGGATTTTATCCGTTATACTTGGGTTATTTTGTTCTAAAAAAAATTAGAATTAGTGCATTTATAGACAATCCATCTTAAAAAAAAGATTAGAATTAGTATATTTAATGCTTTACCAGTAAAAGTAGTTGTACTATTCATCCGCCTTTTTAAGTTGGTTGTCAAAGGAACATAATTTTCACACTCTTTACTTAGATTTGAGTCTTCGCTCCTCCTTTCCCCTCATTGAAAAAATCGTTTATTTTCAAAGTTTCTAAATAATTTTAAAGACTTACTAAAATTTAAAGTTAAATCTAAGGCACATATATTTAGTGACTATAGGAGTACTTTATTTTGAAATTAAAAAAAAATTAATAACTTACTTCAAAATAATATTTACTTGTTTGTATACTATTAGGAATTAACTTGAATAATTTTAATTTAGATGACTCTTTTTGTTTTTTTTATGGTACTAAAAAATTTATAATAGAATGTGGTTGCAAAAGATGTATTCTTTCTAAATTGTTGTGTTATAGTTTAAAAGTCAACTTTTGATTAGTTAAATTTAAAAACTACTTATACTTTAGGCTTATATATATAATTTCACTTTAAAAATATTCTATATCGGTGACTGGTTAATGACCCAATAACTTACATGTAGATCCATCCTGGCTTGAAATTGAAGATGCTTGTGGAACAAATTGGCGGAAAGATTCCTAATTTTTTTTTAAAAAAAAGAAAATCGATGGAAAGAAGAAGAAAGATCGTCTCTCCAAACAGCACTAAAACGTCCTTCGTGATTTGTTGAAAAATTGTAGTACCTAGTTTTGGAAATTTGAAATTAAAGGTAAGTTGGAAAGATAACTAAGCCCTAATTTTTTTTATAAGTTTTCTATCTAAGTTCTAAAATCTTGCAATTTTTTATTTGAGTCCTAAAACTTAGAAAATATGTAATCAGTTAGTCCTAAACTGCTAGGATTGAAAGTGGTTTTTTGCGTTCTAACTTGAAAAACTTAATTTTTTATTATTTGATACATAAATAGAAAAAAAATATTATACCTTCTTTGAAAAAACTGAAAAGGAAAAAAATTGTTATTCTCAGTGTAAGAAAATAGAGTTGCAATTTTGAAAAGCAATTGGAATGAAAAAATAGTCAAAGAAAAATTGGTATTTTCCTAAAAGATTTTAAAATGCCAGTGAAATAAATGCTAGAGGAAAAATCACTTTTAATGATAAATTTTTTACAATTTTTTTATTTGAATCCTAAAACTTTATAAATTTTTGTTTAAGTTCTAAAACTTTATAAAATTTTATTTGAGTCATGTAACTTTCAAAACATACAAATAGGTAGTTTTAAACCGCTAGCTTCTCATTTTTGGATTAACTTTAAAGCTAACTGTGAACTGTCTCACATTTCGCACATTTTAAGATTAAAATAAAAATTTATAAAATTTTAGAATTTAAATAAAAAAAATTGCTAAAAATTTAGAACAGTGAGTGATCCTCACCTAGTATAGATAATGACGTACACCAACTGTAGAAAAAGGTCGAAACTTGTCCGCCGGAACCCAAAATATCCAAACTTAACTAGTCGCTTTCCTGTAACGAAGAGGGGAGGGGCCACCGTGGCCACGAAGCTATCCTTGCACCAAGCTGACTAGCTCACGCCCCCTCAACCTCTGTTTGAAATCCTCACTTCATCGGCACAAATGGCGGACAAAGTAGCTCTTCCTCTGGTCCTCCCCAATCCCCTGGTTTCAAAATCTCACTTTCCTCACCACTCTATTTTCTATCACCAAAACCCACAAAACTCAAAAGTTCCCGCTTCACCAACCACCGCAGCCCCGCTTCTTCGTGAACCTTTGCTGCGTCATGGCGGCACTTCCATCTCCGCCCTCCACACGCAGCAGAGTAAGCGGACCCGACTTGGCCGGTCGGGTGATCCAAACCGCGGGAAGCCCTGGACGCACCGGCGCTTGTCTTCCCAGGCTCAGCAGATTCTCAATTCCTTAATTGATCCTTCTTTCGATCTCTCTCGCCTTGATGATGTTTTGTCGGAGCTATTCGAGCAGCACAAAGAAAGCCCAGATGTTACTGGGGACTTCTTTGCCGCGGAGGTTCTGGGTATCGTGAAGGGTTTAGGGTTTTACAAGAAGTGCGACTTGGCTTTGAGTGTGTTTGATTGGGTCAGGAGCAGAAAGGATTCCGATTTGTTGTTGAATAATTCTGTTGTAGCTGTCTTGATTACTATGCTTGGGAAAGAGAGGCGGATTTCTGCTGCAGCGAATCTGCTGCATGATTTGTCTAAAGATGGGTTTGTTGTTGATGCTTATGCTTATACAGCGCTAATATCTGCTTATTTGAGTAATGGTAGGTACAGAGAGGCTGTGATGGTGTTTAAAAGGATGGAGGAAGAGGGCTGCAAGCCTACTTTGATTACTTACAACATCATTCTAAATGTGTATGGGAAAATGGGTATGCCTTGGGAGAAGGTCATGGCTCTTGTCAATGAGATGAAGAATGATGGACTTGCCCCAGATGCATACACTTACAATACGCTTATAAGCAGCTGTAGAAGAGGCTCTCTGCATGAGGAAGCAGCAGCTGTTTTCCAGCAAATGAAGCTAGCTGGTTTCAGTCCGGATAAGGTCACATATAATGCATTGTTGGACGTCTGTGGTAAGTCTCGGAGGCCTAAGGAGGCCTTTAAAGTTTTAGAAGATATGGAGCTCAATGGGTTTTCTCCTAGCACTGTGACTTATAATTCGTTGATATCAGCTTATGCTAGAGATGGTTTACTAGAGGAGGCATTGCAGTTGAAAACACAGATGGTTGAAAAAGGAATTCAGCCTGATGTTTTTACATACACCACTCTTCTATCGGGATTTGAGAGGGCTGGGAAGGACGACTATGCAATGAAGGTTTTTGAGGAAATGAGAACTGTTGGGTGCAAGCCAAATATCTGTACTTTCAATGCATTAATTAAAATGCATGGTAATCGCGGCAATTTCACTGAAATGATGAAGATATTTGATGAAATAAGGCAATGCAACTGTGTCCCAGATATTGTTACTTGGAATACACTTTTGGCAGTTTTTGGGCAGAATGGAATGGATTCTGAGGTGTCAGGTGTATTCAGGGAGATGAAGAGGGCAGGGTTTGTACCTGAGAGAGACACTTTCAATACCCTAATCAGTGCATACAGTCGATGTGGCTCTTTTGATCAAGCAATGGAAGTTTACAAGAGAATGTTGGATGCTGGGGTTATCCCAGATCTTTCAACTTACAATGCTGTATTAGCTGCATTGGCTCGAGGAGGCCTTTGGGAACAGTCAGAAACTATTCTTGCTGAGATGAAGAATGGTAGGTGCAAACCAAATGAGGTAACTTACTGTGCCTTGCTTCATGCATATGCTAATGCGAAGCAGATAGACCAGATGCAGTCTCTTGCAGATGATATATACTCTGGTGCCATTGAACCCCACGCTGTCCTCTTGAAGACTCTTGTGCTAGTAAATAGTAAATCTGACCTTCTCATGGAAACTGAGCATGCTTTCTTGGAGTTAAGGAAGAAAGGATTTTTACCTGACATAACTACACTCAATGCTATGGTTTCCATATATGGAAGGAGGCAAATGATCACCAAGACAAACGAGATTTTGAATTTCATAAAAGAGAGCGGGTATACTCCTAGCTTGACCACATACAATTCTTTGATGTATATGTACAGCCGCTCTGAAAACTTCAAGAGATCAGAAGAGATTTTGAGAGAAATTTTGGCAAAGGGGATGAAACCTGATATAATTTCATATAATACAGTTATATTTGCCTATTGCAGAAATGGCCGTATGAAAGAGGCTTCACGGATATTTTCAGAGATGAAGGAATCCGGGTTTGTTCCAGATGTTGTTACTTATAACACCTTTGTTTCAAGTTATGCGGCTGATTCAATGTTTTCAGAGGCCATAGATTTGGTCCAATACATGATCAAGCATGGTTGTAAACCAAACCAAAACACGTACAATTCTGTAGTTGATGGTTATTGTAAACTTAATCTCCAAGATGAGGCCAAAGTCTTTGTCAGCAACATCGGGAAGATTGATCCACATTGTCCCAAGGATGAGGAATTAAGGTTATTGCAGCGCATAAAAGATAAGTGGTCATAGAATGTATTTGAGAAGAAATCTCCTGTCTTGGGGCAGCAATAAAGTAGGAGAGCAGGCTCAAATCCTTCAAGGTATGTATTATTAAAACACGCTGTAGGATACCAGTCTCTATATATACTCGTCACAATCTTTAGAATGACTTTTTCTTTTTAACCTTTTTGTGAAAATTAATATTCTGTAGGTTTTATTTCTACAATCATACTTCTCATGTCCATGAGTATATGAAAGTTACTTCCATAGAAAAAAAAAAAAGGATATCCGAATGAATCTCTTGAAAATGGACTTTCATTGCTCTGCCTTTGTTATTTGTTCTTTTATTTGAGATCCGAGTGATTGAAACAACGAAGTGGGTACTGGTTCTCTTTTTATTTCCAAATCTAATAAATAAGATCTCTCGTCAATTTTGTATCTGATTTTAAGAATAGAGAGGATGAAAATTGGATGAAAAATGGTGTCAAAGTGCAAACTTCATTTTAGCTCTGACCTTTTGGTTTGGGATGGAAACTGGGGGTTCTGTTATGTTGTGCCCTAAACCCTAAACCCTAAACCCTAAACCCTAAATGTTGTGCCCCTGCAGAGTGCAAAGCATCGAACTTTCTCAGTGAAATGTAGAATTCTTTTCCACTGCTCTCGTTTTGTTTGAAAGTAGGAAGAAGAAAGGCCGCGGATAGATGGAGTTAATTATTTTTTCCTTTTTTCTTAGTTCATACGCCCAATGAACGAATGCCTCCCTGCCATATATCATCAACACTAAAGATGGATAGAAAAGAAAGGCCAGCTTTCTACATTTAAAAGAAACAAAAAGGAATACAGTATCATGCACAAATACAGCAATCAAAAAACAGATCAATGAAATGCCGAGCTTCACCCGGAAAGTGCATTGCAGGTTCCATCTGTTGCTTCTGTCAGCGCCTTTGGCTATCTACACAATCACTCGCATAAAACAGGCGTCTCAGATGCATTGCTCTGGACAAGTGGGATTATCAACAATTGCTTGCATCTCACGATAGTGGTTGTTAACTTCAAGTAATTGCTTGAATCAGATCCACCCCTGAATCGTCTGCATTGAAGGAGTAGATGTCAACAGGTGCTGTTGTGCAGCCAATGCCATCTTGCTTGAATCTATTGCCATATGAGCCTCGGTGTTGGTCCAGATAAATCACAATCACAGTTATATCATCATGAAAATGCCGTCTTATTCCCTTTTCAATTTTCTTTATGTCATTATATCTCATCTCTCTCTTCTTTGCAACTTCCTGAAGTGCTGCTCTGACCAATCTCTTTGCAATACCCTGCAGGCAGGAGATGTAGAAACAAGTTGTAAGGACCAAAATGCCTGACGTCCACAGAGATATGTTGCATGTAAGCTATGGAAAATACATGATACAAAATCAGAACTTGAAAGCTAGAGCGCAAGGAAGTCGACTAATTCCAGGAGGTGCTTTCTTCTCGAGAGTATATCCATATGAAGTCCTGCTGGTAGAAAATATGGATAGATTTAGTTGGCATAAATTACTTACAGCTCTTGGGTTTCTGAAGACTATGTCCACAGCAGCTTCATCACTCAACTGTTCCCATAAACCATCTGATGCGAAAATCAAGAATTGATCTTGCGATTTCAGCTTCCTGATAAGGATAGATGGTTCTGCTGTAACCACAGGTCTTTTGAGAGGGATAGGACTTCCATATCTCTGGAAAACTGGATCTCTGGAAAACTCGGGTTTCTTCAGGTAAACATCACCAATTGATCTTGACACCTGAATTGAGAGAAAAAAATGAATGTTTAGAGCAGAGTGAAACAGAGCATGACAAGTTCCAGCATTATAGAAACAGTTTGACAACATCTTAAATCCTGCAAAAAAAAATGGAAAAGCTCCAGCTGCCTGACAAAGTACCAAAGTTACGACCAGCAGATGGCTTAAGAAAACAAAGTAACAAGGAAAAATTAAAGGAGAATAACTCCCTGTGATTACATAAGCTTATATGTTAAGCTCCAGGGGGTGTTCACATGTCATCTCATGCATGGGTCACACTACTTGTCACTTAGCTGCATGAGATGTACCAGGAGCCAGAGCAAAAAGTTCCTGAAAGAGTATGGAAGACAACCCCCTCCGTAACTAAAACTTCATTATGAGGCAGAACAAGTGTGTGAGTAACTTCTCTAACACGCAAAAGTGGATTAAAATAAGGATGGAGAGAAATGAAGTTCACCAACCAATAACTATTCCTGATTAGAAAAACACCCATGTTAGACAAAAACCCACACCTGAATTATGCCCTTGATCCTCCACACTCCACGCGTATACATCACAATATGCGAGTCATCAGGATGAAGTGCCTCAACCTCCTTCCTCACCTCCTCAACTGCAACATTATGATCTGTGGATAGCCTTTCTGCTATCACCTGATCTTTCCGATCCCCCGAGACATGCCTCCCAAGAACCGCTCTTGAGTCACCCAGATTTGCTACATATAGTACATCATCCGAGATAGCACCAACTAAACAGCAGGATCCAACTGAAGCAATTTGGGGCCTAGCTGGCAGTGCCTGCTTCACCAAATGCAAAAACTCCTCCTCAGTAGCACTAAAGGCCTTCCTTATCACTTCTGCAGACAACCCTCCGTGTTCCATCGCAAATTCTACAATTGGGACAGAGTATGAGTCCGGGTAAACGTAAGAGGGATGAACCAAAAGTTAAAGTGACATTCAAAGTTGAGTAAGAACTGTATCTCAATATGTGTTACTCCAGGACGAGTTTCAACTGTTCATACACAGGAAACGGAAGACAGGAATGACGCACTAGATTTCAAGCTAAGCTAACATGTCGAGGAGATAGAATTAGGATCTCGATAATTTCTTTCAAGAAAAAACGATATAGTAGTAACCCGGTAAACCATTTCCATTTCCATTTTTCATCGGATTCTACTTATTCGTAACCGTACATAACAAGCTAAAACAGACAGAAACCAAATATTCAATCTAATACAGTATCAATTTCCGAGCGCTGAATTAAGGAGTAGAAGGAAAATTACTGTGAATGAAAGGGAAGAGATGCTTGTTGACGAATCTAGAAGCCTCCGGGCCTCCGTGGCCGTCGTAAACGCCGACGTAGGTAGCGGAAGGGGAAGTGAAAACTTGACTCTGGTCCTCGAGGCTGGCGTTGGCCTGGACAACGGCGATTGAGAAGTCGCCGGAGGCGTGGGGCCTGAGGTCGGCGTGCCACAAGAGAGCGTCGCCGCCCGCTCGTACGCCGAGACACCGCTCGAGCGGCCGGAAGAATGAGCGCAGCGCCATCATGGCAGACGTTGTTGAAAGCTGGGGGTAGGTTCGGGCTAATCTGGTCTTGCGAGAAGAGGAATGGGGAATTATGGTAGAGATGAGGGCTCCTCAAATCTAAAGACTAAAGAGGAGAGGAGAGGCTCGGGTCCAGGAAAAGAAAGATGCCGCGTAAAGGAGGAGGATGATTAATCTGCCCTGTTTTGCTTTCTACTCAAACGCGTTAAATTGAAATCCATTCCATGGTCGTTTGTTCTAGACTTGCCTCTCTCTTTGGAAAACCTGATAATAAATTTTAGGATCAACAACGCTTTCCGTTAAGCGTGTACCAGGTGGATTGACCGCCTGTTGCTGCGCCTATTTGACTGTGAGGAAGCAGATTTTGGAGACCAAGGGCAAAAACTTTCAAACAGAGTCCGTCGTTAGAAATTAAATTTTGAAGCCCAGATCAGCAAGATACAGTATCTAAGGGACCTCTTTCAGCATTTTACCATTTTTCTGGACCAGGCTAGCTACTCTTCATTTTTTAGCCAGTCAAATGTCACTGTGTTTTGAAACTCTTCTTTAATGTACGAGGTTTATTTGTTTTGTGTGTTACAGTAGTTCAATCTATGGATATTTATTATAAATATAGTAAAATAATTATTAAATAATGAAATTGAGGGTGAACAGAGGAAAGATTAGATTTTTAGCAATTTAAAGTGTGTTTAACCATTGATAGAGAAAAAAAAATTTCATGAAAATAAATAAAAAAAAAGATTTGGAGTTAACCTAAAATGAGGGTCTAATATCTATAAAATAAAATTTTGTGATTAAAAGGGTAAAGAGCGGAGATTTAGCAACTAAAAGTAATGTTTAACCATTGGCACAAAAAATATATTAAAAATGGTACCAAATGAGGGTTTAAACCAAACAGCTTAACGAAAATTTTGGGATAGTCCAAGCTATCACTAAAATTAGTCAAACTATAGCGACACAAACTTTCCTCTAGAAAATATATATAACCTCCCACAAAAAAATGATGTTTAAGTATTGACATAAAAGTCAAAATAAAGTTTTGAAATCAAAAGAGAAAATGAAAATAAAAGCGAATAATAATAATAATAAATAAAGTAGAAAAGGGCCACAATGGCAAATAGATAGAATTTAGCAATTGAAATGAGAAAGAATGATAGCTCAAGAACTAAAACGGATTTAAGCACAAAAAGTTGCAAAACAAACAAAACCTGTAGAAAGTCCTTGTATTTTTTGTCTTTGGCAGCTTCAGTCTGTAAATTTACAGATATGTTGACCCTGCCACTGTCCCCGTGCTGTCTCTCAAGGCTTGATCATCAAATGAACAGTTTAGGGACCAAAAACTGAAGAAAGAAAATTTATAGGGACTGAAAAAGGAGTTAGACCATTACATATGAAAAAGTGGAAAACAACTAAGTTCATGAATATGCTCTTTTTTCAGCAATTAATATATTGCTATTATATATATAATTTGGAGATAATTGATAAGTGATTATTTATATATATAATGATTATTTACCCAGTTAGTAAGAAATTTATACAATTAAGAGCTTTTTCTATTGCTTTTTTATTAGTTAAGCTAACTAAGGGGGGAAAAAAATCAAATTCGTTTGACAAAAAAAAAAAGTGAAAGGCAAAAATAATGAATAAACCACTAATGTTTTGGACCCAGTTTGAACATGCCCCTAATTTTTTTTTCTACCGAACAAACCACTATTGTTATTCAAAATATCCAGATAAATCACTAACGTTATTCAAGTAGGCCAATTTACCTACTCGACTGTTAAAATATTACAAAACTCTATCATTAACTTTTTAAAATTAACAAAATAGCTCACTTGGTTTAAAACAATTCAAATGGGCTACCTTCACTATTTATAAAATTCCATAACCACCTTCCACAATTACTTTTTTTTAGCACAGTCTATTCGTTGTTGCTTCTAACTTTTTCAAGGTGTACCATCTCTATTGACCAATATAGGATACCTCTGGCCTCACACTATCACTTCCAAACAATGTCTCGTTTATATTAACACTTAGTGTAAGATTATGGTACAATATGAGGTAAAGTAAAAGGAAGAACATCGTAACCACTATCAGCAAGTTAAGAGGATCTCAATTACTATTCACAAACAAATTCAAAAAATTAATGTCAGTTTTAAGAAGGTAGTTCAAATGTTAGATTAATAAACTTCAGAGGTATTGGGAGCAAAAGTATAAAATGTATGGACTGAATTTTGTATTTTATGCTAAAATTCCGTTAGACTTAACGGATACAAGAGTGGCTGATTTAAGCAGACTCAGAAACATCAATGGTTTATTTGGTAAAAAAAAAACATTAGTGGGTGAATCAGATTAGCACAAAAATATTAGTGGTTTATTTGTTTTTTTTTGCCAAAGTAAAATGAATTGGGTTGTTGTTGACCATTTGAAATTTTAAGTTAGGGCAAACCTTGCAAATGCATGCAACTTGAATGAGTCTGAACTAGAGATTTATAGTCAAAATGACAAATCTCAAAGTTCATATGACTAAAAAAACGCAAGAACAAAAATCTAACTAAAGATTTAGTCCAAATGACAAATCCAAAGTTCATACGACTTAAAAAAAAAATGCAAGAACAAAAGTCTATGTATTAAGTACAAAATTTAGCACTGAAAAGCATTGAAAGGAGTAAAGTTGCAACCAATGTTTTAAGTGTACTAAATCACATACCGAACTTTTTCTTCAAGTACAAAATTACCACTGTCATTACAAAAAGGGCAAATTTGTCACTTGCCGTTAAATGACCTTCAAATGAAGGGGAAAAATAACATCTTTTGTTCTTGGCTCTTCACGTTTCTTCTACTAATACACTAACATTGGCCATTTGATGATTATGTCATCCTTTTAACTATTTATTTGCCTGGGTTCTAAAACTCGCGTGGGAGTCGTAGTACCCTGAATTGCCATAAATGTCCCTAATGTGGAATTTACCAGCCTCATGGGAAGATGAAAACGAGTGGATGAGCTAAGAGTGCTCATCAAGTCATCGTCACCATCAGCCAACGTACCTTCCCAATCTTCCAAGTCTCCACCATTGATCACCACTTTGTTGTCAGATTCCAAATACCACCCGCCATCATCGCCCTCATCCCTTAGCTCGTCATCTTTGACCATGTCACCGTGCCCTTACTTTCAAAGTTTGCTACCTTGCCTTACAGTTAGGACAAGAAAACCTAGATCAGGATCAAGCGTGCAATCTCATCCATCACCATGGAGATGGATAAGAAGCAAGCTCAACAGCCACAACATATGGGTTGGCTGACCATCCATTCGCAGAGGTGAAGATTTCGGCAATGTGGCTGGTGCCAAAATACTCACTCATCGATTTCGCATAAGCCTTCAATGCAATTGGACATATAGAATTTAACTATTGCAAGTTTCTCCCAAAGCATGATGTTTATTTTGAACAAGTTGGCATGATCATCAGATGGCCAAAGTTAGGGAAAGAATAAAAGAAATGTGAAGGATCAAAGACTAAAACTGTTATTTTTCCCATTTATTCAAGTGTCACTTAAGTGGCAAATTAGACAATTTTGTAAGTCGGTGGTAATTTTGCTCTCGAAGAAAAGTTTGATACGGGATTCGGTACCAATGAAGATATTTTTATACGTTTCCATTTTCTAGAAAATTCAAGGTCACGTTTCGTTGTGAATTTTTTTTTGATTTTTCTTGTTCAAATTATATTTGATAAAAATTTAGTTCATAATTTTTTTAAAGATATTGAAATTTTAGAAAACTCCTGTATTAAAAGTAAAATCATTTAAAAATATATTTTTCATTTTCACACTAGTTTTCTAAAATTTAGAAAATAAGATAAGTTGTGTCACTTTAATTTTCAATAAAGATATTATGGAAAAAAATTCTCTTTTTCCTTTCTTTTTGTAATAGCATTTTAGAGGAACATAGTGCTCGTTTATTTTCTTCTTGACTTTAGCGAAACGCATTTTTTTTATAAAATGTTTTTACTTAGAGTTTTTCTTTCTCAAGTTTTTTATTGCAGAGATTCGAAATTAGTCTTCCTGTTCAGACTCTAACTTCGCGTGTAATCTGTTAGAATTCTTAAAAAGTATAATTTCTTTAATATATGGTTTAATTTATATGTTGTTTTTGTTCCCATTTTCTAGAAAATTTGAGGTGACGTGTTCTTGTGGGAAAAAAATTTATTTTTCTTCTTCAAATTATATTTGATAAAAGTTTAGTTCATAATTTATTTTGAAGACATCGAAACTTTGGAAAGCTCCCGTATTAAAACTAAAAACATTTAAAACAATATTTCTCATTTTCATACTAGTTTTCTAAAATTTAAAAAATAAGATTTTCTACAACTTTAAAAAATAAAAAATATATTTGATGAAGACTAACCGTCCAACTTGTGACAAGATGGAAGTTTTCCAGGTTGACAATTTGTTTGAGACTCTTTCTACTACATAATTGAACTGATTTACTTTCTAACACTTAAGGGGCTAGGGGAACCCTAAATACTTATCCGATATAAGGGACTAGTTATTGCCTTGCAACTGAGAGATAGAAGAGTGAATGGTTCCCAATATGTTGGGACTAAAAAAAATAAAGAAATTTTGGAGATTCATTGTTTGACATGAAATAACTCGATAATTATCCAAAATCGAAAGCACATAATGTACTTCACCCTTAGTAGATTGAATGAAGAGGATACCATCTTCAATGAAAAGCAAATGAGAGACAATGGGGCTAAGGCGACCAACAGATATACCATGAATTTGGCCATGACACTCAGCTTTCTGAAATAGACACGAGAGGCCTTTTGCACAAAACAAGAACAAATATGGTGAGAGTGGGCAGCCCTGTCGGATACTACTGGTTGAATTTTCGTAAGGTTCTCAATTAATTAAAACAAATAAAAAAAAAATGGCCGTCGTAGCACAGTTAAGAACAAGGTTGATCCACCTAGCATGAAACCCCAGTAGCAACATAGCCCTCCTAAGAAAAAGTCATTTCACCCAATCATAAACTTTGGACATGTCCAACTTGAAGGCTATAACTCCATCTGCTGAACCTCACATATTGCTCAAATCTTAATAGGTTTCTAAAGCAATGAGCGGATTATCTGTTAAAAGTTTCCCTTGCACAAAAGCACTTTGATACTGAGAAATAATTGAAGGTAGTAACAACTTCATGCGATTAAACAAGGACTTTGGTAATAATCTTGCACAACACATTACATAAAACTGATAAGCTTGAAGTCTGATAAGGATTTAGGCTACTGCACTTTTGGAATCAGAGCAATATAGGTGTAATTTATCTCCAAAAAAATTTGTCCTGCATTTAGAATACCACTAATATATTGAAATATATCTTATAAATAATATGCCAATACTTTTGGTAGAACAATGGAGATAGACCATCAGGTCCAAGAGATTTAGTAGGATACATAGCAAACAAGGCTACTGAAATCTCCTCATTAGTGAAAGGCTAGAGTAAACTATCATTCATATTGTCTGTAACACGATGTGGAATAGCATTAAAATCTATGAGAGCCTGCATGTTAACCAAGCAACGGAATAAATCACCAAAATGTTTGACTGCTTCCTCTTCAATATTTTTAATACATTAGCGGTTCTATTATGCTCTTTGTTTGAAGAGACCATTAGCCTTCCACCACATCTATTCAATTTGGGGATGCAAAACCATTGGTATGGATTTTATTAACATCTTACACGCGTGGGAAGGCATTTTATTTTATTTTTTCTTTGGATGATCATGTTTTATTATTTCTATTTTTTGGGAATTTAGGAAAATTATTTACTGGAGTTCTGCATATAGCCTTGTTTTTAATGATGAGTGGGGTGAGGAAGATAAAGAGGTGGAAAATATTTTATAGAATGTCAATTTTAATTTTTATTGCATGCGTGTCAGAACATCTTCATTAAATAGAAGAGGATTAGGGTAGAAAAACTGATTACATTTCATTGAATAATCAAATTGATTTCAATGTATGTTGATATAGAAAAAGAAAAGAGAAATTAAAGAAAAAGTGGTACTACTACATATTTTCCTAAATTCCTGTCGCAGAAGAAGCTTTTAGGTGCAGTGTGCAAGTGCAATTAACATTGTCTGCAAAGTCAAAGTAGTTTCGCTCACCGGCAGGATTTTTTTTATATAAAAATAGCCAATTCATTTTAATTTAATTTAAATTAACTTATTTTTTTATATTTTTTTTATCTGAAACCAATTTTATTTGAAATTTAATATTATGTATGTATAATAATTCATTTAACGTATAATTTTTATAATATTTTTAAATTTTTATGAATATTTAGACATTATTAATATTGACTTTCAAATAAATTAATCTCAGAATAAAAAAATGTCAAAAATAAAAATAAATAATTTTAAATTAAGTTGATTTAAATTAAAATGAATTGTAATTAATTTAATGCCGTATTACCTTAAAAGAAAAAGGTTAAAACGAATTGGCTTGTTTAATTGACTTTTGGGTCCCAATGGTTTCAACTCCAAGTACCAATTGCGCTTTCCTTTTTATTTAAATTTAAGCCACCAAATCTTTAATTACAATCTAGTACCAATAACAACCCTGAACTTACAGATGGAACAGAAAAGTTTGGTCACATTTTTAGTTGACGGCATCCTAAATCCGGTCTTATACATTCTTCTGAATCAACATTGTTTTTATCCGAATCAATGGAGCGCACGTATAAACTAATTCGGCATTAATTAATAACTAAAGAGTTATAAAGTTTTCCAGCTCCATTTCGGCTGAATGAACTTGGCCACATTCGCAACATGTGGACTGGATCACAAAACCATCTCTTTTGGTTTGGTCTTACCCCTTCATCACGCCATGAACAGATGAAAAACTAGAAGAATTACATTTAAGACTATCTGCAGATGGTTCAACGGTCATATTCCTTGCCTACAATAGGGACAATCTCCACAAGTTCTAACCCACGGCACCAGGCAAGCAGAATGGAACCTATGTGAACAGGATAATTGTATAAGTTCATCTCCCTCCACAAAACGCTCCAGACATATACTACAATCCTGTGATTCATTGGCATGCTCGGCGTCAACTGTGTTGATTCTTGTCTCATAGAAAACCTCGATCTTCAAACTATCTAGTGCTGCCCGTTCAAGACCAGGCGGCTTTTTGTTTCTTTCCCGTGGCAATCGAACCCTTTCTCTCCTTTCCCTTTGGAACATGAAGTCTGCAAAAGGCAAATTCCATCTCGACATCTCTGCTGAATTGTCTGTACCCCAATCCACTGCATCCAGAAGCCTGAATTCATCACCAAATACATGTTCCCTGCGATCTGCATCTGCTGTAGTTCGGTCGCTGCTTTGCCTGGAGCAAGTAAAAGCCAACACTGGTCAGAACCAAAGATGAAAACGCACATCATGAACAGCAAAATAATTGAAGAAGAGCTCAAACACACAATTCAAAGTTGTGTTAGATAACTGCTGATTGCTTGTTAAAATGTAAATGATACCCTTCACAAGGAGGACCAAGTTGCCATAACGCAAATGTAACTGATGCTTGCAGTAATGGTTCCAAAAAGTAACAATGAGCAGAGAAAGTAATGGAGTAGAAGAAATAGGGACAGCAAGTAACCAAGTCAGACATATTACATGACATAAAACTGAGCTCAGCTTGTAACCCCCCCATACCCGGCAAAAGAAAAAGCAGAATAGATGATTGTTGCAGCAAACAAGCATCAAAAGTGAAGTGGAAAAAGATATACCACTGGACATTTTCCTGACAAAAGAATGTGCAAAATGTGCCCTCCTATCAAGTGAAAGGTATTATTTCTATTAAACAACTTTAGATCCCAAGTCAGCTTCCTAACAGACATTTAATAACAAGATTTGCTAAGTGACCTAACCCAAGCCTAACCAAAATGTAATTTTCCAGCAATGACATGTCAAGTCATAGAGATATGTTGCAACACAGAGCAAAACCAAACAAGACATTCAATTCGTTTAAGCAGTCATCTCAGCAGCTTTACCAGTTTAATCTTACAAATACAGCAACTTAAAGATAGACAGCGTTCTAAAAGGTCAGAGTTGTAGCATTTCAGTAATTCGATTTTTTTGGGTACATATGATGAGAATTCAAAGGGAAAACGTGGACTAGAACCTTGGACCTTATGCAACCACTTTAAAACTTTGACCATTAAGCTAAGTCTTGGGCTGTTAGCTTTTCAGTAATGGTTGTGAACACCCGATACTTGTTACTTGTAAGGCCTCCTAAGACAACAAAAGTTGAAAAAAGGCACATAATACAAGTCGTCCGCAGGGCATCATAAGCTTAAAACCGTGATTTTGAAGTGTGAGTATAACCTATGAGATTCCCTAAGCTCAGAGATGGTCAAAACAAAACATAAGTAAGTTCATCAATTAGGAGAGCACAGATAAGTCACCACTTCATATTTCCTACATGTTCAGCTGAAACTAACTTATGAAATAATCGATTAAGACACTGAGAAAAAAATAATAATAATCAAGAACCACACAAACATAACCGAGCCATGAATACGAACCTGTTTCCAGGAACTGACACCCCTCTCAGTCTCTCAAGAAGCCTTGCCCTCGCAAGCAGCACAGCTCCCGGAAGCCTCTCGCTTGGGCTCAAAACAGGCCTGCTTGAGCTCCTTAGACCTTCTCCGTCTCCACCACTTGCCAACGGAACCTGGCTGCTACCTTGGTTGAGCCTTATAGATGAACGCTCCTGATTGATCAACACAAACACATAACAAAATTAGCCAACATAAGCACAAAAGGATTTGCTTAGAATACTGATGAAGGCAAATACGAATCTACGATTAGGAAATTATGAAACGCGAGAGAGTATAAAAATAGAGCAAAATGGAGAGTTACTGAGTGAGCCGATAAGCGCCGGGACTGGTGGCTGGAAAGGGAAGAGCGGCGGAGTGAAGGAGCGCAGCCGTCGATATCATGCCGTGCATGATGCTGCCGGCGGCTTAAATTGAGGTGATGGGGGCTGCGGTCGAGAGAAGATTCGAATCCCGGATCCGGGTCGGATCGTCCCGATCTCGATCTCCTGGTGTAGAATAGCTCCGAAGCGCTCGCCATGCAAACCCAACCGGCGGCGGGAACAATTGTTTTTCGAGTCGATTTCTCAAAGAATGAAAAGCTTCTGATTATAGAGACGAACCTAAACGACCTTCGAGGAAACGCGCGACTGAGATTGTTGTGGGGAAGCAAAGGATCGTGCAAATTCGCGGAAAACAGATATTGTTTGTTTTGGGCAATATGGGGAACTAACAAACTCATTACCGAAATAGATTATGTTAACGATCAGTGAATCTTTTTCTCTTAATAGAGGTTAACTTTAAACATGTCAAACTATGTTCCAATTTTATTTATTTTAACTTTATTTAAATCAATTTATAATTAAAATCCAGCTCAAACTCTAACATCTTAAAATAATTTTGGTATTAATTATATTATATTATAGTATATTCTAAAAGAGAGATGAGTTTTACTACCATGGATATTATGAACATATGTCTAATTAGACATAGTAATTGTTTTACAATTTTACCCCTAAACCTCCCCTTCTCAGACGATCTCTCTCTCCCTGTTCGCCGGTGTTCATTCTCCCCTATTCGCCGCCGCCGCCCTGAATTCCAACTTTGTTCCGGCTTCATCACCGCCTCTCTTCTTTCATTTCGATTTGATTCTCCTCTGTTCCGACCTCAATCCAACTTCATCGCTGCCGCTCGTTGTTCGCTTTGGCTTCGTTGTCGCTGCTCTTCATTCCGACGATGCAATCGCTGCCTATCGCCGTCGCTCTGCGTTCTTTTTCGTATCTACAATCTCCGGTATCTCCTCTGGATCTGCTTCGATCTCGGATTTCTCACGGCCGCCTCGATCGCTGATCGCTTGCATCGCTTTGATCTCCGAATTTTCGATCTCTTACGCCACTCCGATCTCCGATCTTTCACCTCGAGATCTTTGTTGTCCTTCGGATCGAAAGCTCCTTCAATCTTCGATCTCTCGCCGCTTTGATCGAAGGCTGCAATCGACGGGAGATGAGGGAGATGAGGCGATGCGAGACGAGGAGCGGCCAGGGGGGGAGGCAAAGCACGAGGCGACGCGAGGCGCGCCAGGGGTGAGGTGAAGCGCGACCAGGGGCAGGGAGCCACTGTTTCCGGTGACGGAAATAGATGCACTGTGAGATCTGAAACGAACGGCCAAGGACAAGGGGAGGGTATTTTGTAAATTTTTAAATGATTCTTTAGACAGTTTCAAATATTGATTTAAACACTTTTAAATTTTTATTTTGACACTTCTTTTATTATTTTGTTTATATTTTTTTATTATAAAAATAAATTATTTGCGTATTACTTTAGACATTTTGTCATTTTTCTTTAGACACTTTTACACATTCATTTAGACATTTTTTATTATTTCAATTAATTTTTTTTAAGAGAGTAAATTGTCTATGTATTAGTCAGACACTTTTAAATATTTATTTAGACACTTTTACGCATTTATTTAGACACTTTTTTATTGTTTAATTAGTTATTTTTTAATAGAATAAATTATATACGTATTAGTCAGACACTTCTAAATATTTCTTTAGACACTTTTCGATATCCATTCAGACACATTTCATTTTTTGAATATGACATATGACGTATACGGCGAGATCATGACATATGACAATTCGGTGGTGGCACCGGCGTCGTTGCTGGCGCTGGCACCGGAGGAGACAGCAATAGCAAGCTATGATTTTTTGTAGAAAAGAATATTTTAATTAAGGGTATTTTTGTCAATTTTTTTGATAATTTATGCCTTATATATAGAAGATTAAGGGATGGGTTAGTATGTCTAATTAGACATAGGTGCATAATAAAAGAACTAGAGTTTTACTGTTTATTAACAGTAAAACTTACGTGGCTTTTATTTCTTTGCTTCTTTCAATTTATGATCAAAACCCTCTTTTGGTACCTGAATATTTCACGTCTGCCATAATGCTCCTCAACTTTCGCCTACTGTTGCCAGATAGAAGGTAGACTATTTGCTGATGGTGATATGTTTATCACATCATAAAGATTGGGGAATAATACTTGCCAAAAGAAACATTATAGGGACCCAAGAGTATTTTTTTCCTTTTAAATTTTTTGACACGCCTGCCCACCGTTTTAATTTTTTTTTCTCTCCTGCAGAATGGTCAAATGTCTCCTTTAGTCCCTATATAATATTTCCGCCATAATGATTCCCAACTTTCATGATCTGTCATAAACTTTTTCCCTTTTGCTAATCAAAATTTTTGTATATACTATAAGTCAAAGGTTTTTAAGGAGAAGGGAAGAGGACTATCTCGATCCCTGATCACGGGTATGGCAGGCTCATAGATACCTGACATGAACTTTTAGGAAAATAAATTTTTTGATGATATGTTTAAATTTAAGATGATAAAACCTTAAATGAAAGTGACGGACATACATTTATTAACTATATTAAATATCAACATTTTTTTCTTTTGCATGATTTGACTCAGAGTTTTAATTATATAGGTTTAATTCAAAGTTTTAATTAGTTGAAATAAATGCACACTTTTCATAATGTATAAGTGTTTTACACAGATTTGATTTAGAGTTTTAATTAGTTGAAATAAGTAAATAGTTTATATTATGCATGAGTGCACGATTCTTAAAATGTTTTATTTTATTACTAATTCATTAGTGAGTGAATATCTGGAAAACCTATACATGTATATTGTACAATGTTATCCTACACTATAAATGTCAGAAACTTTCTTTTTTTTAATGGTTTTCTTGAATTGATTAATAGAATTGTTTTAATCATTTTTCATTTGTTATCTTTAATGTTTTTTTGATATTAAATAAATACATCTTTAGTTGACTACTCTGTGTGTTTGTAATTATTTATACGTAGATATTACTTAATGTCAATGTAAGCCTTATCCATTTGCATTGTTCTATTAATAACTTATATTAATTATATTACAACTAATGTTGATATAGAATTTGCCCATGCAACGTGTTGGTCCCTCATATATTGTTTATTTCTAAAAGTCATTTTTACTGTTCATCACTAAAGAGAAATATTTTTTTTTTGTGTTTGCTTTTTTTTCTTTTTCAGACACAATTGACCATTCCTTAAGTTCGAATGCCTTTTCATAGGGTGTTCGCATTTTTTAGAGGCTCATTTTACAATTTCTCCAATTTTAGGTTGTCTAGTTAAATGTTAATTTAATCCAAAAGCTTCTACTCTTTTCCATGTTAGTCCCTATTTTACATCCATGTTTTATTTTAATTCCCAAATTTAATAAATATTTAGCTAGATTCTTTCTATTTATTCTTTTGGTCCCCAAATTTTTTATTATTTTTATGTACTAAATTCCAAAGTAAGACATTTGGTTATCATAATTTATTTATTTTTGTGTTAAGCCATTTTTTACATTCATTAAATCAATTGTTAAGCCTTTAATACCTAATATTTTTTTTCCATTTTCTATCTTGGTTCAAACTTTTTTTTGTTTCTTTTCTTTAATTTTTTTAAATAAAACTTTAATAATTATAATTTACCTACTTCTGGCTATGGTTCTAATTTATTTGGTTTTAATATTATTTTTTATTATTTTTATCTTTATTAAGTTAATGGTTAAATTGTAAATTTATTCACATAAATCAAGTACAAATTTGTGTTTCAATCATATTATTTTATTATTCATGATTGCATTTTGCAGTATGAATTGTTCTCTATAGTTTAATAAAATAATTTGGTCCATAATTGCTACAAGTGAAAGTAAATTTTTCTAAATAAATTTCTCATTGATATTAAGAATTAAAGTTTAAGTTGATAAAAGAGGGAAATTTTTAGTGAATTATTTTTAATGATAAAATTATACATTATTTCAAAATATATATGATATTCTGTTTCTATTTATCTAATTTCAATTATTGTTCAGGTTAGTTCAGCTTTAATCAAATTTTCTCATATTCTTAATTATTTATTATTTAAATTTTTCATGCTAAATTTATTGTAAAAAATACCTACTACATCATGTGAGCCAACATATCTCATTAGATGCTATTCATAAAAAAAATTAAAGGCAAAAATGATGGGACTTTTATTATCTATGTATGGTGAACAACACGCCCCTTCACTAGTAACGTTTTGTACTGCGAGTGCTTATATTACTATACTTCTTTAATGTTGGTAGCTTATTTATCCCAACAAATATTAAAGATATATTTTATTGCTTAAAAAAAATACATTAACGGCGTAGTTTATCCTGCGGCATAAGAGCAATGACGTATTTCCCAATTTGTCTTTGTTTTAGTTAGGTTGATTCAAAATCTAGAGGTTTTATTTTTCCTATTTTGGCCTTGAAAATGAAGATCTACAAGCACCTTAAAGAAAACAAAAAGATACGCTAGCAGTTCTCTTGTATAACCCCTTCTTTTTTGAAGGAGAATTTTGATTAACCTATTAAGGCTTTTATTCAAATTTTATATACTCTCCATCATAAAACTATTACACCATTTATTTTTGACAATTAATTTAAAATTTTTTATTTTTAATATTTTAATATATAAATGAAAAATACTTATATATGATTGTTAACTCAAGACATGTAATTTTTAAATATTTTTTATTTTTATAATAAATAATAATATAAATAAATTTAAGTAAAAATATTTAAAAAATTAAATGAAGTAAAAATTTTGGGACGAGGAGTAAAATTTGTTGTGAAGTGGACTTCTTGAAAGCAAATAGTTAACATGTTTTATATATTTCACTGCCAGTCAAACTACAAGTAAAATGTTATAAAGTTAATAGTGTAAAATTGTTAAAAATTCTAGCATTACTCTTTTAAATTTCAACTTTCATTTTGTTTGCACTTAAGGTTTAGTTTAAGTAACAAGTTGTAAATAAAATAAAATTGTCTATGTCTGAGATTCAACCTTTTTCTCATAACTTACAAGGTATTTTGAGTACGAAAATAGAAATTTTTACTTTTTTTTTCCCCTTAGAAATAGACCTTGAATTTTTTTGTCAACACGTGTCCTTGAAAAGTAAAAGACTCATGCCTAAACCATTGGATTGCACTAACTGCACTTTTCTTTTGGAATGCCATGATATCATTTTTTTTTTTTGAATGAGAACGGTACTTCCAGATTCTATATCACAAAAGAAAAAAAAAACCTCAACAACATTTACATTCAAATCCAAGGGTTTTATCTAAATATATGAAACGACGAAGCTTAGATTAAAACAAAAAAGAAACCAAACATTCAATCATTTGTTTCATGATTCATCAAGGCAATACATTCTAAGCAAAATCTGAACTCAACACAATCTCATTCCCGTGTTCAAAAACTCTACATTTTTCATCAAAAGGCCTAGGATTTGAATCTTGACTTCCTCATCTTCTTCTCTGAAAATGTCACATAAAGTTGGTTTGGTTGATATCTAGTCCTGAAAAAGCTGGCATTCCTCTCCATTTACTTAGAATACCGATGCATATTCCCTTATATACTAGTAAGCATGTTTCTTGTAGGATGTCTAAGGTAAAAATCTCAAATTTTTCATTGATGTTTTGGCCTGTACTCAAATTTCCCACTAAAGTTTTTTTAGTCACAATCTAGCATTAATGTTTTAAAATGAACCAAATGTGCCACTAAAGCTTCAAATTAGATTTGGATATGCCACTTGATGTTAAAAAACTAATGAAAAATGTTAAATCCACATTTGATCCCTTAAGTTCGTTAACTCTAGTGAGTGAATCCTTAAAGTTTGACTCGTTGATACTTAGCCTCTCAACTTTATAAAATATAGTTAGTCCTTAGATGGATGGAAACGTGGATGACGTTGCTAAAAGGGCTGATGTAGAGTGGGGCTCAAGTGAGGTTGGGCTAAGGCCCACCACCACCAATCCCTCTTCTCTAGCAGCCATCTTCTCCTTTCAAACTCAGCCGCTTCCGCTCCTTTCTTCTTCAAGTTGCCTTTTCCAACCACCAGTACTTCCCCATTCATCACTAACACAACCTTGACCATAATGGCCAAAAATGAAGAATTTTTTTTATCAATAAAGCCAATTCCTACCATAAAATGAAGAATTTCACTATGAGTGCCATGAGCTCATGAGAAATTGAAGACTCCATTGATAGCGTTACGGGTTTCATTGATGTGGTCTTTAGCTTTCGTAATGGAGTTAATGTCAATGACTCAGTACTGCAAGCCCAAGAGTTTAATAGTGATGGCGATAACTGTGATGATGAGAATAATCTCTATAACATCAAAGAAGACAGGATCTTTTGGAAAAAAACAAGATCAGCTTCTTCAAGTCAACTGAATTAACAATCAATTAACATGATTAATTTATGATATTTTTTGTTGTTCAATTAGTAAAATTAATTGTGTAAATTCCTATGAGATGGTGGTAATTATTTGCAAGAGACTTTGGGTTGGACTACTTGGAAACCAAAATCTGACAAGCTAAGGGCGATGAAGAAAAAGAGATTAGCGGTGAAGGTGAGGAGGAGAAAAGGTTGACGATGTAGGGATAGGGAGTAGAAGAGGTCAATAGTTGGGGGCGAGGGAAGAGTAAAGGCTAATGGCTAGAGACAACATCAGATTTGATGAAAAAGTGAAGAAGAGGCTGACAAGGAGAAGCAAGGCCAAATTTCATAAAGAATAGGCCAACGGAGAGGCATAGGGCTAGATTCGACGGAGAACATGGCTAACAGGTGGTGGTGAGAAGAAGAGAGACCCTCACCCTTTATCCACATCACTTCATCCCTAGCAGTGTTATGGTCACATGACAACTTGTGACTGTTCAGGGACTAAGTCTCACACACTTTGAAACTTTCAAGATTAAGTCATATATTTATTTAACTTAGAGGACGAAATCGCAATGAGTCAATCTATAAGAACTAACTTGTGCAAGTGTGCAAACTTCAAGGATTGAATGTGCATGTAAGCCTATTTTTTATTCAAAATCATTTTTTTTATCAATATTCAAAATCATTTAATTAACAATTGGAAAACCATTAACTTGATTATGGTAGTATGGTATAATTAGAGCTCAAGTATTAGTATCTTGGTTAGTAAATGAACACGAACCTTTGGTTTAAATTTTGTCTTTAAAAACCAATTCTAAAGAGTAAACTACATAAATGATCCCTAATTTTTAACTATTGTTTCAATTTAGTCCATATCCTATTGAATATATTTTTTTGCTCATAAACCTATTAAAAGGTGTCATTTTGGTCCTAAATCTATTAAAAAATTTTCATTTTGATTCTCATTGGATGAAATATGTTAATTTAAAATATTCATTTGATAAAAAAAATTTAGATCATAATTTAAACTATTCAAGAATTGTCTTACAATAAATTTAATCTATATAATAATTTTATACAGTTAATAAAAAAATTCAAATCATCTTTCTTTTCTTTCTGTAAATTAAACTTATTTTATTCAGGGAGAAAAAATTCTAATTTAAATTATCTATTTGTTATAAAAAAATATTAATTTATTTAAATTTACTAAAAAACAGTTACCCAATATTTAAATCAGAATTTTAAAATTTTATGTCTGACAGTTATTCTAGTTCATAAATTTTATCTGATGAGAGACTAAAATGAAATAATTTTAATTGGTTTAGGACCAAAATAAAATATTTAATAGATTAGGGACTAAAATGAAATAACAATTAAAGGTTATGGATTATTTACGCCATTTACTCCAATTCTAAATAATTGATATAAGTTGGAATTGAACCTGAATTAACTTTGAATTAACTTTTGAATGGCACCTGTGATGACGTCATATCTGTTTGTGAACGTATCAATATTGGATGTATTAAATAAGACAATTTCTCATTACATATTGCCGATAATAGTTTCTTTTCTTTTAAAACAACAATCCCTGTCATCTAGAAGGGTTATGAAACTAGTTACATATGAACGTACGAACCTAGGCGGCTTCCGCGTACTACCAGTACTAGCTCCTCCGAGCTGCTGCTTATTAGTGTTATATATATATATATATATATATAGATACCCTTTTGTAAAGCAATCCAAGTGACTAGCTAGCTTGTTGAGATAATTATCGAATAAAATGATCAGCTGGCGTATCAGGGTCGGGTTTGTCGACGGCGTCAACTGTCCTCAACCAAAAAGTCCGGCCACCGAAGCAGGCGGCGCCATCGGGAACATCGTCGATGACCCGTTCTTGACCTTGGGGCACGTAAATCCCGCTGCGAGGATGTGGCACCCAGCACGAGGAGTCAACGGCGCTGCCGTTGGTCGCTCTTCTCCCAATCCTCTCGTGCCCACCAAGTTTATGATCAGCTGCTCCCACACTTTTGCTGTATAGTCGTGCAAGTGCCTTCGCTTGCCTGCATCACATGGTTCTTCCAATTAAAAATCGATATTGGCTAGCTACTGTATATATGCAAAAACCTAAACCAACTCCAATATGATCTCAACTGTTGGAAAGATAATTATTTATTTAATTAGGTAAATAATTTAGTGCTAATTAAGACAGCACCCGAAGATGAAACCGTCTGCTCTGCGGCGGATCCCGGCAACTGATACGGCCATGCAAAGTAGAGCACAAATTGTAGGAGACGAAAGGGCTTTAGCAACTAAAGCGAGCAATAAGAGACAGCTAGCTATTTATATATGTATAGAGATATATATAATGATGGGCCGGAGCAGTTTTGTCGACGGCAGAATAAATTCTAATTCAGAACTGGGGAAGGCTTAAGGGAAAAGCAAAAGGGTGGAATTGAATTGATAATGGAATTAAAGGAACAAATTTCCCCAATTGGGAGACACATGCATGGATGCTTCAAACCTGTGGTTATTAGAAACCCGGTGCTCATCAAATTATGCAAGAGAGAAAGATTAGATACCCCGGCGATAAATAGAGGTAACTGATTAAATAAATTATTAATGGGAGTGTGCGTGCATGTGTGTGTATACACCCAATTGACAAAATTATCATTATTTTCAGAATGTAATCCCACGATTATCCATTAAATGTTCTTTCTAATTTTGACCCATATTCGACTTTTAACCCAAAATTTGATGTTAACCTTAAGGCCTTTTGTTTTACCTTAATTACAAATACATTTTCACCAACTGTAGCTATATTATGCTCCGAAATTCAATTTTATTTTTCAAATCATTTTTTTTATAAAAGATACTTCATTCCAATTAAAAGTGAGTCAAACGGCATCTTATAAATTAATAACGGCATAAAACTTTAAGGAACAATAAGAATATAAAACTGGTCAAAAAAAAAGATATTCATTCCTACAATACCTTATGAAGTGAAGATAATCAAATCAAGCTGAACCTTCTAGGTAAGTCAGAATAAATATGAAGTATAAAACTCACTAATAACTGAAAGAAAGCTCAAACCAAGTCAACAATAATCAAACAATTCTAGAACCAACCAAGTATCAAAGGCCCGAACAAGATTAACTATAAAAATAAAAATATTGCCCATAAAACCTAAACAAAATAAAGACTGACTTTATTCTATAAAATCGTTTCCATTGAGATTCCTATGAAACCAAAAGACTAGATCTATCATTGTCTACTTTCAATTAAAGATCTACCATTTGAGAGTTTTGAATTACTTTTAAACACTAAGATTTGAATGATATTGCATTTACCATAAAATTTAATAGATAATATTGAAAAAAGTTAGTCAAATAATCAAAAGATTGAAAGAGAACCTACCAGATCCAAACTAAACCCTGGATCTGGCAAAAAATAACAAAGAATGATGGGAGAGACAACAAAAGGAAATGAGTTAGAGGAGATGAGAGGAGGTGTGCTAGGGTTTTTAGGAGTTAAGTATTTTCATTTTTCAAATCACTTCAAATCTTCTTTCTATGTATATGCATATAAATAGGGAAACTTATAATTACCCCATTGAGGTATGTCATAACCTACAATTTCCCCCTTTTATTTTTAGAAACCTACACTTTGTCCCTTATATTTTTTAGGAAAAGTTACAAAAACCCCCTTGTGATTTGGTCAAACCTACAGTTTGCCCCTTATATTTTGAGAAACCTACACTTTGCCCCCTATATTTTTTATACTGCCTGATAAAAACTTCTGAAACTGTATTTAAACAATATGGTAATAATGTTCTAGTAATTTCAAGATTTTTAATATTTTTTTCATGACCAACTGACCTTTAAAAAATACTGATATATAATTACATGTGGGAAAGTATATTTATAGAAAGGAAAAACTGATAGTTTAAGATGTCTATTAACTATAACAAAAATACTCGGCAGATTAAAATTACTGGAAAATAATTATCGTATAGTTTAAATATAGTTTTAGAAGTTGTTATCAGACAGTATAAAAAAACATAGGGGGCAAAGTGTAGGTTTCTCAAAATAGAGGGGCAAACTGTGGGTTTGACCAAACCACAGGGGGTTTTTTTGTAACTTTTCCTATTTTTTACATTATCTGATAAAAACTTCTGAAACTGTATTTAAAATATACAATAGTTATCTTCCAGTAATTTCAGTTTTTCTTTTCTGTAAATGTAATTTTCTCTCTGTAAATATATATCAATATCTTTTAAATATCAGTTAGCTGTGAAAAAAACTCAAAAATCTTGAAAGTACTGAAACATTATTATCATACAGTTTAAATTAAGATTTCAAAAGTTGTTATAGGACACCATAAACCAAATAGGGGGCAAAGTGTAGGCTTTTTAAAATAGAGAAGGCAAACTGTAGGCTAGGCCAAACCACATGGGGTTTTTTTATAATTTTCCTGTATAAATATAAGGCAGAAAATTTAACATCCATATATTAAAATTCTATTAATTTGTTACCCTTGTTATACTACATGTATTTTAGAAATTAATATTTTTCCTTTTAGATTTTTCTCAATATATATATATTACCTCACCTCACCATCATAAAACCTAAACCAATATACAACTCCTTTTTGTTTACAATTTTTTTCATCTCACAAAAGTAATGTTGTTCAATTATGGCCCAAATGCATATATGGTCCCTCAACTTGGCCAACTCTAATGAGTTAGTCATTTATTTTTGACTGAGTGCGTGTTAGTCCTTCAACTTGCCAAAAATTTACGAGTTAGTCCAAATTGGATGAAAGGTTTATGTGTTACTAATGTGGCGTGGGGCTTGGGGGTGGCTTTGTTGGGCTAGGTTTGATGTGAAACAGAGGGAATAAAAACGCACCGCCCAGAAGTTGACCGCCAATTCGCCATCAACCATTCAAAAATCCGACTCCCATATTGAATCTCACCTATCCGCCACTCTCAACGCTCTTGTGCCTTTCTCCTACCAACCCCTTCTTCCCCTCGCCATTAGTCTTGCCTGTTCTACCATCGCTTTAGTCTCATCTCTCATCAGTCTCACATCACCCAAATCGACGAATCGCCAAATTTCCTGTCTCCCATAGGCCTTACATCTCCAGGATCTTCGAATCGCCGCCCTCCACTAAATCGATCCTCCCCTAATCACCACCCTCAACCGCCCTTAACCACAAAGACATGCCTCCATTGTGCCACCTCTATCACCGATTTCTGGTTTCTTACTTGATGATTTCGATGTGGCGGAGCTCACATTGTTGAACTCAAATCCCTCCATCGTCACTGCCTCTATTCATTTTTAATCCACCTATTTACTAGCAGACCACTTTAAGTTAAACCCTTGTCGAGCTGGACGCCTTCAATTAGAATACGGATTAACTCGTTTAGTTCAGCAAACTTTATGGACTAAAATGCTAAATCTAGAAAGTTAGAGGACTAACTCGCACTGAGTCAAATAAAAAGAACTAACTCGCTCAAGTTTGTTAAGTTGGAGGACCATATGCGCATTTTGGCCTTCAATTATTTCTTCACTTTTATTTATTTTGCTATTGGTTTTTTTTTTTTCGTGTACATCCCCAAGCAATTGTGATTACTTTTATTATTCGTACTAATTTTTTTGGCTATCTTCATGGTATTCTCTAGGCTCATCATATTTATAATTTATATGTTGAATATTTCAAATTCAATAAACTCCATCCAATTAAGATTGATTTTTTTTCAAGAACAATGTAATTTTTAATTCTTAATTTGTCCTAACTCATATTTAATTTTTTTTTGGAAAATTACTAAAACCCCTATTAGGTTTGGTTGAACCTATAATTTATTTCCACTATTTTAAATACATACAGTTGCCTCCTGCAAAATTAACATTGTTATTCACCATTATCATAAAAAAAATAAAAAAATAAAAAATGTCTGACTTGGTCCTCCTAATTTTATTTCACAAAAACTTTGCCCCTAACTCCTAAAACTCTTTCAAATAAAACCATTTAGCCTAAAATAAATTAACCACAAACTTTCCACCCTTCTCACGAGTCCTAAAAATCCGGCCAGTCTGAGTTCGTCTTCTGCACCGCTGAGAAGCCTCATGCGCCGTCCTCGCTGCCATGAAGGTCGATGGCGTCCACAGCAGCAACACCTGCCCAGCCAATTTCATTGTTATCACCTTCGAAAATGGAGTCATGAGGTAGAGGCGAAGGATGATTGTCCCCTCATCGATTTCATCCTCAACGGCCTCTTCCAGCGCCACCAAGCATAGGTCATCTGTTGGACCTGCCATGAGCTCCGGTGGCCGATTGACCACTAATTTTTGGGGATTTTGTTGGGCTGGGGACTGATTATGGTAGATGTTAGAAAATCTAGGAAAACTGAAGGCACAAAGGAAGGGGGGGGGGGGGGGGGGGGGGCTCAATCGTACCCCAATCTTGGCCGACTAGGGACACCTGGTCGACGCCGAGCGCATTAAGGAGTTGGCAGAGGCTTTTCGTGACGGAATCGTGGTTAGCTATGTTCACAGCAGAATCGTGGCCGACTTTGTTCGCGGCAAAATCGATGACCCTAATTCATAATCGCCTCCTCCGTTCACGATCACTGCCTGCTAGCCGTTCAAGATCTCCCCTCGCCTCCTCCGATTTCGTTGTGCCAGTCGTTCGCGATCGTCGTAGCTCCGATTCCATTTTACTAGTCATTCGCAATCGAGGTTTTGGATTCGCTGGGGTCAATGAAGGGGGATAGATCGATGAAGGGAATTTGTTTGGCTTCATTGAAGGAAGGGCATTTGAAAACCGTCATGAGTTGCTCAGCTGGTAAAGCATAAGGGACACCATAAAGCCGGGCGGTTCGAGCAGTGGTAGACACTCTTCTCTAAGACAAGGTAAAGGTCGCCTAATCAGAAGTTTTCTATGTTTTCGTGCAGCAGTTTTTCCTTATTTTACTATAATACCTTCTAGCTTCCTGTACTTACAAATGTTTCTGTATACCCAAAAAAAAAGTCCAAGACAAATGTAAAAATCTTCTTATAATTGTTTTAATGTAAAAATATATATTTTCAAAAATAAAATGAGTAAATACTTTATAATTGTTTACCATTATGTTTTCTATTAAAAATAGCCAATATTCATTAGGTGAGTTATATAAATTTCATAACAAAATGGCTCTCCTCCTTGGAAACAAAATATTCTCAAAGAGTGATTTGAACATTTTATATATAAGGTTCTTTGCTTTTTTCTTAAGACAAAAATTAATTTGAAGTTATTATATAAGATATTTATTCTAAAAATATTAAAGACTAATTAATACTTTAAGAATTAGTTTCCCCACATTTTACCATTTTCCTTTATCAGAATATATTTTTAACTACGTTCTCATGTATTTTTCTTATTAAATTTCATATCCAAAAGTGAAGGTGAGTTATCTAATCTAATCTATTAATTGATAGCTTATTTAACAATAAAGTGAGCTATCTATTATATTATTATAAAGGAGTTGAACTTCTAATTGTTATTCATCATGTTCTATTATTAGCTTTAATTATACAAAAATCAATTCAAATGAATAAAATTAAAATAGTAATTAAATTCATTTATGTTAATTCAATTTTCCATATCAAAATTTTAATTTTTAATTTCACTTTTCTCTTTAAAATAATCCGTTCGTGCGGAAAGGGTATAAAACGTGGGAATATTGAGAGTTCTATATATGTTGTACTAATAATGTACGTTAAATTACTTGGCTATTTGGCTGGTGAGCAATAAAAGTGGGCATTTTGACGCAAAACTTGAGAATCGATCGAAGAACTCAAACTCGAGCCATCAGAGAGATGACTTGACGAAGGAAAGCACACAATTGTGCATCTCAGGTCACATCGTTACGTTTGTTCGCTCCTTTTAGTTGTGGAAACTTGTGAAGTTTCAATTTCAGAATACTCTCTTTTTTGACCTTTTTAATTTTTTTAAGAACGTCGGAGATTTGTGTTAACATAATATACATATATTTTTTAATATTCGAAAGAAAAGGAGATAAGGAAATCAATTTATCCATGTATAGTTTGTCTAGCCGCACCATTGTTTGGCCAATGGCTAACCTAGAAATGACCATACACAAGAGGCACACTTAGAAACAAACTTGTAAAATCCATCAGGTACCTTAGCTTTTATTTTTGTCTGAAATGAGTACCTTATCTTGATATTTGTCTTAGTGAAATATCTAGCATCTTAATACGCATTTCACTGAAATACTTTTTATCAATTTTATTGTTAAATTGTATGGAATTGATGACATGATATTAAATAACACAAAATAAAATTTCAATGACAATTTTAATTTTCAAACATTTTCAATCAATAATTCTAAATCCTAAGTGTCTAAGCCTACTCTTCCTAGCCTAAATCTACTATTTCTCCTCTTCCATCTCTCTTTTCCCTAGCCTCCGCTCACCCCCAGCTCTACATGTCACTACCATTGTTGCCTGATTTCACCACCATAGTAGCAGCTGTCATGGTCATCCACCTAAGTTAGTCCACCGGCGACGCAAAATGAGAGGTGGAAGGACAACTTCCATGCACACTCGCCTCAATTTGGAGCTGTTAACTGCCACTGACGACCATGATTTCCCAGGGCGCCACTATGCCAGAAGCTGTTGACTGCCCTTAGAGTCACCCAGTGGGCGTTGATTCACCTAAAAAATGATGGCGGCTAATTCTTGATTCTCAAGTCTCCCTCGATTCCACTCTACCCTCCCAACAACAGCGATTCTCAGTTGATTCAAGGATGGGACGATGGTGATGGGGTTTGGGCGGTGAATCGGCGAGATCAGGACCGAAGGCTGTTACATCTTGCTTTCCTCCTTTAACCGCCCTTGACGCTATGCGTCTCTCTAGAATCTCTGCTCGCGCACACCCGATGCTCGAGCTTCCAGCAACTGCTCATTTGAGGTAGCTAAGGGGTGATTCGGGCGGCAGATTAAAGCTGGATTCAGGTGTAGATGATGGCTGGATAGTGGCAGTGGCATCCGGGCGGCAGTGGAAAAGAAAGTAGAGAGAAGGAGGCTGACATTGGGAGATCATAACTGATTTTAGTAGAAGTTTTAGGGTTTAGAATTAGTGATTGTAAAAGTTTAAAGTTTAAAGTTGTTATTTTGAATTTATTTTAGTATTATTCAATGTCATATCATTAATTTCCATATAATTTAACAACAAAATCGACGAGAAGTATCTCTATGGAACACGCATTAAGAGGTTAGGTATCTCTTTAGGACAAGTATAAAGGTAGGGTTCCCATTTGGGACAAAAATGAAAACTAACTTACCCCCAATGGACTTTACCCTATATTTGAAAGGAAATGAACTAAGACCTGATTTTTTTTATACTAAAAATAGACATATATAAAATTAAGATAGTAGAGAAGTAGCTAGATTGTTAGCAGGAGATACACTCTGTCGTGGGACAATGACCAACGAACAGTGATCTACCCTCTCCATGTCTCCAACAATCTGCTCAACTGGACTCACCAAAGTCAACTGCGGATGTGACGGCCCTCGAAGCTATAAGTCTAATCAATCAAGTAATTAGTTAATTTAACAAATTAATATTTTAGATAATTTATTTTCAAGCTAGAGTCTCAATTTAGTAGGTTGTAGTAACTAAAAATGAATAAAATCAATCATTTAAGCAAGCTGGGTCAAGAGAGGCATTTTGGTTATTTCATATAATGACTTATTTTTATTGCACGGTTGAATAGAGCATAATAAAATATTAAATTTGAGGTTTCACGATTTTTCATAATTCCTGCTCTATCTTCGTGAAATTGTGAATTGATTAGATTGTCTATAAGTGGTTTATGTGTAACCTTCAGAAGCATTAGGACTAAATTGCACGTCTGTTCAAGATAAGAACTGGGCGTGTAATTAAGTTCAAGAAGGATTTAGATCCAGATAATGATGGATTTGGTCCTCAGATTTCTGTTCTATTACAGAGAAGACGCCAACATACTACTGAGTACAAATAAGGGACCAGGTGCGTGACATGTGCACCTTAAGCCAATTTAAGTTGACTTAGTCCATTCTTTCACCTGGCCATCTTCCTCCCTTGTTTCCAGACCACCAAAACCTCTCTTTCTCTCCAAACACCATAGCTAACACTAAATCCAAGCTTAATCCATCAAATTCAAGCATAATTAAGCAAGTTTTTGAAAAAACAATCAAGTATGGAGCAATCCTAAGCTTGATTTTCAAGCTACTTATTCAAGTAAGTTTAGTTTTATTCTTCTCCTGTTTTTGAACTTCATATGGCTCTATAGCTGCTAGAAAATCTGATTTGAGTCTAGTTCTTGTTTGTTTATTAAGGGAAAAACAACAAGAAAAGCTTAGGATTCAAGCTTTAGTAAGAAAGATCTTAAGGCCATGGTTTTTATTTCCTTGGTTGTTCCAACTGGGAGCTATTGTTTTTAATGGGTTAAATTAGCTCTAGATGATGTTTTCATGCTTATGATTTAGTGTATAAAAGCTAAGAAGCAAGAAAACAATTATTTGGGAAATGAATTGCCCATAAATGCCATGATTGTGAATTAAGGTGAGGTTTTGGTACTGTTGAATTATAGTGGATTCCCAGAATAAACTGCACTATTCTAGTGATTTTGGTGGCTGTTGGTTATTATAATCTTACTTATACGCTAGTATACAAGGTATAAAAAATGAGAGAGCAAGGTTTGGGCTGCGTTTGTGGTGTTAAAGGTGTAAAAAACCACAAGATAGGCAAACTAGGGACAGAGAATTTTGGATTGTTGGTGGATGTTTTGGGGGCTGTTTCTAAGTGTTAAAATTGCTAAATTGTATTTAAAATGATCAATATAGGTGCTGGGAATAAGCTACTAAAAGTGGTCCTCAGTTTGGCTTAAAACCGAGACAAAAAACTAAAAACTTGAAGCTTGCAAATTAAGCTATCTAAGGTAAGGGTTACTTGATTTATATGCTTATATGTTAAATAAATTTGGTCAAGCTACTTGTATATCAAGTGGCTGAATTATTAATGAATTTGACAAGCATGCAAATTGATTATTGATGGTTATTTAAGAAGCTTATATGATTGGGTTTGGTAGAAAGCCAAACTATGAAATACATATGAAATGTGTATATACATATTTGTAAACTTGTATCTGTGGGTAAAAAGGACCTTGATATGGTCTAATTTATGGAGAGCATAATGGTATGAAAACCTAAGATACCTAAGGTCACCATGATGGGGCAAGGCTTGGGTGAACTTAAGAGGGGGAGGTGTCCTCAACCACTCATAAAATCTTGGAACACTAGCATGAACACATGCATTTAAATAAGCAAATAGTTCGCTTATGTACATAAAATAAGGGACATTATCAAATACTAAGAAGCTTTCAAAGCAGTATTTGTATGGACAAGTTGGACTTGTCAATTGTAGGACAAATGGCTAAAGGAATTGTGGGAATTAGCTACTTCCATAATTATTAACCAATAATATGAGTTCCTAGCACTATGATTTGAGCTCAAGTATATGAGGCATATATTAATATCTTTATAGATAATATGTATGGTCCTATATAAATGTTTTGCTTACAGGCTTACAACCTTTAGTAGGAACATTTGGTTCTCACATCCCTTATATATTTTGTGTGCAGATCCTGGTAGACATGGGGCTAATAACCAATAGAAGAACTAGATATTAGCATTTTGATACAGGTTCCTAATTACTTAGAATACTAACTTATTGGCTTTTGTTGTACAGAGGTAAGGAATATGGGAAACCTGAACACTATAGTGATCCCTTTTGGTAATGTAGCTTAGGTGGGATTGGATCCTAAGATTTTCAGTGTATAGCATGTGTATAGCATGTGTATAGCCCTTTTGTGCATGATGTATATATGTGTGTCAAACTTATGCCTCTGGGAAATGCTATGGAACCATTGGTTGTGTTCCATGGTAGTTTATATGGATCTACAGTGCATAACAGTATGTTTTATATAAATGCATATGTTTGAAATGCTGACTAGCTATATAGAGTATATTTTATTTTTATGGTCATTGACTTACAGTCATAGTAAGGCGTAGTATAAAATAATATTGCATTAAAGATTTATTCAATTAATAGGCCCACTAAGGAGCTATTTGCGCAGGCTTAGCACTAATTTAGTATAAGGTTCCTAGGGTCCCATATAATTTAAATGGGATTATAGGTAAAGGCCTGTGACAGTGGAGTATGAAGCTTACGAAGCACCTGAAGCCCTAACGAGTTGTCTGACAGTATAGTAATACTTGTAAGTTTAAGCTTGTTAGCCATGGAGACCGCCTCAAAGATTTCCTCCAACTCAACTTCCAAAATCGATGAACAGTTTTGCCAATATTTAGACTTCTGATACTTTGGAGGGGCATCCGATCCCATCCAGAGCCATATAGATGCTCCTAGCTGTGAAGATTGCTTTTAAAGCACCATCCACCTTAAAGATAATTGGATTACCATTTGAAGCCATAAGTTTCTTTGATCCCTACTTATGGCACAGATTATTAGGCAGGCAAGCAAAAAAAATACTGATGTCCAAAAAGTTAGCCTCTAAAAAATGCAATTTGCTAAATTATACCTTATCTTCTGGATATCAATGAACAAGAGTCGATTATGAAAGACACCATCATTTTTCTCAAGCCAAATAACCTAAAGAGTAAAGACTAAGAACATTAGCCAATCATAAGGCCATTTAGGAGTAACTGTCAGCATGGAAGTAAACCAATCTTCAGAGGAGACCGAATTATCTAAAGGTGGTGGAAAGCAAAAATTCCCCCAAACATCTCTAAATCCAACACATCCCCGAAATAAGTGTAAAAGTGTCTCTTCCTCCTGATTGCACCGTTTACAACGATATGATTGAAAACTATCATGGGTTGCTAAATTACTTGCTGTTGGAAAAGCATTTGAAAAACCTTTCCAAAAAAATATTTTGAATTTTTTAGACAACTGCAAACACCAGATCTCCCTTATAATGTGGAAAAAATCAATGTGTTGAGGAGCTCTTAAGAAAAATCCTTAAGGGTTATACAATGAAGCTAATTGACTCCTAATAAGGATTGCTAGACAGGCGAGTTGGGTAATGTACTTGTGAGCAATTTGTGGAATTTATTTATTTATTTATTTTATACTCAGAATATCTATACTACAAGTTAAAGGTTTTAGAGAAATAGAAGAGAGGAAGAAAGACTTGAACCTGGAACTAGTAGGTGGAGAAGTTCTATATCCCTTACACTTGGCAATTGATATAGCAGTGTTGGGCAATTTGTGTGATTTTAAAATTAAAGATTTTGAACCACAACTAAATTCTATGATTATTAACATTTTGCAATAATGGAACAAATCCAACTAACTTGTGTATTAACATTATCCCTTTTAGGCATGGAGATTAAAGCATGTAATTGATGTTATTTTTTTTATTTTTAACTCAAAACTAAAATTTGAAAAAAAATATATTTGGATTTTATAGTAAGAATTTAAATAAATATTAAAAAGATATTGAGAGTTAAATTAAATGTTAAAAATATTTTGAAAAGGCCAAAGTGCATATATGGTCCTCCAATTTGGTAAACTCGAGTGAGTTAGTCCTTTTAGTTTAACTTAGTGTGAGTTAATCCTTTAACTTTCCAAATTAAATGTGTTAGTCCCTAAAGTTTGCTAAACTAAACGGTTTAGTCTATCGTCTGATGGAAAATGTCCAGCTCAAAAATCTTGTGACTTAACATAATTTATAAGATGATTCGGTGGATTAAAAATAGAGGTCTAAGTGTTTTGTGGACTGGCTGTTCAAGTGGCTTTTGTTGTCAAGTGAAAGAGGCTGTTTGTCGAGTAAATGGAAGTATCAATGAAGTGTAGGAAGAAGGTTGTAGGTAGAGATAGGTTTTCAGCATGTGAGGGCATTTGAGGGCGGTGAAGTAACTCTTGTAATGAAGGTGACACGTAGGATGTATGGTGGCGAGCAGCTAGCAGCTAGATTCGACAGAGGGAGGCGGATTCGATGGAGATATGACGGAGGAGGCGGATCCGATGGAGAGGGCAGATTCGATAGGCTATGGGACAGATTCCACGAAGATGGTCGGCAAGTGGTGGCGAAGGGAAGAGAGATGGCGACGGTGTCAGGAGAGGAAGAAGAAAAGAAAATGAAGACACCCTATGCCACATCAGCAAAAGTTTTAACAGCATCTAGCTTGTCATCCATTTTGGATTAAGTTGCTAACTTTTTCAAAGTTGAGGGAGTGACTCATATTGAGTCAAAGATAAGGGGCTAACTCGTTAGAGTTGGAAAAGTTAAAGGACCATATGCATATTTTAGCCTTTTAAAAATGGAAACAATTTAATTTTTTTTGACATAACCAAAAAATTAATACAATTCAATCTTTTTGGGACAGATGAAATAGTTATTTATTAACAATGAACAATTGAGCATGTGTTCTTTTTCTAATACAAAAACTAAAAAAAAAACTCATTATTTTTCAATTTTATTATTTTTTTGTGCAAAAAAAAACCAATGTTGTTTTAAAATTACCACTTTATTTACATAATGATCAATTGAATAAAAAATTTAGAGAATGATTAGTTTTTTAAGTTTTAATTTGTATATAAATTAAATGAGAAATCAAAAAATTAAGAATGGTCTATTAATAACTTATAAATTATAATTTCTCTAGTTTTTTATTTAACAAATTAATAACTTGCGTCCAGTGGTGAAGTTTTGTTAAGATATGGAAAAATGCCAAAGAAAACCCAAATATTTGTGAAACCTTCTCATCTTATCTTGCTTTCTATGAGTGTGTGGGTTAATTGTACATGTGAAACCTAACATTTAATTATTGTTTCTATTATAATCTTAACGTTCATTTTACTCGTAGGGTTTCCCTAACATTAATGAAACATTTTATTCTAACCCCATTTTAGATAAAAATCATTATGTTAGATGAAAAATACAATGCCAACACATAACTATAGAAAAAAAAATGCTAGTTTCAACCATTATAAGTACAAACACATGTTGATCAAACTTGTTGACTTTTTCAACTTTGAACATTAATTTCTACTACACCTCACCATGTTTTTTATTGCTTCTCACTTTGTTTTGTCATTCTGTATGTTGGAGAAGATAGTGAAAGTGTCAAAATGGAGCAAAAGCAACCAGAGCAAAAAATGATACATACATTGTTTTTTTGCTTTTTTTCCCATGTTGTTCAGGCATTGTAGTGTCAGGACCCCAATGCAAACTTCTCTATTTTCATGTTATGGCTCCTAAATAGAAGTGCATTGTGGCCCCTTACCCCCAATTAGAAAAATAAAGGACGATGAAGATGAAGAAAGACTTTAAGGCGTGAAATAATTTTACTTTCCTACAAACAATTATTCCATTACTATAAAGTACCAGGAATATGACTCCAAGATACAATAAAACTCTATAAAAAAATCTCTCTCAAATTGTGAAATAACTTATTTATATAGAAAATGGAAAAATAGAACTTTTCCCCTAATTGACACAACTGTTTATAAATTTGTGTCTCTTAAAATAGACACAATTATTCACAAAAAAAAATTGTCTTTTACAAAGGATACAATTATTAAAAGAGTCACAACTCTTTGAATTGACACAATTGTTCATAAAGAAATATATTCCTTACAAAGGATAATTGTTAGAAAAGTCACAACTATTTGAATTTTAATTAATTTATGAAATTAATTAAAATCAAATAATCAAAATATGTTTTCCATTTATGTGAAACTTGCAAACTACACATGGAACTTAAAAAATGTTCCAACAATCATCGACTAGTTTGTAAGTTACATGTTAATGTACACCGGACAATATATCATGCATACAATAAAGTATCTTTCGGTTTAAACCTTCAATTAATGTATATATATCACAAAGTTCTATTAAAGTTATATGTATCATGAAGATTTGAACCTCAACTTCTTATATTAGAACTGAAGACATAACACGCATAATACTCATCAAAATTTAATTGAGATTTTTCTTTTGTCTTAGCACTATTATATATAGCCATGTACTAATATGGGTTCTGTAATATTTATAAGAAGTTCCTCAATCTTCTTACTTGAAATGAAACTATTTCGATATTACATAAATAGAGTTTTATAATTTAATTTGTCCCAATTGCTTATAAAGACAAATTGTGGTAATTCTATTAAGAGTACAAACTCATCCTACTAATTGCAGCAATTGTTTGCATTAATTTCAAAATTATAAGACTTTTCTCGTGCATACAAGCATATAACTGTAACTTATTTTTACCCATTGAACTTTAGAATTAGTGTTTGAGTAATTTAAAGTCGGGTTCCCATTACAGGTGCTTTTATTGAGTATTTAAGTCTCATTTATCTCATTGTAAAAATAAATCAAATCTATACCAGGTTATGTCCAGATTTTACATAAATAACAGTGATCACTTCGTCAATAATATTAATTATAGACATAATCATGTCATACACTAATATGCCTAGACTTCCCATTACAAATTTCACTATGCGCTCTTGAGATAATATTCTCAATAACATAATGTAAGGAATTATTGGTGTTGGTTATGGCCATAACTCTCTTTCAAATAACAATGTTTAAATTATTCTAATTCCTTGCCTTCAACAACCAAAGGATAAACTTTGACACTAATTAAAATTTATTTATTAGATGTCAAAGTTCTAAAACCCTTACATAACAAATATCCACCCATTAGTATTTATCATTCAATTTCTAATAAAACATCTTTCTGGTACAGGATGATAATTTGAATAGTGCAAGTTCAGATATTTTGTTCTTAGCAAATATTTCAAAACTTTTGAAAATTGCTTTATAGCGCTTTATGCTATGTTTGCTTATATATTGCAAACAACACATGCTATATATAGTCTCGTATAATTTATGACACTATACATTAGACTATTAATAGCATTTCTAATCCATGTTTTTTAAGCAACAATTTTGTCAATATTATTTGATAATTTCTTGAGCCCTATATATTTTATAATTCAACCTAATCAAATTGCAGTAAAGTTGGTTCATTCAATCATGTGGTAATTTTCTTCATGTTAAATTGTGTAAAGCCCACACAACCAATAGTGATCATAAACCAATTTCTATCAAGAATCCACATATGACTTTTTATCATCAGAGTTCATCATATTCGAACTCATCCAAAATGAATCTCTTTCAGTTTCGTGCTCAATAAACAATAAAAAAATGATTAGTCACCATATAAATCAAATATGCACCAATTAGATTAACATACCATTGCTAGAATCACAAAAATAATTGTAGGGGTTCCTCGCTTGTAGTGATTCTATAAGCATATAGCCTTCTAAATTTTCACACATGAACTATGACTTCAAATCGAGAAAGCTTACTCTTTGACATCAACATTCACTTTCATCTCCATTGAATAATTATCTTTTGATTGTAATAAAAAATAAAAGACAATAAAGATGAATAGAGATGTTGAGGTGTGAAATAACTTCACTTTCTTAGATATAATTATTCCTTCACTATAAAGTACTAAAAAAATGTCTTTAGGATACAACAAAGCTTTATGAAAAATCTCTTTCAAACTATGAAATGACTTATATATATATATAAGAAAACACAACTCTTCCCTTAGTGTTTATAACTATTCATAAAGAAATGTGTTCCTTATAAAGGGAACAATTATTAGAAGAGTCATAACTTTTTTGAATTGACAAATTATTCATAAAAAAATATGTCCCTTATAAATAATACAATTGTAAACAAAGGCACAACTATTTGAATTTTAATTAATTTATAAAATTAATTAAAACCAAATAATTAAAATATATTTTCTATTTATATGGAACTTGCAAACTACACATGAAAATTTAAAATGTTCCAACACCCCTTATTTTGAATCCTAACTTTTAATTGGTGGAGGGTTCTTATCTAGTTGTTACAGATGACCTAAAACCCCATCTTTTATGCAAACTAGGATCTAGACTCATTCAAGCTAGCACTTGTTGGAGGAGTTCCAATTTTTCATTCATTCTCTTAAAGCCACCATTTCTACTTCATCTTGGAGGAACTTGAATATTGCTTGGAGAATTGGTAGACTAGAGCTTCAATGGTGTTTTTGGTTTTTTCTTTTTCTCTTCTATTTGTATTTGATTAAGAACAATACGGATTTTAGTTTTATGAATTTTTCTATCTTTGAACATGGAGTGATTCCATCTTATATCTCTAGGATGTACTTTTGACTCTTATTGTTTAATGTTAATTTGATGTATTTTTGGAAGTTGTCTCATTGATGTCATTTTTTCTCTTGCACTTGATTCTTTTATGTTGTTGGTCACATCATGCTTGTGCATAATCTCAACTTTGTTCTTGAGAAAGGGAGAGTTGAGAAGGAAATAAAGAGAATAGCATAGTGGATTGTTGGGATTAGAGACAATCACTCAATATATTAAAAGTGCTGGAAAGGTTTAGGATTTAGTCCACTCAAGTTTAATGAATGAGCTTGAAAAAGACTTATTATTAGACTTTAGGTAAACAAGGTTTGATCATGAGAGAGCAAAGCTTTGATCTTATAATCCCTATACCACACCAAGAGTTAACAACCACCAAATCTCAAATTGACTTAGGCAACAAAATAAGGGGGTGTCATCTTAGGGAGATGGCCTTCTTATATAACTTAACCTACCTTTAGTTAGAATAGTTAGTTGTACTTTGCATCTCCTTTTATATTTGCATCATTTATCCTTCGTCACTCAATTAATAATTCATTTCAATTTCTATTTTATTTAACATTAGTTAAATGAATAATTGAGAGCTTTGTATTCAATTGGTTTCATTAACTTTCTCTTTGAATGATACCCGTATTTACCACTTGCACACAACAACATCGTCCACTTACGAGGTAATTAAAGGTTATAAATTTAAAGTTTTTTTTTTCCACAAGAAACCTTTGAAAATTTTTCCCTTTGAAAAAAAGCCATTTAATCATTAATAATCCACCACCACCTTCAACGACAGACAAGAGCCTTGCCACTACCAATATCATCTACCACCTTCAACGGCCGATTTTTTGCTTTCAATGATCACTGAAACTTGTTGATGCTACCATAAGGTTATTGACATTGCTTCTCACTAAGCCTAGACCACCACATCATCAATCAAAGAAAAGAATAGTAGATATGTAAATCGCAAGGAGAAAATGCCCATGATTCTTTCCTTTAATTAAGAGGTCATTGATTGGAGATCAAGAGAGGAGATAAGGGCGAGTGAGGGTGTTGGCGGGGATGAGGGAGAAAAAGCGGGAATCGGAGATGAGAAGTTGTTTTGGAAGAGATCAATAGTGGTCAATTAGTTGAAGAGAGAAAGGTCGGGAAGAGGGCTATAGGGGAAGTTATTGTGGAGGTTGAAGAATCAGAGCCGGTCAAAGCAGGTAAGAGAGTTAGGTGGGAAGAGGCCTTAGAGAGTTAAGTTAGGGGGAAAATGTGGACAACGTGGATTTGGGTGCATTTGATGTCGTGCCACTGGTAGTAGTTGAAATGCTTGTTAAAGACAAAGTAGAGCCTGTTGTCGAGGTCGAGTTTGGACTTAAAAGAGATGAGGGAATTGGCATTGTTGGGTGGCAAAGGAGGTCTGTTTGTGTTAGGTCAGGTGTAGTGCAGCAACGGCAAGACCCGAGAGAGAGAGGGAGGAGGAGGAGAACTAAGAGGAAAGGCCTAGACACTAGTGTGGTTGAAATTGAAGGAGAGTTTAGGTGAAGGTGAAGGTGAAGGTGTGGTTTGTGGAGAGGATGGGGGAGGCAGCTGAGGAAGCGGAATTGGGAAGGAAATGGGCGGCGAGAGAGTTGGTGGCACCTTACAAGGGAGTGAAGGAGTTGAAGAATGAGGACAATGCAAAGGAAGCGAAGGGATGATGGTTCGATAATTAGATTTCAAAGTTTCATTAGCCAAGGATAAAATTTTCATGGGTTAAAAATAGCATTTATCCTATAATTTTATGTTCATGTGACATTTTCCATCCAAAATAACAATTTCCATTAAAAAAAGCCAAATAAAACATTTTATTGAAATTAGTGTCATACTACGGGCAAAATGAAGGTTAACATTATAATATAAAAATAATAATTTTTTTGCTACTTAAAATTATCTATAAAAGATCTTTAAGAGTTAAGCATAGGGAATGAAAGAGGGGCATGTCTCAAACTATGGCAGTAAAAAAGGCATGAAAATAATAATTACAAGTTAAGTTGGACGCGTGCCATTTGTATCCTTAACAAAAAAATCAAAGGACTAATCACCTCTAGGGTCCCTTAACTTGGCTGAGTCAAACAAGTTAGTTCTTTAAATTAAACTCAACCTATGTTAATCTTCCAACTTTGTAACTCATCATGAGTTAATCCTTTGGCTAATGGAGGAACAACACATGGTGGTACATGACATAATGTTATAAAGGCTTTTTTCTGATGTGGTGAATGGTGATGAGATCTGTCTCCTTTGCTATTAATTGAGGGTGTAGCTCATGCCACATAAGCAATTGAGGGCCCACTTTTTCCTTGTCATTCACTAACTTTCTAGAAGCTTTTTGTATTTTTTTTAGTAAAAATCCCTTCATTTCTTGTCTTCAACCTCTATTTCTCCTTTTCCTCCATATTTTGCAAAAGTTCACTTTATCTATTTGAGATAATTTATTGTCAAAAATCCCTCTAAGTCTATTAAAACTGAGTCCATTAAATTTTGAAAAATATTGAAAGTGTTGAGTTTGGAAAAAAGGGACAGTAGCCTCCAAAAGAAAACCAAATTGTTGATGATGTATGTGAAAAAAATCTATGTCTAATTAAATAAAATTTTGCCTTAGATATAGTAAAATTTTGGGTTTTTTATGGTGGCATCTAGCAAAACAAACAATTAAAAAGAACACTTGTGAAAATAAACTAAGAAATAACTTCTTTACAGACTGTATCATCCACGAACAGTAGAGGATGTGGATTCCTAGTGAGCTTTTTGATCAAATAGCTTGTTACCTCCAACCAATCATGCCATATTTTCAAATCTCAAAGTGACCACCCCAAAACACACCAAAGAACTATCTCTCTCCTTATCAATCTCATCTTCATACCTGAACTCAACATTGCGATGCTATCCAAACTCGCTTCCATAACCCGATTCATTTCCCTGACCACCAAATTTGGCCTTGCACCATAGCCCATGTTAATCAAACTTTATTTCTCCACACTTACACCATTTCCACAACCATATTATCTCGCCAAGAATTGTACGCTTCACTGATGTCAAACGACCAATACAAGGAGTCTATCTGTTTCTATAAAGGTTACCGTTACAATCTACTGCACTTCTGATTAGGGGAAGCCAAGCAACTTGTCCTCCATTTTAAATGAGGGAAGGTGGACGACATTACCCCATGTCAGACCACATGCCAATATAACTCGGTTTAGGGACTAACTCATCACATTTTGACAAATTTGACAATTAACATAGACTGATTTCCAGTTGAGGGACCCAACCATTTGAGTTGGTCAAGTTGAGGGACCGATGGGGTACTTAGGCCAAAATCAAATGGTTTCATGGAACAGGTCAGTAACGGCTGGCCTGACCGCACAGAAGCATGGGACCCACGTCACCAGGCGGAGGGATATGGCCCAACCCAAGGCCTAGGAAACCCAAATTTTTGCCTCCGTTCACGAAAGATACGTGAATGGTACTCCCTGCAAGGTTCAGAGTGCAGTTTAGTCCTGTCCTGTCCCACTCCCACAAGCGTTCCGTTTATTTTCTTCCCTTCCATATTCCTAATTCTTGAGTCAACTCCTTGAAGTTGAAGCTACAACGACAAACCCTCCTTCCTCCCAATTTCACGTCCACTCTTATTACCATTGACTTGGACTTCCTTTGCCTCATCTAACTCCTCCATACTTTCCGAATCATCTTCTCTTCTTCTTCATCTCAATTCCTCTCTCTCTCCCTCTGTCTCTCTTATGGCTCCTCTCTCTCTTCTCTTCTTCTTCTCTCTGATTCTGTCTCTCTCTCCTGCTCTCTCTACCAACTCTGAAGGTATTTGCTTGCTCACTGCCCATCAACTCTTTTCTCTCATTCTCTAGGGTTTCAATTCTTTTAATTTGAGCTGTCCTTTTATCTCCTTTTCCGTATCCTGCAACTAATCATCATAGGAAATCTTAAGTTGGTTTAATTAAACGCTAACACCCCCCCTCTTTTCCTTTTCCTGTTTTCTAGGAAGTGCTCTGTGTGCTTTGAGAAGCAAGCTTGCGGACCCAAACAGTGTCCTGTTGAGCTGGGACCCTACTCTTGTCAATCCCTGCACCTGGTTCCATGTAACATGTGATTCTAACAATCATGTGATCCGCTTGTAAGAATCATACTCCTACTCACTCCTTTTTCAAGTGTTCTGGATGTTGTTCTGTTTTTTTTTTTTCATTTGATAATCATTGCAGTTTTTCTCCATTCTTTTCATGCTCACCGCTAGGAATGTTGATCCCATTCTCATTATATCTCTCGAGAACTAAACCACCCTTTTGTGAATTCTTTTCAGGGACCTGGGTAACTCGAATATTTCTGGGACTTTGGGGCCTGAGCTTGGCCAACTCCCGCACCTGCAGTACCTGTAATCTTCTCCCTCTCCAATTTATTTAGAACAATCATGTTAAATGCGAAATTGAAATAACAACATTTGAGGCTTTGCTGAAGCTTGTGTGTGTGTGTGTGTCCTAACGCCTAGGTGCTGCTAGGCGCACTACTGATCATTATCAATTCGATGTTTGGACTAGGTTGAATGCTTATTTTCTGAGACCAGACCAGAAACCAGAAAGCAATCTGATCATGTTATGGAATCCTGTAACTTAAGCATGAATGATAAAGTAGAAAAATAACAGTTTGGTTTGAAATTTTTGGTGGCCGCAGGGAGCTTTATAACAATGACATAGGAGGAAAGATACCAGAAGAGTTGGGAAATCTGAAGGACCTTATTAGCATGGATTTGTATGGAAACAGATTGGAAGGCGAAATACCAAAGTCCTTTGCCAAATTGAAGTCGCTGAGGTTTCTGTAAGTAGTTTCAGATAAGCTGGGTGAAAAGTTTGATTCCTTTGTTGTGTCCCTGTTTTTATTTTTCTTGTACCAATTCAACAGTCGATTAAACAACAACAAGCTGACAGGATCCATTCCAAGGGAACTCGCTGCCCTCACACACCTTAAATTGTTGTGAGTTCATAACTTCTCATTGTTATTTGCATTGCATGTCAGTTTGACTGCGCAGCTAGTTTTGTCCTGATCAGTTAATTTTATGTGATTTGCTTTTTCTTACAAACGTATCACCTGTGAATTTTTATAATGCAGCGACGTGTCCAACAATGAGCTTTGTGGAACGATTCCTGTGGATGGCCCTTTCACAACCTTTCCACTGGAGAGGTAACATGTGCATCATGGTTTTCATTTTCTAGGTCATTCAACCTTTCGATTGAAGTGTGAACAGGATAAGTGATAGAATAGCTTAACATTCATTGTTTGTTCTGAGCAGAAGAACCCTTTTTTTTTTTTTTTTTTTAATTCCTGGTGTTTATGCAGTTTTGAGAACAACCGGCTGAATGGACCGGAACTGAAAGGGCTTGTACCTTATGACTTTGGGTGCTGAAGAGCGTCGGAGCTGCTGACATCGAAACCGCGGCATAATATATATATGTGATAGACAGTTATGTCATGATGCAAATGGTAGAAGTTACAGTCTGTAAGACTGTAACCACAGAGAATGGGAGACAATAATCGACTACCAAACATGCATAGATGCCTTGATGTTTGAAGGAATAAAGTTTGTTGTGAAAATTTATATTTGTACGCCAAAACCAGCTACTTCCGCGAGAGCTTCTCTAGTTTCCCGTTGGAATTCTCCTTCTCCAAGAAATGTACATCATGAAATCAGAATTTGCTACGGGTATTAGTATTTTGGTGATGGTGAAATTAACGCTTTAATTTAAGGTATTCTCAGTTTAGTTGTTAAGACTCAAGATCGACGTCTCAACACTCGGAAAGGTCAAATTTTCATCATCTCATTGTAAAAGCATACTTATGAACAACTACTTCTTGTGCAATTTTATGATTAGAAAAACCTATTAAGAAAATAGGGTTAACAACATCCAGGGAATAATTAACATGTGTTTTTTAAGAGTTACCTAGGAGGGTGGGTCATTGAATTGAAGCTCTCCAACTAAGGTAACATATCATTCAGCCAAATTTTATGGGCTAAGAAATATACATGTTGCGTGTCTCGGTAATTTTTATGATCATTGAGACCAAAAAAAAAAAAAGAAAGTGTTTGCAAATCGTTTGTTTATAAATCTTCAGCTAGATGATGATTCAGGATGAATAAAACAATTAGTCCATATAAATTAACTTACAGATGAATGTCTGCAATATGGTATATTTTGTGCCTGTATTATCGGTAAATGAATGTGAGCCATGATAATTGCTTGGACTGTACAAGTACTAATTTACACCTAAATTAGAATTTGTCAGACGATCGCACAGACACAGTCATCCCCTGAATCTTATGATTTGATGAGTACGGTGCGGATGTGGGGATAGGGGTTGCTGGTTTTAGAACCATCATTGCCTTTCTGGTCCAACTTCATGTCCATGCTCTTCCCAAAGCGAAATGTGATCACCACTTTGAAGAAAATGGCTTTGGGACAGGAACTATATGGTCCTCTAATGACTACCATCTTCTTCCTCTCGTTCAAAGCCGGGTTGAAGGGTACGTGCGCATTTTCCTCGAGTGGTTATTCCATTTTTCAGGTGAAAACGGTGCTGACTGCTTGATTAAGAAGAGACCTGCTGCGGACAAAGTTAAATGCAGTCATGTATTGGGCCATATGTGATTTCATTACTTTCATATTCGTCCCAGTCCATCTACAGGTAATGTCTGTCTCATCTCTCTTCTGCTGAAGCGACCTTTCATTTGCTGAATCTCATTTGTACAATACATGATGTTCACAGCCTCCGGTGAGCAACTCGTTTTCATTTTTGTGGCCTGTCTGTATGACATACATGGCAAGCCTTGAGAAATTTGATTCCAAACTTAAGTGCTATCTACTTCCAGAATCTGGCATGAAAACGGCCGCAGACTGATAAGAATCATGCTCAATGCCAGATGCTCAAGTCAGGGGACTTATCCAAGCGGAAGATCCTTTCCTTCCTTCCTGGCAAACAAACTGATAGATGGTGTCAACTTTGTTTATGTGCTCTCTCGTCTCTGTTTTTCGTGTTACTTTAGTTTCTTAACTTTTGGGAAGAGGAATGGTACTTAGAGATCCCTTTATGAACGAAAGAAACCATTATTGTGATAAACAGGAATCATCATGTGTGGATTTGAATTATCCTTCCGCACTTCAAGAATTCATAAAACCAAGAAACGAACTTCAAAGGAGCTGGCATTCTCCAGAACTCGAACATAGACTCCTGCACACCAGATTCAGGGCCGGCTGCAGGTATGATCACTAAGAAACAAAGCCTATTAAGCTAATGTTATAAGCTTAGTAGTTATTAGTGCATGGTCAGAAGTTTGAACCTCCAGTTACAAAATAGCAAGCGCCTACATATGTAGAAGCTTGTCAAAGACCTGTTCATTAAAGTGTTAAGAATGACAGGAAGTTGCAGTAGATTTTCTCTATTCATCTATAAACCAGTACATTCGAGGGGAAATTCCCAAGGGAACACCGAAACGAAGAATTCCCTAAACTGTCAAGCAAGAATCTAAGCTGCATCTAGAAATCTTCACCCCTCCTTCACAGCAGCCATCTGTGCTAGAACTCACATGCAAATTTAACAACTACTCAACAGTTGACGCTGTGATGAGAACTAACAAAAGCTGTCACAAGGAACTCGCTATTGCTTCTAAGCTCCAGATGATGAGGTCATCAGGATTTCTAATTAGGTGACGCAATCAAGTGTGGGCAAAGCAAATAATTATAAATTTGAAGACAAATGCAACTTTGATTCTTCTGGTCCTCCTATAGAACTCTTACTTTCCTAGTTATGTTACAAGTTATTCTCACTCTTCCGAAGTAGACAAACAAATTTTCTCAAGCTGCATCGGCCAATCTTCTCCAAGCAGTTGGGGTTTCATCTCTATTGCGGAACGAAAATCCAACGCAGATGCATAATAAGATCTGGCTGGTTTCTGCCATTGTTTATCATGTAATGTTCTTTGCACATTTGGATGCAACTGATTGGTTGCTTCCTTCATCTGCAAGCATGCGGACCTTGACGCAGCTAACTGTATACAAGGCTCAATCAACCTCTTCAAGTAGACATCCAATCCGTTATTAAGCAGGTTGACACAATCCACTGAGACACCAATTCCTTTCATCTGCAACCTTTGCTGCAGATAACTTCTCAATGATCGTGTATCAGGAAGCTCACCACTGTATTGACAGGTTCCTGACTGGTGGCTACGATACAAGGAAGCTTTGCCAAGTGATTTATAAACATTACCACCAGAGTTCATTGCGACACCAAAAGGAGCAGTGACCGGGCTTCTGCTCTGAACACACGGGCTCCCAGCCTCCTGCTCAACTTCTTCCCCATCTTCCACTGATGCCACTTCAACAGGAGGCCTGCTCCCGAGTGACAGCAATTCGCTGGCAGTTTGCTGCTCTTGTGCCTTGTTTACGGAATCATCAGAAATAACGTTTGGAGTCTTTCCCAGCGGTCCTAGTGGACTCGGTCGGTCTCGAAATCTGTGGTCCCGTTTCACAGGAGACCTACCCTTGCGAGGGGAAGGTGGAAAAGCCTCCCCATAAAGTGACTGAAGACAGTTTCTCTGCTTCCCATTTCCAACTGCAACCTTGAGATTGCTCCCTGATTTGACAACAGTTTTAACCGGAGGAATCTTACCAACACAAGCATTCTTGATAATTGACCTAACAAGAACATTATGGAGGGGGATATTTTCCCTCCCAATCACCCTGACACAACACTTGTCGAACTCGCACTTGCTAATCTTCAAACTGAACAATCTTCTGAGATGATCAAAGTACCTTTGAGCTCTTTGATGGCCAATCTTCTTCACAATGGAAACTTTCAGATCCAAAGTATCAATGCGAGTATAATCACCATGGAGCAACATCTTGCACTCCAACTACTTAATCCCGATCTCAACTAGTAAACTGTTAGCAAATTAATGGCCGATATTTCCATCTTTTTTCTTTTTCTTTAGAAAAAAAAAAAAAAGAACAAACGAAAAAAACCCAGATTTCAATCGAAACCTGAGAGGGTAATTCAGACCCTCTGAAACAGAGAGCCTAGAACCCTAATTCCCAATCACTGCTCCACCTGCAAATAAGCAATTGTTCCATTAGCATTTAATCTGGATAACACCAATAAACAAACGTATATAAAGTTATAAACAGCTGACGAACTGGCAAATCGCAGAATTAATTAATGCCTGATTTACCAGCTATCAGTATTCCACGCGCCACAATGACAAGAAAAACTTCGAAATCTGCATAATTTAAAAAGAGAATCGGACAGAAGGGCGAGCATCAGAAAGCAACCAGACGATTCGCGAGACACGTGTTTGGAAATCGAAGAAAAAACTGAGACCCATGTCAGATTTGGATGAGAAATGAAGAGGATATAGGAAGGACGAACAACGAGGAACGCACCGAACAGAATTGCAGCCGGATGTCGGATGTTCGCTCCGAATCACAGCTTCCTTCCTTATTCGACTTCCCCTCTTTTCTTTTCAGAATTCCGGCCTCCTAGTATTTGTTTGGTGATCGGTTCTTTGTCTGTAGTTTGTTTGCAATTTACTTTCGAAGCTGTTCGTGCCAAGGAGGACAAAACAAACAGGGACTTGGGACATAGCCGCAACTCCGGACTTTTTTTAGGACCGTAAGCGAAAGACACACACACACGTGCGCTTTATTAACGCCCGTCTTGGGTCCGACCTGGTGCTCTGATTGTGAATCTTCTGTGTCCTCCGTAAATTATCCAACGCTCCTGCGTCGATCCTCCGATGAGTCAGCTGTCTGCTTCCTCCTGAGATCCTAGAAGGTGAGCGCTAATCGACGATTTCTTCTAATATTTGTACGGAGCCGCCCACTTCGAATCATTTGACGGGGGAAAAACCATTTCCAAAGCTTTTAAATTGCACGATGATAATTAGAATTATACGATACATAATGCAGATTGCTTCTTCTCGTTGTAGAGCTTTCATTGCGAAGTGCAGGGGAGAGCGTCAGAAGGATCAGACATCATTCCCAATGATTCCAATTATCTACAAGGCACTAGTTAAGAATTTAATAATATAAAAAATACAAAAACACAATAAGATCAAGTAAAAGGCCACAAGCATCAAACTTTGTTCTTCTGTACGGCTAACTATGTATTCTTTCATACACGTTGTACACAGAGTAAAGAACGAAAGCTACACAGGTACTGCATCTCTATTAAATTTCTAGCATGAGCTATGCATGATCCATTCCAGCCATAAAAGGAGATTACTCTCTCTTCGAAACCTCTTCTGGTAAATTTGCAGAGGCGTCCAGCTCAACATTCGCGAAAGGAAGAAGACTCAGAGAGGCCTCATCAGCAACTCCATGCCTTGGCGCAGTTGAAATGCCCTGGGAATTGGTATCTGAAAGCACAGCTGGCTGTTCAGCAACAAATCTAGCCCATCCCCTATTCTTCGCATGCACCAGAAATGGGTATAGGAGGAAGCCAACAACAACAACCATCCCACTTATGATAAATGTCCTCAGAGTAGCCAGGCACATCACAAGCACAAGCAACACCACTGGGGGCAGGCAAAGCAAGGTTACCCCAAATGTCTGAAATGGAACTTTGTAAGGCCTATGAAGATCAGGCTTCTTAATTCTCAGTATTATAAAAGCAGCAATCTCAAGAAGCATCCCTACAGAGTATAGGAAATTAAGAAACTCCAGGATTTCTTGAAAACTCATCCAAGACAAGAATATTACTCCGGTGGCAGAGCACAGGATGCTCACTGTGGGCGTCCCGTGCTTTGACCTATATAAGATACATCAAAACAAATGGTCATGGAAAAGCTCATGTTATGTATTAGCATTTCTTCACTTCAACAGATATGATCAATATGTTGGACTTGATATGATATTTCATCTCAAATTAAGTTAATCAGGCCAAACATTCTCAGTCGTTTTCTGATAAATCAAGGAAAAGTATGAATTTTCTAGTCCCTCCGGGATCTAACAGAACACAAATTTTCATGCTGGCCATGGGAGTTACGAGTCCCTGTGGAAGATTATGCACAGTGTCGACAGACTAAATGAAAGACCATTGAAAACAAGCGTGAATAGAACAACAGACCTTGAGCCGAAGATGGCTGGAATAATTCCCATCTCACTCATTCCAAGAAGCTGGAAAGCATCACCACTCATCTCAGCTTCAAACAGACCCATGTTAGACATGGCAGCAGCAGCTTGTATCCACCACTTAAGCCAAAACCCACCTATCAACATTCCCACTTCCGCAAAATAACCATCACTCCAGTCACCGGATGGAGTGCTCACAGCACCAGTCCCCGCAAGAAGTGGAATCAAATATGAAGAAATGACCAAAACAACAGCTCCAAGAAGTGCCTTCGGGAAAGTCTTACTTGGATTTTCCACCTCCCCTGCAAGAGTACTTGCCTTGTCCCAATAATTAAGATTCCAGAACATGCTATTGAAGTAACCTCGCCAATCCACCTTCTTAAAATCCACCACTAACCATCTCTGAGGCCTTATTCGAGGGATGGAAAGCATGGCCATCACAAGGAACGGGAAAAGAGAGAAGGCAGCTAGGGAGACCGCAGAAAATCCAACAATGTGCAGCCCCCGATAATTCAAATATGTTAATGAAACAGTTATCCCTAGAAGAGCTGGAATTCTTGCAATCAAACGGTTGAAGATGGGAAATGAATGCTTCAGGTAATCAAGAAACAAAACAGGATAAAGGGCATTGTCCATAACCCCACTGAACCATTTCCACAACCCTTCCTGGAATCCCCAGAAGGGACCAAAAGCTGAAGATATCCAAACAACATATCCACCATTTTCAGGAAAGCTTGTTGCAAGCTCAGCTGTGATCAGAGCTTCTGGGATGCTCCAGAACAAGGGGAAAATTAAGAAACCAAGTAGGGCCAAGAGAGGGCCACCTCCTGCCTTGACTGAATCTTCTACACCGAAGGGACCCCCAGATACTTCATAGAATATCAGAGCAATAAGTGGCAATACTGTTAGCTTTGGGTGGGTTTCAACGGCAGTCTCCTCTATATCATCATTCACCATTCCTTCCCCGCCCATTCACAGGAGAGATGAGGATAAGCCAGAGACGATGGAAATGTTCCAACTGGTTGACCTCAGTTTTGCCCTACTAATAACTTTCTTAACTGCTAAACCTCCAATCGATAAACCTGATCGATGCAACTGGCATTTGAAACCTGAATTTAGATCCAGGGGGTACCATTGATAGTAAGGACCCAAAAGCAAAATCTGAATAGAAATCTTGTTTGTTGGACCAACCTGTTTTCTTTAGCTCCTCGCGTCAACAAGGCGTTTGTGCTTCCCCTCGTGAAGATTCCTCGAAGATTCGTGTTGGATTGCTACTTGTTGGCCCCAAAACTCTGGATCATTTTTTGCGGACAATGATAATGGGCTCTCACGCAACCCAATAACAAAAATATATTCACTTGAAAGAGACACAGTTGACATGACAGTAAATGGAATTCCTTTACTGCAGCTAGAGAAGAAAACAAGATTTCCTCTTCCGCAAAAGTGGCAGCCGACGGCCCTGCTCTTGTTTGGTTTCCGTTGCCCTTTTCGTACACGGTTCTTTAACCTTTTTATCCTTCCCAGCGAGGATTCCTTTTTCTTCCACGTTATCGAAGTATTACAACAATTTATTTTCAATTATACTCCTACCCTCTACGAGATAGCAATAGGCAGGATGTATTTAGGATGATTTTAAACTCATAACCTATTTTTTATATTCGATATTGAATTCATATCTTATTTATTATTGGTTGGTTTTATAATTTTAATATTTATATTTTATTCATTTTAAGGCAGATAGGATAAGGTAAAATTTGTCTACCTGCTACATATTAACATAATAAAAAATAGTAATTTTATAATGGAGTATCATAACAAAAACATTAAAATTGGTATTGCACAAAAAAAACAATATCCATAATAAAAAAAATCAGCTTAGTCACAGATAAATCATAAAAAATTTATCCAAATCAAATTAATGAAATGAGCATGTACCTAGTAGTAAATGTACTACTTTGTGAAGAAAATGTAGAAACTTTATGTGAAACTTTACCCTAGTCATCTTATCTTTGACACTTAGTTACAATTGCAAGAAGTAAAGTCCATTAGGTTGTTTTTTAAATTATTATATTGCTCTCAACACACACACACACACATATGCAGGTACGATATAAGGTGAATATACCTAAACCCGCATCCTATCCATATCCAATGAGTACAGAAAAATAATAAATCTACATCTGACCCAAATTTATTTAATTGTAAAAAAATTCTATCATATGGATAGGATATAATAGGATATCCGTCAGGATAAACATCTGTTGACATCTCTCCCCTTGAGCCCTCACAACCATGTAATTAAATAGTGCGATATACCATGTGATAAGCGGTATGTGATACAAATATTTTTACACTTTGTTATTTTATCACACAGTATACCGTATAATACCGTAGTATTTCATATATAACGCTTATTTTTTGTGTACATTTTATTCAAAAATCACAGTATACCACAAATACTGCGAGGTACATGCCAGGTATTTTATTTTTTATGGATGTGTGTGAAATATTTTTTTATCATTTTACATCAAAATATCATAAATATATAAAACATTAAAATATAATTAATGCATATGTCATAAAATAAATATTTAATTTTATTCTTTTGATTACATTTCTTAGTTAACATAAAAATTTAATTATTACTTTGAGCCACCTAGGAACTCGATGTGGTATTAGAAAATGTATTGCTATTATTAAAGTATTATTTTTTCTCTTATATAAATAAATTAGTTTATTTCTAAGTATTATTTATTTTGCTCTCTATGTAACATTTTTTTATGTTTTTTGTATTAAGAAAATATCTTCTATCATATATATTTCACTTATATTTGATAAATTATGATGAGAAAAATTATAATACATATAAAATGTGCAAGAGAATATTGAATTTATGTCATCTTAAAATAATATTCTAAAATTTATTTTTTTGTGAAAAATGATAACGGTATACAATGCAATATACAATTTAGTATACTTTAAAATTTTGGGGTGTAGTATATCTAGCTGTAACAGTATTTAACATCTTACTCATAACAGATTATCAGATTATCACTTATTTTTTTAATTTTATATAGTCATATTTTGTTTGCAATAGTTAATTTTCTTGTTTTTAAATTTAACTTAAATTTTTTATATGATTTTTTATTATGAAAATTGATCAAAATTATTTTAAAGCTATAAATTTGTATCAAAAAAATTATAAATTAATTAAATAATCAATGATGTAAAAGAATTTGAAATAAATAAAATATTTTTTATGTAAAATTAATATCATTAGAAAGTCAATATTCTATTTATATAATAATTACTTGAATCCTATTACTTTGGATATAGAATAACGAAAATGTGTTGATGGGCAATCAATTCATATTCTTATCACCGCTAGTTTAAAATGTAATTTCTTCCAAAGGTTTTTTCTTTATTAAAGAGAGGGATCTAATGCATCCTCCTTATGTATATACATCAATTAATAGACATTATAAGATGTTAAAACGTCTCATGCTCCCTCCGTGTCGCATTGTTTACACAATTTATGTATGACATAGAGATTAAGAAATGCTAAAATGATGTACATTTTTCTGTTTTTACTCCTAACTCACCCTTTTCTCTATCCCCATCTGTCGCACCACCAAACCACCATTTTTACCTCATTGCTTCCTTAATCAGGGGACATCGCCTCCTTGACTGCCGCCGTCATCAACTGTGCTTTGTCTTCTCAATCCATTGCCTTCCTCAATCGTGTCATCATCTCTTTCATCTGCCATCGTCCTTAATCACGTTATTGTCATCTTGATCAAAGCAGCAAGATCGAGAGCCTACTACGTGAATCACTAATCTGCCATCGCCTCCTCATCATCAATTGATTCAGCATCCACTGTCTGTAGATTCTACACCTTTCAATCGCCACTGCCTATAGATTCTTTATTGCATTCTCAATCATTGTTGGCATCGCAAAAAGCATGGATTATGCTGGCAAGGTTGAAAGGGTCCAATTGGTATCCCCGGAGGCTGAGGAGGTCCAGGAGGCTGAGCGTTGCATTAACTAGCATTGGATGGCTCAAAGCTTGTGGATTTTTTGGTTCAGTAGAGCTTTACGGTGATGGGTGGTTCTTAGTCTAGTGGAGATGGTTGTTGGGAAGAAGAATGAACTGAGATTGATGACAAGAATGATGGATAGAAAGCCAAATTGTTCAGAGGGAATCAAATTTTCAATGAACTATAATGAAGACATGTTTGTCATTTAGGTTAGTAAGAATTACTAAAAGGGAAAATTGTGCAAAGGATTTGGGACGACCTAAAAAAGAGAGTGGTACAAAAAATATGGGATAGAGGGAGTAATATATTCCATACCTTGGCAAAAATCTAGGAAAGCAAATGCGCTTCCATTTATACCTTATTAATCTCTATTATTTAGAAAAAAAAAAAGTTCTCATTTTATCATCTTTATATTAACATTAATGAATTAGGTTAATTTGCCCACTATTGTTAAAATTAGTTTGACATGATTGGAGGACTTCCACATCAGAAATGACTTACTATATTAGGCTCAATATCTCTATGAAGCATTTCATTGAACTGACTTACTATATCAGGCTTAATATCTCTATGAAGCATTTCATCGAACACCTTCTCCACATTCAGGTTCCACATCCAAAATGACTTATTACATTAGACTCAATATCTCTATGAAGCATTTTGCTGAATGCCTTCTCTACTTTTAGGAACCAAATTGTGAGATTAGGTAATCTTCTTCAAAAACCTCAATTAAGGTCTAATCTTATGATCCAGCAATGCATTCAAATAGGCCTTCTGCCCTATAGTGGCACATTCCTTTCTCACAAATAGAGCACTCCTACATCCAACAAGGTGAACAGTTAAAGTAAGGTGGTTGGAGATGGTGGTGTGCTTGTTAAAGAAGATGACCCCTCCTTCAGTGCCATCCTTTCATCATCAATCCAAGTCATCCACTTCCACAATGCCCCTGTCATGCTGGATCACTATCACATGCTAATTAGTAAAGCTATTAATGTCATACAAAACTTAGGAATACAAAATTCAAATAAACCTATCTAAGAATTAGTGATTTTTTGATCATCTATTCTATTGGAAATCAAAATGAAGACCAAGAACAAGGTAGGATCAGGTTGCTTGGAAGTAATTGGTAGAGAATTGAGACCAATAAAGTAGAGAAATCAAGGGGTAGGAATTCGAAGGAGTGTTGGAGTAGATAAGGGTCTTATGAAGGTTGAAGGTAGCAGATTAGAGGGAGGAAAGACTTGGCAATGACAAATAAATGAAGGGCCACTTTGGACGAGTGCTGGAGCAAAGAAGGGTTTAGTGAAGAGGCAAACAAGAAAAGTGATGCCATGCAGTTAGAGGGAGCAATGGATGAAATGGGTTGTGGTGAGTTAAAAGAATCTGAAAAAATAGGTCAACCTTGCGTGGAAGGTAAAAGATGTGGGAGGTAAAGTTTTTTCTTTACTTTTTTTTTCCCACATCATCTATATTTGATAGAATATTCTTTATTTTGAATAATACATTCTCCAAGTTAGTGATCAATGTTCTATTTGGGCTAATCATAAAGCATTAGTGTTTTATCTGGCCAAATAAAAACATTAGTGACCAACTTGGACCAACATAAAAACTTTAATGGTTCTTTTGTTTTTTTTGCTTATTCTAATTCATCTATTGACTGTATACTTTAAATTAAAATTTAGAACAATGTACTAAACAATATAAAAAATAAAAAATGGTGATTGAGTTTTAATTCAATTGGCATATGAATTATCATATCATATAACTAACAAAGATTAGGTATTTGCGTGTGCAATGGTTTACTCTCTTTGTAGTTAGTGGGTATGTGTAGGGTTGTAATCTCTTCTTGTAGTGCCTTTTTGTTTCACAAAAAAACAAAAACAAAAGTCTAATAAATTAGCAAAATCATCACAAAAAACTTATCAAATGTATACATTTTTCATCAATATTTTTATTACCTAAATTTAATACCCAACAATATACTATATGTATAAATTTACCACTTTGTTGATAATGTGGACAATTGACGGAGACAAAGATAAGGTTACGGCGAGGGAAAAGGTGTGACCATGTGTGAAAGGCAGGAGTGGTGATGAGGAAGGGGAAGTGCTCATCGGGGCAAAAAGAGTTGTAGAGGTTAATGATGTTACTGGATGAGCTGAAAGTTGTGACCGTGATAGCAATTTTCTCTTTCAACTGATGTAGTAGTGTTAGATTTAGCCTTAATAGCTATTAGCTACTTCAGTGAAGCACACAATGGTGATGGGTCATAATTACAAAGGTTGAATCACAATTTAATAGTCATTTTCTCAACAATAGCTGTACAAGCAATGAGGCTCTTTTCCTGAACGTGTTATAGAGTTGGTTAGTGAAGAAAATAGCAACAAAACCATGTTGGAATGACAACAACTAACATTTGAGTTGCAATATAAAAGGAAAAAAAAATATGTATTTTTAGCATAATATTTCATCTATTAGAGAAGACAATGTCAAATTTGCACCCAACAAAAATATTCACAGTGAAATTGTACTTAATTCAAAAGTTTGGTATGAGATTATGCTAATGAACATATTGGCAGAAAATTTGCACATTTAATAAGTTCTAGATGGTAAATTTGTTACCTAGATCCATAGAAAAAGACTAAAAATGTATTTTTCAAATTTTGGGGATTTAAGTGGAATTAGTAATAAATATGAACAAACAAGTGCAATTGAACCTTGTAATCCACATTATGAAAAGTACTCCGCTCACTCAAGCTGTCGTCGTGGGTGCAACACTAGTTTAACTCCCTCCTCCCCTTTCATCATCTCTACCTTTGAAATGCCTGAAAATCCAAACCCATTCCATTCTCTCTCCCAAAATCTTGAAAGACTCTCGAGCTGTGTCCAGACCCGTATCTCCAATTTCTTGCGGAATTCTCGAAGCCCATCATCGGCGCACGAAGAGCCTCACATTTCAATTTCGGCTCCTCCATCATCCTCCAAAGTCAATCCATCGCCAAGCATCGACTCAACTCCTCACCCTCTGTACAAGGTATGCACGTCCTTAGTTTACAGTAATAGTTTCTGACTTGACTTTCTCAGCACGCCTGTTGGTGTGTCTGTCTTCTCCTTTTGCGGTTGCCCATCAACTGTTTGACAAAAGTAACGAAAGAGGACTGTATTCGAATTCCGCCCATCCAGTTCCTGCGGTTGATACTTAACGCATAATTAAACTGACCTCATGACATTTACACTAGTTTTGTTGTAGAGGGTAATTTCGAATGCACTCATTCTTGTGTCCGTTTATAAGACAGCCGTTTTGTTATGCTACAGGCACTAAGAGCCTAACAGATTGAGTTCTTATTTAAAATGAGTTCTTTTTGTCTAATCTACTACGGTTTACAATGTCCTCAAGACATATTTTGTTGCTTGAGTTGGACCATCCGTTTAGTGAGCTTGGTTGTGGCCGTGGGAATCGAATTAAAAAAGTTAGACCGGATATTTATTGCTTTTTCGCAGGAAAATCGTGCCGTGCCTGTGACAAAAGAAGAGCTTGGAAGAGCAACTTGGACCTTTCTTCACACCCTGGCCGCTCAGGTATTGGTGATTTGTTCACTTTCCGGCTTTGTGTGTGTGTGTGTGTATTCGTGTTTTTTGTTCTTTTCAATTGCCATGTCAACATATTCAGTGACCGAGTGCATCAGTTATTGTTTGGATGATCATCCTTATTGTTTTTTTATTATGTACAGTCCTAGTGGCTGGTATGGATTATTACCAAGTATTTTAGATGTCATAATTTTGAACTTCTTATTTGGAAATCCAACAATTATAAAAGAAAACTATTATCCTCTTTCAAAACACTAGCTGCAATTAGTTGGACGTCCATGGCTGTTGTTTTTACTGTCACGGTCCACTTTGGTTTTATGTGATAACAAATGACTCCTATAGGTGCACATGCATTTGGATGAAAAAATTTTAGTTTTCATACTCATGTAATTTATCTTTTGTTTTCAGTATCCAGAAAAGCCTACAAGGCAACAGAAGAGAGACGTGAAAGAGCTTGTAGTATCCTAAATCTCTCTCTCTCTCTCTCTCTCTCTCTCTCTCTCTCTCTCTCTCTCTCTCTCTCTCTCTCTATGTTTTCTGTAATAGAAAATTTCATCTCACTAGCAATAAAAAAGGAGCATGCTTTATGAGGAAAAAACATTTGGGTTCAATTGAACTTAGGAACTAACCTGTAGGACTGTGTAATGTAGATGGCAATTATATCTAGGATGTATCCTTGCAAGGAATGTGCAGATCACTTCAAAGAAGTGTTGAGGTAGGCCTTTTTTCTTTTTACCTTCTTTCTGTTTTCGTTTCTCTTGTCGTATTCAAATGCTTGTACACCTCTTCCAGATCCCATTGTTTGGAATGGGATGATCTGATGCATCCAGTTCAATGCCTTACCCGTTAATATTTTTGAAGTATAATAGTTTCCAAAATAAGAGGCAGGAGTAGGGAAGGATAACAAAATGAAAAAGAAAAACTTCTTCACTTGTGTGCCTTTATGCCAGTTAACTCTACTTTTGACACTCAGAGGAAATTTGGGACTAGTGATGCTACTTTATTCCTTTCCCTTGGTTGACAATAGAATGTATTCAAGAAGCAACAAGATGATGTGTAATCATGTAGGGATGACATAAATATATAAAAGTTAGCCAAAGTAACTAAGACTTATGCTTCTTAACAATGCAATTCCTGAGGGGACTAGAATCTGAAGGCTCCAGTCTCTGGGACTTGGAATTCTTGAGCCCTCTACTTTCCTTCCTAAGGCAACAAAGCTTAGCAAGAGGGATCATGAAAACATTCTCCTTCCTAGTTTTTTGTACGTCCTGAGCATGCATAGGTTCTATTTTCAAATTGAGCCAGCCATCACACAACTGATTCCCAGCAAAAACACTACCAACTCCCATTGTTCCTAGGTCGAATGGCAGGGGAAAAGCGTATGCCTGCAGTTTGCTGATTAGATGCTTCCTGGCAAATTTTGTGTTCTATACTTTTCCTCACTTGAACAAGCTTTTTTTTTTTTTTTTTTTTTTTTTTTTTTTTTTTCGGTGGGTAAAGGTATCTTTTCAGAATGGCTTTACACCATGTAGGGGCAACGTTATAGTTTATTCTGTCTGCCCAATGTGTCCACACTAGTATTTATATTAGGCTTAAAGGATGTTTAAATAGCGATCGAATGTGGTCTCAGATTCTCAGAATATGCCCTCTCGAACTTGTGAAAGTGAACCAAGTTTTGAGTGGTATTTTCTTGAAAGTACGATCTCTTCAAATGTATTACATAGCATGATCTGTGGCGATAATCATTCAAGTAGATTCCTGTTCATGGGTTGTATATTGACTGAGGCTATATGCACCAATCCTAAATACAATGAGGTGGATGTTGAGAGGTAGGATATTTGGGGTTCATGAATACCTTTTCTTTTTTCCTGATAGAAGAGGTTCATGAGCACTTTATATAGGGAGTTTAATTTTACCTGCTTGACAGGGCAAATCCTATACATTCTGGATCGCATGAAGAGTTTTCTCAGTGGCTATGTCATGTGCATAATGTTGTTAACAGAAGGTGAGTTTACCTTTATACGATGAAGTCTTCCTGCTGTTCAGACGTACTAACTGAACTATCTGTGTCCGGATATGTGCACCTAAGTTCCTGAAATGCTAACCAGCTTTGAATATTTTTATTCCTGCAGCCTTGGTAAGTTGGTGTTTCCCTGTGAACGAGTTGATGCAAGGTGGGGCAAGCTAGAGTGTGAGCAGCGAGCATGTGATTTGCAAGGAGCTACCAGTGATAGTGTGATTGGAAGAGGTACAACATAACAGTATCTGACTTGTAGACTGAAGTTTTAGTTTCAATTCATCAGACTGTATATTGTGATTTATATTTACATATCATTGAAAGACGATTTAGTGTGTGTATGTGTACATGCACACACACAAATTCACAATTTGCTAATGACGATAAAGAAATCGAATAACACTTGCTCAGTCCTTTTTCTTTTCCTTGCTGTTCTGATACATCTTAGATCTGAAAGGAGTTTCACATGAAGAATAAAACTAAAGCATTTGCTAGGCTCAGTATGGTACTATATTGTATTGCTCCGGTTCCATCTACAGGGTAGCATGAGTATCATTAATCAGTATTTTATTAATCATGTAACACGTAAAATCTGCATCTTCATACGAGTAACATACAAAAGTGGAACATGTTGCACATATTGATCCACAATATCCATCTTACCATGAAATATGAACAGAGCAGCCATCTTTAATCGCCATTCTCATCAGGTTTCGTGCAAGTGAATAAAAGGATGGTGATGATCAGGATGATGATTTTGGAGTTCTTTTTTCTTATTATTTCTCACCAGAATTTCATGTTATCAAGAGCATCTAACGTAAGACATTGTCATGTAGGTTTTGCATGATTTTGCTGTGTCTGTATGACTTTCAACAGTTAATTGACGTTAAACTCCATACTACCAACACCAGTGGACTACGGTGCAATAAGGCTCATGATGAAGGCCAAATACACAGAGTCTTGCACCATTCATGACTTGATCGATCCTTTCATATGATAAAAAGCATCTCCTTGCCAACATGAAGCTGACAAATGAAGATTAACCGTTTTCGAAGTGTACCTAGTAATGCAAATGCCCTGGTTCCTACCCTGACCCGTCACAACCTAAAGCAGCTGCTAGATTCTACAATACCAGGAAACCCCTTAACTTCCTGATGAAGAGCCCTTAATCTTGTCAGCTTCAGCTGCCCTATACGGAGGGGGCTCACTGAATTTCAGCAGGTAAGCAGTCTCATAAACAGGCCACAGTTGGGAAATGACTTGAGCATCTAGATAAGCATCGCAGGCAAAACACCAAACAGAAAGGTCACTGGAAGAAAACAAGCATCATCAGTAACAAGAGCCCCAAGCTAGGGCAGGTAAAAGAAGGTGTACAAGCCAGAAGTGCATCACCTATAGCTGAGAGCCACACAGTGGCTTGCTTGCTTAAAATGCTGAAGCATATGCTTGTTCACGAAGCGGCTGCAAAGGACCTCCTTGCAGCACAGGCATAGCCAGTTCTCGCTCGGATGTTGACACCTTTTCAAACAACACATCACACCCACATTCTTCTCTTGGGTTTTACTCGAAAGACAGACAGGTACATCATCAAGACAGGATAAAATAAAGGATCGAGGAACGCTAACCTGTAGCAGGGAGTAGCGGGAGTTGGGATGTGACGGAGATCAGACGACAGCGAGCCCAAGTGATCGCATGTCGTTCTCGCCTCTACCCACCCCGATTCCGCACCGTATATGAGCTCCTCCTCTCCTTCGGCCTGGAGCTCCGATAACCCGTTAAGTTAAATAGTCATAATCATGTAAAAAGAAAAGAAATTGGCAGGAATTTCATCGCAGATTACCATGTGAGAAGACGAAGAGTTCGCTTCCATCGCTATTGACAAAGACAAAGCTCAAAGTAGACAGCGGTTCGGACCGCTGGAACCCGGAGCATACTTATCGATGACAAGGTGAGATTCATAAAAAAAAAAAAAAAAGAAAAAGAAGAATTTGGCCGTAATTGGGCTATCGGCCCAACTAAATCGTCTGTGCCTTCATCATTCCCCGGCAATTTTGAAACGACTGGTAGCCGTAGGGTCTCGGAGTACCTATAAATTCGATCGTCGAATCAAGTCGTAAAGGAATTAAAGGTTATGAATTGCAGAAGCTCCATTTCGTTTCTTGTTGAGCGATTCCGGTCATGGGCCACTCTAAAGTCTGGAACTCTCAGTCTCACTCTTTAAGACACGCCGTCCTGGCTCCCGCGCTTGGTAACATCTCTCTCTGTACCTCCATTATCAGGCAAATTGCCTAGTTTTTCCCCTATCTTTCTTATTCGTCCTAAATGGGTCCCTAACTTAACTTTTGTTCTAATAAAGTTCTCAACCAACTTCTGAAAATTTGTCTTTATCGAGGTCCTTCTATCACTTTTATGGTTAAATTTGATAGAATTTTGGTAGAAAATGTCACTCTTTGGTCCTAAATTTTCTTCCTCCTTCTAAGGGCATTATCAAGTAAGTGGATTTAACACTCCAATAAGCATATTGCCTTCTGCCCCTTCTCACCATTGCTAGCAATCACTATCTGGTCACTGAAAGACTGACTATGTCAAAGTGGCAAACCACCACCACCATTAGATTCCTCTCCTAGTCCTTATCCCATTGGTACCTATCAATTTTTCTAACTCTCTCATTTTTACAATTTTTTGATAATTTGATATTCTTACACTCTACTTTCTCTCTCTAGAACCAAGACTCAAATGAACAATCTGACACTTGCTAAAGCTTTGTTGGCCTCCCCTCCCAAGCTCGGGATTGTCCTCCATTCACCAATAAGGCAACTAGATGTTCCCCAATTGTAACTTTCTCTCTCTAAACAAAATTTTCTTTCGTTCTAGAACCTTTGATGGTCTTGTTAGTGAATGGAGCACAATTTTTGAGTGGGGGGAAGTTGATGATGCTTCAACAAAGGTTAGATTGTTCGTTTGAGCCTTGATTTTAGAAAGAGAAAGTGTAGTGAAAAAAAATCATCAAAAAATGGTGAAAATGAGATAGTTAAAGAAATCAATTGGTACCGTTGAAACGAGGATGATGAGCAAATTTCAATGGTTGTTGCATTTTCAATTTTAGCACTGTCAATGTGGTAGCTAACAATGGTGAGGAAGGTTAGAATAAGAGATAGTGGTTGAAATGTTGAATTCATTGGTTTAAGGTTGTCTTGAGCGGGATGGGAAAAATGGGGATCAAAGTTGGTATTTTTCACCAAGATTGCACCAAATTTAATTGTAAAAGTGACAAAATGAGCTTGATTAGGACAAAGTTTCAGATCGTGGGGATTTTGTCAAGAAAAAAACTTAGGTTAGAAATTTGTTTAGGACAAATAAAAAAGATTGGGGACCAAAGATGCAATTTACCCTCCATCCCACTCTCTCTGTTTTAGTGTGGCGAAGGTTATGTAAAGATGACAGTGGTGTTCAGCAAATTTTTTCTTTTGTGTGTCAGCTTATGGATTGAGTGAAATAGCATGCAAGTCATAGGGCATTGTATGATAGGATTGGTTCTTCTTGGCAGTCATCTTCATATGATCCAATTGTTTCTCTTGTTTAATGATTGCGATTGAGCTTGTGTTTTCCTCGGTTGATTTATCCAACTCCATTAAATTGGAGTTTTAAGACAGGTTTTGTGCAGTGTTACATTGGTTAGGTTATGAAATTCATTTTAATTAGTTACAAACTAGGATTTTCTGCAGTAGTTTATTGTTCCTAGATCCTTTCCACCCCCTCATTTTTAGCTTTAATTTAATCGTGCAGCTTTTCATAGATTTTTTATTTGGCCTCTAGGAACACTTGTTGGTATTAGATCATGTGTTATTGGGTTATATTTGCCAAGTAAGTCGACATCCCGCCCGTATCCCGGTTTTGCTCTGCTTTCTGTTAATCCAGTAATGCACAATGTTAATGGCACTAAAAATCCATTCAAGTGTAAATAATTAGTACATTTAAAGTACTTATTTGTGGCTAGCATATATATATATATATATATATCGCACTCTGTCTTAGTGGTTGTTAATTGCATAGTTGAATTAACTCTGCTCTCGATGAATATTTGAAATCCAATTATAGGTGTTTAGTGGGTCAGCCAGACCCAGCACAGCCCAGCCTGGGGAGAGGCACTGGAAAGGTGGGGTGGTTATGGGCGTGGGGGAGGAAGGGGTCTTAAGTGAGCCCGGCTCGCCCTAGCCTAGATTAAAGCTTGGGCTGGGCTTGGTGGGTTAAGTCCGAACGGTAGATTTCAAATTCTTCCAAAAAGTGGGCAAACTATACCCTAAAACCCTCCAACGACTCTAATTTACCTTTTTTTTAATCTCAAATTACCATTTTGTCCACTCCAACAACTAGTAACAACTAGTATTTAAGGCCATTTTTGTCCAAAAAAAAAAATACATCTCCTATAAATAGAGATGCTTATTTCCTACACTTCCTTACATCAATATCTACAATCTCTCTTCCAAATTGCTTCTTCATTTTTACTATTACTCTCATTAATGACATCAAAAGAAAAAGAAAAAGGCAATAGGGTAGTAGACCCCTCATACATCACCACCAAGAATGGGTCTTTTTCACGTAAGAAAGAACGTCTGGCTGACAAAGGCATTCACATCCAAGTTGGAAAATCTAAGGGAAGGTCACCTTGGGCGTAGCTAGAATTCATATATCACTTTGACAATGATGAGAGGTCCAAAATGTGCAAGCTTTGCAGGAAAATGATAGGGCCTATGCGTATATAATCAATCGTTGTGACTAAAATTGGTTTTAGTTTCTGCAAAATTTTAAAAAAAAATGGATAAACGGACGTGACTGCTACCTGAAGAGATATGTTGGTGCAACCATGATTGACCTAACGCTATTCTTAGTTCTAACAATGAGACCCTCTCTGACGATGATTACTAGTGCTTCTATCCGATAATTGTTGGAATGTTTCGTTATTTTATCATGTATTATACGTTCCAGTTTTTTTAAGTGTTGTTTAATTTTTATAAATGCTATTTTGTTTTTTAAATTAACAAAATCTAGTTTAATTGTGATGTTTTCTTCTTTAAAAAAATGATAATAACAAACTAATTAAATAAATTTTATTTTTAAAAAAAACACGGCCCAGGCCCAAGCTTAGCACAACCTAGCCCGCCTTGAGGTGGGCTGTGCCCAAACTTCACCAGCTCAGGCCCAGGCTCAACCGGGACGGGCTGGTCGTGGGCCAAGTCAGCTCCCTAAACATCTCTAAATCCACTGCTGAAGTGGTTAAGGAGTAATTAAGGAACCTTCTACCAAGTTCACCGCATTAACGATGCAACAGTCGAGGTAAACTCCCATCAAGTCTAATTTCGAAGCCTTCGTCTCAGGCATTAATGCTTCCTTTTTTATTTAGAAAAAGTACGAGAAATTATAGTTCTTTGATTGTGCACATATGTTTAATTAGACATACTAACCCATCATTTAATCTTCTATATATAAGACATAAATCATCAAAAAATTGACAAAAATACCCTTAGTTAAAATATTATTTTCTACAAAAAACCATAGATTGCTACTGCTGTCTCCTCCGGTGCCGATGTCGGTGTCGCCACCGAATTGTCATACATCACGATCTCACCGTATACGTCATATGTCATGTTCAAAAAAATGAAAAGTGTCTGAATGGATACCGAAAAGTGTCTAAATAAATATTTAGAAGTGTCTGACCAATACGTAGATAATTTACTCTCTTCAAAAATAACTAATTGAAACAATAAAAAAGTGTCTGAATGAATGTGTAAAAGTGTCTAAAGAAATATTTAGAAGTGTCTACCCAATACATAGATAATTTACTCTCTAAAAAAAACTAATTGAAACAATAAAAAGGTGTCTGAATGAATGTATAAATGTGTCTAAAGAAAAGTGACAAAATGTCTAAAGCAATACGCAAATAATTTATTTTAATGATAAAAAAATGTATACAAAATAATAAAAGAAGTGTCCAAATAGAAATTTAAAAGTGTTTAAATCAATATTTGAAAGTGTCTAAATAATCATTTAAAAAATTACATGGTTCCTTCGTGTTCCTTGGCCTGCCTGGGCGTTCCTCGCCTCGCGCCTGGCCGCACCTCGCCCTTGGCCGAGCCTGGTAATGGTGATGGTGCGATGACTCGAAGATGGCTTGGCGATGTTGCGGCGATGGCTCGGCGACCATGCAAGGTGTGGATCACCTGGGATCTAACACGATTCAAGCTGATGATAATAGAGATCGAAGGCGATTCGTGCCAAGGACGCCGAAGATTCGATGAGAATTTAGCCTAAAAGACCGTGGAAGATGACCGATGCAGATCCAGAAGCGACGAGCAAAAAGGAGAAAAGAGGAGTGAAGCAAAGGCACGATCGAGGCTTCATCGGTGGAAAGAGGAGCGGCGATCGGCGGCGAGAAAGGCGGTAGCGAGACGACCGACGCAGATCCAGAAGCGACGAGTAAAAAGGAGAAAAGAGGAGTGAAGCAAAGGCACAATTGAGGCTTCATAGGTGGAAAGAGGAGCGGCGATCGGCGGCGAGAAGGGCGGTAGCGAGAATAGAAACCAGTTGAGAAAAGCGGCGGTGATGAGAGAGAGAGAGAGAGAGAGAGAGATTAACTGGTTGAGAATAGAAATTTTGGGGGTAAAATTGTAAAATAATCCCTATGTCTAATTAGACATATGTCGATAATATCTATAGTAGAGAAATTAAGATTGTATTTATCCAAGTTTAATAAAAAAAAATGAATTAAATGCTATGTGAAACAGCTAGTGGACAATCTAAATAATGAGAATAATTATTGATATTTCTATGTTTTTTCTTTCTTTCTTGACTAATTTTTTAGCAGCAAATTTTCTTAAGATTATTAGACTATTTAGTAATTTTTTTCATTTCTGAATCAGGTTTTGTTCGAAAATTATATGATTATTAAGTAGTTAGGAATTTTCGATTAAAAGTGGCATGACAGCGAATTTGAGCAGAAAACCGATCGGTGTTAGTCACCAAATTAATCATAAACATGAAAACATGCAGGTTAACAAGGATTAATTAGTTTCTGATTTGCAAAGAGAGATGAGATTAAGCTTTCATGTCTGGCGCAAGTAACAAGTCCACCAACTTCATGAACTAAATTTGCTTTTGCTTCAAGCCAATTATTTTGTACTTCTCCGGACATTCTTATTGACCTCCAAACATGGAATTAAATATTATAGTATATCACTTATCGAGATATGTGATACCAATATTTTTATATTTTATTATTTTTTTTATATAAAATACTGCAGTATATTTTATAGTATTTCTCATACCGGTAACTTTTTATATATATTTTATCAAAAAAATTGTGATATACAACAAATATTGTGAGATATGTACCATTGTATTATATTTTTCATAGGCATATGTGAGATATTTTTTTGTCATTTTACATCAAAATATCATACATAAATATATAAAATAGTAAAATATAATTAATACACAAATTTTAACATAAATATTTACTTTTATTTTTTTGTTATTTTTCTTTGACTTTTGCTTTCTTTTTCTTTGGGTATTAGAAAATATATTGTTTTTATTAAATTATTATTTCTTTTTTCTCTCTTGTATCAATAAATTAATTTTTTAAGCTGAGTAATATTTATTTTACTTTATATATAATATTTTTTTATGTTTTTTTGTATAAAAAATATCTTCTACCATATATAATTTATTTATATTTAAAAAATTATGATGAGAAAAAATTTTAAAATCCATATAAAAATATGCAAAAAAATTATTTAATTTATTTCATCTTAAAATAATGTTCTAATATTTATTTTTTTACAAAAATGGTAACTGTATGCGATGCAGCATATCTTAAAAATAAGGGATGTAGTATACTTAACGATAATGGTATTTAACACATTACCTCCACAACAGAGGAAGATTCCCCACATTTCTTTGTGTACAGAACCTTCATGTACGTGTATAAAATAACTACTCCTAGAAAATGAGTTTTATTATTTTTCTTTTTGGCACCGAAAGAATCTTATGTGCGTTGAAACAACATGTACATCATAACATCTTAGGGGAGCAAATTTCATGAATGGTCCATAACATTTAGCCATTATTTTCTTTTAGTCATCAAACTATTGAATTTTCTATTTTAGTCCTAAATATATTAAAAATGTTTCATTTTAGTCCTAAATATATTGAAAACATTTCATTTTGATCCCAATTTGATGAAACTTGTTTACTCAAAGTATTTGTCTGATAACAACATTTTAGATCATATTTTAAACTATCCGGTAACTGTTATATGATAAATTTAATTTATATAATAATTTTTTAATAGTTAATGAAAAATTTAAATTATTTTTTTTCTCTCTCTCTGTAAATTAAACTTATTTCATTTAGAAATAAAAAAATATTAATTTAAATTATCTATTTACTGTAAAAAAATTTAAATTATTTAAATTTACTGGAAGACAGTTACAAAATATTTAAATTATAATTTTGAAAGTTTCTATCAGATAATTATTCTGAGTTAATAAATTTCATCTGGTGAGAGGCAAAAAGGAAACAATAGTTATAGGTTAAGAACCAAAACAGAACATTCAATAGATTAGGGACTAAAATGAAATAATAACTAAAGGTTATGAACCATTTATGCAATTTACTCTATCTTAGGGTGGGTTTGGTTTTGATTAATTGAATTAGTGGGTCAAAATTTTCACTTCGATCAAAAGATGGTGGTCAATTGGGATGGGATAAAAGGGCTAGTTTTGATTAGAATTACAGGGTTTTGCCACTTCATTATTCTGGTTAGCTAGGGATTCTCTCCCCTGTACCTCGTTCCACTCTTAACCAACTATGAGTTACCTCATTAGGCCCCTGCACCCGTTCATCCACCCTCATCCAACCAAGCTCTGGCTGAATTCGATTGACACTCGCTTTATCCTAGCCTAGTTGGTATGATTTTTGCTTTCTTTTTTGTCTGATTTTGGTGTTCGCTCTGGGAGGCAACAACAAAAAAGGTGGAACAAAGAGGATCCATTTACCGACTTGAAGAGCTCACATGGCAGACGGATGGGAGCATAAGGAAAGAGATGGTGAACTAGGAACATCCTCTTGGTTAGGCCTGAATGGCCAATAGTGGGTCCAATGTAAATGAAACGGATATGAGGCTAGACTTGGAAATTATAGGTTTCCCATATTGGTCACTACCACCAGCTCACCAACCATCTTTGCTTCCTCTGATCTGGGCAAGATAGGAGAAGCCTTTGTTTGTTTTAATTAACTAGTGACTTAAGCTTGTAAATAAAGTCAAAACCAAGACTGATTTCAAAGCCCACTTTGACCCTACACAAATAATGTAATTGCATTAATTGAAGTAAATTGAAATAAACTGCTTCTTAATATTTATGGAACTGTTACATTACTAATGTGTCTCAAGTTCACATATAAATTAGGTAAAATAGGCAAATTTGTCACTAATTTTTAGGGATATAGCAGTTTTGCCACTAAATTCTTTTTACAAGCAAATTTATCATTAATGTTTTCATTGTGAGTAATTTCACCAATAGTTATTAAATAATATAAATATTTTATTTGTTTAGAAAATATTCTATAATACAACAGTTAAATTAATCCCTACAAATTTTCTGCTTAACCTTAGCTACATAAACCTTTCAAAACAACTAAATAATTCAAAATTCTATGTTTAACTACACAACCCTATTACTAAGTCTTTTTGTTTTTACATTTATCATTGTCACCAAGCAACTCTCCACCACTACTATCTAATTAAACTCCGTTTGATCAATGTTTGTTCTAAAAAGCATTTCTGGAAGCATTCCACGAATGCGTGGAAGAGTGGAAGTAATGTTGGTGGCGGAAAAGATGGAGGGTGGCGAAGGGTATAGAGGTTTGCTAGAGTAAAGACGATGGAAAAAATGATAGATTTAAAAAATTAAAAGCTAAGGTATTGGGTAAAAGAAATATAAAATTAAAACTTGCATTTTTCTCATTTTTCTACTTTTGCGATATTAAAACAGTTGGTGGCAGATTTGCCCTCAACACAAAATAATGATGAGAAATTTGCACATTTTGAAAAGATTAATGCTAAATTTGTCCACAAAAAAAATTGGTGATACAATTACTCTATCCATACATTTTAATGGCAAATTTGCCCATTTTACCTTAAATTGTAGTAATATCACTTTGCCATAACTTATTGCTATGCTATTTTTTTTTTATTGTTACAACTTTTCTCGTTCTCATGCTGATAATAACTGTTCCATAAATAAACTATGATAATGTCATTACATCATAACTTACTATTATGTATTGTGTCATAATTTTCTATAAATTATAATAATATCATGATGCCAGAATTTTCTATTAGATACTATTTCTTATCTCTAACAATATATACACGTTTCCCATGTGATTTATAGCTCATTGCATCATATTTTTTTTGTTGTTCCTATTCCCAAATGCATTTTTATTGAATGTTCCCATGTATATTTATATTGTTCCCTAATTTACATCTTATTGTTCCTTCATAGTTTACTATTGTTCTTTGTATGCATGTTCCTTGTCAAGTAATTCCCGCTGTCTTATTGACTTTAGTTATTCTTGTTCTCTTGCTAATTATAACTGTTAAACGCAATAATTGTTCCCTAGACGCATATAATTGTTCCCTAAAAAATTTACATGTTCATTTTGATATTTAATATTGTTTGTTAGTAGTTATTCCATGTAAAATGCAATATGTTCAGGGATAGGTGCAAATTTATCAATGACATATTATGTATAAAGTAATTTTTTCATCAAACTCTTTTTCATCTCAAATTTATCATCTATTTTTTCTAGTAGAGTAATTTTACCATTATCATTTAGTCATGGAGCGATTTTGCCATTGATATTTTTTTCATTGCAAATTTGCCACCAACTTTTTCAAGGGACAATGGTAAAATTACTCGAACAAAAAAGATGGATGGTGAATTTGAGATGAAAAAAGTTTAATGGCAAAATCACTTTATATGTTAGTGGTAAATTTGTATCTTTTCGTTTTATGTTACATTACTACTTTTTTATTACTTAGAAGCTTATTTACAAGTGTAAAAGGTTGAAAGAGTACATAAATATTTAAAAGTAATGAGATGTCTGTTTATCGGAACTCAGAATGGAACTAAACCAGCTTATTTGTCAATTTAAAAAGAAAGTGATGGAGGCAGGGTTTGAACCCTTCAACCTCCGTTGAGCATCCCCATGCCTTAGGCATCTGGCCGAGGTGCTCATGATGCTTTATTGCTAATTATAATTGTTTATCTGGCTCAAGTGTTATTCTTTCCTGAAAAATTTACATGTTCATTTTACTATTTGATTCTACTTGCTATACTTGTAGTGGTTGTTCCCTATCAACTGCTTTATGTTCTCTTCTGATTCTAGTTGTTTCATTCAATGGCAAATCTAGAAATTTTATAAAGTAGTGTCAATGAGTATATGTATTTATAAGATATTTTAGTTAATTTTTTTTTCTTACCAAGCAGCACTAATATGAGTTTTCCTTTTGATATCATAAAACATCTTGAATATTACGAATGATACCAAGATACAACATGATGTTTCGTAGTAAAATTGACACATGCAATCTTTCAATGTATTTTATCAATTTTTACAATGGGCTAGAATAATACAAAATTTACCATAACATCACAAATAAACTAGTCAATTTTATTTCTTAATTTTATAAATATAGACTGAAATTATTCTTCCAAACAAAAATTTTGACATAAAATTTTTTTAATGTTCATCTATTTGGCTATGTTTGCAAGGAGTGTAAACGAATTGAGTATTCAGTAAACCGTTTGTAAACCGTTCAACCGGAGTTTATTTATATTCGTTTATTTAGTTAAATGAACGAATACGAACAGATTTTTTTTTGTTCGATTAGTTAAATAACTGAATACCGATAAGTTCTCATTCATTCATTTATATTTATGAACAATTCATTATTATTCTTTTATGTTTATTTATTTGTTTGTTTGTTTATGTCCATTTGCTTGTTTATTTATATATTAGTTGTACATTTATTATTATATATATTTTATCTATCATATATTTTTATTATTATCCACCCACTCCACACACACATGTTTATGACCAAATCTCCTAAAAATTAATCTATTATCTTTATTTCTCTGGATCTAATCGACTATTCTCCTTCATAACATGAATCTGCTGCAGCACCAAACCAAGCCTCATAGTTTTAACTTATAATCTCTCCTGCTATCACCTATTGCCCTTCAGATATTGCTAAATTCGCTACAATTTAAATTTATGGTAACCATCAACTTTAATTGTTTATACTTATTTAGCAATAAACAAACGAGCACAAACAGAGAAACCGCCAAACTCATTGTTTGCATTTGTATTTGTGTTCGTTCAGTTTGTTTATAGCCCTATGGTAACATAGCTTTAAAAGTAAGAAAATAGGTAGGGGAAATAAATGTGCATGCATATACTATGGAGTATAAAACACAAGAATTGAGTTTCAATCCCTAAACTTGTATTACTGTTCAATTGGCCCTTACCTTTTTATTCTGGCCAATTGGTTGCTAGAATGTTTTTGCATGTTTTAAGAGAAGATAGTGCGGCAAGAAAAAATTGATGATCTGGGGCGAAGAATAAGAAAGCTTAGGGGTAGAAGAGAATTTTTTTCAATAGAAAATTATTTGGCGACATAAGAGAGTTAGTCATTTTTTTTTTTATCTTTCTCAAGTTAAGAGAAACCCATTTTTTTTATTGCAATAGATATTATAAAAATTAGTGATGTCCATTAATTTTTTTTGAAATATTTATCCATTAAAAAATTAAATGAGTGTCCAAGTACTTAAGTATATACTTTGTATTAATAAGATTTTGTTGTTTTATGATAAATATACTTGTCGCTTCCAGAGCACCTTGAGGGACTATATCCCAACCTTTGCTTACAAAATATTGCAGCAAGCTCGAGATATTATATACACCATATTATATGAATATCCACGGCCTGTTAATTAACTTTTTCTGTCCCCTTATATGAAAATGGATCCTAAACATGTCTCGAAAGTTATGTGAAGTTGAGACTGACTGCAACTTCATTATATGAGCTGGTTACTTAATATTTGGCCTAAGTCACTTTTGCTCCCTCAAAACTATGTTGATTCAAGTATTTTCATTCTTCATTCTTAGTGCCACGCAACTTAGCCCCCAATTATAAAACGTGGGGTACTTTGCAACTTTAATTAATTAACTCAGTCAATTTCATTAGATTTTCAATAGTTTAATGACTTGATTGTAAAAATTTAAAGTCTTATTCGCTAAATCACAAAAAAAAAAAAAAAGTTAATTGAATCATTTAATGAGAATGAAACATAAATTTATTAGAAGTTTTAAGCTTGGAAAAATTTTTACTAAAAAAATAAATGATCTTTCATCTCTTATGTTTAATATTATTCACTCTCATTCATACTTTTGTAATAAAATGTATTAAATTCTGTATTAAAAAAAAATGTTTATAGTTTGCTTGGTGCACTCCCAGAGTCTCCACTCCCTATCTCCTACAAATCTGCTAATAATCCTCTTAATTATACCTCACTAGGCATCTTCCATCTGAACACGTATATGCTTTTGTGCTTTAATGGACTGTGCATCGGGTAACTACTAAATACTTAAATTAAACAAACACAGTAGCTTAGTTGGTTTCTTGCTTTTAGACCTATGGGAGTGCCTTGATTCACATGGCAGCGCACCATACTACATATATGCACCCATACCTTAGCCAAAGACTTATTCAGCAAAAATATAATAAATGCTCTACATTAATTAAAATTTTCTTGCCCAAAAGGGTCTTAGTCCTGTTACTTATAAAAGAAGTGTTGGGGAAAAAAATGGAAAGGAGAGAGAAAGATGCAGACAAGACAAGTTAATACTAGGATAAATATACAATCTGTGTCATAAATAGAGTCAATTGATGGATGATTGTTAGTTTTTAATTATCATTTTGTTTTAGTTTCTAATATATTGATGTTCTATTTTGGTCATAAACATATTAAAATTGTTTTGTTTTGGTCTCCCATCAAATAAAATTCATTAACTCGGATAACTGTCTGATATAAATATTTAACAACCAACTTCAATAAAGTTAAATTGTTTAATAATTTTTTGACAGTGAATAGAAATTTTTAAAATTAGTAACTTCTTCTTTATGAATGAAATAAATTTAATTTACAGAAAAAAGTAATTTGTGTTGTTCTTTAACTATAAAAAATTATTATACACATGAAATTTATTATAAGACAATTATGAATAGTTTAATTATGATCTAAAAATTTTTTATTAGAGAAATACTTTAAGTTAACAAATTTTTACCTTTGATAGGTTTAGAATCAAAATAAAATAGTTAATAAATTAAAAACTAAAGCCGAATGATAATTAAAGATTAGAAAGCGTCCGTGCAATTTAATCATCAGAAATATATGCGAATATGATCAACATGCAGTATAAATAATAGAGGAGTAGTTGCTGTTTCGAGAGAAATAGAAGATCATCATTTGCGTGGCCTGGAGTGTGGAAGTAGATAAAATCGACCCAACACCTTTCCCTTCCCTCACTAATTATGGTTGACTATCTTAACTCAAAATTAAAATATTTCTGCCCTTGAATCCTAACTCACCCCTTTCTTCCAAGCCCGCCACATTTTATTACTCCTCCGATTTTTAAACTGTTTGCAGTATATTTTATTTTAAATTATCTTAAATTTTATATTATTTATATTTATTAAATTATTTTATCATATTATCACTCAAATTATTATTTTAATATTTTATTTTTATTTTTTTTTGATTTATCAAAAAGTTAAGAACAAAAATAAAAACAAGAATTTTTTTTTTCTCATTCTTATTCTTTATGTCAAATTCAAACATTTCACTATGAAGTGTTTATTTTTTATTCTCGTAATATTACAGTGTTACAAGAAGAATCATAGTATAAAGTCTACTATATCTCCACTCCACCTTAGCCACGCATAATATATTACATCTTCACTACGTACATAAATATCACAAAATTTTGTAATTTCGATTTAATTTTTTTTGTCATATTATGCAGTATGTCAATCAAATCTTAATTTGTTGATAAGTAAATAAAATAAAATTTCAGAATCATGGTAAACGGTGCAACAAATTGGAATAATTTTTGTCATGCTAAAAATTAATCAGCAAGTTCTAGCTCTATAAGAAAGTGTTTGTTGCGTTTATGAATTGTCTTAAACCCTAATTGTCTTGTGTGCTTAAACATGATGGTAACATTTGTAAGATTCGTAACAAAAACAAAAAAATTATCTGTTATGTACTCTAGTGTCTAAAGTAGAAAATGCGTTGAAAGCAAGCGATATGTGGCTTGAGAGAGACCAAAAGGGACTTTGCATCTTTTCTTAAACTAGTAATTAACGGGTGGTTTATATATGGATCTTTATGATTACCCCCTCAATTTAGGTAGGTATTATAATTACATTCCTATAGTTTGAAAATCTACACATGTCTCTCTTTTTTTTTAGAGTGCCTAATAACATCTTTTGAAATTTTAATTTAAATTATCTAATAATTATTTTCTAGTAATTACAAGTTATATGGTATTATTTTACTACTAATTTACAATTAAAAATATTGTTCTACATTTACACAGAGAAAAAAAATGATAACTTAAAATATCAATTAATTGTAAAAAAATACTAAGTAAACTGAAATTATTGATGGACTGCACAGTCTAGGCTAAGATTTCACAAACTTTTTATCGGATAGTGGGGAAAAAATCGGAGGAAATATCGATTTTCAAATCTCTTGAATGTAATTGTAATATTAATGAAAGTCGAGGGGAAACCGTAAATTGCCCTTATTATATTTATGACTTTGCTTTCAGTAATCAACAACCCATTGCTCTGATTTTATTTTATTTATCTATTTTTGGTTGTTTCTCCTCTCACTCGCAAGTCGAAACTGTATTTTGGGAGAGAATTGCCCTGATTTCCAATCAATTTCTCTGTTGCTTAAGGGCTCTTTTCATGGAGGTTAGCTCACTCCTACATGTGTCTTTCCTCAGGTAGTCTCTCCCCCTCATTTCTTAATTAGAGCAACTAATTAGTAGTTAATACGCTTTTTCCTTTTTTTTTTTTTTCTTTACAGGTTGTTCCTTACAAGCGAAACATTCAGTCTAATGCCTAAATATATAGTATAACAGTATCACTTTTCAGTCTTTTTTTTTTGTTTTCTTTTTAGCACTAAAGGTGAGTTTAATAAACTAATGAGATGAAACTTAACCCAGGTAATCCTACATTTCTGTCCACATTGCACATTTTTTTCAAACTTTGAGAAGTTCTAATGTTTGATTTTGAATTTTCACTTTTATAAGATGGGAAATTGCAGCTTCACTAATCATTATTGTGACAGAATTAACGACAGTTTAAAAGCTAATCAAAGTTATTTACAAAAAGTTGTGAGCTTTCCATCATTTATAAATTTGCTAGATCATTCACAGAATCACAGTTGATTCAATATTGCGTGAGAGAAGAAAAACTTATTTTCCCAGACTTTTCAAACAACTCGAACTCATGATGGCTGCATGAATAGCAAATTCAATAACCACTCATGCAAACTTTCATTGATATGATCGTAATAAGTTTGAAGTTATTAGAGAAGAGGATATCTCACTCTTTGCTCTCTCTAGTTTCTTAGCCTCATACACGTACCAGGAATCGAAAATAAACAATAACTTGTATGGAGGAAGGTGAGTTTGTTTGCTTAAATTCATAAAAACTAAAAGATTTTGGTGTTATTGAGGATTTAGTTTTACTTTCCCTACTTATTTAAAATTTATGTGTAGCCTATAAAAAGATATATTGTGGTAACGTAAAGTTTTTATTATAAGTGAAAAAGCAACGTGTGAATGACAAGATTTGAGAGTTTTAAAAGAAATAGAGGTCTTGAAAAAACAAGTTGTGAAATGAGAAACTTTTTGTGATTTTCATTTTTTCTAATTGGGGAAAGTTACAAAAACCCCCCTGTGGTTTGGTCAAACCTACAGTTTGCCCCTCTATTTTGAGAAACCTACACTTTGGCCCTTATATTTTTTATACTGTCCGATAACAACTTCTAAAACTGTATTTAAACTGTATTGTAATAATGCTCTAGTAATTTCAAGATTTTTGATATTTTTTTCACAGCAAACCGATCTTTAAAAAATACTGATATATAATTATAAGTGGAAAAGTACATTTACAGAAAGGAAAAACTAATACTTTAAAATGTCTATTAACTATAAAAAAAATACTAGACAGATTGAAATTACTGGAAGATGATTATTGTAGAGTTTAAATACAGTTTCAGAAGTTGTTATCAGGCAGTATAAAAAATATGGGGGGCAAAGTGTAGGTTTCTCAAAATAGAGGGGTAAACTGTAGGTTTACCAAACCATAGGGGGGTTTTTGTAACTTTTCCTTTTTAATTGTGTGAGAATAAAATATTTAAGTTGTCAATAGTGTGTAGATAATTCATTGGCTAACGTGAGTACTAAAAACATATTTCTACTGTAATTCTATATTTTATTTAATGATTTTCTCTTATGAAATATAGATTAGTTAAGTGTTGAATTGTATTAAAATTATTACGTGTTAACTTGATTACGTTTGTTTCACATTGTATGTGATAGGTGATTGAATGAATTTTTTCTCAATAGAATACAAAATATATTTTAATTTCAAGAAAAAAAACTATTGCACTTACTCCCTAATTTTAGCTAAAATTACATTTATCCCCTGACATTTCAGAATACACTTTTCCCTGTTATCCGGAAAAGCCAGCAATCACTAAAGCACGGTAACCATGCAAATTTGTCCCTAAACTAAACAACATTGTAAATTGCCCCTTAAAATCATCCATTGATTGTACCAACGATCATTCCGTCAGGAATAGATCAAAATATCATTTATCATTCTTAGTTTTATTAAAATGTTTTGACTTGGTCCCTAAATTTTAGAATTTTATAAATCAATAAATTTAACTCTCTTTTTCTGCAAATTGTTTTTCAAATTCAATCCTAAAATAAGTCATGAGAAGTTTGCTGGAAATAAGAAAGAGAACAAGTTAGATTATTATAGAAAAGGTGAAAAAAAATTTCTCGCATCCCCTTTGTTAAAAAGTAACAAATTTTATTGTATTTGTGATAAGTGTAATAAAAAAAATATCTATCTATGAAATTTTTATGTTCTATTAAAAATATCATAATTTCCAGCCTTTTAACCTAGTGGCTAAATGACCAAAAGGATATAATGCCCTAATGCCGATTTTGATGCCTTTTGGATTAAAAAAAAGTATACATTTCTCATTTTTCTTATATTTAAGTATCTTCTAAAACTTATATCTTGCATAGATTTTTCTGATTACCAAAAAAGAAATATCTTAAAAAACCAAATTATCTTCCACATTTATCAACTAAGTTAAATGTAATGTTCATTGATGCAAAAGGGATTTTCATGCATGCCTCTTGTTTTTCTTTTTTTGTAAAAGAAAAAATGAAATACTATCCATCGATTAGAATTCACCCTTATACCATTTTTGTTCATTAATCATCGAATCCTAAGTTTTAATAGACGAAAATTGTTCACATTCACTATAAGATATATGCAAAAAAGTTGCTGTCATTTCAGTCACTTTTTAGTTGGAAAAATTATTTTCGGCGAGTAAATGTCTAATGACCCAGTTGGTCACTTTTTTATATAGTTGCTCTAAATAAGTGACTGAGTTTGTTAGTTGCTCATTACGACTAAAACTGACAGTTGCTCAACATAATGACAAAAGATTCAGTAGCTTCATCCATTTATTTTAATTTTAATTATTAATATTAAAATTCAAATGAAATATGTATTTTTATTAAAATATTTAGCTATTTTAGATGTTCCGAAAAACAAACTGGGCAGAAAGGGATTAAAAATAAAAATGCATAAAAAATAACATTTCTTTAAAATTCTAGAATACAAAAATAGTGTAATATTTTTCTTTAAATAGAAAAGCAATAGCATAACATAAACTGTATTTTTCGATAAACGAAAAAAAAAAAAAAAAAAAAAGAGATTCCCTTCATGCTTTTGCCTTCTCTTCCATTAAACTAGCTTCGCTATGCTTCCTCAACCTCTCTCTGGCGCAGCTTCATTCAAGCGCTTTTTTCTCCAGCAGCCATCGTTATTTGTGCCTGCAACTCCTCCGTAGAGCCTAGCGCTGCTGACCAGAACTCATCTCACTGCCTCCGCCGAAAGACACCGCCATTGGATTGCAAGATGGACTCAGAAAAATGAAAAATCATGAAGACCATTTTAGTGGAGCCAAAGGACAAAAACACTAAGAATGAAACCAATAAACAGGGGTAAAATCCAAATTTGGTCCCCTAACTTTAAAGGTCATCTTAATATGGTCCTTCAACTCAAAAAGTGACTATTAATGTCCCATAACTCAACTCACCTGTCCTATTTTAGTCCCTACCGTCAGTTCAGGCGTTATTTCAGACGAAAATTGCCTACATGGCACGTAAACTGCCACATGGCATCCTATTTTATGGCAATAAGTGATGAGACTGAAAGAATAATAAACCTTAGGTTAGATTTGACACAACAAATAATTTCAGGGACTTAAAAAGTTGATAACCCTAATTTCATCTTCTTCCCCAACTCTCACCGTCCGCCGCCAATGTCTACGCCCGCCACCATCTTGCAGTCTCTCCATCCCCTATATCTCCGCCGACACGTTCATCCTCATCGATCCTCGTCCCACCGTCCTCGTCCATCCTCGTAGATCCTTGTCCCACCATCTTCGTCGATCCTCATCCGTCCTCAGCAGTCCACGTCTGTTCAATCTGCCCGTCCGCATCCATCTCTCTATCTCTCAATCGCTGCCACATTCATCCTTGTCAGTTCATTTGGTTCAATCTTCCCCAAAATCTTCTTCGATTATGGCCAACTAGATCGTGGGTTTATTTAGTTCACCAACTTTTCCTCAACTCTCACGGTTCTTCGCCGCTGTCGCCACCATCTCGCGTCTATCTGTCTCCTATCTCTCAATCTACGCATCTGTCCTCATCCACCCTCGTCGTTGTTATCCATCCTTGTCCATCGTAGACCCTAAGCCTAGCAAGAACACCGATGTGTCCGGCGCAAGAAGCTGTCGACCGCAGTGCCGAATCTCTGCAGCTGTCGCCACCGCCCCTGGTAGCTCTCTTCAATCGCTGCCCTTCCTACTGCATCCCTCTTTCTGGGTAGCGCCGCCTCCCATCGTCTACCACTCCCTCCGATTCGCTTCCGCCGGCAAAGATTTGGGGAAGAAGATGGATTATTGGCTAATATACATTTAAGTTCATAAGGTTATTAGTTTGGGTCAATTCTAACATAAAGTTTTGTATTATTCCAATGTAGTCATTTATTGTCATAAAATATGATGCCATGTGATAGTTTAGGTGCCACGTGGGCAATTTCCGTCTGAAATAACGCCTTAATTGACAGTAGGGACTAAAATAGGACAGGTGAGTTGAGTTATGGGACTTTAATAGTCACTTTTTGAGTTAAGGGACCATATTAGAACGACCTTTAAAGTTAGGGGACCAAATTTAGATTTTACCCCAATAAACAGAGAGGCGCAAACTTGAGTTGGCAAATGAGAGAATAAGGTAGAGGGAGATGAAGGTGGTGTTATTTTCTGGTAAGGGTGACTAAAGAGCGATTGAGGTTGGGATAGCCACCAAAAAGTGAGTGGATTTGAAATAATTGATACTGAAGAAGACTACAACTTACTTGAGCAACTGAAAGCTTTAATGGCTCTTTAGTTGCTAGTGATTGATTTTTAGTCATTTTTTTTGTCACCATTTTACATTTCTGTTGTAGTGATTGATCAAATTAGTAATTGTCAATAGCAGTAAACAATACCAATGTCAGTTCAATATTGAGAAACCAAAAAAAAAAAAGGAAAAAAATCATACTAAAAAGTAGGGTTTGAACTTACACAAATTAATGCATGACAACTGTATTTGTGAACTATGAACGCTAGCTTTGAGAAATATGAACATTGTCGGTAAAGTATTTGATCTTGTAATTTTTTTTGTTAATCTTGTATGAATATAAACATAACTATATATATCTGGTCTAGTGTTCTTCAACACAACTACTAAATTGTGGCTGTAATTGTATCGATTAGACACTGATTGATCAAGGATAATAAACTTTACATTGATATGATGGTTAACTAAAATTTATTAATTATTTTTCCTAAATGCAGGTTGCAGGATTAAAAATAGTGACTTTCAGTTGGGAGGGAAAGAAAGCCAGTAATGGTATCTCAATCATGATCATTGTAGGGAAGTACCGTATAATGGCTCCATAAAAAATAAAAAAGTATTATGAAGCTAAATCAATACAATGATCAAATAATTATTCATTGAATTGCATTTTATGTAACTGATAGTTTAACCAATTGACGTTAGTCTCACTTTCTCAACATTTTCTTATTTGGTCCTTCACTCACTCAATATTTATGCACCATAATTTGACCGAACCAGTACAGTACCAGTACTTGATTTAAAACTTGACAATTACTTTGCAATTTTGTTACGAGTATGCGACAACGAAGTTGAACTTTTTTATATTCTAACTGATGATATATATTGCATTACAGAAAAGATTTTTGTGATGATGTTGAAAATAATTTCACTTCTGAGCCAAATTGATTAGAATAAAAACTCATGACAGAACAACTTAGCATTAAGATGAGAAACTATTACTGTTAAGGTAGTTTAAGTAATTAAAACAAAGGCAAAAAAGGTAATTTTACCTTTAAAGTATGGGGCAGAGAGTAATTTTACCACTTAAGTATTTTTTTAGAGAAATTTGTCATTAATGATTTTAAAATGAACATATTTACCACTACTATTAGTGACATGTCAAAACATGCTGACTAAGATAATGTAGTAATATTTTGTTGATGTGGAGCCCACATGTAGGCACGAGTGAGAATTATAAAAAAGAAAAATTATTGTATAGTCACTCAAGTTGTATTTCTTTCTAATTTTTTACTTTAATATTTCATTTTTAACACCAAAGCCATCAGCTTCAACTTGTCTTCCTCAACTTGCTGGAAATGAAAAGTCAAACAAGTGTACCGATAAATTCTTGTGTCACTATTTTTTTTCAACTTGCTCACATAACCGCCATAGTTTTAACCTCAGCCTCAACCCCAATCACAATAACCCAAATCCATAGATTTGCTTAACTTTAGTGGCGGTAATTATTAGGCAATTGTTGCTTGACGGCCATAATTGCCAATTAATTGTTACTTATCATGTATCGTGCATGATTTGCCTCCATTAGACAACCCCAACTTCGTTCGCCCTCCTGATGTCCCTACTGTCACCGATATCAAAACTTGATAGCAAATATGTTCGTTTAGAAAACATTGATAGTAAATATATCTGTTTAGAAAACATTGATAGCAAATATAACTATTTTAAAAATATTGATGGTAAATATGTCACATATTGGCTAACTTGGTTGGTGAAATATCCAATTCATCCCTACCCCGATAAAATATTATTTGAAATAGCAGAATAATCCCACCGTTAACTGCTATAGTAATAAACATCCTCATATTTCAAAACATTGATAACAGATATATCTATTTAAAAAATATTAGTGGTAAATTTCTTCAAACAAATATTTTAGTGGTAAAATTATTTTCCACTCTATACTTTAATGCCAAATTTGTTTTTTTTACCTTAAAATAGAGAAAGACAACTTTGGAGACTGGAAATTGTACTAGTTTCAGAAGGGAACCGTGAAATACTTATTGGAAGCAGGGGTAAAGAAAATGAAGTACTACGATTGAACTAGTTGTTATAAGCTTTTTATTTTTGGTGATGTTCATACGCTCTTGTTTTTACCCCTAAATGAAGCTTTTTGTTCTTATTTTCCTTACACTTTTCTTAATTAAATGTTAAAATGAGATTGTTTCCTCCCTCCTGTCTAACGCCTTAGCTAGCTCGCATAGCAATTAGCAATTGACTCGAATGACTTTAAAGAACCGTCGAAACCCAAAAGCACCCAGCAGGCCCAGAGCGCTCTCTCTCTCTCTCTCCACCCTGCTCTGCTCCTCCAAATCTCAAATCTCTCCGTCTCAGAACCCAGGAAGCAGAAAATCAACTGCTCTTTTCTCTGCTTTCCGGGAAAATGCGGAGGTCCATTTAATGGACTCGTCTTCCCCCTCAGGAAAATCCCCTTTTACTTTTGTTACTCTCTGAGCAGGGCAATGTAGAAGACGAAGCACATTTCTTCGACGCTCTGATAATGGTGGCTGCGTTTTCTCAACCACCAACTCCCTCACAAAACCCTCCGCCACAGGAACCTGGCCAAGACCGTGACACTCATCAAGGCAGCTCAGCCATATCGAGGCCTCTCCGAGATAATGGAGTTCTGGCTCGAAAACCCAGAGGCCGGCAGGTTTCTTCGAGGTATTTGTCCACTTCACCTTCTCCTTCTTCCTCTGCTTCTTCTGCAACTGCCAAAACAGTCACCAAGCCAGTCTCTAGATACCCTTCGCCGCTTATTTCTCGCTCCACGAATTCCACTGCTGCTTCCACTCCGGCTCCAGCCATGCTATCTTCTCTGCCCAAAAGGTCCCAATCGGTGGACCGTCGGCGCCCAGGAACTCCGGCTCCGCCAGGGAATGCGAATGGGACTGAATTATCAGCTGCTACTAAGATGTTGATAACTTCGACTCGGAGCTTGTCCGTTTCTTTTCAAGGGGAGGCCTTCTCGCTTCCGATTAGCAAGACAAAAGCGCAGGCGACGCCCACTTTGAGCAGGAAATCGACTCCGGAGAGGCGCAAGTCCACGCCCGTGAGAGATCACGGCGAGAACTCGAAGCCAATGGATCAGCATCTCTGGCCTGCCAGAACCCGGCAAGGGAATTCGAATGCGAATCCCCTGTCTAGGAGTATGGATTGCAGTAGTGAGAGTGTGAGGTTTGGCGGGTTTGGATCTGGGACGGGGAGGATCCAATCATTGCAGCAGTCACTGATGCTTGACGAGAGTAGTAGGAGGGTGTCGGTTGATAGGGGTCAGAGGTTGAGCTTGGATTTGGGCGACGCAGAGTTGTTGAAGGAAGTTGGTAAGCAGAACCCAGATGTTAGTTCGGCTACTGAGGCTTCTTGTGTCTCGTGTGATCTCACTGCATCTGACACTGATAGTGTGTCCTCTGGAAGTACCAATTCAGGAGTTCAAGAATATGGAATTTCAAGGGGGAAGAGTGTACCGCGTGGTTTTATTGTGTCTGCAAAGTTTTGGCAGGAAACAAATAGCCGGTTAAGGAGATTACAGGATCCTGGATCCCCTATGGCTGCCAGCCCTGGCTCAAGGATTGGCACCCAATCGAAAAGATTGAGTCAATCACATAGGTTTTCCAGTGATGGAGTTTTATCCTCTCCGCGGACAATTGCTTCTCCTGTTAGAGGGGCTTCCCCAATTCGGGGGCCTCCACGAGCTGCTTCACCTAGTAAGGTCTGGACATCCTCGGCTTCCTCCCCTCTGAGAGGGCTAAGCCCTGCTAGGGTGAGAGCTGCTATTGGTCATCAGATTGCCAATAGCTTCAGTAATGCTCCTTCCATCCTTAGCTTCTCTGTTGACATACGGAGGGGAAAGGTTGGGGAAGATCGTATTTTGGATGCACACACATTGAGGCTTTTGTATAACCGTTACTTGCAGTGGAGATTTGCAAATGCGAGGGCAGATGCTATTCTCATGGTGCAGAAACTGAATGCAGAGGTACGCTATAACCCTCAATTTCATATGGTGGATTTTGGTTGGTGGTTTTCATTTCATCTTCTGTACATTGTCTTTCTCAATTACATGAAGTTAGATAACTAGGGTTGTTGTTCTACACTAGTTTCCCAGCTGATCAAATGGCTTGTGATCTTGAGAAAGACAGTCGTATAAAGTTTCCCTTTATATACTTTTAGAATTTAAAATTATTAGATCTGAGACAACTGATTTCTAATTCGCTTGTTACAGCTATTACCACCACCACCACTACTACTACTACTACTACTACACCATATTCGCTTGTTACAACTATTACTACTACTACTACACCTTATTCCCAACTAAGTCTGGGATCGATGGCATGAGTTTCGTTGAATGTCATATTGTCTATATGATTGTGCAAAAACAAAACAGCGATATCTTAGGCTGGATGTCCATCCTAACCACCCCCCCCCCCCCCCCCCCCCCCCCCCTCCTCCTCCCAAATTAGGAAATAATGGGTTGAAATTTCAAAATGTTAGATCAGATTGCTGGCTTCCAAAATTTTGCTATCTGAAGAAATAATGCATCACCACATTAGCAATTTTAGCCTGTTAATTCGACATCCTGTGTATGAGGGACTTGTCACATCAGTAGACATTAACGAGACTTCAACTCCAAAATATGATATTTCTAGTTCTTGCAAGGCTTTAGCATTTCATATCTGCATGTAAACATTTACCGGTAGAATGAAGAGAAGATGCAATAATGCTGCACGTAACTGTTACCTTTATTTCAAATAATTAATAGTATCTAATCATTTGAATATCTTTTTGATTTGATGATATTGATCAAAGGGTTTAGGGTGAAGCTTTTGTGCATCATTTGATCTAGTATTGCAGAATGATTTCCTAATATGATTTAATACATTGTGACTGGTTTTCATTTTCTTCCTACTAATTATATTAGCTTTGTCCATGTGGTAGTATAATTTTGGAATTTTGTTGTTTCCAAATTCTAAGTAATGAGGGAATTGCTCAATTTGGGTGTAGTTATATGGTAAACTAAGTTGCTTATTAATGATGTCCTCTTTCACATTGCACATTTTTACCATAGCAGAAAAATTTATGGAATGCATGGGTGACAATATCAGATCTAAGGCACTCTGTCACCATGAAAAGAATCAAGTTGCTTCTGCTGAGGCAGAAATTGAAACTGACTTCAATCCTGAAGGGCCAAGTGAGTATCAGAACTTCTCTCCCTTTTTATCGCACCCTACTTTATTTTTTATTTTTATTTTTTTTCTAATCCTGGTTCAGGCACATGATTGTCCCCAGCCCTTCTTCACATATCTCACTTATTTGCTTTAAATTCATAGAGGATGGTTGAAGTGCTATGGCTTCAATTGAATTGTAAACACATGCTCCCTCTGTCTCATAATTATTTGTTGCTTCTGGACTTTTATGTTTGAGTTGACTTTAAATCTCTTCGTAACTGAAGCATGACAATATTGATTTATATACATATGTTAGATAAAGTCTTGCAGTTTCAAAATACTATTTTCCAAAATCTTATTAACAACAATTAACATGAGAAAAACTGAGTCTCAATTCCTAAAATTGAAAAAGTGACAACCTTCATGGAAGGGTGGGAATATAACTCTAGGCAGTTAGATAAGTAGTTTGCCCATGTTTTTAAGATATAGCAGCTGATGTTCACTGTTAGCATGGTGGAAGTTGGAGAGAATCCCCATCCACTGGATTTTTGAAAACCATCTTCTAATGAAAATTGTTAATAGACTGATTTTGTTTGTTAACTTAGGATCTTGTTGATGTCTCTGAAATGAAAAATATAGTTTTCAGGCCCTATATACAACTCGACCTATAACTGAGAAAAGACTCGTTAGAAGTGTAATAAAATCACCTTTTTCTTTTCATGACAAAGCCAACTAAACCAGGAGAAATATGTGGGTATCAATTTCTTCCCTCATTTGTGCTCATATTTTTGTTTCTCCGCTCATCATTGCATGCCCTGCTCCCTCAATTTTGATGCCCTCCATTAATCTGAGGTCTGGTAAATGCGTCATCCTATTGAGTAAGAAGCTTGCAAGTTTCTGGAGCAAGTTGCAGAATTCTACTTCAACTGTGAAAGGGACATGGTTGTAATGCATATAATTTGTTACGTTGTGCCACATTCATGATCAGATCTCATTTAATTTTCGTTTATTTGCAAGCATGACTTTGTTGGTATGATTTAGATTGCATAATGCTCAGAATAGTCCTGATAGAACTCTTCCGTCCTTTTGATCAAGGCCATCAAATGTTTTACTAAGCTGAACATTTGTATTTTGTTAATGCAATGAATTACAGTGGTAAATTGAATTGATATTTTTTGTTGAACAGCTATAAGGCCTAACAAGCTCAATGTTCATAATTATAATTTATTTCAAATTGTGTTGCATTGTTTAGAGCCATGAATACCCCCTTCCAAAAGTAGTGCATGTATGAGGAACATAGCTGTGTTGAAGATGCTTATTCAACTTCTTAGCATGAAAAAACTATTTCCAATTTGATCTCTGCCCTTGTCTTCTTACTTCACATTAGGCTATTGATGTGCATCCATTATAAGTTATAACCTGCACAGCTGCTAATGAAAATGCCATCCATGATCGAACCATCAATTATCTAATTCCTGTAGTAAGATGATTTATCTAATACAAACCAGAAAGACAGTATCCTTGTGCCATTTGGTATGATTCCTCACTAATTCGTTGATCAGTGGTGTCAGATATGGTAGAGAGCATGACCCTTTTCCTACTTGAGTTTCATTTTTCCCTCTCCATCTTTGGTTTCAAATTTTGATTGTCTAAACCAAGTTCTATGATCTTCTGAGTAGAGACTAATTTTTTCATAAAAAAATTATAATTGTTGCTGGTAAATGCAGATGCTGCATTTAGAGGAATGGGCTCTCCTAGACAGAGATCATTCAATTTCATTGCTAGGAGCAACAGAAGCTTTGCGGGCTAGTACACTCCGTCTTCCAGTCGTTGGCAATGCTATAGTATGGTTATTGCGTGTCTTTTAAATTGTTCCTCTTTTATTTCCCTTGCTCTCTCCAGTTCTTTATAGCTAGTTGGTGAGTTGCAATTTTTTCTGTTACTTTTGAAGGCGGATGTACAAAAGCTGAAGGATGCTGTTGGCTCAGCATTGGATGTGATGCAGGGAATGGCATCTTCAATATGCTCATTATTGTCAAAGGTAAGACATTCTTTTCCTAACGTGTCTGAAATAGATAATAAAACACTGCTCCAAAAATGTGTTGGTCCTGCATCAGTAGTAGTAATCTTAAAGCATCATCCTTAATTAATCATAACTGTGATGCCATCTATATCACAAAACTTCACAATCTACTTTTCTAAAAGTAGTTCATAAAGTTAATTAGCTTTTAATTAGCTTTTAAAATTCATCTGACACCAAAAATCCTTGCAAAAGAATAAAGTGATAATGTTTTACTCTGGATGCCCTTCATGACTCAACCCTCTTGTGAGCAAATAATGAAATGAAATCCCAAAATCATAATCAACATAAGTTCTCCTCTTACATGGATAAATAGCATAAGGAGGAGATGAATGAGATAATTATTGGAGTCATGTTTTGGCACAAGATTGATCTCATGAAAGCAAGTTGTGCAACAGCGCTATGATCAATTCCACTCCATGTAAAAGAGGAAAGGGTTACATTGATACTCCATCAAAGTTGCCTACTTAAAGATTTATAGATATTCTGGCACAAGATTGATTATTGGAGTCATGTTTTGGCACAAGGTTGATCTCATGAAAGCAAGTTGTGCAACAGCAGATGCTATGATCAATCCCACTCCATACAAAAGAGGAAAGGGTTACATTGATACTCCATCAAAGTTACCCACTTTAAGATTTATAGATGTTCTAGCACAATATTGATCTCATGCAAGCAAGTTCTGCAACAGCATATGCTATGATCAATCCTACTCCATATAAAAGAGGAACGAGTTACATTGATACCCCATCAAAGTTACCTGCTTTAAGATTTATAGATATTCTGGTTCCTGAAATCAATGTCTGCCAATAGCTCATAGTCGTGAGGAGCATCTATAATACTTTCTCTGTTTCGCATTTTTCGCATTAATTAACCCTTTTACTTATTTTGACTTAAGTTTGACTTAAATATATTCATATTAATATATATTGAAAAAAAAAAAAATTAAATGATATTTAGAAACTATAATCTTTAAAGTTTCATTTTCATATAGAATATTTATATTTTTATAATAAATTTTGAAAGAAATAAAATCATAAATTAATTAATATTTATAGTAAAAGGGTCAGTTTTTGTAAAATGGAGGGAGTAAATGTTTTTGGTTCCATTGAAAAAAAAAAAAAGTGTTTCTCAATCTCCATCGTTCAAAGCTCAGCAGTTACAAGAGCTATTAATGCTTATGCATCAAATGTTGCAGCCTAGTTGTGTTCCAGGATCTGGTTCTAAATGCATCAGGATATTATTCTTCAGTTCTCATGTAATACACATTCCTGGATTGAAAGACTTGTGGCATGATGGATGCTTGAGAGGCATCTGTTATTTGGATACCATGATGCGTTAAATTTAATTTTCTCCTTAGGTGTGCCACATAGAGAGTGGACATGAGTAACTAAAAAGCATGGAAGATTTTTTTTTTCTTCTCTCTTTCTTCAACTGCTGTCTGGACCCCAGATAGATAATGGGGGAAAAGAAGAAAATGAATGCGGCAGATAAAGTCTCTATTAGTGCTGAAGCTTCCAAACTATATTCACAGGTGGAGGAAATGAATTGTGTGGTGGCTGAACTCATGAACTTGACGGTGAAGGAAAAGGTGTTGCTTGAACAATGTAAAGATGTCTTGTCTGCTTTGGCAGCTATGCAGGTATCCATCTTGATATGGTCTATGTTTCTGCAATGTAAGATGTGCTGTATCAACTCCTCCGTACATTCTGTTCAACAGGTTAAGGATTGTAGCCTGAGAACGCATTTAATACAACTAAATCACGTACCGACTACCTGAGCCTGACTGAGCCTGACAAACACTTGTGTAGAGATGATCTTATTTGACTACTCACCCTGCAAAGGAAAGCTAACAACATTACATCCAACCTCATGTTTTTCAAATGGGTGGAGGCGGTGTCGGTGGTAATAAGAGACAACTTCTTAGATAGTTTTGGCTTTTTGGGCAGAACCAGCGGCTGTCTTTCTACTTCTACTTCTACTTTAAGCAGGCGTCGAAGTTCTTGGGTCCCAAGATAATGGAGGGAGCGGCTTTTAACACTAATTCTGTACACACAGTCTCTTTCTGCTATGTGCTTCAGGTGGTAGGAATTAATTATGTACATATGTAAATTCATCCAATTTACCTTTATGGGTCAGCTTCAGCCTAGTCGTTGCTCCACTTGATTTATCTTCTAATTTGGGATTTTGACGATGCTGGTTTTGATTTTGACCAGTCCAGTGCTAATGTACATTTTCTAGCCAAGAAAATTGGTGCACAAAAAGGGACTTCCTCCTGTCTGCTTCCATTTCCAAACTGAATAAGGCTCAATTGGAGCAGTGGGTTTGAAGGGTTTGAATCTGTCCCTCTGTGTGAATGTGAGTTGCGACCTGTTTATCTCTTGTTTGAAGAGGAATAGGTTGTACCATACAATACAAACGACAAAATTAAATGCAAATGTAACTTTGTAAGTTTATACTTCCTCTATTTCATAAAAATTGATCATTTTATTATTCATAGTAATTAATTTATAATTTTATTTATTTTAAAATTTATTATAAAAATATAAATTTTTTATATAAAAATGAAACTTTAAAAATTATAATTTTTAAATATTATTTTTAAGAATTTTTTTCAATATATATTAATATAAATATGTTTAAGTCAAATTTCTGTAAAAATAATAAATAAAAGGATAATTTAATACGAAACTGAGGAAATATATCATAAATAGATATTGAACAGATTAAATTCAAGTTTGCATACAATTTTATGCGTGTGCGTGCTTTAGTCCCAACGCCGTTTGCTTTAAATTCAGAAACCAATATCTATTGAGTTGGCAAAGTTACAAGGACTATATATACATCTATGCCTACAATAAATGACAATACTTGCGTGATGACACACATGACATAATTGTGACTCTTTTTTTTTTTTTTTTTAGTTAAAAGGAAGGTATAGGTATAAGTGTTTAGGAGTAAAGGTCCTAAAGGATGGAGGCGAATGGAGGTAGCACACCTCAAATTCGGGTGGGCTACGAGGCAACGTGATGTTTCTACCATTATACCTATAAGCCAAGAACATGATTGTGAGTAAAATTGATAAAGATAGCATAAAAGCGAAAGTAAATAGTTGAAAACATTTGAAAAATAGGTGCAGCTCCCGTGGTTGCTTTGCTTTAATTTGCTCCCCTTCTCTGAGAGAGTTTAATCTTGGGAAAAGATATGGCGAAATTCCATCGTCGTACGTCCCGTTTGATTGTAGTGTATAAAAAGTTTAAAAACTGTTTTATCACCAAATTTATATCATAATGACGGTGCGAACAGGAGGTAAATTCTGAGAATTAAAGCTCTTTTGGGACGCCTCCCTCCCTCTCCCTCCTCATACTCCAATTCCAACCCCTCCCCTCCATCTACAAACTTTCTTTCAGTTCTGTCCATCCGATCCTTTTCTTTTCGCTTTGTCCAAGCTTGAAATAGAAATACTGATGCTTTTCTTGTTAATTGCCAATCCAATATGCTTCCATATTTGTGGTACAACTTAGATTCTTTACTTGATCATCCTCGTTTCCGCCATCTATTAGTGTTACTCGTCATGTTTCTATTTTCCCTGGTTTTGTGTTTGCTGCTGGCAAATCGATCGCCAGATTAATGAATCTGTGATTTCTTTACTCTTCCAATCATCTTTTTCTTGTGAAAAAATGACTGCCAAATCATACGCATTAGGCATCCACTCACAGAAAATAAACTACATATTCATGGCAATTTGCAAGACAAATTTATTGCAAATAAATACTAATATGAGTAAATATATTTGTTCATACAAATTATAGATCATAAGTGTTCATCCCATTTAAATTAATTGGATGTATTGTAAACATGTTAAGCTATAAGAATATATTCTCAACTTTATAGCCCACTAAGTTATGGCTTCTAACAATGCCGGGGCACTGAAACCAACTCACCTGGCAAAAATAGTAAACAAACTATCTGTCACTTTCAAAATGTCATATAATGACAAATATATAAGACAGAATGAGTGGATAATTCGTTAAGAGATTCTTGCAGCAAATGTTATTTTTCGTAAATAGCTTTAAATTCAAAAATTTCTCGGCTTAAACTTTAAATCATAGCCACCTTCTCCCCAACCATCCAGCTCAGTGGTTAGTATTTAGTAGAACAAAAATGTAAATGGAGGTTCAGAGTTTGACTTTTATATATATTATTTTGTCATAAAATGCTATTAATGCTAGCTTGGTAACTCTTCAAGTCTCGAAAAGCGGCAATTCATCATTTCATCTAACTATAAAATGCTTCCTTACCTTATAGTAATTATAGAGATGCTTGTAAATATACATAAAAAAAAAAAAAAAACCAAACGGATCCCAAATGGCTATTTTGCAAGGAGCACAAAGGCAGAAAAACTTTCAGCCGACGAATGTTTTCTTTTGCTGCCCAGCTTCGATTCAATTGTTGGGCAGCTTATTGGATTTGGAACAGGTCGCATCGCCATCGCCAACTGAAAGCGAAGGGCCACAAAATGACTCTTGACCTCCTGAAAAGCCACATTCCTTTTATCATTGAGTTAGGTACTATGCTATACCACTTACAGCAAATAAGTACCATGCGGTACAAATATTTTTATATTTTATTATTTTATTATATGATATATCTTAATATTTTATAGTATTTAAATACCTCTTATTTTTATATATATTTTATCTAAAAATTATAGTATACCCTGAGCTATGTATTATAGTATTTTATTTTTTATGAATGACTGTGTAAATATATTTTTTTTATCATTTTACATCAAAATATTATAAATATATAAAATATTAAAATATAATTAATACACATATCATAAAATAAATATTTACTTTTATTCTTTTGGTTACTTTTCTTAGTTAACATAAAAATTTAATGGTTACTTTGAGCTACTTAAGAACTCAATGTGGTATTAGAAAATGTATTGTTATTATTAAAGTATTATTTTTTTTCTCTTATATCAATAAATTAGTTTCTTTCTAAGTATTATTTATTTTTTTGCTATATATATGTAACATTTTTTTATATTTTTTGTATTAAAAAATATCTGATATCATATATATTTTATTTATATTTGACAAATTATAATGAGAAAAATTAGAATACATATAAAATGTGTAAAAAAATATTAAATTTATGTCATTTTAAAATAATATTCTAACATTTATTTTTTTTATGAAAACGGTAATGATATGGGTGTGATATACCATATAATATATCTTAAAAATTTGAGTTGCAATATATTTAGCGGTAACGATATTTAACATCTTGCCTTTTATTAACCTCATAAGCCTCTCTTTTCTTCTTAGTTCTTAATCAAATCTCGTCCTTACCGAAAATAGTCTGGACGAAGAGACAATTGAGAGCTAGCGACTTCAATTATATTCATCAACTTCTGGTGGAAAAATAAAATAGAAAAAAGAGAGGGAAAAATCTAGACCCTTGCACAATTTTTCGACCGGCTACAGAACAATGGGCAACAAGGGGCTGTCTCGCGTCCTGAAATTTCCTCTTGAAAAATTATATAATATATCGCATGCTAATTTACAATTTATCTTTGACTTTTACTTGTAGTAAAGAGGAACAATGTTAATTTACTTATATAACATACAAAACATAAAGTCATAATGTTTAAGACATTATTCTTGTTGGGCATCAGTGTCATTTTTTTAATTTTTTTAAAAATTATCCAATGATTGCTTTTAACCTGATTTAGTAATAGTATCATTGATTCATATTAGAGTTTTGAGAAAATTATTTAATAGTAATTTATACCTTTTAACTTCAATGATGCTTTCATAAATTATCCAAAACTATTATGTTAATAATGAAAGTTGCTGCCGATTGGGGATTTAATTTACAATAGTTCTTGTTAAGAAATTTCTTAGATGTTGGATGTATCTAATTCAGAATTGACTTTTATTTTACCGGCATACTGGGAACATAGTAATTATAAAAGCAACGGGGTGATGCCTTTAAGGTACAAGGCATTGGAGCATATAGCTACGGTGCAATGGTATTAATCTTATGGGTTACATCTGATATTAAGTCTGGAATCTAAACCAGGATTCTAATCGCATGATAATCTGTGGTCCATTGATTCACTAATAAATAAAATCTAACCTCTCTTTAATTACGGGTGGATTCCTCTGCAATTTACGTGCCCCATATATTTATTAAACTAATTATTCTTCCTCATCCAATCTCCTAACAATAAGCTTAGGGTTAGGGATTTGAAACACCATTTACGGATTATTTGTCTCTTCCAACCAAGCAATACTTGTAGTAGAAATGTGCTTCCATCCAAGGATGGTAGGGCTCGGATTCTTTTGAAGAGCAAAAGCTGTAATTCTACCTTACTAATAAGGAGGGTAAATTACAAAAATTTCTTGTGATTTGATCTAACCTATATTTTGTTTCATTTATTTTAAAAAAATCTACATTTTACCCTCAACTTCATTTATAGTGTTCGATAATAACTTCTGAAACCCTAAATTAGACTATCTGATAACTATATTTTAATAATTTTAAGATTTTTTATATTTTTTTTCATAATTAAATGATCTTTAAAAAATACTAACATGCTTTTATAAGAAGAAAAATGTATTTACAAAAAGCAAAACTTAATAATTTGAAATGTTTATTAGCTAGAAAAAAATATTAAAGAGATCAAAATTGTTAAAAGATAAGATGACTCATACAGTTTAAATTAGCATTTCAGAAATTATTATTGAACAATATAAATTAGTTAAGAGTCAAAGTGTACATTTTTTAAAATAAAATGAACAAATTGTATGCAAAGGCAAACCTTAGAACGGAAATTGTAACTTTCCCTTAATAAGGATTATCATAATTATATCTTCAAAATCATTTCCTGAGGTAACTAAAACGAGACAGACAAGGTAGAAACCTCTATCTTGATCTAGACCAAATCAAATGAATAGTCTCAAGATCTTTCTTTCCCCTCCCTCAGAACAGCCGCCATCTCCGCTCCCCAACGTCGTCGTTTCAGATTCCTCCGATGGCGACGCCGCTCTCCCTCTCCTCCTCTTCCTCCTCCTCTCGCTGCCATTCATCAAGCAGAGGTCAATATCGCTCTCCTCCAATTTCTGTGCCTTGTCGCACCTCTTCTTTTCATCCGAATCGCCACCGGCCCCCACCGTCGGCCCTGCTGACTCCAACACCTCCTCAAAATCCGACGCGCCGCCCACGAATTCCGGCAACGCTTGCACCACGCCGCCTCCGAGAACCGTCTGAACCGCCGATTGACCCACGTGCCAGTTCCCGGTACACAGCAGTCCCACCGCCCCGCCCACAGGATTCACCGTCCGGCCCACCGCTTCAAACAGCAACGACTGGAACAGAGCTGAAAAAAGGCCGCCGGGCAATCGAAACCCCGATCAAAAACCTCTCTCACAAAACAAGACACCCGAATACAGATAAAAAAAAACGTATCGAAACCATAGGGTTATGAATTACCGGGTCGCTGAGATTGAGGGACGGCGGAAATGAAGGACATGAGGCCGGCGCGGCCGAAGAACTTGGCGACGAAAATGGTGGCGTTCGCTTGGGCTTGTGGGCTCTCTATACTCTGAAGACATTGTCGGAGCAAGCAGTTGTCGCTGCAACCCTTTCTGAGGATTCGACATCCATTACAACTCATTCTTGGATCAACGCACAGATATCCGCGCTGAAAGAATCGATTTGAGAAAAGATCTGATACAAGGTTTCTTGGGGTGCAAGGTTTCCTGGGAAGATTGGGAATGGGGAGTGATGTGCCCAAGAAAGAGTGGTGTGAGGTTGCTTATATAAAGGTGAGACCGTCCATGATGCATGGGCAATGTGGTCTTTATAGAACTATTTATGTAAATTAACGAAAACATGAAACTTAGACCCATCAAAAGTTTCTAATTATTTTTTGGAAAACCATTGGTCAAGAATATCAATAATAAGTATTTTTTTTTTCAATTTTATTTAATCATAAGATGACAACTTATTTCAATGCTACAGCGTATCGTAAAAGGCTAAGAAGTTCTTAGTTGTTACCTCAGTTGATAACGAGAGGAAGCAGCCAGTGGGGGGTTAACGGTAAATATACATGTGGTGAAGATAATCTTGGGCTCCAACAAAATGGGCGAGGAGCGGCTGCGGGTCTTCGCGGCGGGAGGGCAGGAAGTAGGGCCGTTCGATTCGGTGTGGTCGATATCAACGAACCCTAGATTCTTGTTCTGTCAGATACTGAAGTGCTTGGTCTGGGCTTTGGGAGTTCCCTGTGGAAAGGATAGTGGTAGTGCTAAAAGATTTTTACTTTTTTAAATCGGTTTTGAAAGTTTGTTAATGTGTTGATAGTTACTTCTAATTTACTAAAATCTATAAAATAATAATAATAATAATAATAATTTGAATGATTCTGTAGTAGTTAAAAAATTATTACACGGTTTGAAATTATTAAAAGATAGGTATTTGATAATTTAAAATAAAATTAAAAAATTTGATTTCATAAAGTTAGTGGTCATGGGACTCAGTGTTTACACAGTTGCAAAGTATAATGACTCACTTGAAAAAATGAAAAATTTTATGACTGACTGTTTATATAATTATAAAGTTATAGAGCTCATTTAGCAAAGTAAAAAGTTTTAGAATTGGATTAGTCCCCAAGTTTCATGACATGAGCCAGACTTCAATTGTGTTAGTGTCATTAGCTGGTTTAAAACATGTGCGGAAGGATTAATATTTTTTTCTTATATTTAGAATCATGTACAAGTAAGTGCACTTTTTTTTTCTTGTATTTAGAATCATGTACAAGTAAGTATATTTAGAAGACTTGGGAAAGAATGAACAATGACTAATCAGTTTCTTGAAGCCTAGAGAGTATCGAATGACATTTGATATTTTTCTCTACCTATTTTCCGGGACAAGACAATCAGTGTCCCTTAACGACAGTTGAACTAGCTGGTGATGATGAAATAAATTGATTTTAGATTATCTCAATTTTACGGCTTATATGCTATACTTGCTTTTTTGGGAGATAATATAATATGGATATATGCCAAGATTAACAAATTTTGATAATAGTAATTTAGGATTAGACTGTACAATTTCAAGAGAGAATGATTGCAACCTTGAATTGGACACTGTGTTATGGTATTTTAAGAAATTAAAATAACTTTAAGAAATTAATTATTTAATATAAAAAGAATGTCATTGGTAATTATGTCATGGAGGCCTACACTAGAGCCTACACTAGAGAGATGACTACTATGATATGAAGCCTATTATGCGCGCACACGCGCGCACACACACACACAGATATATATATATATATATATATCTGTGTGTGTGTGTGTGTATTATTAAATGTAGTGGTGAATTTTCAGATTTACTCATCATTATCCTAGGTAATTTTCCACGTGCACCTTCTTGCTCAGATCTTGCTTCATCTTCTTCAATTGTTGGCAACAACATTTTTTTAGATGGTAAAACTTCTTCATCTCTAATAGTCATTGCCATGAAACAATGTTTGACGTCAACACCATTGCACCAAATAATCCAGTAAATCTAGGCATTTCTATCAATATCTAGTTATTGTTTATCTAGATTAGATCCTGATCAAGTCGTTGTCACTAGATCCAGCTGGTGCGGCATTGTCTTCACCCCTCAATCCTAATCAAGGTTGATGGTCATCTTGTGACACCGCTTCCATGTGCTTGACATCGATCAAACGTGGTAGTCATTGTTGTAAACAACTTAGGCAATGTCTCCATCATTACATGACTCGATTGTGCAAATCAAGGAAAGGAACTCCAAAGTTGGCTATGCATCATGCCTAAAAAGTGAAACTAGTATTGAAATCGAACCTATCCGAGAAATGTCTAAAGGACTATTGAGGCATGTCTAAAAGAGTATGAAGCGCTGTATTTAAATAACTGTAATGACGTGCCTAAAAGACTATAAAAATACCAAAAACCATCAGCTTAAAATCCAACTCAAAGATGTGCTTTATGGACTATTGAGTTGTGCCTAAATAACTATTTATATGTGTCTAGAGTGCTACAAAAATGCATCTTAAGGAATATAGAAATGTAAAAAAGATAGTACCACAAAACCCAGCTCAAAGATGTGTCTAAAGCAGTTTTAATGACTATAGATATGTATCTAAAGAATTAATAAGATGTGTCCAAAGAGCTATAAAAATGTCAAAAGGCCACTAGCTTAGAACCTAACTAAAAGATGTGTCTAAAGGAACATAGAGATATGTATGTATTACTACCAAGAGGTGTTTATATCCTCACTTTCATGATTTGTGATCCATATCCCACTAATGTTATAGTGTTTATGAAGTACATAAACACATCCATGTGTTATTTTAGACACATATGCCCATTAATTCAGATTTTTTTTATATTTTTTGACACATCTTGAATATTTATTGCTTTTGATTCCATACCCTTTATAACATCATTGTGCTTATAAAATGTATAGACATATCAACATTCAACATGTTAGTTCAGGCATATTTGACATACATTTTAGACTGTTTGAGGTATTGTTTAAGACACATCTTGCTTTTTTAATGAATTTATATACATAAAACAAGAACAAATTATATGGATGTTGTTTTAGACACGTTTACATATTGGTTAGAGATTTTTACTTATTGTTTAAGACATTTTTACATATTTTTTTAAACATTTTGTATATTGTATTCATATTTATACAAACTGTTTTTGCTACCAATTTGATGACGGAAACGAGAGATGAATAGCCTAGTAGCAAACATTGGAGCAGTGGTGTCTGAGACAATTTAGAGGAAACAAATGACGTGATATTGAGGTGGTAACCGGCATGATTTGGCGAATGATGATGGCGAGATCTAGAGGCTAGCAAGTAACAACTATGTGACCTGGAGGTGAAGATTGATTTGGAGGTGCTCAATAACAATATGATCTAGAGATGAGCAACGACAATGTGATGTGGAAGCGAGTTGGCCACAACATGATCTAAAGGGTAGATGATGGTGTGGTCTGAAGCCAAGTAATGAGGGTATAATCCAAAGTCAAGTAATGGCAGTGGGATCCAACATTGTGTTAGCCGAAGAAGTCTCGATATGAGGGCAACAACCGGTAGAGTGAAAGAGCGACAAGGAGAGGCTGTGGCAGTGGGATAGGGGTTAAAAGTGTATATATCTTGTGTGTGCCCAGCGTATGCATGCATCTGGACGTGCCAAATAGTATTAAATATATATTGTTTATGCATTTTAGACAAAAGTAAAAATTAGGAAAATTGGTCAGAGAAATAGAAAGACGTAGATGTAGTTTGAATGCTGAATCTTCATTCTCTGTTCTGTCTTTTTTCATTTTGTTTCTTAATCTTTGTTTCATTTTTTTCCAGTTTTTTTCTTTGTTTCGTGTTCCCTCTTTTGCCTTTTTTTCTTTTCCAGTTTTTAATCTTTGTTTCATTTTTTTTCCTTTCTTCTAGTTTTTTTCTTTGTTCCATGTTTTTAAATTGTCGCCATTTTTTCTTTTATTTTTCCAGTTTATTTTTTTATTTTTCATTTTGTGTATAATTCTCTTCCATCTTCTCTTTCATATTTCACTTTTACCTATCTTTTTTTTTCTCAGTTTTATTTATTTTTTATTTTTGTATTATTCTTATTTATTATGTCATTTGTATAATTTTTTTTCCATTTTTTATTAGTATTTATTTTTCGTTATCACTATCTTCTTTGGGTGGATTCTTAATACAAATACTCTCTTATATTAAAATTGAAACAAGACAACACGAACTCTTTATTCCTTATTTAAACAGAAATTGATAAAAAAAAAAACATACTACTACTAATAAAAATACAAATCCATAAACTCTTTATTCCTTATTTAAATAGAAATTGATAAAGGAATAAACTACTACTAATAAAAATACAAATAGTTATTATTAAATGAAGAATCAATAGTTTAACTAAAGAAATCAACATGAAATGACAAAATAACAAACACATGCTTATAAAATAATAAAGAGATACTAATAAAATAACAAATAGCAAGTTCATGGTGAAGGAATAAAAATGAACCATTGAAAGAACAAATACCTATAAATAAAAAAAGGAAGGGCTCATAATAAAAAAAAACAAATAACTAAGCATAACAAAAAAAACATTAGTTTCTCTAAAAACAAGTAAAAACTAATAAAAGAACAAATAGCTATTGATAAAAATACAAATAGCTACTAATAAAGAACAAATAACTGGTTCACCTAAAGAAATCAACATGAACTGATAAAAGAACAAACACATACCAATAAAAAAATAAAAGCTACTAATAAAATAATAAACAACTAGTAACAAGAGAACAAGAGAATAGTTTCTCTAAAAAAAAGTAAAAATTGATAAAAGAATAAACTATTATTAGTAGAAATAGAAATAAATATTAAAAAAAAATAAACAACTAGTTCATCTAAAGAAACAACCATGAACTAATAAGAAAACAAACATATACCAATAAAAGAATAAAAAAAACCACTTTAAAAAAGAATAAACATTAAGTTTATCTAAAGGAACAAACATAAAAAAATAAAAGAACTATCACATACTAATAAAAGAACAAAGAGCTACTAATAAAATAACAAATAACTAATAAAAGAAAAAAAATTAATTTTTCTAAAAGAACAAGCATAAACTAATAAAAGAACAAACTGCAACTAATAAAAATACAAATAGCTACTAAAAAAAGCTACTAATAAAAGAACAAATAACTAGTTCATTTAAAGAAATAAATATGAAAAAATAAAAGAACAAACATACACTAATGAAAGAACAAAGAATGAGTCCTTCAATCAAAATATTGAATTGCAGTCAAAGTAAGAAATTAGAAAGTGAAAGTTGTGTAACAATTCTTATCTTATGATCAAAGAAACTACTCAAGGGAAGGACTGATCTTATTAATTTGTTAATGTGAAGATAAAGAAAATAAAAATAAAATAGAGGTAGAATGGGAGAAAAAAAAAAGGTAACAAAAAAGAAAGGGAAAAAAAATTGTTCCATCTCAAATTCTTCACGCCATTCACTTTTCAGCAATGAACCTATAATTTCTTATTTTTCAACATTTTAGTGTATAAATGAAAAATACTTATATATGAATGAAAAATTAAGACATATAGTTTATACATATATATATATATTATATATATATATATATATAATTTTTTAACAAACAATAATATGAATAAATTTAAGTCAAACTATTAAAAAAATTCAAATAGAGAAAAAAATAATGTGACGTAAAAAGTAACAAAAAAAGTAAAAACTGTTGAAAATAGGAGGTGTTAAAACTTAAAAAAGAGGGACATTTTGAACACTAACCATGAAGGCAATGCAGTGCTAAGCATCACGTTTCAACTACTTGACATACTCCACATCAGTCACATGATTGAAGATTTAGTATATTTATATCTTTTTTAGTAGTTTAAATTAAAATACAAATACAAGCTAAGAGATGATAGATGCAATAAGTTGGTGAGCAATAACAACTTTTTGTCTGGGCGCCATAGCTATCAAACAACGCTGAACAGAATGAAGAAGGCTCAGGATTTAGCAAATGACCCTACGAAGATTCAGACTCAAATCAAGGACACCTGATAGTGCCTACAACACCTGTGAACAATCAGTAAGCAAAGTTATTGAGCATATACATTGATCAGATGCAAGTGATAGTGCCTCGTGCATTGCACAAAGTTCATCCTCAGGGGTAGATTCATAATGATGGAGAATGATGCTTTGACGGAGTCAAAGAGTGGAATTAGTTCCCATCCAAACCCAAGTTGTTGTGCTCAACCCAAATGATATACACCACACCCCACAATTATAAGGATCACTAATCACTGGAAAAGGTATATATGTCAATTGTGGCCCCAAGTACGACATAAGGTAGAGGGAAGGTTGTGCAGATCGAAAGACAACTTTTGTTGAAAATCCATAGCCATGGAAACTTAAAAATAGAGTTCATCCCTTTTGGTGAGTAAAGACAGGACTTGAAAAGTTACATTTTGGAAAGTACACTCTGCACAACCAATCCATATAATCCAAAGAATGGAAACTAGAATTCAGACCTAGTCTAATGGGTAGTGTTGTTGATGACTTAGAAGAGTAGTAAGTCATTCCTCAAAATATGTAAATAACATAGCTGAAGGAAGAGAGCAAAAGTTACCCCAAATATCTTTAAAGCTCAGACAATCCTAAAATAGATGGAACATTATTTCTATTGAGTTATGGCAATGAGGGCAATGTGGATAAATTAAGCTACTAAGATTAGCAAGGTTTTTTTTGTCATTGGCAAGGCTTTCAATAAACATTTCCATAAGAAAATCCTAAATTTCTAAGGGATTTTGGAGGCCCAGATAGATTTGATGATAATAGGAAAGTCTAGATATGGGAGGCACTATAAAAAAAGGCCTGCAGAGTTTAAAAGAGTTGTCAACTTTTTTTTATGCTCTAAGCTAGATATGGGAGGCACTGTAAAGAAGTGCCTGCAGAGCTTAAAAGAGTTGTCGACTTTTTTTGAAATTCTAAGTTATAATCTTATTTAACTGTGAAATATCTTAAAGCCTTACAAAGCCAATATATATAGTCCTAGGCATGCTGGATAGTAAAAAAAAAATAGACTTTGTAGTAGAGGGAGATTCCAACAACCTACAAATCCGAAACTTGAAGATTAGGATTCTTGAAAACATTCCCTACAATAGTGCTTAAATGATTCAAAGAGATGCCTGAAATTCATACATCCTTCCAAACCCTAATTATGGAGCCATTGCCCATAGACCACTAAATATGACTCTGAAGTAGTGGGCTGTCATAGAGAAAACTTCGCCAAATAGGGGATTCATTACTGGGAGCCTTCGCAGTCCAACTTGAATGCAAGTTGCCATTCTTTGCTAATAAGGCCTGGTATGCCAATGTCTCATCACGGCTCACAAAGATTTGCCAAAAAGTTTTAGCAAGCAAAATCTGATTAAAAAGTCTTAAATCTTTGATTCCAAGTCCTCATAGACTTTTTGGAAGATGCAAGAGCCATTGATGCCACATATGTAGGCCATTCCTATCCTAGGAACCTGATCACCGAAACTAAATAAACTATTTGGAGATATTATTTGTCAGAGTCACTGAGATTTTCAAAAGTGACATCACATAGATAGGATGAAAGACAAGGTCAGAGTAAGGCTACCAGCAAGATTCAGCCAATTTCATTTCCAATTTTTAAAATGTTTATGGACCTTAGCAGGGGGATAAGATCCTAGCAAAATGGAAGACCCAGATAGGCTGGGATTTCGAAGGATTTCATTCTGAAGAACTCTGGTCATATTGCGACTAAAGATCCATTTAGATTTCTAAAAATTAATACGTTGTGCTACTGTTATCTCAAAGTCTTACAAGGTCTATTTAAAAGCTTGAATTGCCGAAAGTGTTAGGGTAAACCAGACTAGACAATCTTCTGTAAGAGAAGGTGACTAACTTCTAGACTATTCCTGCTAACTTGAAGACCATTAACCATTCCCAAATGCTGAAGCTGTTGGAGCATGCTATAAAAGACTTCAGCACATAAAATGAAAATATAGGGGAATAGTATATCTCTTTAACAAATTCCTATGGATTGGGAAAACCATTCCGTAGTACATCCATTAACCAAGACAGAATAAGAAACAGTCATAACACACTGAATTATAAGATGGACCCACTTCTCCAGAAAATGTATGGCGTACAAGACTTTTTCAATAAAAGACCATTGAAGATTATCATAGACTTTGAAGCTATATATTTGATATCACTTTTGTCCACTCACAAATAATTTGCCATAGTTTAATATAATTACGTTCACAAATTTCTTACAATTTTATTTATTTTCTCCTATATTCAAATCTTACCATTTTCTTTCTTAATTGTAAGTTACATTATATTTTTTCACTCAAGTTGGAGGGAAAATGGATGTCTTCTGTTAGACTGTTTAGTTTACAAAATATTTTTTTTTTACACAAGATACTTTATTCCAATTAAAAATGTCTTTGGTCAAGTCGGAGTTTTGAGCATGGCTATGGAGTTTATTGTTGCCACCCCATGCCCATCTTTTCTTATGGAGATTATATGCAAAGGCACTATTAACCCAGGATAATTTGTCATTCAAAGAATGAGGGTTCTCATTACTTTTCCTGTTTGTGCGTAAGGGAGGGACTCTGTGGCTCATATTCTTTTTGAATTTTCATTTTTGGTAAGGGTGCAATAGGGCTTGTCCTTGAAACTCTCATACATCCTAAATAGGTGGCAGGAGGGCCTCAAGTCATTTCTTGAAGGGGATGAGCAATGTTCCCTGCTTATGGCGCTTTATGCTTGGTTTATTTGGTATCGCCAAAATATGGTTGTGCATGAGGACGTTTGCCAGAGCCTAATGAAGGTGGTTGCAGTGATCAAGTGTTGGAAAAAGTCATGGGATCTTCAAATTGCTAAGAAGGAGCATAAGCCGATAAAAAAACATGACGATCCCTGGACATTGGGCGGCTCTTCTAACAAGGGTTTACAAAATAAACATATATGCTACAATGGAGAGCTTGTCTTAAAAAAGGAGTGTGGGAGTTGTTTGTCAAAATGCCCAGGGGGAGGTATGTTTCGCCACCGCCTACTTGTTGTTGCACGCAGTGAAAGATGCTTTGTACATGGAAGCTTTTGCCATTCTATGGGGCTTGAAGGAAACTTGATAGTTTGGTTTGTTGTTAGTTATTATTGAGTCAGATTCTTCTATTTTGATTTCAGAGTTAAATAAGGAAACTTCTTCTTCGCTGTTTTATTTTGGAGCTTTGTTAGATGAAGCCCGTGTTTTAAGAGGTTTTTTTTCACTCTTTTTCATTGTTAGACGTGTGAGAGATAGGTTACCTTATACTTTAGCTAGAAGAGGCCTTAGACTATCTGGTCATGTTTCCTAGGAAGCCCTTTTTCCATATTGGTTATTGGATGTTCTGAAGCTTGATTAATCGAATTGCATTCCTTTTCTAAAAAAAAAAAATTCAATTAAAAATGAGCCAATCTTTACAAACCGACAACCATATAAGACTCTAAAGGACAACATGAACATAAAACTAGTTGCTAAAAGACTACTTGTTCCTGTGACAAGAATGAAAAGAATTAGATAATCGGATCAGGCCGAACCTTCCTTGTAAACCAAAATATGTTTAGAATAAAAAACTCTCAAATAACTGGAATAAAACATAGACCAAGTTGACAATAACTAGACAATTCTGGAACAAACCATGCATCAAAGGGTTGAGAACAAGTGTCTATAAAAATAAAGAGACTACCTATAAAACCTGAAAAAATAAAAGACTGATTTTTTTATATATAATCGTCTTTATATTTATTGCTAAGCATTGGGACATCATTGTAGAATTGAGATTTCGATGAATCTAAGAGAAAACTTAAATTCATCACTACCTACTTTCAGTTGAAAATCTATTCTGTGAAAGTCTCAAATCGCTCTTTAACATCAGAATTTGAAGGATATTATATCCACTATAAAGTTCGATAGATAATGTCGGATAATGTTAGTCAAATAATAAAAGAAATAAAATAAAACTAATTAGGTCCCAACTTAAGTCTAAATCTGACTAAAACGATAGATAATGCTGGTGGAGACTGCATGATGGGGCAGCAGAGAGAAGTTGCTGATAATTACTTGATGCTAAGGTCTGGAATGTTTATTTTGTTCCTCGCATATTCATCGACAATTACATTCTTCCACATGTTTGCTCGTAATATTTTGTACCCTTACGTCTTTTACTTCTACTTTTTTTTTTAGGGGTTTTTTTCAATGTTTAGGGAGAAAATAGTAGGTTTTCAATCTTCTAATACACTGTAAATGTCAGTAAACCTCATAAAGTTTGTCTAATTTACATTCTCTTTTAAATAAAAATACCTACAAGATAAACAAATGCTTAGTATTGGAATTTTAACCTCTAACGGGATTATGTGGCATCTTTATCCGCTTAGACTCGCAATTAGCGTCCAAACAATTACGTAAATTTGATTAAAAAATCTACTTAGTGCGTGCTTACTTACGCTAGTGGCAACGAGCTAGCTATAATTGATGTTACTAATCGAGAATGGGATTCTTATATATCTTGTTTCTTTAATTTTTTTTTGCTCCAATTCACCCATATATGTGTCATGAGCTTTGGAAAACCATTCTTGCAAAATATGATGCATGTGGTTCTCTAAATCTTAAATAGGTTGGGTTTACCTAGTTTGGATGTCACAAACTCACAACGTAGATCATTTGATGGACATGTCAACGTTGCTGACCCTTTTTCTTCATTTTCAATAACTGCCTTTTCTAGTTGCTCTTTCAATTCCACAGAAAAACAAATTGGGTACCTAATCGCATGTACCAAGCGACAACTAATTAGATTCAGCCCAAACTGGCTTTAAAATAATCAGTAACCGCATCTACCAAACGACAATTAAATTAGATTCAGCCCAAACTGACCTTATTTGAACTTAACCCTAATATTTTTTTTCTTTCTTCCTTTTTTTCTATAATTAAAAGCATACAAATAAAGGGAAACAAGAAAATCATCCACTAAAGAGACATGCTTCTGAAACACACTACCAAATAGCAAGTTCTACATCTTAACCCTAGTTGAACCAGAATCCGATTCAAGTAAAATATCTAATAAAACTTGAACCCCAATTTAAAATCACATGATCAAAAACTAGTCGATTTCGAAAGGACGACTTGTGCCCCAAATAACCTGAGTCTTAACAAGAATTGTGCTCAAAATTTTATTACTGAGATTCCTTTTTTACTCTATGAAACCCGGATTAACATATATGACTAGAATAACCAGATATGGCTTGGCTTAAACTCAAAAACTGATTTGACCTGTGTTTTACTTGAACATAACACCCAACAATCTGAAAAATCACACAACCTACATTAACTCAAGCTCAAACAGTCCAATTTTGAACATGATCATGCAGGAGATTATGTGGAGATTCTATGGGGAACTTAACTCATTATTTGAGTATCGGTACCTAACGACTAAAAAATGGGCAATAATGTATGTATTGTGTGTTTAATTGTGATTCCTCAGTTTTTGGACAAATTTTGGGCTTCAAATGGTTCTACGGAGTTGTTTTTAAAATTAGTAAAAATGGTTATTCAAGCTCACAACAAATTCACTAGTTTTACCAGTTTTTAAAATTGTCTGGTTGCATTATTTTTTACCTGAATCCTACCTCCAAAAATAGGTGCCGTAATTTAACACAAAAACAATTACTACCATAAACTTTTTTTTACAAAAAATAATAATTAATAACCAAATTTTAAATAGGTGAGTACCGGTGCCCCAATATTGACTTGGGTACCGTAGAATTCATTTATATTATGATAATTCATAAAACTACTATCCTGAATAATCACACCCCAGTAACCTAGATACCTACTCATCCAAGTGGTTCTTTTTTAATCGATCATTAGTTTGGTTCATGAATCAGAACATGTGTGCAACAGTAATCGCCCTGTTTAGAGTATCTTCCCCCCCCCCCCCCCCCCCCCAAATTTTAGCTTGAAATACAATTGTTCCCATATTTTGAAAAACTACATTTTACTCTCTAATGTAAGTCATTTGTTTACATTACTTGTTAGTTACTGACAGACTTTTGAAAATTTTAAAACCTTAACAGATATGTCATCTTCATTCATGAAATCCTAATAGAAATTCACTGACCCCCTAACCCCTATCCAACGTCTCAACTCAAGCAATAAAAATTTATTAGTTAATATACACTAAGAGTTAATTTGTTTCAACTTAAGTTAACTTAATGTAAAATGACTTATTTTTATTTTTATATTTTTTTACTCAAGATCAATTTTATCTAAAAGTTGATATTATTCCTATAAAGGAAAAAATTAAAAAAAGATAAATAATATCATAAAAATTTTATAATTACTAGATTATTATACTAACATAATATTAGCTTTTAAATGCTTTTACATAAAATTTTAGAAGCAATACCACTATGCACGGGGAACGAACAAATAAAGGTGATTCTGTCACTGGGCGTATTCAGCCTCTGAGTTAAGAAGACTTCTGGATTGACTTTATTCATTTTCCTTTTAGTTTTTAAAAAAAAAACCCATTTTAAGTGTTACAATATTGTCGACTTTTTTAAGAGAGTTGGGCGGATCCAGTAGTGATAAAGAGCGACGTTTTAAAAAATGATTGCTGGACTACCGCGAATTGTATCTCACAAGACTCAAATGGTTGCTCGTTCTAACGTTAGGACAGGACCAGTAACGTTATTACCAAGCAAAGCCGACAGACCAAGAAACTGTGTTTCCAATGCTTTTATTGCCTAATTCCATGTCAACCTTACTGAACTAGGGCTAGATGTTTACATTTAAATTAACTGTGGAAAATCACAAGATGAATTCCCCAGCAAAATCAGCTGCAAACTCCTCTCAGACTATGCAAATTATACTGCCACTACTATATAATATGCTTCATCTTGCTAACTTAAAAGAAAAGAAAGCTGTCTATATTATACTGCAACTACTATATAATATGCTTCATCTTGCTGACTTAAAAGAAATGAAAGCTGTCTACAGATTTACCACCATCATGGAAAGTGTTTCACTTCTTAACCAAAATGCCTCACCAGACAAAAGCTGTTCTATGATATCTTTACCTTGTACTCCTCTCCCCTACCTACTAAGAAACTGAATACCTTCTATTTCTTGAAGGTGTTGATTTTGCCTCCTCAGGGTTGCCACTCTCTGATGAATCCGAACCGCTGTTTTCACACTGGGATGTTTTACTTGACCAAAGCTTTGTGAAGATCTTCTTTGACTTGAGCAGCCCTTTCATTTTGCCAATGGCAGCCTTGTCGATGCTGCTGTTTCTACCCTCTCCACCAATTCGATCACTCCCTCCAACTCCATGGCCCATCTTTAATGAAGCCAGCTCTCCTCTTAGGGCCCTAAGCTCCTCAGCTGTGGCTACAGTATCCCAGTCTTCCTCGTTGTTAGTTGTAGCTGATCTTGCACTCCCGTGCACCCCACTGGTTAGATCTCTGAAGCCTTTAGGTAGGTCGGGAGTGCTACTACCGGATGACATCGAAGCTCTCACTTGCTCGAAAAAGAGTACCTGCACAATTACTCGCATCGGAAGCCTCTCATTCTGCACAGCATGCACACATGCATCAACCGACAACTTCTTGCAGTCCATCAACTTGCATATTGCTTTCCTCTCACCTTTGCTGATCTCAGGGTGCACCTGCATTCAACCGTTAAAATTTATAAGAATGCTGTGAACTGCATATGGCACTACAGATGATAGAAAAGCCAACAACTTATGTACAACAGATGCATGAATTACCATTAAAAAGCAAAAAGGAGAAGAAGCATGAATTTAAGAAAGAGAATGACCTTAAGGTACATGTCGATGGCTCGATAGAGACCATCATGAGAAGGTCGTGAGACACTACAAACCATCTCAGCAAGGCCAACAAACTTCAATAATGGCAATTCTGGATCTTTTGCAATTTCGGCAAGGTATGCATCCATTAGTTTTGCCACCATAAGCTTTGAAGCTTCTGTTAAAATTCCTGAACTGATCTCTCTGCTTTTTTCTGGTTCAATTTGTCTGTTTTCCTCTGGTTCAATTTCAGCACTATGATCTTGCTTCAGAAACTCTGCAACTATTTTCTGCACCGTATCAACGTCATACAACATACTTTCCAACTCACCAGCTCGTATCAGAAGATCATTTACAGAAGCCTCCTCCAATTGCTGTCCAATTTTCCTCACCAGTTGTAACTTAGCTGTCTCTCCGGAGTCTAAAATGATGGCTGCCTTCAACAACTTAATCAAAAAACTACAAGAGACACTGCCCTTCTCTCCTGGCAATAGCCAAACAATTGTATCCACAACTGACTGATATTTTACAGTGTCTTCGCCGTGGACCATATTCTTGCTAACACCTGGCAACCTCCTGTAAGCATATGCTTTCAAGGCTTCTCCAATTACTTCATGGTGCAGAACGCCCTTCCTTTTTATATCCAACATAACACGTTTGAATAAATCAATTTCAAGTTCACTCAGATCCTCTACCCACCAGTCCTTTGGCACTACCCTGCTTCGTATTCCATTGTTGGCTGGATCATTTCCATTTTCCTCCTGCAGCTTCTTTCGGTTGTAGGTATAGGACCAATCAACCCTGGAAGCATCCACACACGCCTTGGATGCTATAGCCTCGCAACAAAGGCTAACGATCTTCAACTCCTCGGGGAAAGGTAACAGTGATTTAGTTGTTTGTAGCACAATGATTGAATCCTTCCAGCTGCGAAAGACACTAGAGCTGAGGAAGACATCTATTTTGTAGGCAAGGTTTCCCTTTTCAACAGATTCATTCATTCCCAAGTACTCAGCAGCACATCGAACCGCAACAACATTATAAGCATTAAGGGTCACAATCATGCCATAACAGAACTTTGCACACATTTCAAAGGCAACATGTCCCCCAGGAATGTCAGAAATGTCAACTTCATCACTCTTTTCTTCATTGGTAGCAGCATCTAGCTTCTGCAGGCGGGAACACTTAGACAGCAGGGGGAACTGTAGAAGAGTTCATGAATCAGGAACATCAAAATATCCATTCAAGAGCCAACAAATAATTAAAACCCTGCTTGTAAATTTTTTTGCAGACAAAATTATGGAGTCACGTTTCACTGTACTTTAATTGGCTAAACCACAACAGGTAATGAAAGCAGCTCTTATAGTTTAGCAAGCACATATTTTGACATGTATGTAGTCCTAAATAGATAAAAAATTATACTCAGAAAACACACTTCAATAGAGGAATATGTATTCATACCTTGTGCAAACAAAACTTCAAATCCCCTACATTGACAACAATGTCCGTTGCCAGCTCACTTGCTACATACCTAGACATGAGATGTGAGTAACTACATTATTCTTCCTGATCAAAACATGCTAAATAAGAATTACCCAACATTGTACTAAAACAGTTCTTGCTGAAAAATGTAAAGCATAATTTCACTCCCTAAAAAGCTTTCAAGGACAAATTGTCAAAAGTCAAAACATCTTGATATCACTTGAAGCAACATGCAAATTTGGCTACTGCCTACTTGAACAGAGAGGTGGAACAATATATACCACATAAGAGGCACCAAGGTCACTCCATTCTGGAGACAAGCATGTGACCATATGATTTAGAAAAACAGGTATACTTAAAGATTGCCAGTACAAAAAGCTGAAGTCACAAAATCATATATTAGAAAAAGGTTTATTCTTCAGTTCTACAAGCTGACACATAGAAATCATACCTCTCCAGTCCTGAAACTGAAGCTCCATTTAAACAACTTAAATATATTTGCTCCTAGAGTCCTGACCTTACTGTCACTAGCAAAAGATAGCAAAAGATAGCAAAAGATTTCCTGTTGTTATATTCTGATGACCTCAATGATGATCAATCTCTTAACAAATAAGATGCTACAGTTGCTGATGCCCCCAATTTGAACGAAAAGTGGGATGGGGTGCCATTAGAATTTAAGAGTGAAGAGACAACTGAAATTCATAACTCAATTAATAGCTGAGTAGCAAAACAACCATAAGAACATCACACTCGACTTATTATAAGAAAGTGGTGAGTGTCCTGAGAAAGAAGAATTTTCTTTTCCAAATGCTCATACCCATAAACAAAAAAGGGCTCACTACAGATCATGTTTCCAAGTGAGCAACAAGGGGCATGATCCAATCATGTAAGTGCAAGAACTGAAACCTAATATCTTTTGTTGATAAGCACCAATAATTGACACCCAATAAATAGAAGCGTTGCCCAAACTACAGGTACTAGAAACACATCTAGTAATCCAGTGTTAACAGAAAACAACATTCTTTCCTGATAAACATAACCTGCAATGACTGGAACTGTTCAAAATTTGAGCTAGTTTCAAGTAGCAGAGACTTTCATGAGAGAACATTTTAACGGAGCTCTCAAAAGGAGAGATCTTATCAAATCATAAAATCAAAGGGATGAAAGAAACCACTATAAATTGAACAAAGACCGTCAAAAAAAGATGAAACTCAAATTCTGCCCCAGGATTAGGAATTGTGAATGTGTTTGAGTAAGAGCGACCAGCCACAACACTGATTTTCCACACTAATATAAGGACAGATCAGAAAATTAGGAAATGCCAATCTCACCTAATATTATGGCCATCGCTTTGCAACGTGTCTGGCTTCGATCCAATCTTCATAAACTTCATATTGACACAGGAACAGATCCACCCTGCTCCAAAAACAAAAGTAGCCTTCTCGAATACTCAAGTGGTCACCTTGATGGAACACCTCACATCCCAAATGGAACACCACCCTCACCGAGGAAAATGTTCCTGAAATGGTAAGGAATAACCAACTGTGGGGACCAAAAACCGTGAATATAACCAACTTTCTGGGATTCAAAAGAACAATGAAAGATCCAAAGAAGGGGGTGAAGGATATATGGCACGCAGGGTATAAAAATCGAATCTTTACAGCAATCAAAGCAGGGAGCTGAGTAAGAGAGAAGAATAGAAAATTATCAAAATGGGGTTGAGTAATATTTTAGAAAAGGTTCTCTTCAATATGAACTGAGTGAGTGAAGAAATTGTTTCCTTGGTCGGCGGCAAAGCCCACGGAGCCCGGAAGCAAACCAGTCAGCCAGGGGACATGGCCAACAGTCTTTTTTATACTAAACTATTCCTCAAACCAGAGACACTCATGAGTACAAATGAGACTCCAACCTCCACTTACCACTATATCCTTCTACTATCTTATTGCTTGCTCTGTCCTCAGTTCACACATATTTAAAAGCTAAAAGCACGAGAAAGATCCATACCATGAGCACCTCCTGTGAGGAAAATTAAAGTTCCAAGTCCCAACTAAATTATACTAATTCTTTTTTTACCGTTGAAGTTTGAGACCCTGCAACAGAAAACAGCATCTCGGTATTAGTTTAAGAAACCACCAAAACACTAGACAAGAAGCATCTATCTTTATGTTTCTGCAACTTGTGGGAATAAATGAGAAAGATCTGAATGTGAAGTTACCATAGTAATGAACAACCAAACATGATCAAATACCAACAAGAAAATCATATAAAATCGAACTGAAATCTAAGGAATCTACCAGAATATATCACAGAAATCTAGTTAAATAGTGATATGAAGATAATATTTTGGGGTCAAACCCCAAACCATCACATGAAACGAAATGCAGCCGCAGTCAACTTGGAAACCAGAAAACAATTTTCCAAAAGCCACTCCCCGTGTAAACCACAACAGACCCCCAGAATCACCTACACATACAAAACCATGTAAAAGGCCAACTCATCAACTTCCCCTCACAAAGCGGAATCCGAGAAGAACCCCATTTAAAGTATGAAAAACCCAACCCAGGAAAGGAAAAATTCTGTGCACGGAGGAAAGATAAAGCTCCGATTAGCCGAAAATTCAAGGAAATTTACGCTTTAAAAAGAGAGGCTAGCCTTACACAGAAAGTTCAGAGTTGAACAACCATGGTACATTCTAACAACCGTGCCCCTCACAGTAGTCACTCTACAGTACCCACTTACGAACTGTAACAACAAAAAGCTCACAAATTTACACAAAACCCAGTATACCCAAAAAGCAGAAAGGGAAAACTCCAGAAGCACCCACCAGTAAACGAACTGTTCCTCAAATTTGGAATTGCATCCAGAAATGAGGGAAAACAAGGGAACCCATCATTTGTGCACAAAAATCAAGGCCGAGTCCGAATGCTTCGTTTTTGTGTTGTAAATTTTCTTTTCTTTTTGGTTATTCTTCCATGGTAGATGTAGAACTGATACTACTACTTTCTCTAGGCAGAAAAGCACAACTCTTTTTCACTTTTGTTGCTTTGTAAGTGTCTCTGTCTTAATATTGGTGAAGAAAGTGGGATTATATTCATTCAATTTCCAGGGAGAGGAGCATCAACACGCCAGAACTGACACACAGAAACAGCTTTCTTGTTGCCACCCCTTTTATTAAATGGACCTTTGCTTTCGTCCCAATTTAACTCCCCCACCCTCTCTCTTTACTTCAGCGTAATTAAGACCCAGTTTCAGATTTCAGAGAATAAAATGGAGGAAATAAAGGAAAATAAAAACTAACTGTTATCTTTTCCTTTGGGTCTTTCCTTTTAAGATGAGAGACGAGAGACCTACGACAAGAAGCTCAAACTCTAGTCGTTAGCCAGCTGGATTGGGTGCTGCTTGGGAATACTTTTTCTAATAAGCATTAAGATTAAAAATTAGAAAAAACAATAACTTTTCACAAAACTTGGTATGTTGAATGGAGTTTAATCCCACTCGCCAAAGCCCCCCTTTTGACAACTTCGAAGACGTCTGCTACAGCAAGTAAAATGATAAAATTTATTTATAGTCTCCTTACTACATAGATAATCTTAAAGTAATTTTTTATCTTTAAAAATATCTCTTAAATTCTTTTATTTTTCATAGTATGTCCTATTTTAATTTATTTCATTTGTTGAGTCATTATTTTAGACGGAACTTACTTACATGACATTCATGATACCATGTAGCATTCTCTTACACAACAATTAATGGCTATATTGCAAGAATAAAAAGAATGAGGCTAAAGTATACACAAAGTCATAATATTAGGACTTAAAAGATAGGTTGGCCAAGACTTCATCTTCTTCCCTTCTTTTTTCTTCATTCCAGGCGATGGAGTAGGCGATTTCTTGCTCAAACCTCTAAGTCGCTATCTTTCTCCAAATCAACAGAAATCAACAAAAATCCCTTCAAATCTGGAATCGCGTCCACCAAATTAGACGAGCCATTGAAGCAATTTGCCAGATACCTCTATGGGAAGTAAAGGGAAGAGAGAACGGCATTGACAGCTGCTGCTGCTGCTGCTTGCTCTTCGAAGAGTAGCCCGCGTCGACGGCGGCCCTGACCAACGGCAGCTCAACCGGAACGCCTATTGGCGGTGGGAGCAGGGGACTGAAACTAGAAGGAAGAAAAGCTAAATCGATGCATCGCTAGTGATTTTTCCGGCTATTGGGATTATCGGGAAACTTGCGATCGACGCCACCATCGATGGGTCAGCTTAGTTTTGATTGGAGAAGGAGATTTTGTTTTCAATTGGAGAAGCAGAGGAGCAAAGAAGCCATTCGCTTCCTGAAGAAAGTTGGGAACTGTTGGCTAATATACGTTAAGTCCCTAAGATTATTAGTTTCTGTCAATTTTAACTTGAAATTTTGCACTCTTCCAACATAGTCATTTATTGTTATGAAATAGGGTGTCATGTGACAGTTTGGTTGCCATGTAGGCATTTTCATCAGAAATAATGACTAAACTAACAATAAGAACTAAAATAGGACTCACGAGTTAAGTTAAGGGACTTTAATAACAGTCACTTCTAGAGCTATAGGACCACTTTAAGACAACTTTTTAAGTTAGGGGACCAACTTTAAATTTTACCCAAGTACAATCCTTTGCTTCGAATAAATGGGCAAATTTTTTAACTTTTTTTTTTCTAGTTACCCCCAAAGTATACATTCAGATTTCTCAACCATTTTCTTAGGAAATAGTATAAATAATTCACTAATTATTAGAAAATTATTGCAATTTAACTTTGTAGAATAATATTTACTGAATAGTTTAAATTAAAATTTAAAAAATGAATGTCAAGCGGTTTGAAAGAGTTAATGAATTCTAATTGTAAATGTCTTCTAATAAATTTAGACTGCATCAGAATTGTTTTATAGTTAATGGTCAATTTATACTATCAATTTTTCTTTTTTGTAAATTTCTGTCCTTGCTAATGGTAGGAGCTAATATGCAATAAAATACAAAGATATGAGATCAATTTGTAGCAAGAATGAAGGTTAATGACCGATATGCAATGGAAGTCAAAGGTTTGGGACCATCTATTTTAAGTTTACCATGGATAGCATGAACATATGTCTAATTAGACATACCTATTATTTTACAATTTTACCCTCAAATTTACCCCTCCTCAAACCCTCTCTCTCGATTTTGGCGATCAACCCACTGGATCTAACTTGAAATCCAGCGTGCAAAGAAGCCTATGAGGCTGATCGACTTTGCGGAGGAACGATAAGAAACGAACAATCGATGCAACCAAGCAACGAAGGTGGAGGACGCTGAGGAACCACGAACGACCAGGGCGAAGAACACCATATGCCGAGGAATTGTGAAAAACGAACAGCAACGGTAGCGCGATGCAATAGCGACAGTATGATGCGAAGCGACGGCACAATGCGGCAGCGATGACGACATAATTGGCAACGACAACACAATGTTGTAGCCAAACGCTTCAATCAGCAACGGTAACGGCGTGGTGACAACGGTGATGATGCGGTATGGAGGTGAGGGGACGAGGCGAGTCCCAAGCAAGGCAATCCTAGGCTAGGCAACGGTCGGTGATGATGAGTGACAAGAGACAATGGCACAAGATGAGACTAAAACGCTGTGGAAGACAATTGGATAGACGGAGAACAAGGTTGTGTCGGCGGACAAAGCTTCAAATCTCTAATTGAATCTTGGCTTCAGATTCGAGAAGGTGAATCGGTGATCCGAGAAGGCGAAACGGCGAGGCAAGTCCGAGGTGAGGGTGGAGGTGAGGCGACGAGGCAAGTTCGAGGCGATGGTAGAGGTAAGGCAACAAGGCGAGTCTAAGGAGGCGAAGCAGCGAGGAAAACAATCGTGGAGGGCAGAGGCAAGGTGATGCAAGGGAGGAAGAGAAGCAGCAAAGAGGCGGCGATGACGAATTGCTTCGGGCAGCGATGGCAAGGTAAACAGACTGTGGGGGGATGTGGAAGCATTTTGTAATTTTCTTAAATGGTTATTTAGACACTTTTAAATTTATATTTAGACATTTTTTTATTATTTTGTATACATTTGTTTATCACATAAATAAATTATTTGCATATTGCTTTAGACATTTTGTAATTTTTCTTTGGACACTTTTAAACATTAATTCATATACTTTTTTTATTTTAAATAGTTATTTTTTGAAGAGAGCAATTTTTTTACATATTAGTTCAAATACTTCTAAATATTTCTTTAGACATTCTTTAATATCCATTCAGACACCTTTCATTGTTTTAAACATTTTTCTTATTTTCTGATACTAATAAATTTTTTGTAAATTATTTTAGACACTTTAAAATATTGTATTAGACATTTTTACATTTTTTTTAGACACGTTTGCTCATTACTTTAGACACTTTATAAACAATGCATATTCTCACAGTGAGTGGTGATTTGGAGGGAGTACAATGACAATGAGAACCTGACATATGGTAGTTCGGTGGTGGTGCTGGCACTAGCACTGAAGGAGACAACAGTTGCAAGCTAGGGTTTTTGTAGAGAAAAATATTTTAACTAAGAGTATTTTTGTTTTTTTTTTTTTTGTGATTTATCTCTTATATATAGAAGACTAAGAGTTGACTTAGTATGTCTAATTAGACATAGGTGCATAAAATAACTATTTTAAGTTAACTGATTACTCGTTAACATATGCAACGCAAATAACTTCTATTTTTAAGAGAATTAATGAGATACAAATAATGTTTACACCATTCCATTACCCCAATTATATTTTTAGCTTTTAATTTTTTTTCCTAAGCACTCGGCAAAGTCATATGATGGGACAGAATCTTTGGCCATAATCAGGGTTCAGCCCCCATCCCTCATCCATAACTTTACAATAATGTCATTTAGTTGGGTTTCATTGGCTTCCAATCTTAAATAAGCCAGCATTTCTCTTCTTAAATACTCATTTCATTTCACAAAAATTGACCATTTTAATATTCACAACAATTATTTTATGATTTTATTTCTTTTAAAATTTATTATAAAAATATGAATACTTTATATGAAATTGAAACTCTAAAGGTTATTGTTTTTAAATATCATTTTTAAGAATTTCTTTCAATACATATGAATATAAATATATTCAAGTCAAACTTTAGTAAAAATAAAATAAAATGGTCAATTACTACAAAATGGATGGAGTATTACATAAGCTAACTACTTCAAACCCTATATACTTGTATAGCTGATTTTAAGTACCAAAAAAATTAATCTTTTCAAATTGTGTTTGGTCTGACTTTTTTATATTAATTGCTATAAGAAATTTCTAGAATTAATGTATTTGTAAAAAATTTAATTTGATTCTTACAAAAAAATTATATACTTATATGCAGTTAAACATGAGCCAAACTCAATTTTTTTTTTAAAAAAAAGCAACATTTAATGTAGTACAACAATAGATGAATAAATGCTTATCAGTTTATACCCTATAAGAAAATGTTTACCATTTGACCAAAAAGAAAAACAGAGAAAAGCTTGTTTGTTAAGAATTGGCTAGTTTTTTCTTAAAAAAAAAAAAGAATTGGCAATTTTTTTTTCCGATCATTTATATATTCGGTTAATATCCTAACTCAATTGAATGTTATTACTACTTCAAAACCAATTTCCCGACATATCTTTTAGATACCTCCTCTTATTGTTTTACCCACTCTCAACAAAATTTAAAAGTACTATAATACTTTGACCTATATGATTGCAAGATTAAGAAGCCAGTTTGTTAAGATTTGCCTAATTTTGGTCAGTGTTAATTACAATTTGTCTGTGAGGTTTAGGTGAAATTATACTTTGCCCATCTTTTTTAAAAAATATATACTTTACCCTCTGTATTTTTAATACAATCCAACAACTTCTGAAATCTTAATTTAGATTATATAGTTGTTATTATCAGGTAATTTCAATTTGTATAGTACTTTTTTTACAATTAATTGAAATTTAAAAAAGAAATAAATACAAAAAGAAAAAATTGATAATTTAAAATGTCCATTAACTATAAAAAAATACCATACAAATTAAAATATTGGAAGATAGTACTGTTATATCTAAATTAATATTTTAGAAATTGTTGTCAAACTATATTAAAAAAGTAATAGGTAAAATATAAATTTTAAAATATGAAGAAACAAAGTGTAATTTCACCTAAACATAAATGAGCAAATTGTAACTACCCCTTTTCGTGAAGATTTTAGGCTATGTTCCTTGTCAGTGTCGTAGGTCATTTAAATGTTAGTTAGTGAGTTGCTACTTCTTCAAAACCAATTTCCCGACATATATATATTTTTTTTAAAATCTTCCAATGTGTCGAATTCCCAACAAAAAATAAGGTACTTTAACACTTCTGCATAAGCAATACAACACAGTTTAGGTGAGAACTTTGACTTATTTAACTGCACGAAATATCCTTTATCTTTGGTGTAATGATTCAAGTGTTAGATGGATATTGGGAGGGCCAAAATTCCAACTCCAATCTTTTCACCCATACATTATGCTGCAACAAAAATTAGTTTAGTTTCCATTATGTTCTTAAAAAAAGTAGGTGTGCCCTTTTATCTGAATTATAATATTAATAAATTGCTTCATTCTACGCTAATATAATGGTTATGAGTACTAAAAAATACCAAAAATTGTATGAAATTACATGTGTACTGCCGAAGAATTGACTCAAAATATTACTCCATAATGGAAGTTCTCTCCATCAGAGCGGAAGTTGCTTGTAAAACTTATGACGTTCACTTTGTATACGAGGCTTGTGCAATTGTATCAATTTAAATATGTGTACTCATATTACTAGTGTATAGGATTTTTTCTAAAAATGTAATAAATAGTATTTAAAAAATTAACAAATATGAGCCGCACCTCAACAAATATCAGCAAATCAACAAATGACGTTTTGAATGATTGACGTTTAAAAGGGTGAAGCGAAGGGCCAAACCGAATGTTTGCCGTGTAGTGATTGGACTTTTATGGAAAGGGAGAAAGCAGTTCAAAGAAGTGAAGCTAGTGTATTGACCACACGGTCCACATCACTTTCGGTTTTATTTTTTTTATATATATAAGTGTCATTACAAGTGTGTAAAGGAGGAATATGCTACTATAAACTATTACCATAATTGAAAAAAAAAAAAAAAGACTGCCCATTTGTTTAAAAGACAACTGAACCAGCTTATTTGTAACATTGTGTAAAAAGTGGGGAGATTAAAGTTAGTCCAAAAATGCTAAAAGGTCCAATACCAATTTCACATTTTGTTTTAGGTAAGTTACAGTAACTATCATGTTCGTATGTTTAAAAAGCACATTTTTAGTACTTCTTATATATTTAGATAGTATTTTTTGGAATTATAATTTAAACAATAATTGTCTACTATTTAATTTAATTCCTCCAATACTTTCTTGTAGTAAATAAAAAATTTTAAATCACGGTATTACTTATTTAGGCTCAGCTGGATATGTATATGTGAAATAATTTTAAGACCTCTTAAACTCGTTAGGATATAACGCTAAATAATATCTAGCTCAAGTTTGACCATTTTATTTTTTAAGCTCAATTTCATGCTTGACATAAGTTCAAGCTTAATAAAACCTGACTCGATGGTCTAAACTAAAACTTGAACTTGAGCTACCGAAGTATGCATGAAAAAATCACAAGAATTGAGTACACTATATTTATATTTAAAGTACCAGACAATGTCTATGCGAATGTGGAATGGCTTGAATGACTTCCACTTTTTTAAAGAATATGACAATTAGGATTTTTAATTACTATCAAATAATATTAAAAAAAGGAAATGAGAAAGGCTAGATTCCAAACATAAAAAGTCTAAATGCAATATCAATTTAGGTTTAGGGATAAATGTCAAATATCCTTCCTTTTTTCCTCGCTGCCTCTGCTCGATCTTGATCTTTTTCGTGCTAGCTGATTATTTAGTTAAGTAAGTATTAACTTTGAGTCCTATGAAATTAGCAAGGTTGTTAAAGTCTGGGTTTTACCTGAAATTGAAAATCATAAAATTGAATCGAAATTGTAAAATTTTGCCGAAATTTTCTAACAAAAATATAAAAACGTCATAAACCTTACAAATACACAAATTTAAGTTTTCTTATCAAAATAGTAATGATCATAAAACCACATATAAATTTTGAATATTTGGCCAAATTGATAATTAGAAACTATTGGTATATAAGAGAAAGTTTGAACCACAGTTTTCATGTTATAATGAAAATAGTTTGAAATAAATAAAATTAAAAATAGAAATATGAACTCAATTTATGAATATGAATAAGGGTTTTAGATACCATTATTTTAAATACCTAAAAAGTTGATACTATTTGTTTTTTTTTTTTTGTGGAAAAGGAAAATAAATAATACAAAAAAGTTGATTACAGAGTTACAGCAAGGGTTTTTCCTTTGTTCAAAATACAAGTCGAGTAGGAAGAACTTGAATCAAATTGCACCACAAAGAAAGGCGTAAGCCAAGGGGTGCCAGTTACAACATTCCAACAATTAGCAGAAATAAGGGGCGTGGAACAACTAGAGCAGTTCCCAAGAATGATATCTATAATAAAGGTTAGGGCATGATCAAAATACATTTCTCTCCCCTTAATTGTTAAAGCAAATTTCACAAGAGCATCCGCAGTTTATTGGCTTGCCTGAATTGATGTCTCACTTCATAGACTTGAAGTTGCGCCATCAACAACCTGCATTCATCAAACATGTTTAATAAGTGGGGATCAGAAATGGAGCTAGTCTAAATTATCAAACAAAGCTCTTTACAGTCAGGTTCTAATTGGAAAGATGAAGGTGCCATAAGATAAGCCATACAGAGACCCTGCAAAAGGCCCTAGAATTCAATCATCAAAGGAGTAGTACCCCCCGACCTCTTAGCAAAGGTAATGACAAAGTTTTCATTATGGTCTCTGATCAAACCCCCAACCCCAGCACAACCCAATGAAGTATAACCGGCCTTATCAACATTTAACTTTAAACAATGAATGGGTTGGGCTTCCCAGGACATAGGTGCCCTACAAACCTGGGGGGTATTCACTTTGTTGCATAAAGCATAACACTCCACAAACTGGCTCATAACCCTCTCAACTAAGGTTGCAGGACTTAAAGAATATGACTCCATATAAAGTCTACACCTATTTTTTCAAATATTCCAGAGGGATATAGGTAAAATGAAATATGAAATAATACAGAACAAATGAAAGCTTTTATTGATAAGGCAAATAGTTTTACAGGGATCAAGCCTAGTAGTAAAGACATGAGCGAGAGCCTTCAAAAGAGACCATACTTGTTTAGCATAAACGTAATCAACAAAAATATGCAAGACATCATCGCTACACTGGGATACTATTTTAGAAAAAACATAGAGTATGACACACAAAAATATGATACACAAGGATATGCATAACATTAATTGTACAAACACACACACACACACACACACACACACACACACAGAACGCAACATTTTGAATCATAAGTTGTACTTCATCTGTGTTATAAAAACCGATCATTTTACTATTCATAGTAATTAATTTATGATTTTATTTTTTTCAAATTTTATTATAAAAATATGACTATTTTATATGAAAGTAAAACTTTATAGATAATAGTTTTTAAATATTATTTTTAAAGTTTATTTTTAATATAGATTAATATGAATATGTTCAAGTCAAATTTCAATAAAAAAATTTTAAAATGTCAATTAATATGAAATGGAGTGAATAAGTGTTTAGTGCAACAATTTAAGTTAATTATTTCTATATATCAAGCAATCATTAGCTACTAAGTGTCTAACTTGATCTAAATTAAATAAGTTCAATTAAACACAAAATTCAATCTTTTCAACTAATGGCGTGAAATCATAAAGTTCTTAATTTTTTTTAGAAAAAATTAGAAGTTGATTTGGGATTTTACAAAAATCTATGAAATTAATATTTTTACGTTAAATCGAATTATTTTTTCTTTTTATGTATCATAAAATCGTAAGTTCTTAATATTTGAATTGAGATTTTAACAACATTGCAAATTAGGGCGTGCCACGGACAAAAACAAATTCAAAATGCAGCAATAAATATTATGTTCAGTTTTGCAGCAGAAGATCTGCAGTGTAAAAGCTCATTTATAAATATATCCGCAAGAGATCTTGGCCTCATGATGTTTAGAGGTACAAAACGTCAAATCTTAACTTATCAGTTGAATAACAAATTTCGTAGCTGTAGCCGCAGGAGGCAGATTGGGGGCAGACCAACCTAGCTATCTGGCTCACTGAGTAGAAATTTCAAGATTTTGCTGCCTCAGCTCTACTGTCAAATTTGCAGATTGAAGAGAAATTAACAGGAAACTATAGCATAATTGCAAGAAAAAAGTTACAATTAACCTCATGATATTTACTTTAACCTATAATTTATTTTTTATATTTTTAAAAAATTATGTATTACCTCTTAAATTTTTATACTATCCGATAATAAATTTTAAAATTATAATTTAAACTATAGAAAAGTCATGTTCAAGTAATATTAGTCTCTTTAATATTTGTTTATAGTTAATAAGTATTTTAAATTATCATTTTTTTTCAATAAATAAAATTTTCTTCTTATAAATGCATATTAGTATTTTTTAAATATCGGTTAGCTATGAAAAAAATAAAAAATCTTGAAATTACTAGAACATGGTTATCAAACAATTGAATTTAGAGTTTTAGAAGTTATTGTCGGACACTATAAAAGAAGTAGGGGGTAAAATGTAGATTTTTTAGAATAAATGGGTCAAAGTGTAGGTTAGATTAAACTAGAGGGAAAATTTTGTAATTTACCCTAATTGCAAGTGATATGAATTATTGTTTCTTTTTGTACCGTAATAAATTCATTATGAATTGAAGAGAAATTAACACCCCTCAATCTTATATTCTTTCATTCATTTAAATTTGATTTGAAGTATTTTAGATGTCACATTCTTAATTAGGGTTAGGGCAGAAGAATAACTTCACAATGAGATGAAATCAAAAGTCAATCATCGTCTCCGGCTGGCCGGGGTTTTGTTTTGGGCCTATTAATTTGGACATCATTCATAATCATATTGCCATTCGGTGACGCTGGCAAATTCAGCCCTACCTTGCAAATGCTTTTATAATAGATTCTTTAATTCCACCAGATTACAACAACAAAAAATCTAGTTAAGTTGGAATTAGTTTTACTTGCCCAGGGAAATGCAAGTTAATATGCATGTATATATTATGTCTCTTTTTTTCTATAATACATCAGGGCAGGGCTTAGAGTAGAGGATAATTAATTGCTGCTGCTACTACTGAGAACAAATTCATTTCAACTTAATTCAAAATAACTTATTTTTGTATTTATAAATTTTTTACCTAAAACTAATTTTTTTTAAAAGTGAACATTATGTAGGTGTAATAATCTTTTAAAAATAAAATTTTTATAATCTTACTATTTTTAATGATTTTTCTAGCTTTATGTATTAAAAAATAAAATTTTATAAAAATTTAATAACATTATGAAAATTTATTTTTAAATAGATTAACATATCTACATAATAGTAAATTTTAAATAAAATCAATTTGAGGTAAAAAAAATATAAAAATAAAAATAAATCATTTTAAATTATGTTGGCTTAAGTCAAAATAAATTGACTCTAAGCTAGCTAGCATAGATGATGGAAAAAATATATGCATGAAACAGCTCGCTAGCTTAGAACAAATTAAAATTCCTACATGAATTTGAAGCAAGGCTTATTCAGTTCAAGGATTACTACGTACCTAAAACTATATACACATTTATGTGTGGACTGGACTGGAATAAAATTAAGAATAGCTTCAAGATAGTTAATTGGTTGCTAGCTGTGGGTCGTGTAATTTAATTAATTAATTAAACTTGAATTCCGTGACCGGATCTACATGTAAAATCATAAGGTCCCGTCATGTTTTATGCATGTTGTGGAAATGGTCCAGGATCCATTTCCCCCCCTCCCCATCTTCCTGGCCAGTCCACCTGGACCCACCACATGCGCCCCTATTCGTAACTTTGTTTTTGCACGCACAGCCACACCTCTCTCTCTCTCTCTCTCGATCGATCGATACATACGTACATACATTATATTGAAGCCGTTGATTTATCGTTTAGTTAAAAATTTGTTAGAAACTAATTGCACTCACATCGATCCTACAACATCCAGAGGAATAGTAAAAGAATAAATTTGCTAAACGTATACAAGAATTAAGAAATATAGTTTGACTTAATATATATTTTACCTCATATTTTTAAATACATATATTTTATCTAAATTTTTTTACGGGGTCTGAAAACAATTTAAAAACATTAATTTAAATTATATAACAGTCATATTTTAGTAATTCTAAAATCTCCAAAATTTTTTTAGTTAATAGACATATAAATCATTAATTTTATCTCCGTATAAATATAAATTAATATTTTTTAAATACAATTAACAACAAGAGAATATCAGATAGCTTGAAGTTATAGTTGCTCTATAGTTTAAATTAGTATTTCAGAAGTTGTTGTTAATCAATGTAAAAAAAAATACAATATAAAATGTAGATTTTTAAAAATAGTATTGAAAAATTTAGGATAAGACAAAAGATAAAGAGGCTTTCTATAGTTGAACATTTTTCCAATAAAACAGAAAGGCCCAATAAAAATTGATTAAGTTTGGATAAATTGGATTGATTATTCGCTTGTTTGATTCAGTTTAGTTAGAACTCGAGGTTTAGTTCGATTATCAATCTAATTGACAGCTCCTATAAACAAACCTAAAATGGCCGAAGAAGCATTAAATATGTTAAAAATATGTTAGTATTACCATTAACATTATAACCCTAGTGGATCCCCAAACCTGCAACTCGCTCATACCCAACAAATGTGGTCTAAATATTAGTTTTGCTGTATTTCTTGTTAATTTTTTAGTCGTTGTCGATGATCTCAAAATTAGAACGTGCTTGGAATTTGATTTTTTGGGCACTATTATTCAAGTAATTTGTGGAAAAACTAATAGAGGGTAAGAACTCAACAGACAAAATTGAATAGCCCGAAATCCAAATAGAGCTGTTCAATTTTTGTTCATGTAACCTATTCGGTTGTTTCAGCTCTCAAACCCCCCCCCCCCCCTTTCTTCTTTAAATAAATTAATAATAGTAATAAAATTAAAAAAAAAATCAATTTCACACTATTCAATCGACCGGTGCTTGAATCTACCAAATGATTAGCGCCAGATATTTTATACAATCTAGGGTTTATACCAGCTCATGAGAAAGAAACGGGTGCATCGATCAGCGCACATGGCCTAATCACCTTCAAATCTTCAATGCGGCCTCTGACAATACCCGTTTTAAATGATTTGCTAATGGAGCTTAACTAAACTAACGCCAATAACGTATATAGACCTATCCTATATATATATAACTTACGAAGACAACTTAATTTCATTGTTAAATACACCAGACATGGTATACCAATATATTGGAAGCCTATATGAAAAATATATTGAACTCCCAAATCTTTCGGATGCCATTTTGTTGTATTTAGTATTAAGTTCATATAGTTTCTCAAAAGAAAAAAAAATTATTGCATGTAATACCTAATATCATTTGATAAATGTCAAATTATGATAAATGTATGAAGTCATACTCGAATTAGTACTTAAGAGTTGTTGCCAAACAGTTAAGAAACTGCGTTTTCGAATGCTTCCTTCTCTTCTTATTTTTCGTCTTCATTTGGGAGCGTCACCGTCCAGCTGAAACGTTTGGAAAGAGTTTTATAGAATTAACATTAGAGTTTTTAATAATTTATTAATAGTAGAGATTAAATTGTTAATATTAAAAGTTATCCTTATATATTTTTTTTTCCAAATTTTGATATTAATCACTAAGCTAATAGTATTAGAGGTTGAAAAAATTATCTAATAGTAATTTTTAGTGTTAAAGATTTGAAAAAACTACCACAACTATTAACAATTTATTTCAACATCAAACACAAATTTTAAATACTATTCCCAAATGAGGTTCTGTTCAATAACAGCAGTATTTGCATTAATTCTATTATTATTATTATTACACACACACACACACACATCATACATGCAAAAGCACATCATATCAACTCACACGGCATAAACTAACAAATATAGCTTTGCATTTTCTTTTTTAACATACAGTAAGGATGAGAACTGGGGTTGGATCCTTGAGACCCTTTTTTTTTATAAAAATGACGAGTGTAAATTATCTATAATATATATGAAAGTGGTAGTGATATGTGTGGGTGTGGCACGTGTCCTTTGGCTTATGAGATAATGTCAGGTTTTGTCCTCAGTGTTTATTATTTGTTTCATGTTAGTTCCCTCTGTTCTGCAGGTGTTAGGTACCTCATGCGTAGGTTGGTGCCATGTGTCTCAGCCTCTCAGGTTTGATGATATAGTTGCAGCAATAGTCCTCTTAATGTTCGTCTATGTCACTAAGGTGTCAGATGCTCAAGTTGTTCCATTTACATCACTATGTCAAAAGTTTCATTCTCGGCTTCATTCGTTACGTTTTCTTCTGTTTAATCGGTTTTGACTATTGCAAGAAGTTCTCTGTATGAGTGTATTGGGAGTGTCGATTGGGTCTTAATATGTGAAATCTATACAGAACCAACTAACAAATTAAGTATGGATTTATGTGGAAGGTGGAAAAGAATGGGGGCAAACAGAATATCTTTGTTTGTACATTGGGTTAATGACAATTGTGATCCTCACCAGTTTGCGTGCCTGTCATTAGAGGCATGAAGCGTTGAAATGTTCCATTTTGTTGCATGCGGTTCAGTTAGATTTTACAATGCGGATGCGGCAAGGAAGAATCTAGGTGTATTTCGACATTAAATGCTACTTCATCGTTACATGTTTGTAATGATTGCAAGTTATTTCTTTTGTCTTATCAATTTTTTCTTTTACAGAAGTAGTATTGGTTTCATGTTCACTTCCCTGCCACTTCTATATTCTTCCGTCACTAAATAATCCCCTCTATTACAATCAGCTCTTTCACAGATCAACCAGAAGACTAAAGAGACAAAGAAAGACAACAACTTCCGGCTACATGTACAATAAAACAATTTGTAATAATCAGATGAAAATAGACTATTGGCGAATTCGTTTTGTCTAAAGTCAACTAATTTTTTTTAACTTTTTCATCTTTTTTACGTGAAACCAATTTCATTTGAAAGTCAATATTATGTAGATACAATAATCAATTTAAAAGTAAATTTTTAGGATATTGTTAAATTTTTATGAAATTTTCTTTTTTAAGACTTGAAACTAGAAAAATTCATAAAAATTTAGTAAGATTATAAAAATTATATTTTCAATTGATTATTGTAGCTACATAATATTGGCTTTTAATTAAAATTAGTTCCAAGTAAAAAAGATGTAAAAATAATAAAAGGTCATTTTGTAGTCAATTGACTAAAGTTAAAACGAATTGGGTATGATAATATCTTTTGTCACGTTTAAACGTAGTGTATGATAATATCTTTTACCCCTCAAACTTTAAAATTAGGTATTTTTGTTACTCTATTCTAATAATATATGAAAAATGTTTTAAATTTTAAGGATTTGAGTTTCAGGCCACCACACTTGCAAGAACTACAATCAAGAGCCCAACTTGTGGTTAAATCTCAAACTAAATTTATTGCCAACAATGTTTGAATGTTTTATTTTTTTTTTCAAAACCTTTGATTTGATCATGACTCATAGTTTTAAATTCATAATTTTTTAAACATTTTATATATAAATTTAATTGCTATAATTAATATATTTTATAAAAAATTCATATATTTAATGAGCCATCTGCAATTATATGCGGACAGGTTACTATTGTTATACTAAAGCTGATTGCCACATTAATCGAGTAAGGGAAGGTCTTAGAACAAATTCAGTACACTTTGCTAGTACCCAAACTAATACCATTTTTGACCCCTTGTAATAATAAAGGTTTAGTTTCTTAACGGATTATACTTTAGTTTTGATTAATCAATACCTGCGTCATCGCACTTATAATTGCAAGTGTGATGCATGTTGCATATTGTCGGTCATTTAGGGAAACAGAAGCAAAAGGAGATTCTAATTCTTTCAAGGTCAAGCATGCTTAAGACTTGAGAGGGATGGGTAAGTAATTAAATACCATGTACGTACTTAGAAAGAAACTATGGCAATTATGTGTTTCGGGGGATTATTATAGCTAAATCGTGGAGATGCAAAAAGGTTCACAGACATGATTGGAGGAATTGAGGACCAGAGAACGTGTTGCTAAAAGCAACCAACCTCTCTCTCTCTCTCTCTCTCTCTCTCTCTCTCAGAACTTTAGAATTAAACCATTGTCATTTAAGTAAGGATAGATGTATAGGGTAGCCTCGCTAGCATGAACCTTGTAGGACTGTAGAAATAGAGAGTCAGGCTGCAGGCAGGCAGCCGCGTTGCATATAGAGTCATCCAGGCACTTGATTGGTAGTTAATAAAGAACCGGTCAAGGAAACTGAACTGGCTCTGATGATTGCTTTGACGAAACAACGGAAAAAAGAATATTATTCCCAGTTATAATATGCATATATTCCCGACATATATCTAAGACCCCCAAAAAAAAGAAGAGAGAAAGAGAGAGATAGAAGTATAAGTAAAATATTGTTTTGAAATAAGTATAAGTAATATGTTTAATGAATTAATAGAAGTGTATAGATATGATTTGATCACATTTAAATGATTCGAGGAAAAGAAATGGTCCAAAAACCAAAACCAAGGAACAGCCATAAATTGTAAAAGGCTGTGATCACTTTTGCTTGTTGCTTTAAAAATTTGTGGAAAGGGATTAATCGAAACGAAAAAGGGTTAATGATGAATGGCAGGATGGGGACATGTAACTAAACCATGCAAAAAAGGGTGCATGCAGGCAGCCCAATTATACATGGTGGCGTTGATGCGGCCCCCCTCTCAACAGTGGCCCAGCCCAAACCAATTGCTACCTTTCGGAGCGGAGCTCACTTTTCTCTGCTGCTTTTGCTTTTTCGGTCAAGAGTCACCTCCCAAGTCCCAAGCCATCCGCATCCCATCCCATCCCATCCATAACCAAACTCATCAATCATCATATCCACTGGCCGCCCCCTCCCCTCTTCCTCATCCTAATTATTCTATCCATTTGGCATTTCCTTTCTAAATACTAACGACAATGATTAGAAACAACGCTAGCTAGCTACTCATGAAATTCAAATTTCTTTTATGCCTATCCTTTTTCTTTTCTTCACGAAATAATCGTAATATATTACTGTAGTATAATATACACTGACCGAAACTGTAAATATATATAATTCATGTTCTGGAGCCACAAAAGAATGAGAGTGATCTGAATGAAGAAGAGTGACGAATAAATTCATTGCAAGTGGTACACACGTAATAATATATAACAACTTCTTACTTTGAAGAAGATTGTCCTGTCTCAATACTTTCAAGCACTTCATACACCTGTCTGATAGGAGCAGACTTTATTGCCAACTAGTTTAATTTAGGACATAGAATCAAATCAAGCATCGTAGACATGGAATGGCAAAACATACAGGAAAGGTATAATGATGCCAGAATTTCTGGGCTTACCTTTACAATGCACCACCAATACTTATAAACATCCAGGCTGGTGTGTTGAGCATTTAATGGGCTAAAATGGGACTTCTGTTGGGGGCCTTGTGCACATGTCTAACCCCACAAATATGAAACTGGGCCGGGAATGGGCTTATCTAATACCAGCCGCCAATTTCGTCCCTGTTTTTTTTTTAAAGAAAGGGGGGGGGGGGGGGGGGTTGGGGGGGGGCAAAAAAAAAACCATAGCTCCAAAAGGTAAACCTGATGTAGGAGATCATCCAAACATGGACTATCGAAAAGTTAATTTGAAGCAACGAATTGGCACCAGTAGTTGATGAGGGGGGAAAGAGTGGGTCAAGACTCGGAATTAATTACTTGCAAGAAACAAATTCGAAGACGATAGGACGATAGTTTTTCCAGAAGCCCATCTATTTTGTGCATGTTGGACGGCGCTATGTTCTTCCGTCTGAATTCTGCCATTTGACAATGGACCGCCGAATTATGCCAGTAATTTGTTCCACGGAATGTAAATCTACAGCTAATATCATGGGCGGATTTTTTTTATATGTACATAGAATCATTTATTATATACTCCATTCGTCTCAGGTTTTCTGCTCCATTTGTTATTTTGGGTCATCTCAAATTTTTTGCATTATTTTCATTTTTAGTAAGTTTTACCAGTTAATTTTACACTTATACCGCTCCTATTCCATTCTCTAATTTGAAAGACTTTTCTATTTGTTGCTTCTCTTCTCTAGTGGTCATCACCGTCGCCGTTGTGACGCAGTTCGTTCTCCATATCCCCTCGTTTGTCGTTGGAATCGTGAACCCATTTCTTCGATGAGGTCTTATGCGAACTGGCGAGACGATGACAGTGGGAGATCGGACGAGAGATGATGGCGACGACAGGCATGAGATCGATTGCGACGATCGAACTCCATAGATCCGACGAGAGACGATAACGATGATAGGTGAGAGATCTGACGTGAGAGATCGAACGCAAAGGAAGTGAGAGGAGTGAGAGGAGCTGATACGACGCCGACAAAAACAGACGACGGGTGAGAGTTTCGAAGGCGGTAGGCTATCCAATCAAACACGAAGGAGGTGAAGGACGTGAATACGTGAGACAAGCGAAGGACGTGATCCGACGCCAAAAGATTGTGCATCGCCGAGAGATTTGAAGTTGAAAGATGTCGTGCATCTCTGAAGGAGCACGATAGACAGCGTGAGGTAAGGGTGGAGTCGGCCGAATGGGTGGTGGCAGGCAGGGAAGGAAAAGAAGGACCAGGGGTACAATTGTCCAAATATACATATTTTCATCATTTTTTAAACTCCGCATTAAACACAAATGGAGCAGAAAACCTAGGACGAAGAGAGTATATTATATGACAGCCGCTTTGGTGATTAAAAAATTACTAAGTTAATTGATATACTAATTGATTGACACATCAAATTTTAAATCTTTAAACCCCAAAATACCTTTAATAAAATGCCACACTTAATTACCAAAAGATAATTATTTCTAACTTACATTTACATATGAATTAATTGCACTTTTTATCCTTAATTTGTCATGTCACATTTTTTTTCTATTGGTGGACTGTCATACCATATTTACTCCTTCTTTAAAAATAAAATTTTGATTTTATCCACATGAGAAAATAAAAAACTGTTATAGAACATCATAATACAGATAAAGAACATTTAAATTCTAATTTAGTTAAAGCCATCCGCTTAAAAATTATTTCTTTTCACTTATGTTTAAAGATGTAAAAAAATACTCTACCCGCCCTCATCCTCTCTGAACTCTATCACTTGAACCCAACTTACCTACAAAGTAATGAGGTGGATACGGATTTAATTAATCTTAGCCAACTCTACCTACACCCTTTCCAAATTAGTATTTTTATATTTAAAATATGATTTTGTCTCGAAATAAAATTATAATTTAACAAAAATTACCATACAGTTTTTTAAGTTATAAATTAATTGTAGATATGCAATTTTTTTTGAAATATACAAAAAAATCTTAAAAAATAAGCATATACCTTAAATGGGTTAGCGGGTAATACTCACTTACTAACATTTGTAGATACCACTCAATTCCGATTATTCATAAGGAAAATTTGGGATAAATCAAACCCGGGCCAAATTTGGCACGTTGACTTCCCCGTTTGTGCCCCATTTTTTCTGTCTGCTAATTTTTTTTTTGTTAATTGACCAAAGAAGTACTCAAGAGCATACATTATTTGTCATTTTAAAGAAGGGAAAGTTACAAAAACCCCCCTGTGGTTTGGTCAAACCAACAGTTTGCCTCCTTTATTTTGAGAAACCTACACTTTACCCCATATATTTTTTATGCTGCCCAATAACAACTTTTGAAACTGCATTTAAACTGTATGGTAATAATGTTATAGTAATTTCAAGAATTTTGATATTTTTTTCACAGCAAACCGACCTTTAAAAAATACTGATATATAATTACAGGTGGAAAAGTACATTTACAGAAAGAAAAAACTGATAGTTTAAAATATCTATTAGCTATAAGAAAAATACTTGACAGATTGAAATTACTGAAAGATGATTATCGTAGAGTTTAAATACAGTTTCAGAAGTTGTTATCAGGCAGTATAAAAAATATAGGGGACAAAGTGTAGGTTTCTCAAAATAGAGGGGGCAAACTGTAGGTTTGACCAAACCACATGGGGTTTTTGTAACTTTCCCTTTAAAGAAAGTGGTTATTTACATTTTGCTTTCTTTGACCATTATCCTTTGAAAGTTGTTCTGTTCAATAATCACTTAAACATTTTTTGAAAAATAAATAATTATTTTTAAATTCATTTCTATTTCACCTTATTACTAAATTGTTCAAAAATAATAATTTTTAAAAAGGAATTAAAAGTTATTTTCGAGCTTCTTGAAGTGTACAATTGTAATTGTTGTAAAATCCAAGAGAAAAATAAACCATTTGTATATTTGACCATTGCTTATTTATATTATGAAGATTATTCGTTTTTTTTTTCCATATAACAAAAGGTTTCATTTATTTCTTTAAATTCTAGTTATAGTTATTCAAAATGTTCGAGAGGTAACTTTTCATACCTAATATATACAAAACATATTTATAACACTCTTATGTTTATTATTCTTCTACTCATTCATAAATAACACGCAATTTTTTTTTTGCGTGTTATTTTTTTATTACAAAAAAATGCAAATAAACAATTATGTATTATTACAAAATTATTCACTTCATCATATAACAATTTTATCATATAATAATCCTGTTTGTGAGACGAGTATAGGGCTAGTTACAAATATAAGTAGGGGTGGGTATTCGGTTATTTCGGTTTAGACCGAACCGAATTGGTCGGTTAAGTCGGTTTTCAGTTTCTGACCATGACAAACCGAATTAACTGAACCATTTAGAAAAACCGATCAAAATTGAACCAAAATATTTTAATTCGGTTCGGTTTGAAACCGAAATAACCAAATTTACAAATATCTTCTTGATAGAAGATGCATTTTCTTTACGTTTTTCTCTTATTTCCCTAAGTAATCTCATCATCCTCACGCACAAAGGAGGAGTAAGGGTTGGGTTGGGTCATTTAGGCCAGAACAATAAGTTTCGGTAGCCTACAGGCGATAATAGAAAGCAGGTCATTAGGAGCCAAAAAATGGTTTTTAAAAATTTCGGTTAATTGATCTCTCAAACCGAAACCGAACCGAAAAATCGAATAAGTCAAACAAAAAAACCGAATTAATTCGGTTTGACGGTTTTTCCTGTTTCGGTCAAATAGTGCACACCCCTCAATATAAGAGATTAGAAGTTATTATATGAAAGTTTTGGGGCAAAGTATCTGTTGTATAAAATCTAGAAGGCTCAAGTTGCAATTTAACCTTCTGGTTTTGTTTTATAAGTGCCATGCCACTCGTGAAACCCGCACTGACAAGGTGCCCGCGTGCTAAACCGGTGCTCGCTATCAAATGCATCATGGGTGGTGGAATTAAACCCACAGTGTTTTAGTGTTAAGCCGGCCACTAGTTAAACTTTTAAAGACATAGAATTAAATCAAGGTTTTTTTTTTTTTAAAGAAATGAATTTAAACAAGCGGAGATGAGAAGCACGCATTAAAGTGGAACAGACCACCATCCATCGATTGGTAGAAAAATAGGAGTAGGTTCCAACTACTTGACAAAGTGGGTTCCAACTACTTGACAAAGTGGTTAAGGGAAATCGATGGTAATTCAGGATTTAAACCTGGCCTCCTTCCATTCTCATGTAATATCATTATATATTACGATAAATTGTACCCATGGTCCCTAATATTTTATTATTGTCTTATTTTAAATCATAATCTCAAAATCTCGTATTAGACGTTCTCAACCTCAATTTTTTTTTTATTTCATTTTAGACCTTTGATAAATGAAAAGTGTTAAAATTGACAGAATTAGCCACATGACCCGCTAACGTGGGTGATTTGCCAAAGTGGCATAATAATCAGTTGCTGGTGCTAATGTGACAAGAAAGAAAAATAATAAAAAATAAAAATATGAAAAAAAGACAAATAATATATATATTTTTAAAAAATCCCCTTACCGTTGGGCTTAGTCTCCTCGTTCCCCCACCACCTCCAGCCTCTTCTGATTCCAATTATGATTTTGATTTTGATTCGTTCGCTTTGGCTTAGTCTCCTCCCTCCCCCGCTGCCTCCAGCCTCTTTCGATTCCGATTATGATTTTCAATTTTGATTTGTTTGCTTCGGCTCAGCCTCCTCCCTCCCCCGCCGCCTCTAGCCTCTTCCGATTCCAATTATAATTTCGATTCTGATTCGTTCACTTCGACTCAGCCTCATTCTTCCCCCACCGCCTCCAGCCTCTTTTGATTTCGATTATGATTTTGATTTTGATTCACTTGCTTCTTTCAGTTTCATGTCTGCTCAATTCCTCTTCTCCAATGGATGAGCGAATTGTGATGTTGGTGAACGGAAGCAATTCACAGGCAAGACAAACTAAGATAATCGATATTTGATTAACATTCCTAAGCAACTGTTCAGATTTGTTTGGATTCATTTCATCTTCGCTCGGTGGCGATAGAGATGAAGGACAAATTGGGAGTAATGGCTCTCTCCTCGATTGCCCTCTCTGGTCCGCTCTTTGTCAGGTTTGTTCGTGTCAGGTCTGCTTTCTAGTTTGTTCGTGTCAGGTCTGTTTGCGTCCATTTGTGATTGGCAGAGGAGCTGGAGGCAGCTGGGGAAATAGGAGGCTAAGCCAGCGGCAGGGGAGGGGGATTTTTTTAATTTTTTAATTTTTCTTTTTTCTTTTTTCATATTTTTATTTTTTATTATTTTTCTCCCTTACCACATCATCACCAGCAGCTAATTATTATGCCACTGTGGCAAATCGTCCACATTGGCGTGCCACATGGCTAATTCTGTCAATTTTAACACTTTCCGTTTATCAAATGTCTAAAATGCAATAAAAAAGTGAGGTTGAGGACGTCCCATGTGAGATTTTGAGGTTAGGGTTAAAAATAGGACAATAATAAAAGGTTAGGGGCCATGAGTGCAATTTACCCTTATATATTAGTTTAGTAGTTTTCAAAGTTGAAAAAGCAGGTAATTCCCCTTTTCTATACTCTATAAATAATACCACCTTACCCTGCGGCTTATAACGTGTTTTTAAGTTAAAAAAAATAGGGGACTGAAAATGTTTGCACAAACGCAATCAAACATGTGACCTAATCTATTTCATTCTTGCTCTCTCTGCCCCTGCTGCTTTTTCTTTTCTTCTTTTCCCCGCAGCCTTCCCTCACGTGCATTTGAAAGCCATTGTTATATTTATAGCAAGTCTTATAAAACAGCAGGCATGTTCATGTCAATTAGCGTGAAAATCACACTTTCCTGTTGCACATCACATTCGTATTTCTTACCTCAAAGTCTCCTGTTAGTTGTTACTATAATCTCAGTCTAGGTTAGAATATGTTCTCCTGCCCGAGCTAGAATATTCTCACCACTCTCCTCATTCTTATCATTTTCTACTTCAAATTTAGCCGCATCAGAATTAGTGATATAATTAAGTTGATGATTACTTTAAACTCAATCATGATTGAATAGAAAAGGTTAAGGTGGTGTTTAGTTGTGTAATTTTTTTTCATTTTTTATTCCAAACTTTATTTGATAAAAGTTTAAAGTTAGTTCATTTAATTTTATGTGGTTGAATTATTATTATTATGCAATTTGACATATGCACTTTCGGGGATTTAAGTTTATCTACATGGCTTGTGATGAGTATTAGCCGCCTTTAGGTCTAACAATCAACAGGCGCAAGCAAAATGACCTTGGAACTTACAGTTGCTTGTTTGCCACGATCTGAATGGTAATCCATTTTTGTTTCCCTCCTTCATCATCGGGTTCGGGTGTTTCATTCTATTGGACTAAGCTAGTCCCCATTTCACAGTAAGAACTCCCTCCTGCTTTAATACGTTAAAAGACTATTCTATTAAAATAGTGGACCAGCTACTCTCACATCTGTCTAGGTTCTAACAGTTAGTGACAACTGTTAGACATTCTAGATTCTTCGTGGCGACTGCTTTTTGATTGACACGAACCCAAAAAGCCTCATCCAGATCGCCACATGTGAACTCACCACCAACATACCGTCAGCTCCACAAACCCACACCACTCTACTAGACAAAATAAACACCGGCCTTAATTAAAAAAATTCAAATACAACTAATAAACCTGCCCTCTTAATTGGGTTTGGAATTTACACCGCCTTGCCTTGCCTTGCCCCTGCCGTGTCCCTTCGCTCGCAATTCACGCGGCAAGCCAGCCCAGACCTCCACACTTTCTTCGCGCTTTCCACGTCTCCAGTAATTAATTGAGGCTTTGTTTCCTATTAGTATATATTCCACCAGTCCAGAATAATGTATCTCATCGTGCAATTCAAAGTAAAAATAGGAAATTCTCGATTTTAGTAGATTGAACGAACGAAAGTTTTAGGACAATCTTGAACTAACCAGTCCAATTACTCCACTGATCAAAGAATCAATCAATTTCCAGCAACCGGCGCCAGCTACAAACCCCAATTATGTATGTTGTCTACTGTACACGACAATTCAATATCAAAGAATCCTGAGGAGCACAAAAATAAAAAATTATAAAATCCCTTCTCTTTTTTTTTTTTTTTTTTCCTTTCCAAACCCCCACAAATCTTCGCACATCAATCCTCTTGCTTAAATTGCTTTAGTTGGGAACCCCTTCCCGTCGGTACTTCGACGTTGTCCAACAAGAAACGCGGTTTCTTCCACGCTAACGGACTTTCCACCTCTTGCTCTAAGTACGCGTACTCGAATCTTCCTTCCCTCTGCGGCAGCGCCGGCAAGTTTAGGTCAAAGTCAAACTCGCGGTTGATCTGGCTCAATCCACCACCTGACGAAAGCGTCACGCCGCTCGCGCTCCCGCTGTTGTTCTCCTTACTAATCACGCCTTCGTAATGGCACCGCTTGTGCCCTCCCAGAGCTTGCCCCGTGGGGAAACTCTTGTGACAGATTGAGCACTGGTGGGTTTTACCGCTTCCGGCCACAGCGCCCGAAGCAATTTTCTCAGCCGAAGCCGAGCCATCGCTGGGCTTCCGGTGGCTGGCTTTGTGCCCGCCGAGTGCTTGGTACGAAGGAAATCCTTTCTTGCACACGCTGCACTCGTAACAACGCTTTGACTCAGCTGGCGGCGGCGAGGAAGATTGGTTTCGTGGAGCATCACAGGAGGGGCCGCGGGCGAGCATGAGTAGACAGAGGGCTAGGTACTCCTCCTCGGACGGCGGCGATGGGGATGGTGATGGCGACGGGGAATCGGAACGGTGCCGCTTGGAGCGCTTCCCTTTCTTGTACGACTCCAGGTAAGCTGCATCAAGATCGTCGAACTTGGTGGCGGGGAAAGGCGTGGCGGCGGTCGGAGAATTGAGAGCGTGGAGAGCCATAATCCTGGACAAGTAGTGTAGGAATCTTGAACCGCAAGAAAGAAACAGGAGGACTTTGTTTTCGGGTTTTCTTGATTTCGTGAGTTGCGAGGTTTTGATTTGTGAGAGAGAGAGACTTAGTGAAGGAAATTATATACCAGTGAGCATCGAGTTGGTTGAAGTGAAGTCGGTCAACTAAATAGAGGTGAGACTGAAGCTAATGCTTACTTGCGAGGTGCGACGACTAGTGACCACTACCTATTCCAAGTTGCCCTCTCCCTGCCCCCGGTTTATTTATTTATTTCCCTTTCATCGTAAATTATAGGAATCGATCTTTCTTCGGCTGAGCAATTTAGACACTAATATTTCTTTTGTTGTAAATATACCATTGAAGTTAACTGTTACGAGTAATATTGTCCCCTAAGTTTTTTTTACTTGACATCTTGGCCTCTAAATTTCTGAATATATCATTTTTACCATTAGATTCAATACACCCCTTGCTCTAGCAAACCTATATATCATTTGTCACCCTCCACCCTTTTTGCTACTGTAGGCTTCCGCTACTAAAGCCACCTCTACTCTTCCACACATATGCAACACTCCTTAGAACAAATGAGGTAATTTGACGGATGTAGGAAGGACTACATTCGCATGTACTAACCTTCTAGAATAAAGGACTAATAGCAGTGGCAGTAGAGCATTACTTAGCGTTAATGAGAAATGTTAAAACAAGAAGGATTAACAATGAGGATGTGTAATCAAACATATAGTTTTGACTCATTTTTGTGTTATAAAATGTTATGAATAGCTATGAATTAAGGAGAAAACTTTAACTAGTTTAAGTATTGTGTCATGGAATATTATTCGAACAAAAGGAGTATCCCTGCCATTTGATAGTCAATTCCAAAACTTTTCTCATCAGGTAATGTTAGTTGCAAATTTTCAACAATAACAATATTAGTGACAAATTTTCTTTATCAAACAAATATTAATGGAAATTTTGCCCTATTTGCTCCATCGATTATACTCGCTCTTAAAACTTATTTATTTTTTAAAAACTTTAAAGTTTATGATTAATATCTTACTTCTTTTTTTTAAAAAAAATATTAGTAAAGGAAAAAAGATATCTTTGTACTTATTGATAAGCAATTTTCTTTTCCTTTGGTAAACATAATGAACAACATTAAAAAGGGGAAGAGAGAAGATAAGAAGCAGATAGGCAAAATTCAATAACTTTAAAATCTACACATCGTTAAAAAAAAGTAAATGCTAAATTAGTTGTCATAATAGATATAAGGAGGTAAATGCCAAGTAAGAGAATTCCCAAAGAAAAGAGGAACGTATTTAGCAAGTGAATTAGCCGTTTACAATTTCTTGCTAGAGTGGGCGCTGCCAAGTGGCATTCAATTGGATAACTTACTAGTGGTAGAAGGGAAAGCAATTCTAGAATCTAGAAATTCCCTTATCCATCTTTTTTGCTTGCATCTTCTAATTACAATGCGTGGTTTGTTTTGATGGCTAATTCGATCACTCCCTGTTTAATTTGTTGCCTCTCTAGAAATTGGACAAAACTCATAAGTATCTTGTACTATCAGACACCTGTGGAATACTATTAGTTAACACTTGAAGAAGACACACACATATGTTTTAATCTACTTCCAATTAATTAATTTTATTACCACTGTTTCATTTTCTATGAAAACTATAAATTACTAGTTATCCAGTACTCACAGTTGGGTCAGGGTCAGTAAGACGGGCAAGTAAGGAGGCCACGCCATGCAATACAACGCTCTTCACTTACTCTGGTGACACGTGGCACTTGTAACTGACAACTAACTAATTGTCTTTATATATATCTTCTACATCAAAGCCGTCCGTCCATACACTGAGATTCTTCAACATTAAGGAGCCACGTGGAGCCATTCGCTCGACACATGGCACGGCCCGCATTTTGGAATTAAAGGTGTTCATGGTGCGGATTAATGTGGTTTAGGACCATATCCATAACCACACTGCATAGCAAATGATTTTACAATTTAGAAACTATAACCGTACGATTTTGCATACAAATCCGAAAAAAACTGCATCGTATAAATACAATTCGATTGTGATTTTTTTACATCACAAATATATCATACTAAATTGAAATAATTAATATAAGCACATGTCTCATTGACCTCTTACTAGTTACTCTCTATTTCTCACAAAAGCTGCCTTCTTTACTATTCACAATAATTAATTTATGATTTTATTTCTTTCAAAATTTACTATAAAAAATGGACTTTTTATATGAAAAAGGAACTTTAAAGATTATAATTTCTAAATATAATTTTTAATATTTTTTTAATACATATTAATATGAATATATTCAAGTCAAATTTTAGTCAAAAAAATAAAAGAGCCAACTAATAGGAGACGGAGGAGTTTGGCTAGTTTGTGATTTGAGTTCTAAAGCTAAGTTGTGGAAGTTAATGTAAATGGAGATTATAACGAGTTTTTAATTAATTGCAACCCCATCAATTTGCACATGGGATTGGGGATCCTATTCCTTCTCTATTGTTATCTTATTCATGCACATTAAAGCTTAAAATTATTATTTGGTTTGTTCATAACTTCATATGAATTTCAACCAGAAGGCATTATCATTCCTCCGTCATTATCTACAATTTTTTTGGGGGGATGGATAAAGGGAAATTAGAAACACTCACTAATTTTGTCCAAGCAGGGTTGAATTTAACTTGGGCAATTCTATACTGTGACTTCCAAAGCAACAGTAAGTGTGATTTGGTATGAACCACTAGATCATTGGCAGTTGGATGAATAAAAAAAATTGAAGAATACATAAAAGGTCTGGGTTTGTTTGGTGGTATAAGAATTATATATGGGCACGAAGAAGGCAGGAATGAAAGTGTCTCAAACAGACAGGCTCTGTCATATATATGTCAATGTTTAGCTTCTGATTTGTCTATGTTAACTAGTATCTTTTGTCAAAAGTAAAAAATGTCCTAGAACGTAAATTATATTAATTAGTGTCTTTTGTCAAAAGTGAAAAATGTCTTCAAATAGTTGAATTACACCAATGAGCTAGCATATTAAGATTTTCATAGTATATATAAATGTCTTGATAGAATGTGTAGGTATGAATATGGAAGAATATTAGTACATATAGCTTGAGGCATAGAAAGATTGGATAAGTATGACAAGAAGACAAAGAATAAAAAGCGGCAATATGACATAAACAAATTATTACACCAAACTAGAACCCTTCATTTCTTTTAGTCTGTTGTGTCTTATATCCATTATGGTGAGGTTGAGGGATTGAAGGCTAAGAAACAAGATCACAATTATTGTGCTAAAATCATCCCTCCCCGCAAAACTAGACTATAAGTGGAACTGGAACTATAACTATAATTATAACTATAACTGTTATTAGAACTAGACTAGTATATTATTCTAGTGCGTTTTCTCGCATTATTGTACTTTCATCATCCCTGGAAACTTGAAGCTATTAGTTTCTTCAACAACCATGGTGTTCGCCTACATTATTTTGATTATATGCTTGGAAGTTGGAACCTTCAAATCCAACAACTTGTTTTTATTGCTTAATAGGTACCTTTTCAAGCCAGTTAACTATGGTATTTTAAATTATTAAAGTGCAACACTTTGTCAAGACTTGACAAACATATTTTCATTACAGTTCCTTTCTAATAAAGTCTCCAATTAGCTGGATAATTAAACGTGAAAACTTTTGAACAATGCAGGGAGACTATCTTTGATCAGTGATATTTTAACCTCCTCCAATTTGCTTAATGTCTTTGTTTAAGGTCTTGGTAAAAGTCACCGACAAGATTTCTAGTAAATTTGTCCAATTTTAGCTGGCAAGTTACCAAAATAGACAAAGTGTTCATCTTAAACATAAAAAGCTATCGATGTTACCAAAAGAATTAGGTGGTCTTGGCCTTAAAGTCATGCACCTTTTCAATCAAGCTCTCCTCAATCGAACTTTCTGGAGTATTTTTACCTGGAAGCCAAATAAGTTGGTCCCCAAAATTCTTCTTATCAAATGCTATAGTTGTTAATTCATTTTGACTGTTATAGGTAAGAGTAATGCTGTTTTTATTTGAAAAACTTTACACAACAATAAGAATATTCTAGGTCAATACTACCATTGGAGCATTGGTGACAACATCTTTGTTTGGGTATGGAATGATTAATGGATCCCAGGCATTCTCAAAACCTGCTTAAAACTATTTGCCTGCCTTTTTAGAATCATAAGGATATAAAAGTGCAAACTTCTATTCTATTCAAAACCAAGGTTTGAACAGGGATTTCCTCGCATCCATATTCTTTGGGTATATTATGAAGCTTATTTTCTCTTTGACCCTTTCTCGACCTAATTCTAATATGACACCATGCATTGGGATGAGAATGCTTCAGGCCAACACACATCTAAAATGGTTAGGCTATTCATGTTCTCAACTATTTTAATGTACAAAGAAGAATGGACTTTAGAAGCAATAGCCTTTTCCAGGAACCCCTATTTTATCATGTCCTCAAAAGATTATAGGGCTTGTATCTCCTACAGAAGTTCAAATTATTCATATGGAAGTGTCTTTTGAATACTCTTCCTATAATGGATAATTTATCATCTCATGGTCATAAGCAAACCTTTCTTTATTTATTTTAGGAATGCCACAACTTAAAGGAAATAAGGGGTCAATTTTGTGTCAATCCTATGACCTTAATGCTTCTTCTTTTGAGATTTGACCTTTGAACTTGTTGGGCTCAATGAAAAAGTGTCACCTGGATTAGCTTTTCTACTTGTTGTATACTATCTGAATGATACGGTTAGTCATAATGAGGTAGTATTTTGCAACACAAACTTCAATTATTCTTCTCTCATCTATAAGGGGGCTAATCTCATTCATCTAGTTATTTCCTCAAGAAATTTTATCCTGGTCATCCCTGAACCTTTTATATTAATCGCTGGGCAAAAAAAAAAAATGGTTGAAGCAAGGCAGTAATTTGCAATTTTTTGTTATTGATGGCGTATGAAAGAGTTCGTCTTGTTTAGGGGCGACAACTTGGTTATTGATGGGTGCTAATTCTCCTTTCATTTTTCAAGACGGTCTAATATGATACAATTATGTGTTGACCCTTGGAGCTGAGCTCGTTGCTATCCAAGGAGTTGTGCAGTTAACTATATTCTTTTTCATGATCTAATATCACTATTTTAACTGATTGTTCTCAAGTATTAGCGGCTTTGTGAGGCAATTTGGATCTTACATGCTCTTTTGGCTTTCCTAGTTTATGACCTCTCAAGCATTATAAATCTTTTAATTGCTACTCATTGCTCAAGGATTGTAGTTCCTTGTCAGTGTGTTATTTAAGCTCTTGAAATGACATCATTCTTGTATGACTCAGGCTCTTGAAATGATGTTACTTTTACTTTCTCACTCATTTACTTAGTCTTTCTATTATTTATGACTACTGAAAAAGGTGCTATTTACTTTAACTTCCTAAATTTGGGATAGAATAAGGTCGTTGGATCTGGAATAACGTGTTTTTCTTCATACTAAGCAAAGTTGATGTTGTGTTTCAGTGGGCCTAACCTTACTCAATAGAAAATAAAACCTAAACATACCAGCCTAGATCTTTTATTGCTCTGTTGTTTTATATAAATGACTAATAATTAGTTCACATTGCAAGTCTTATAGGTCGGTTAACAAAAATACAAGTGGTTTATTAACGATTGGATTTATAAAGGAAAAAAGAAAAATGCTAAAAAAGTTATGAATTTCAAAACTAATTCATAATCAATTCAAATGTCTTGAAAAAAATTAAAATATTTCAAAGTTGTTGGTAATCAATTTGGCAAATATAAAACATACAACATAAGATAAGCACGGTGCTTATGGTATTTAAGCAGCAACTAAGGTTTTAACTATAACTCATAAAAGTTTAGAGACCTAAAATGCAAATTCAAAAGTTTAGGCAATCTTTATATTTATTTGAACAGGATGACAAAAGTATCTAGGTTTATAATTGACTAATACAACACTTATTATGTAATCACAAATCAGGCTGCAGCTTAAAAAAAAAAAATATTAGTAGGCGCGACATTGTTCATTACATCTCATCAAAGGGCTTTATATATAATAGAAAATGGGCAAATGCGAGTGTGACCACATGACAAACTAATATAGGGCCTACAATGATAAATGCGTGGGATATGTCCATCAGTCTATCATCTTGTCATATAAACAGAGTCCTCTAATATAGTAGGTAGACCTAAATACTTCTCACTCTGTTGAAGTATCACCACTTTGACAAATGGCCTTTTAAACTATGATTCATTATAACTCAGTCCTTAAACTATTAAAGATCAAATAATTTAGTCCCTAAAGTTGTCATATGATGTCATGTGGATTGCCTAACCCTTAGTCACTAAAATTAGCTTAAGTATGACTTATTACAACCTTAATTATTAATTTTTTATATTTTACTTATCATAAGATTTTGAACATTTTATTTATATTTATTGACTTATCAATATTTATATTTTCTTAAAATATTATATGTATAAAAATATATTTATTTATTTTATTATATTTGATTTTATCATCTTAAATTTTTTTTACATAAAATAAAAAAAATTAATTTTTTAAATTAATTTAATGTCTTAGTTTTACTAGATATCAATATTGAACTATACCAATGTTTACATACATTTTTTAGTTATTAATTATTTCTTACTGATTTTATCTTAATTAATTATTTCTTTCATACACCATAAGCACCAACATGACTTTATCATGATTAATTTAAAAACAAAAAACTTTATAAGGGACATACCTGCTAAAATAATTAAAAAATTAATTATTGGTTTTTCTCTTTTATTATATGAGTTCTGTTGGACTTGAAACAAATCAAGTTAAGATAAAAAATAAATTTACCATCTATGTACCAAAAAATAAATATATATTCACGCAACGATAAAATATAAATTAACATAATTTCTAATTTATCCCATCCATTTCCTCTCTTTTTCTATCCAATGGTTTCCCAATAAGCCTAGTAGACACCATACGAGAGGCATCATGGGTGGCTTTGTTGATAGATTCGTTGCCTGAAATCATCATCCTCCAATGTAGGTTAGGTGAGTTAGGTCACTGGGTAGTGAAATCATATAGCATCTTTTCTTTGTTGATAATCGCAATGTAGAGCGGGTTGCTTCAATGAAGGTCTAGGTTGGTAATGGTGATGGATGGAGAATGACACTAACTGAGTCAATGGTTAGGCTTTAGGCGGCGATGTTGTTACGAACCTCAACTCAGCTTCTCCTCTCCTAGTGGTGGCATTAAAGATTGTGTGGTTGCTTAGGCTAGGAACACAATGTATATCAATTTAAAATATGAGTATTCCCAAGTTACAGTTATAGTTGAGCATTCCCAAATCACAACATAGAGATGAGACATGAGCCAATCCAAATCGGGACCAGCTAGACGTCAAACCTGCCCAACCCGATTAAAACCCGCCCCGGTAGGGATCGTAAGAAGCCCGTAAATAAGTGGGTTGAAGTTTGGCTTGCATGGAAAGAATGAGACAAAGTAGACCGTCTAGTCTGATCTGGTCTGATTTGGGTTTGACGTTGGGCAATGGCTCTCCAGCGACTCCTGCACAAAAAATGCAAAAAAAAAAAAAAAGGTTTAATTATACAGTTAGTCCCTCAAATGGTTTGCTGCTACAATTTAACCATTAAAATTTCACTTTCACCCCCCAACAACTAAAATTGAAGGACTTTTTTGTCTAAACAAAATTTGCCCATATAATATAAATACCAATGTCATTTCCACTATACCCTTACACCAAAATTCAATCTTTTTTCTTCCTCTACTATATTCTCTCAAGCATTTAAGTTTTTTCACTAATCTTTTTTGAATTTCTTACTATTCTCTTCCTAATTTTAGATTAATAACTACTATTACTTCGTGAGTTATGACTTCAAGAGGAAAGGACAAGTCAACAAAGACTTCATCTTCCTGCATCACCTGCCCAAGGCTTGTTCTGTCGTTGTTCTCGGTTAGCCGATAAAGGTATCTCAATCTAGGAGTTGCATGATGATGATGCCGGAATCGATATGATGAATTACGATTTAGGTATCAATGATCATTTATCTGATAATGATGTTGAAGAGGTGAATTGCTTAAGTTTATGAGGCTACTAAATTTTTTCCTGGCATTTACTACCCAATCATTCATCAAGTTTTGTTTCATTTAATGAACATTACACATGCTTTACTCAGTTTAAAGATGATGAGTTATTGAAATCAATTGTCGGAGCCATGAGGGTTAAGTGATTTCAGTATTTCGAAAACATTCCACCGATTTTTTTAGTTGCTTCTTTGTTTGACCTATATGTCAAATTAACGGGTACAACCACATTACTTGAAGATATTTATCATACTTATTTAGAAATGTCTCATATAAATGTTTTGGCTATATCTGCTATTACTTCCGAGTACTTGCATTTTTTATACAAGTTTTATTGTGAGCAGAGTTCAGATAAGGGGAGATCTAAAGCTCATCAAATCAAGCCTCCAAGGAGATCAATCTCATTAAGATTCAACCTGGCCTTCCAAACGTTGAAGCATCCCTGATAGATGACATCGGGTTTAGCCAAGATCGATGACTATCTCCACATATTATTCGAGCAATGTAACATAGACATATTGGAGTGTTGGAAACAAAAGAGAGCAAGTTTCCAATCTTGTCGATAATTACTCAGGAGATTCTTGTTGTTCCAGTCTCCACCGTAGCATCCGAGGCAGTGTTTTGTGTAAAAAACCGGGTGATATCAGAGAAACAATCAAGATTGACGCCCGAGGTGGTGGAAATATGTGTGTGCAATTGAGATTAGGGCTTCGCAACACTTTAAAAACAAGACTAAAAGAGTTCGGATGATGAGGTAATATTTGATAAAGAAACTTGAATTTTTGTTTGCCTTCACACATATAGTTTGTATTTGATCTAATTATGCTGTTAAGCACAGATTATATGTTTTTATTTTTTGTCATTTTTTGAATGTTTTTACCATTTGAAAATGTAAGGTATGTTTTGATTATTTGTAAGCACTGTTTGACTTTTTTACTTAATAAAACTTATACTGGAAGTAGTTTTTTTTTTCTTAAAGATATTTATTACATATACAATTAATTAAATTTTTAAATTTTTTAAAAAATCATAAACCTGCAAACCTGCCCTCGGGACCAGACCAAGACTGCCCCCTTGAATTCAGTCCGTGCCCGGTCCTCCACAACCCATACCTAGGCCCAGCTAGTCCTGGGTCAGGTCAACCCGACACCCACCACTGTCACAACCACATCAAGACATAATTGATGGAGTTATTTGTCTGGGTGATGATATTTCAAGAGAGCGGGAGGTATTTAGGCGTTCATCGTTGAGATAGAGACAGGAGCTGCCGTTAGTGACTGACTGCTAGGCCATGTGACATCATGTGACCGCTTGAAGGACTAAATTGTTCTATCTTCAACAATGGGGAACTGAGTTGTAAATAGTTGTAGTTGAGGGTTATTTGTCCTGGTGGTGACACTTAAGGGTAGGGGAGGTATTTACACCTAAGAGGTACCAGGAAATCTTCGATCCTCGCTGCGCTGAGCTCCACAGAGGTCGCAGTAATAGTTGCCTTGTCTGCCTCGTCGATTTCTCCTTTCGTCGTGGGGCCGAACCCAGGAATGGCGATTTCGCCTACCGGCGTGCTCAAATGTTCTTTCTTATCCACTCGCGAACTCAATCTGGTCTCACCCAATCCCAGAAAATCTAGGGCTCATAGATGCTTCAAGTCGCCCGTCGCCGGATCATTTGACCACATCCCCAAGCAGTTCAGGCAAGAAAACCTCAAGGAGGGACGTAAGTGATGTTCTTTTTCGCTTATTGTTTCACCCAAGCTCCCATGTTTTCCTCGGCGGAGTTGCCTGATAGAAGCTGAAAGCTCTTGCTAGAATTCCCTCGGTCAATGTTTTTTTTATAATAAAAAATAAAACCAATTATGTAGGTTTTGCACCTCTCACGCAGTTTGCTTTTCAGCTCTACAAACTTAATTGCGTGCAGGATAAAACTAGGATGACGAGGATAGAAAGTTGAGGGACAAGAATCTAGTAACATTTCAAAAGTTGGGTACACTTATTTCATCTAAACATAAGTAAACTACGTGTAATATGAACTTATACGGGATGAGTAGCTGATGTTGCTAAGAGGCAGTACCGTTGGCAAGAGCACCAAAGGAAACAATATATGGATGACTAGAAGCCATATAATCTTGACTACTTTGTAATTGTTTGAAATAGTCAGTTGTGTTGGGAATATTCGTTCCTGATTTTGTGGTTTGCCCACAGAATGTATGACCAGTACTCTTCATTCATCTGTTGCAAGAAGGATGAATATGTACATCTAAGTGGCATTAGCACCAGAGTTATGTCTATTGGAGAGCCCATTTTTATGTCAAAAAGTTGTTACGGGGAGATGTTGGACAATTAGTTGAGACACTAAAGTTAATTGATTAGCATATGGAAACACATTATTTCACACAGCTGTATCCTTTGGCCTTTTATACATGTTAAGCTGTTTGTTTGTTTCTTTAGACAGTCGGGTTGGTAACTTTTTGTTTTTTATACATGTCAATCATACATTCTAGTGATAGAATGGGAGGTTTTCTAAGAGGGCAAGGTTGATTTACTGTTAAGGGAATATTTGGATTGGCTAAATCAAATGCTGCATTTGATATATTTATTTTTCCCTGTCAACTGTTTGATTTTTGGTGATATCCTCATTCCTTCAATCTGCTGGTCACTGAAACCCGTTTATTTTACCTTTCCCCTGAAAAATTTATTGTTGCTTCTACTTGTGATTATGTTAGGCTTTCTTTTCATGTCAAAGAAAGTAAAATGAATTAAACTAGTACTCATTTTTCTTTCAATGGTTTGTAGTCATGCAGAATTACAAAAACGTGCCCGAGTTTCTTTATGGTCTTACTCCTTCACAAATGAACATGTTCATGACTGAAGATAATCCCTTTCATCGACAGTCGGAAGCTGTTAAAGTGGTTTGTTTTTATTTATTCTTTAACATTCGAACCGGTTAAGTGTATATATGATAAAACCATAAGTATGAGAAGTATTGCCGTTTTCTTTTTTCACAAGTTTGTCTTCCTGAGAAGGTGGATAACAATTTATTATGATTCCAAAACTTGGACAGGAAAGCCTCTCATCAGCCTGGAGTTATAGAAACAATTTGGGGATGGGTAGTATCCCAGATGTAAGTGGTGCATTTTCATCGGCGTACACTATGAGTTCCAAATCAAATATGAGAATGGGTGGAAGGGCAAGAACTGCTCCTCCTGATTTGCCTTCCTTGCTTTTAGATTCTCGAATTGTCTATCTGGGAATGCCTGTGAGTCCCACGTTCTGAAGTTAGTCATTCCTGATGGCCTTATTTTCATGCATCATGATTCCTTTTGTCACATTGCTGCAGCTTGTATCAGCAGTAACGGAGCTTATTCTTGCTGAGCTTATGTATTTGGATTATGACAACCCCTCAAAGCCTATACATTTATACATACATTCTTCTGGATCACAGGCTAGAATTATTATTTTCTCTTATTATTTAATGTCTATTTAGCTTTGACCTCTTGAGTTTAATGTTTGTTTGTGGACGTCTTTGTTTATCGATGCTGTTATGTAATTCAGAATGACGAGAAGGAGATTGTTGCAGCTGAAACTGAGGCATATGCTATAGCCGATGCTATGCATGTAAGTTTCATATTTGCACTTGTTTGCTACTATTTTGCATTAGGATGTCAACTTTTCATGGTGTGATGGAATGAACACTTGGTGTATTCCTGGGAATTACATGATGTCTCATGGTTCTTCTGAGACAGAAAAGGCTTTTCCTATTTGTGTTCTGTTTCTGGGAACAGCTACATCTAATTTAAACCTTGTCAAATTGTCATGGGACTTTGATGCTGTTTGGCATGCCATCTTTTCTTAACCATTTTGTTTTTCTCTCTTCTTTTGCTGCATGAAGTATTGCAAAGCAGATGTGTACACTTTGAACATGGGCATGGCGTTGGGTCAAGCTGCAATGCTTCTCTCACTAGGAACCAAAGGTTTTCGTGGCACTTTGTCTCATGCAGTTGGTATGATTATCTAAAGTTCTTTTGCAAATATGCTATCCACATCTGTCATTTTGCTTCCTTACTGTTGTCTACATTCTTGGTGCCCTAGAATCAAGTACTTCCTCCATCCCAAAATGTTTTATCACTTTTGACCTTGTTATATATACTATGGATGCTGTGCCACATAATGTATTAGACATGTTTTTTCAAGCTTACCCTTTACTAAATAGTATGACTGCAAAAAATAAGCTTCGGGTCTTTACATGATGGGAAGGGTACGTTGGAAAAATATTCATAATTATGGAAAACTGACATATTTTGGGATAGACAAACAATAATAGTAATGATGATTATGTGGCAGAGGGAGTAGTATCAGAAGTAGTTATTCTTGTAGCAATAGTAGTTGTCTAGCATGTTAAGAGCTTTTGGCTACTTTGGGATAAACTATCTCTGGAACTGGAAGCATGTGTGAGCTCTTCTCCTTCTCTGTCTTGTGTTTTTGTTGGTACAGTCTTCAAGATTTTCTTAATAATTAAAGTCCGTCCTGTGTCTCCCTGAGTAGGTTGTAATACGAAGTCAGTTGTGAGTGTGGTGACATGTACACCCATGTGCGCGTTCTGAATCACTCATATGAGTTTTTGTTTATCAAGAACCCTGGGTAGAAGTTTGTTTCAGTAACAAGTTCAGTGCTGTTCACAAATTTTTTTGAGGTTGAGAGCTGAGAAACATGTAACAAATATTTTTTGGTTTTCAGCAAGGATATATCTGCCCAAAGTTCCTAGGTCAAGTGGGTGTGCTACAGACCTGTGGATAAAGGTTCTCTCTAACCATATATCTTTCTCTCGCTTTGCATGTGCACACTCAAGCTTCGTTTCTTTTTGTGCATCTTATTAACAAACTTCAACAGGCCAAGGACCTGGATTCAGATACCAAGAATTACGTTGAGTTTTTAGCAAAAGGAACTGGGAAGTCTGAGGAAGAAATTTATGAAGATGCTCGGGAAACAAAGTTTTTTATTGGAGAATCAGCTATAGAGTATGGCCTTGTGGACAAGGTAGTTACGTCATTGGATGGCTATGATAGAAGTGTAAGCATTCTGTACATAGTCTCTATCTCCTAACATGTTTAAACTACCAGTAACCAGCCTTACAAGAGGCGTTCTTCTTGCAGAAATATGAGGAGAGGGTGACTCAGGCCTCGGCTATGGCTAAGATAAGAGGGACTGATGGGCGCCAAACAGCCCCTTCAGGAGGATCTAGGAGATGAGCTTTTCTTAGTACTTGATGCTACTGTGGAGGGTGACCATATTTGGCTCCTGTCTTGGTTTCAGGCGAAAGCACTGGCCGAGAATGGAAATGGTTTGTCCAACAAAGTGAGCAGTTTGACAGTATACCAATGTATATTTGCGTTCTGTATGTCACTGGATAGCGCACGATATCGTTTCAGGTTCTTGTATGGAGCTATTGGAAACTGAAGATTGGTTTTGGCTAATAATGTGTCGATGTCAATTTCCCCCCAGAAAGATACGATTGATTCCGTCATTATTAGGGTGGGCACTGGAACGCTGCTGACACTCTGTTGCGGGTCAATTAAAAATACGCTTCTGTTATACTGTTAATATTTATGGAGAAAAAAAGTTATAAATGGTTAATAAAAATTAATTAATGATCAATTCAAAACAGTTGGAAAATTGAAATGTTTCAAAGTTGTTGGTTGTTAATTTGTTAAGAAGAATTGTAGATGTATGGCATAGGACCAAAGAAATGGATTTAGGATTTTAACAAAAACATAGGCCCCAATTGTAAGTCATAGAAGAAAGGTTCAAAAAAACATAAAAGCCAGGCTTTAGGTCATCTTTGGCAAATTTTTGTGGCAGTGGCAAAAAAATGGCCGATTTAAAAGTTTGATGATCAAATGCTGTCTTCGCACACAAACTGCTGACCTATTATGCAGTTTTCCCATTTTCGTCTGAATATAATTCCAAGAAAATCGGCCAAAAGCCAAAAGTCATGTTACTTTAGTAGGCATGCTACCATACAGAAGGTGGGGCGAAAGCTTGTTGCTTTAGTTATATGATATACATTGTTCAGCGAAGGAAACGGATGGTGACGTAGGCTCAGAGGCTGTTGCACTGCTGCTCCCACGGGCGTGAAACATTCTGCCACTGCAACGAGAAAGAATGTGAACAGCAACCCTCGAGACATGTACACTGTTTGTCCAGGATCCAAAACAAATCCGATAAAATCAGTTGGAGAAGCACACATTAAAATCTGTTCCCCAGTCTAAAGCTTTACAAAGACAATTAACAGATGCCTAATAGAGGATATAGACATACTACACATGACGGTAGCAAAACTGCAAATTATTCTACATCTTGGAGGATTCTCACACACGTGGTTTCCGCTAGCTTGAAGAATTTGGAAGATTTGGTCTTTGCTCATGCAGGAGTGTTAGCGTACACCTTTGGCTTTGGCTTCACTTCAATTTCATTCACACCACGTACATAGATGGCATCTGGTTCATGTCTGCAAATTTTAGGAATATTATCAGAATAGCATTACTAAGTCTTACCAAGTGGAGGCACACAGACAGGCAGACAGATGCTTACGCCTTTTCTCCTTCTTCAAAAGTATAACTTGATGCCACAGCCAATAGCCGCCCATCTCTACTAAAAGAAAGCGCAGCAATGCTTGTGGGGTATTTTGAGTACTACAAAATGGAGCATCAAATACTCAATCTTAATTATTTGCATTGGTCCTTGAAACCCAGAAGTGATCAACTTGTACATTTTACCTGGTACAGCCTCTTCTTATTGTTGCCATCCCACACATTCACAAAACCATCACAACCTCCAGTTGCAAATGTACCATAGCTGCAGATTGTCAAGTCAAGCTGCGGTTATTGATCAATCGGAGTAAAGCTAGCTGATACTGTACCATTCCAGACTCCTAGATTGGCTCCTACTCTAACAAATGCTTATCTATTACCGGTATTAAATTGAAAACATGACCAAGTTTTGTGGACTTTCAATAACACATAGATCACTAGATTTCTAACCTATGAAAGCTACACTTAAATTGACCCGAAGTTTGTCCCACATGCAATAAGGTCTGGTGAATGCCTAACACCTATATATTCTTATTTAAATCAGTTCACACAGAAATGTCCAGATGAGCCAACTTCCGCTATCTGCCACGTGGCCTCTCTACTTTCTACACAAAGTTTGTTTTTTGTGAACCAAAAGGTAAATACATGTCCAGACACTTACACAGGGTGAAAAGCAATAGCATTAACTGGATACACAAGGTCACGTCCAGCCTCCGACTTTCTGTGGCATTTAAAAGCATACCTTCAATGATATAAAAGAAATCCAGTAAGCAATCAAGTAATGGACCCAAGACACTGCTCAGCTCATTATGGTCATCTCAAAAAGAAAAATATGCTGCAAAAAAAATCTAGCAATTTTGAATAGGCTTGTAGAAACATAATTCTCACACTGAAGACACTGACTCATACGAGCGTAATATTCTGACTCCAAATGATGCAAGGGGATTTGATACCATCTATGCTGTTGATAATAAAAAGGACTAAAAAGGTACATGGAATCAGTCATATCAATTTCAAATCAGAGACGGCAAACTCCCAACATGTCAGAGTATGGTTCACATACTTTTTGGCTTGACTGGCTTCAGATAGATCAAAGAACTCCATGGCGACCCGCCCTTCAACTGAACTAAGGGCATATCCTGCACAAATTCATCTAGATGAGCAACAGTCCCATGTGAATAAGACAAGCTTTGTACTTAAAAAATAATGCTAAAACTTTACAGAAAAACAAAATATCCTTTAGAACTCCAGGAAATGATTCAACCTTCATCCCCTCAAAACCTTGGATTCCATCACACATGGTACATACCACACATTTTCAATCACAATTTTATGATATCTGAGGAAAACTTTACATTCCTATACGGACAAAGTAGAACCCATCTTGCTTACTTCATTCAGTCAATGCAAACATCCAAGAAAGAAAAAGAAACAAGTTGAACAGTCAGAGCTGATATCATTTGAATGGTATGAGCCAGTATTATACAAAAAAACAGCTCCTGGTTGTAAGTTTAGTTCATCACCTGTTCCATTCGGATAGCATCTCACACATCTAGTTTGATATTTCAAAGACGACTCCCTTCGTTGCTCAGGTTGAGACATATTTCGCAAGTCATAAACATTCACATGTCTTCCTGCAGTCGCCACTACCAGACGGTTTCCAACTTGAGACAATGAGTAGACACGCTCAGGTTGCTGGTATGTGCCAACAAGTGTGCGCTCTTGCCCACTTGCACCCCTAGGATCCCAACATTTCAATGTTTTGTCCCAACTACCAGTTATTAGTTGCCCTGATATCAAAGGAAGAAGCAAGATAGAGAGAATTCCACAAAGAAGTCAGCTAAAGTAATCAAGAATCCCAATTCAGCATTAACAAATACAGCATGCTTAACAGAAATGCATGACTATTCCTCCAGACTTAAAACAAATTTTGAGAATTTCAAAGTTTCTTTTTGTGTTTGCTGCACACAATCCAGGAAATAGAGAAACATAAAAGAAAGCAGTCCAGCCCAGGTGCATGTTAGCTACAGCTGATGAGACAAAGGTTTTTACAAGAGCCAACCCCAGGTTTGACACAATTAACCAAGCCTCACATGTCCCAGGTCAACTGGAATATTCTCAAATGATGTTTCAAACAATTTTCCACTGGGTATATGATAACATGAACCTGTTTATCCGATGGCTGAGAAGACAAAGATATCCTCTTGACGATTTCCAAAGTCAATGGATTATATTAATGGAATTCACAGTTATTTGTAAAACAAGATAATTGTTAATTAGTCAGCAGCCAGAGAAACACAATACTCATTCATTTCCATGTCTTACATCTTTGCAGATACAGAGATTCTATTCTTCCTTCCTTTTCAGAATACACTTTATTTTTCAACTGGCATTCCAGAAGTCAATTATTTTCTCAAATGTTAAGCCAACTCTTCTTCAATTTTTTGTGCAAAATAACTTCTGGGTTAATCCAAAAGGAAGATGTTGAGGAAGGCGGCCTCATGAAATGGAAAACTATGAAATTTCTGATATTACCATGTTAAAACAACTCAGAAAGACCTAACAGATATGTTTATTAAATTACAACTTACTGTAATGCTCATTAAATTATCCTATACAGCGAAACCAACGAGAACATACAACAACCACTTCTAATCTTCAGAAATATGTTAAAATGCACGGAATGAAAGAAGTATGAATTAGGGGGAAAGGCATAAAAATTAAGCAGCCATGAAATATAAAATCATGCTATTTTTACCAACCCGAAGCATAAGAGTACTCAATGCAACGCACTGGTGCATCATGTTTGCCCAGAATATCCTCCTTCCCATGACTGAACACTAACCTGAAACATCAGGTCCAAATGCTCAATCTTCACAATTTGCCTTCCAAGGTGAACCAAAAGTACAACCAAAGGAAAAGCAATAGAGACAATCTGCCATGTTTAAAGATAAAAGATAACAACAATGGGACCAAGTTCCACGAACAGCTGGTGTTTGAACTGTTATCATAAGGTGCTTTTAAACTGAAAGCACTTCAGATACCAAGAAATTTTCCTATATGAATGATCTTAGCAGCACCTGCTTTCAAGCTCATGTGATCATGTTTCTACCAAAGAAGACAGACGCTTCATCAAAACAAGCTCACAACCATTGAGCACTAACCAGAATGGAAATAAAATAATAAGAGCTAAAGTAAAAGTCGCAGTTCAAAAAAGCTAACAGAACTGCGAATTATACATCAAAATTTCAGAGTCGTCTCTCATAAAGTTTATCCGATATTCCTACGTCCAAACGATTATATCTAGAGTGGACCAGGACCGGAAATGCCAGAAGAACTTCATTCTTCGTCACGTTCCACCTAGCCAAAATGAAATTTCTGGCAGAGCAACATCAGATCTAACTACCTTCTCACAGTATTATCAGCACTGGCGCTAAATCCAGAAGCATCATCGTGGAAGCAGCAATCGAGCACAGGTCCACCGTGCATGAACTCCCCTCGCAATGAATTCGCGCTCGCATCGTACAGCCTCACGGTCTGAAATTCAGGGCAAAGAGAACGTTAAATGCCGTTAACTGGAAGTCGAAAACGGAAAGTGTTAAAAGAAAAACCGCATTTCAAGGTCTACAAGCGCACCTTATCCCAAGAGGAGACGAGAAGGTGATCGCTGTGGTTGGAGAATCGGAGGTTGGAGATCCCATCTGCCGGCGGATTGGACAGCTCGCGGCCGGAAGTCGGCGGCGGATGGGCGGAAGCCATGGAGTGATTGGCGGCTAGGAAAAGAATCGTCAGTTAGGGTTTTCCAGTGTCGAATGTTTAGCTGAGCTCTGAGAGAGTCACAGGGACGGTGTGACTTGTGGGGAGAAAGAGGGAATGAGATTTGAAATTTTCGAGAAATTGCGAAATTGCGAATCGGTTAAATGATCCAACACCACCTGACACCAAGCGGGGAATTTTTGAATTATTGGATTGGAACTTCATTGCCATTAGAAGCGTGAATCAGTACTTGTTCTTATGTCCATTGTTGGGCTCTCCATTGGGCCTAAGACAAGGATTCACTTCCGGCTTCTTTATTCTGCGGTAGCCCGTAGCCTGCCTAGAGTTTTGTGTTTTCCGTTTTTTTTGGTGAACTAGAGTTTTTCTCCCAAATTTTTTTTGTGAACTAGAGTTTTGTTAAAATGCAGCCCACGCTCCAAGGTGGGGTTAATGGGTTATGAATCGATGATGATGTCTTTATCTGTAAGAATTACTGGGAAATATGATGGTAAAACTGTAAAAGGACTAGTTGTTTTATAGATGACACACACTAAAGAGAATAATTGTACATTTATTACTACAGAAGTTCAGTAGAACAAAAGCGAAAGCATCAATATATTTAGAGGTGTAAATGAATAGAGATCTTGGTGAATTGTTCGGCCGGAGTTCAATTATGTTCATTTATTTAGTTAAATAAATGAATAGCAACAGATTTTTCTATTGAATTGGTTAAACAAACAAACATGACACAATATCTTATTCGTTTATTTATGTTCACAAATAGTTCGGCTATTGTTCATTTATATTTATTTATTTATTTGTTTATGTTATCTGTTTGTTTATTTATATATTATTTGTACATTTATTATTATATATATTTTATATATCATATATTTTTATTAATATCCACCTACTCAACACATACATGATTATGCTTTAATTTTATTGAAATTAATCTATTGTCTTTATTTCTCTAGATTTGATCTATTATTTCTCTTATAGTGTGAATTTGTTGCTGCACCAAGCCAAGCATATAGCCTTAGTCTATAATATCTCTCACCATCGCATATTGCCTCATCGGCCATTGCTAGATTAGCTCCAATTTAAATTGGTTGTAGTCATCAGCTTTAACTGTTCATGTTTGTTTATTAATAAACAAACAAACACAAAATGAAAAGTTTTGTTCGTGCTTATATTCGTTAAAAGTTAAACAACCGAATATGAACATTACTTGTTTGTATTCGTTTGTTTCATTTACAACCTTAAGTATATTTGCTTTTCTATTGCATTATTCATTGTAAAATATTATGGTGCAAAGTTGGTATATATTTAAGATTTTTAATATCATTACTGTTAAGTATGCTGTACCTTTTAAAATTACAGGTATATCATGATGCCTTCAATTGCCAAATTTTCATAATAATATAATTGAAATATTATGTTAAGATGAAAAATATAATTTTTTTATACATTTTTAATCATTTTTATTATTTTCATCATATTTCCCTAATATAAATTAAAATGAAATAAAAGAAGCATAACAATTTCCAAATTTTAATTATGATTTTTTTTTTTTTTTGCAATCCTACTTTGAGTTTTAAGAAACAATTTTTTTCCTTTTTCCTTTCTCTTTGAAAAATTTGAAATTTAATCATAAAATAAGGGTAAAATCCACCGGGAGTCACCTAGCTTATTTTTTTGTCCTAAACGGGTACCTTACCTTCAAATTGTCCTATCGAGGTACCTTACCTCTTATCGCGTGTCCTACCTGGGTACTTTCCGTTAATTCCATCGTTAAGTCTCACGGAAATTACTGACGTGACATTAATTAATGCTACAATAAATGTAAAATAATAACTTTGGACCCTAAACTTTTCTAATAACTAATTCTAACCCTTAAACTTCCACCAAAATCATTTTAGCTACCGTCAACCTCTTCCTCTATCGCCCACCATCCCAGCCGCCCTCGACCTCTACGTCGTCCTCCCCGTCCTCCGCAGTATCCTCCGATTTGTCCTCCGCAGCTTTTGATTCATCCTCTGCAGTGTCTTCCCCGTCCTCCAATTCATCCTCATCGTCCTCCCTTTGCCGATCGCCATCTTGTTCTCGTCGTCTAATGCCAGGCTGAAGAGGGCTCCAGCGGCGTGCTCCCATGCCTCGCCAGATCCGGACTTCAACACGTTAATCAAGGCTGGAACGAGTCTTGACCGTGCGATCATCACCTTGTTCGATTTCTCGAGCGAAAGGTTCACCAGCGAAGCGATTGCGTTCGTCTGGAGGACGCCGTATCGCGACTCGATCAGTGATTTGATGGCCAAGAGCAGCTGGGAATTGCAGAGCGTAGAGGTTGAAAGCTCGGGTTTAAGCTCACTACACCAATCACTGCCACCAATCTGAATCGCCCACAACGCCTCCGACCGTATTCCAGAGCTACCCCTAAGCGTTGCCTGACAGTCGGTGATGTTTAATCGAGAGGGAAGAGCCTCACGACATGAGTCCCCGCAGTGCCCAGTCTTGGATCTGCAGCCTCAGGCGTCATCGCCAGCTATCCGCCCTTCCCGAAGGCCATCGTCTCCAGCCCTGCAAAGCCCACGTCGCCGTTCGTACAATTGTCACCGACGCAGGGAGAATCGAATGAGAATCCGAATCAGTCCAACCCGTACTTGTCCTGATTCAACCCAACTAGCCAATCGAACAGAGGAAGAGGTTGACGGTGGCTAAAATGATTTTGGTGGAAGTTTAAGGGTTAGAATTAGTTATTAGAAAAGTTTATGGTCCAAAGTTATTATTTTATGTTTATTGTAACATTAATTAATGTCACGTTAGCAATTTCCGTGAGACTTAACGATGGAATCAACGGAAAGTACCCATCTAGGACACGCGATAAGAGGTAAGGTACCTCGGTAGGACAATTTGAAGGTAAGATACCCGTTTAGGACAAAAAAAATAAGCTAGGTGACCCCCGGTGGATTTTACCCCATAAAATAAATACTATTAAAAAGAATTTCATAGCTTTTGTATCATGAATAGGTGAATAATTATTATATACTCTCTCTGTCCCATTATCTTTGCTCCATTTAACTTTTTAAAATAGTTTGACTTAAATTTATTTATATTATTATTTGTTAGAAAAAAATTTAATATATATACATTGTAGGTCTTGATTTATCATTTATATATAATTTTTTTTATTTATATACTAAAATATTGAAAATTAAAAATTAAAAATTAATTGCTAAAAAATAAATGGTACAACGAATTTGGGACAAAGGGAATATATTATATCACTTAAGTCTGCATTCATTTTTTTTTTTAATTTTTATCTAGAACTAACCGTGTTTAAAATCTAATACTTTACTTACCTAAAATAACTTAAATTGCATTTTTAGAATAAATCAATTAATCTTTATGAATTTTTCCATACCAATATTAAAAAATTTAATAAAAATATTTTTTGAAAAAGTATATTAAATTTATTTTTTGAGTTTCTTAAAGTATATGGTTTTAATAGATATACATGTTATGTAAATACTTGTTGTATACAGAAGCTTCCTCAATGTACCATAAATCAACTATGTAGGTTATTAGCACTATTAGTTTAGCTTCGTTGGTTGAGATGTATACCTCTTAACATTAACATTAAGAGTTTAAGTCACAAGAATTGTAATGAGATGCAATTTCTTAATAGATGTAATAGATACCCAATTATATTTAAGTTTATGATGTTATCTGGAGGAAGGCCCAAGGTCTTTTTTCTTTTCAAGCCTTGTATTCAGATGTTTTACTAGGTGGATAAATCACACGCTACAGTGGCAATTTGTTATTCTAGCATTTAATCATAAATAAGTAAAGCTTGTGGTTTATAAAGATAGATAATAATATTTTAAAAACTCAACTATTACAAATTAAAGGATTAATTGTCCAAAAGAAAAGTGTGAATACCAAAAAGGCAAAGAAAAAAATTATGGAATTATAGCGGTTCAATCTATGATAGCATTTAATATAAATATAACATAATGATCATTAAATAGTAAAGTTTTGGCATCAAGAAAGGAAAGTTTAGAGTTATGGTAATTAAAAATGGGTTTAACCATTGATAAAATACAATTTTTCAAAAAAATAAAAAATTGAGGTTTTAAGTTGACCTAAAATTAGGTATAATCTCTATACAATAAAGTTTTAAGATTAATAGGATAAAAATAGAATCTTAAGAATTAAAATTGGTATTTTACCATTGACACAAAAAACAATGTAATGAAAAATGAAATTAAGGGTTTAAACAAAAAATTTCAAGTAAAATATGAGGGCAATTCAAGTAATGGTCAAAGTCAAGCAAACTATAGAGATAAAAGTTTTTTTTAGAAGATATAAATAGCCTTTCTACGAAAAAGAGATATTTAAGTATTGATACAAAAGTTAACATAAAGTATCAAGACCAATAGAGCAAATGGAAACACTGATTTAACATTGACTTCATAAAACAAAAAGAAAATAAAAATGAGAAAAATGACCAAAATGACATATAGAAGTTAGGGACTAAAATGAAAAAGATTGATAGCTCATGGACTAAAATGGGTTTGAGCAATAAAATGCTAAAAAAACCAAACGTAAAGAAATTCCTTATAATTTTTCATTTTCAAAGCTGCAGTCTCCAACTTTTTGACCCCACCACTGCTCTTGTATTGTCTCTGAATGCCTGCTCATCAAATGGAAAATTTTGGAGACTAAAATAGAAAAAGGAAAATCTGCAGGGGTTGAAAGAGAGGTTATACCATTACCCAATATAAAGGGGGAAAAAAGAGAAAAAAGAAAAAAGATCTATTGTAGATTTATAGTATTTTGAACTCCTATTTAATACATATGAGGTTCATGATGTCTGTGAGTTATATCAGTTCAATCAATGTTAACACTAAATATGAATATAAATAGTGGTGATCATTGTGGAAGGAAAAAAGTTTCATAAAAATTAAAAATATAAAAGCAATAACTGAGATAAAAATTCAATTAAAGTTTTGGGACTAAGAGAGACTTTGTTGTAGGACATGTTGGGCCTGAGAGAGACTTCCGGTGATAAGGTGTCTACAAGATCTTGAAGAAAAAAGGTTAAGAGCTTCCCGGAGTGTGTTTCCAGGGAAGGAGCCTCCGACGCCTGAGTCAGTACATGGGAGAAAAGTTGTTTGAGAACAAAGAGTAAGAAAGAGATAGTCCCGTCGTCCTTATCAAGAAGCCTCTTAAGTATGTATAGAAGGATGGAGGGATGAAGCTGTTTTGCACAGCTTACCTAGATCATGATACTTGTTCGGCCATATTTGGTTCGTACATTCGGAGGCAGGTATCTCCAGTTGGCCGTAAGTAGTTCCGGGCAAAGGGTAGGGGCGTGTGCGAAGCCTTTGTGTCAGAGGTTCCCTAACCGTATTTGTCCTTTCTCCATAAGACCTATTCAGAGGTGCAAGACCCTTTTAGGAAGAGATTTCCCCTAAAGGCTATTGGAGAAGGCCCTTCGGATGGGCAGACCATCTTCGAAAGACCTTTGCCTTTGCCGAGGATGTTGGACCTATACTCCCCGAGGTTGGTAGTGTGCAAATTTGAAGGTGACGGGGATCCATTTGCCCGAAGTTGGCTATGTGTACTATCGAGGGTGGTGGAGGGATTCCTTCGAGGGAGAAGGTTTTTGTGAGCGATAGCCCTTTAGCTATTACGGGTCACCAGATATATTCATTTGTTCTCTTGGTCTCTAATTTTAAACTAGAATCATGCAAAAAGTAGGTAAATTATAATAATTAAAGTTTCATTTTAGAAAAAAATAACAAAGAAAGTCAATAAAAAAGTTTAATATTAAGAAAAAATGGAAAAATTTTAGGTATTAAAGATTTAACAATTGACCTAATAAAAATAAAAAATGGATTAAATAAAAAAAATTATGGTTACCAATGTTTTACTTCAGAAGATAGTACATAAAACAACAAAAAAAAAATTGGAGACCAGGAGAGTAAATAGAAAATCTAGTTAAATAGTTATAAAATATTGGGATAAAAATTTAATACAGACATAACTCAGAACCTAAAATTGAGAGATTAGAAAGGTGGGGACTGGAACAGTGTTTTTTTTGTCTTTCTCTATTTTTTTTTCACTTTTTCAAATACGATTTACTCAAAATCTAATTTTTAATATAGATGAAAAATTTATCTAGAAAAATTCACTTTCAATTTTAAAAATTATGGACAAACTTACTTTATTAAACTATAGAGTTTGAAGTAAATAATTGATGCTATAAAATTCAATCATCAATAATAATAATAAATGACTGAAATAAAAAACTATGTTTAATATATATTAATCAATTAACAGTTTAATCATTAATTAACAAAGATAAAAACAGAAAGTGAAAGATAAAAAAAAAGTAAAAAAATGACTAAAGTCGAATCAAGCAGAACCAGGTCAAAAGTAGACAAATTATAATGATTAAAGTTTCATTTTAGAAAACAACAATAGAGAAAATCAATAAAGAAAAAAGTTAGGATGAAAACAAAAAAATAGAAATACTTTAGGCATTAAGGATTTAACAATTGACTTAATAAATATAAAAATAATTTAATTAAAAAATAAACAAATTATGGTTACTAATGTCCCACTCTAGAAGATAGTACATAAAATAACAATCAAAATGAAAACTTGGGGACGAAGAGAGTAAATAGAAGATCTAGTTAAATAGCTATAAAGCTCGGGGACCAAAATGTAACACGTATGTGACTTAGAGCCTAAAATCAAAAGATTAGAAAGTTAGGGACTGAAATCGCGTTTTAACTAAAACAAAACTTGAAATAGATTGAAATCAGAAAAATTGCAACACTGGCATATAGAATAATAGAAAGGGGAACGCCTTGCCGAAAGTCGAAGATGATCAAATTAAAAAAGGAGCAAATCAAATAAAAAAATAAAAAAAGGCAAAAGCAAGAAAAATATATATACAAAATTGTTTATCTACAGTAAACATTGTTGATGAACAGTGAAATCTCTTCCTATTTTAGAGTATAGTATAATATACTAATATAATATAACATATAATATATAATATATATAATTAGGACCATAAATAAATAAATAAATAGATAAATAACTCAGCCATTTTCAAATGGGGATAATAACATATCTACAAATAAGAGGTAGAAATTTCTGTCCCAACAAAAATCAGGGACCTTTTATGTATATGCGATTGTTGTTCCAGTGAAACTGTCATCCCAAGGTAGTACTGTGTGTGTTCTTCTCGTATCGGTTTCCCCGCAATAAGAAACCGATCGGTCGTAAGTCGACCCATGAAAGCTGTTATCTGGCCGGAACTCGCGATTTCTGGCTAACTCAGATCTCATTTTCTCACCATCCATACGATTTTTCCAGAAATCCTTAGAACCGTAGGCAGTTTTCCATTAATTTAACGGTTCTGAACTTTAAACTCGACATTAGTTCTGCTTCAACCGATCTGTAGCGCTCTTTGTCGCCCTCTATGCAATGGTAGTCTGCAAATGCAGGAAGGTAAGTTCCGGCGTGTTGTAACTTGACCATTCACTGAAGTTATTGTTACGTAGATTTAAGATCCTCAATTGTTGTGGTTTGTTTTTGCTGGTTTTTGTTTCAAAACTTGTCTTTCTTATCATTTTCTTATGTCTCGAGGTATATATAGTTGTCGAGATTCTTTGATCTGCTTTTAATTGAATAATTAATGCGATCAATAATTCTGGTGTGGTTTTTGTGCGATTTTTGTTGGCGTTGTTCAGGAATTCATTTAGAAATGAAGACCGTGTAAGGGTTGATGTCATTCATGCAGCAATGCGCTTTCGGACTTCGATAACTACTATGTAAATGAAACAAGAGAATGTGGACACTGTTTTGGAAGATTAGTGTTACCTATAGCTTGATGTGTGATGACTCTTGCTGTGTTCTAGTTTTAGGGTTGATTTATGTTATATTGCAAAGAGTAACTATGTCAGAGCTCATCTCTTGGTTTGTTCCATATCTTCTTCATTCCTCACTTCTGTAAAACCTTATCTTCCTACTTGTTTCAGGCAACAAAGCTATACTGTTTTGTGCACAAAGTTCCTGTTTGCGGGGAATGTATCTGCTTTACAGAGCACCAAATTTGTGTAGTAAGTTTCTAATTAGGCCTTGCTCTTTAGCCTCTTTACAGAGCACCTTATCTTTACTTTTATTAGGAGGCAAATCTAAAAATCTGGAATAGCTTTGCATTGCTGGACCAGAGATTATTCTTTTTTGTTCTTTAGTGTAAATAAGAGGAGAATTCGATCCATTTTCAACTAGGCCTTGCTCTTTAGCCTCTTTAGGTGTTATTACGTCCTTAGTAGCTCAACACATGATTTCAAAAGTTGATGTAGAGGAGCTGCTTTGCATTAATTCCATTTTTTTTTCTGCTCATGTTTTTGTAGGTACGCACTTACTCAGAGTGGGTAATAGATGGAGAATATGACTGGCCTCCCAAGTGTTGCAAATGCCTGGCTGTGCTTGATGAGGGGACTGGTTCTGAAACCACCAGATTGGGTTGCCTACGTATGTGATTACTTTGATATGTGCCTGGGCTCATATTAGGAAAAAAATGATAATAAATGATGTTGAGTCCCTCATTTGCCTTAACCTTTTGGCTCATATTATATTTTTCTATCTCTCATATAGATGTGATACACACAAATTGCTTGGTTTCACATATCAAAAGCTTCCCGCCCCATACTGCTCCAGCTGGATATGCGTGTCCTTCATGCACTGCTCCTGTAAGCTATTATCTTCTTAAGGACAGGCATACAGATGATGTTCAATTATTCTAGGAGTATCATCATCATCATTATTACTATTACTATTACTGCTATTATTATTATTATTATTATTATTATTATTATGGCAAGACCATTAGCTGATGCTGCATTATAATTAGGAATATATATCATGGAAGAAAGCCCTTACTATAATTTTTAGAAGTATCAGTTTATTTGTGAATCTAGCCACAGATTTGACTGTAGTGTCAAAAATAAAAATAGAGTTCTCAAGAGAAAGAATTATATGCAAATGGGCTTGGAACTTGGTTTAGGTATCTGAATGTTAACTAAGATGACATAATCACATAATGTGAAGAACACACAGAATGCGAGGAATATTAAGGCTAGTAGTTAGGGAAGCCTTTTTCTTCAGGCCACTAATAGCATAGGAAATGCTTTTATGGTGATTTAGCTAGACTGGAAAGCATCATGGAGGACTGAATATTGATCTGATTGAAACTACCTCGTTGCCTGATTCTTGTTAATTGTATATAATACAAACTGTACTGGTGTGCATGTTTGTTTCAAATAGAAGGCTGCCACAATTAATTTGACCTGGTTAAGATTCACATAACTTTTTTCTTGTAGTTTTCTTTACTTTCCACCGGCTAGGGTTGTTCTGGTCTGAGAACTTTTCACCTGTAAACTAGTGAGATTTTTTTATCATGTTTTTCATGTGTTCATATTTCTGGTTGGTGTGTCTTTTGCAGATATGGCCTCCTAAAAGCATTAAAGATTCTGGCTCTCAGCTTCATTCAAGTCTGAGGGAAGCTATCATAAAGGTTAGGTCTTGATACAAGCTTGGTGCTTTAATGATGTTCTTTAAAATATGGATTTGGATACCGTACTTTATTCTGGAAGACCTAATGAATACCCCTGGGAAGTTTGAAACTCTGGAAACCTTAATATTTTACATGTTATCTGATTTTGTTGAGGTTTATCCTTGATGCTGGTCTAGCTGTTCTCGTCCTCTAATAAAAGTTAATTAGAACTGTCAGGTCTGTCTATATAAACAAAGGCATCCCTGAAGAGACGAAGGATCAAGTCTTGTAATGGGTGAAATAGATGGATTCAAGTTCTTCATTATTCTTACCTGTGACATTTGTGAATTAGCAGATCTAAATCCTTCAAACTTTAATGTCAAACGAGGACTCTTTTCCAGAAATTGGGTGGAATTTTTGTCAAAGCTTTGGTTTTTTTGATCTGATTTTGTTTCTATCTAATGTTTCATTATTAAAACTTTTAGTCCACTGTGGGGATTTGATTCTTTCGATAGTTTCGCAGGGCTTCAGCTGGAATATTGCATTATGAGCAAAAGAATAGTGTTTTGTTTCCTTGAAGCACAAAGTTGTGAACACTAACTAGTTGTACAAGTTTGTGTCCCTAGATTATCTTAGCAAATGTACTTTTGATTTCTCTTTTGTTTATGAAATTGTGGGAGAAATTGCTGAAATTTAGAGTATATTCATGCATGTCTTAGTCATCCTTTTAGCTCTATCTGGATCAACCATACAAGCTGGCATTATATGCTTATTAATATAGATCAAATTGTTCTTGAACATGCGAAAGTGTGCATTATGTGTCTGTCAACTTAAGCATTATTTATTTTTGTTTATTTGCTACTTGCAGAGTGGCATGGAGAAGAATTTGTTTGGAAATTATCCTGTTTCTTTCCCCAAAGTAGAGTCCCATGCTCCTCCGCCTGCATTTGCCTCGGATCCATTGGTAAATGTATCTCCTAATGGTGGATTAGAGTATGCCGCAGGTTCATCAACTTCTCTGCCTATGGATGGCATGAACACTGGGGAAGGATACCCAGTTGTAGTTGCAGTTGCAGGGCCTTCCAAGTTAACAGTGTCAGAAATAATGGAGATTGATAGTCCTAGTTCAGCTGGAAATTACATGAAAAGCTTAAGCCCTCCTGCTGTAAGTGTTTTTCACTACTTTTTCATGTAAATTGACCTAAAGTTTTTGTTCATATTTAATTTTGCGTATTTGTTAGAATCGGGAGCCTTGACAGTGTTCTTGCTTTCCTTTACGTATTATTTTTCTCATTATGTATTCTATGCCAGCCTGTTGCAACAACACGAAAGGGAACAACTCATGTTGAAAGGCAAAGTTCTGAAATACCCTATTATGCAGATGATGAAGATGGGAACAGTAAAAAGTACAATAGGAGGGGTGAGCATCCAGCCTTCTAAGAAAAAAAGGAGCATGTGTAATATGTTGTTTGGGTGATGTACCTGGACAAGTATTTATCATCCCTGTTATGGTTTCTTGCTACTGAGTTTCTTCATGTGTAGCAAACATTTTTCTTTTTGTTCTTTATTTCACTGGGGATAGGTGTATGTGTTGCTGATAAACATTTCACATCTTCTTAGTGCTCTGCTAAAAATCATGATGTCTCTCACTCTTTCAAACTTCAAAGTGAAACTTGAAAAAGTCATTTTTTGCTGTTGGTTTTCTAGGTTCCCTCCGCCACAAGTTCCTGAGGGCATTGTTGCCTTTCTGGTCTAGTGCATTACCAACTTTGCCGGTGACTGCACCTCCACGTAAAGATGCATCAAATTCAGATGATGTTCCAGAAGGTCGTCTGCGGCAGCAAAGATCAAGACGGATGGATCCAAGAAAAATCCTTCTTGTTATAGCTATAATGTATTTTCTAAACTTTCTTGTTTCTATTCAAGCGAATTAGCACCTAGGTCCATGTCTAGATAGGAATGGCAAAAAGGAACTGAGTGACACTAAAGAAGGGGAAATGCGACTAAATTAAGTTGTTCAGCTTTCTTTCTATATGTTTTCTGCATTTTAAGTAAAACTGATACTTATTGCATCTGATGTGCTGTTCTTGCCTAGATTATACTTGACAAATTACTCTGTTGTGCAGGGCTTGCATGGCTACTATGGGTATTCTGTATTACAGACTAGCACAGCGGGCTCTTGGGGATGGATTTGCAGATGAGGAGCATGTTGAGCAATGATGACTAACATTTCAAGGTGCGTGGAATAAGTAAACATTCTGCCCCCTGCTTTGGTAAAGATATGCTGGTCTACTTGTGTTGCTGCTGCTAGATATGTTGCTTGGCTCCTACATACATCCTGTGACTGCTAAACATTACCGAGTTCTCATGCTTCATTTTCATCCATCTTTTTACTCGTGCGGAATTTGGAGACTTCTTGTTGAGCGCACAGCTTATATTTTACAGTGGAAGTAGCATAGTTTTTTACTTGTCATCTTCTTGTGATCTCTTCATTTCTGAGTTTGGAGTCGAATCAAGATATAATTTGAAAGCTTCCCCCCCATGGGTGAAGGGGGTTAGGTCATGTAATCGTACTTGAGCAAGTCTTCGGGATGCAACCCCTTTTTGTTTCTAAAAGCAACCTATTTTTTATACAGCTGGAACCTTATGGTGAACCGTGCTTGAATGGGTTCCGGGTATGTCTTAGAAGGGTAGAAACTAAAAGTGTTTGTTTTTCTACACTTCATCTGGAAAAACTAAAACAGGAAAAATTAATCAGTTTGGTAATCAAGAAATTGCAAATTACGAAGACTTCGGTTTTTTACTTAATCAGCTGAAGTTCATTTGATCTGGTTTCAAGTATTTTTCTTTTTGACGAAGAAATATCGCAAGGGACTATATAAGATGTCGAGCCAAGTGAAAATGCGCCTATTCGTTTTTTTTTACCTTATCAACTAAAGTCCAAGAGCCATTTCGTTTTAATTTCATGGTTGTGTTGTTACGTATCAAAGCAAAAGTAAGTTCATTAAAAATAGAGTATAAAACGATTAAAAAAAAACACGGAGTACAGAGAGAACGATTATGCCTATGAAAGCTAATCATACACATACTAATCGTGCGCACGAAATTGAAGAATGGATATCAACATTGAGGCAGAAAGCGCGAAGGGTTTCGACTTTCGAGCCCTGGAAAAGATCGCGGCCACGAAACTGAAGGATGTCGGGTGATGCTACTAGTTCCCCCAAAACGCTGTTCTCCAATCCTAGAGTTCAGGTTCAGAGAATAGTTATTACTTATTAGGATGCATGAAAAAATGAAGCAGACAAGAATCTAGCAAAAACAGATCCAATCTGTTTCCAGGCATTTTTTTCTTCTTTATCAAAAAAGAATTTTCTTTTCCAGGAATAAAGATTATAAGAATGCCATACTCATTCCCACGATGTGGCCGTCGAGCCCTTCACTTCGTGTCCTTATTTTCTTGCTTCGATTTGTTCTCACTATTTTTGTCTAAATTATTCAGGTAAGACTTCCCACGTTCTCTCAACAGCCAGGTGTCACTCTCCTGACCAAATCTCACTTCTCATTTGTGTCCCTCCCACCTAATCACAGTTTAAGCTAGTTTTCCGAGCACTAAATCCCCTTGGTAAATCATTCTCTTCAGCATGGTTAGTCGAATTCCCGGGAGTTTTTAGCCCACTTGGGAAGTTGCATGCTTGTTTAAATTATTCCTCTCTGAGTTGTACTCTTGCCTTGCTGCCGATCCGGGACGCGAATTCAGACTTTTTCATGTACTACTAATAATTGATTATTGTGATTAAAATTAGATATGGTTTCATGGATGAAGTCAATGAACTTGGTTCTTGTCCGTGTGTATATATGTGCGTCTCTTCATCCTGTTCTGCTCCAGGCGTCCATCCACAGACTCTACACATCATCTCCAATTGAAGCTCTATCCATGGATACAATTGGAGGCGACGCAGGAGGAGAGTGGAGCTCCCTCTGTGGACTTCTCACCACCGAGGAGGCTGAATTCATGGCTCAGTTGCTCGGGTTTTCTTCCAGTAATTGGGCAGAGATGGGTGGGAATTCGAGCTTCGGAGGAGTTCCAACTAGCCTTTGGCCTGCCCATGAATCAGGAAAGAACGAGGAAGTGGGCAATGCAGCTTCCTTCTATGCTAATGCTGGCACTCATAGTGAGTCGAGTTTTGGTTTACTGTCCGACAGTAATAGCTCCATGGAAATGGAGTTCCTTGTGGTGGATGATGCAGCAAACACCACCAGCTGTTACCTGAACATTGATCCGGATGATTGCTTGAGCCAAGGGACAAGTGATGACAACGTGCGCCTGGAGCTCAAAAGGCCATCTGAAACTCTAGACCCTAAACCAAAGGCACAGGAAAGGAGTACCAAAATACGGGAACTTCCGAACAAAAGATCTCGAAACTCAGGAAATGTGAGTCACCGTAACAGGATAAAATGGAATTTGACATCTTAAACAATTTGAGGCACGTGTTGACAACCATTTGTCTTTGCAGGTCCAAAATGGCAAGAGGAATATGAGGCCAAAGAAGAAGCAGAGGAATGCCTTGACGGATAAGGAAGAAAAAGACCATGATGCTGGCTTTAACGGGCAAAGCCCGAGCAGCTGCTCATCAGAGGATGATGTTAATCGTTCCCAGGAGCTTAGTGGAGTAGCAGCATCAGGGTGTAGCTTAAAGGAGCAGCCAGCACTCAAATCGAAAGGCAAAGCCAGAGCTGGCAGAGGGGCTGCAGCAGACCCACAGAGCATCTATGCAAGGGTAAGCTAGCTATGATATTATCTAAAAGTTGGCTAACTTGTGCTGTTCAAAGCTTTAAAAATGTACCAACTGACGGGCTGACCTTTGTTTTCTTTCCTGCAGAAAAGAAGAGAGCGAATAAATGAGAGGCTCAGAACTCTGCAAAACCTTGTACCTAATGGAACAAAGGTAATTAAGCTCTTCTTGTCTGGTATTTCTTCCAGGCGTCAGTTAACATTTTGGATTTCTAGTTGACATGGTTTCATTACCAAGGGCAGGTTGACATAAGCACAATGCTCGAAGAAGCGGTGCAGTACGTGAAGTTCCTACAACTCCAAATTAAGGTAACAAAACAAATTCACATTGAAAAAAAATTCTCGACTTAAATATGCAGTGACATATAGCTGGAAAAGAGACAAATGAAGAGGATTTACTGACACTTTGTTGCTTAATTTTACAGCTGTTGAGCTCTGATGATCTATGGATGTATGCTCCCATTGCCTACAATGGAGTGGACATTGGCCTTGATCTCAGACTTACCCTACCAAAGAGAACATCGTAGAATAATCGAAAACTTTATGTAACATAGATGATATTTATGAAGCCCTTGTATCCTCTTTACATACATATACATTACAAGAAAAATAAGCAACATAAAAACTTCATAGGAACATTATTCCTCCTGTAAAATTTAGGGAGGGTAATTGAGTTCATTATTCTGTTCATCATCTTGGATGTAGTTCTTTATTCATCTCAGAGTTATTATCATTTGAAGATTTACAGTGAAATCATCAACATTTCACTGCTTTAATGTTCTGCTCGTGGCAAAAGAACAGGAACCCAATCCTGAAAGGGCAATGGTCATTGTGCGAGCTAGAGATATTTGGGCTCCGCATCACCCAACAGAGAGAAGAAACGTGACCAGCTGATTATTAGTAAATTAGCGTCCACAACTGACTGGTACAGACTGAGTTCTGAACTCGATAGACAGAAGTAAGAAAATATACAACCCACCTGAAGGATAAATAAGACTGACTGGCCATGCGAACACTGAATCCTAACAATGCTGTTGTGTTTGTTGGCTTAAATTCAATGAGGTTAAGAATTTTATTTTTGTTTAGGATTTCATATTAATTTTCCTATTTGTTTAGGATTTGTTTTTTTTATTTTTTGTGGTTTGGGTTTGTGCGTGGCCTATAAAATGGTTTTTTGTGATAGAGTTTTGAATATGAGAGAAAAGCCAATTGTTGTGAAGAGATAAAATGTGAGAGAAAAGCCAATTGTTGTGAAGAGATAAATGAGGGAAAAGAACAAAGTGGCGAGGTTTTACATCGGCATGCCCACACTCTTATGTGAGGAAACAATGAGATTAAATTCCAAACTTCCATCATCACATGTTTTTCTCCACTTGCATGGGAAACTTTGATGAGACAAACATGGATTAAGATAGCTGCCAATACTATTTTGCCACCAAATGTAAGTTTGTTTATCGTAAGAAAAGGAAATATCAAGTATAAAAAATTACCTTCACAGTGGCTGTAACCATCTCCTTTGAACTGCACTCCATTGACTAAGGGACATTCACATACTCCCCCACTAAACGTATCCTGTTTAGATGGATAGGAAAATAAAAACAGGATCATTTATTAGCGAATGATATGCCAATCCAGAAAGATCGAATGCATACCTTGCAGGCAGTAAGATTAGCAGCTTTATCTTGCCAACAATCACCATTGTTGTCTAAGCACTCGTTTGTTTCCAGCTCTGTACAGAAAGGTATCTACAAGTTTCAATAGGCCAAAAATTGAAGGGTTAAAAGGAAATTAGGTACATAAGCAATGACTGCACAAACAGCAGGATGTTACTTATAAACCCAGTATTCAGATTCTGGTGATACAGATGGGGCCTGGCATTTGGGGAAATGGCACAACTTCAGATAAAATGAACTACATGTAAGAGATGTACCGTCAGTCAGGCAAACAGCTGGTTCAGTAGACTCCTCAAAACCAGCACATATGGCCTTCAGAACAGCACCTTTGGCAAACTTCCCTGTAAAATCATGAATTAGGAAGAAAAGTACAAAGATTACTAGAAATGCCAAAAAGGAAGAACACAAACCTCGATATTGTCAATTGTTGACAATCAGAGTAGGCAAAATAGTTACATCACTCCTTGATCCTTTCCCAACCTGCAGACAGGTTTGTCAAATGGATCTTGATCAAAATGGATTCTTAACTCAAAAGGAGCCATTTCAAACAGACGAGACTGAAGAATGGCAAACGCGTTGTGAAAGAAGTAAATACAGAACTTTAGGGGGAAATAAAATCTTTAACCAGAGAAAACTTACCTGAGGGTTTTGTTCTTCTCCCAGAACAGGATTATCTGCATCAGCATTGGGGTCTCCTATGCACGCTTCAATTTTTTTAGGTCCAGGCCTGGCATGAGTTACAAGAACATCAGTTTCATTCATAATTAGCTCCAAAAGCAAGGCAATTAGTCGCAGCTATCAAGAAAACATTCCTAGTAAATGTTTACCAGGGGAATGAATGACAGCATCTGCACGTTCTTTATTGTACCTTTTCTCCTTCATTGGGCATCCGACTTGAAAATCTGTCACATAATCCCACCATACCCAAGGCTTTTGGCCCTCATTTGCTACTCGGAGAAGACATAGCTGCCTCAAGTTTTCAAGAACCACATCTTTACCATCATAACCAGATCGAAAATCTTGTTCAGGATGTGGAGCACAATACCTTCCATGGTTGATGCACTGTGACTTGCATTGCCTGGTTAGTCTGAAAGCTTCAGGGCAGTACCGAGCTATATAATGGGGAGTGAATTTAGTGTAACCGCCTCTTTCCAGTATGTGCGCAGCACCCTTGAAATGCTTGACAAATTCCATCATCACTTGGCATTTCACCGCACATTCATCATTGCTGTTAGTCCACAACTCGTACTCCATCCCGATCGTCAGGGTCGGGGACAGCCTCTCGCCAATCAAGATTCACATGGACCATCTCCCCTTCATGGATTGATTTCTTCAGTACCTCCCAAGACTTTTCTCGATAAAGGCGGACGGAATTGTGATATTCTCAATGTATTTGGAAAATCCTCCAATGGAGTGTCCATGGTTATCAATGATTCAGTCACATCATCTGCCACAAGAACTGCAGAAGCACCTGCCTTCTGTGCATTCAAAACCTTCAAAGCAAAGAAGCAATCTGGAAAGCAAGATCAACAAACTCAATACTCGATACAAAGCCATGGTCCAAATTCAATCGATTTCGTTTAAGACAAAACCAGATTACAATATCAAAGCTACATCAAAGATTCCCAACACCAGGTAGAATGAATACCAACTCGATCAAAGGATGCGACTTTACTGGTAAAACGACAACCAAAGTACAAACTTGAGACAAAAGAAGCGCGTCTCCACGATTGACCAAAAAGAAAGTTGGAAGGTCGCCAGGCCTTTGTCGTACCGAGGTCCCGGAACCATCAAACAATTCCTTGCACAATTCTCGGTTGTTTTCAAAATAAACCATCGTACCAGCCAAGCTACCGCCATACTGAGGAATCCCGAAGTTACCAATGGCGCTGTTGTAAGTTCCCTTTATCTTCTCCAGCGACGTCACCGTCAAGATGTTCTTCTCGACCACGAACGTCGCCCATGTTATCAAATTTTCTGGGCTTTGGCTGTCCCGCAACTAGCTGATTGAAGATGGTGACGAGGGCAACTAAGGATTTCTTCTGCCTTAAGACTTGAGTACGCCCAAGTGGCAACAGTTCGGTTTTCCCCGTTTCCATTGCCCGGGAAAGCAACAAATGTTAGTATATTATACACATACTGCATATTTTCACTCACTCACTGTTCTGTGTTTTTAATTAATCACGGGGCAAATAGCATTGTTTGGTCCCAAACTTCTTCCTTACAGGAAATTAGTCACAAACTTTACTTTTATTTTGCTCATAAAACTTTATTTGTTTGAATCTTTCTGTCTCTAATAACGTTCTTTTTGGCATTGAGAAAGATGTCTGGCTAACCGTGATTGGCTAGACAAACCATCACTAGCCTCAAGCGATCACTTGGGGGTAAAGGCACAAAAAGAGTTTAATTTGAATTGCCCCGCACAAAATGCCCTCGAAAACAAGAAATTAAAGTTGCTCCACCAACAACTTCATCCACAATGCTCGTGACAGTTGATATCTTTCTTCTCTTAAGGCTTCTCCCAATCACCATTTTTTCTCATAAAACATCCAAGTAACCACTTCTTTAAAGAGATCATTAGGCGTATAACAGATTTTGGCATTTTTTTTTTCTAGTCTCTTTTACTCAGGCGAAGCCCAAGTGAACACATGCAGGCTGCATAGGAGAACTCTGAAGCCACTTTTGCAATTTTTATCTAATTTATGGATGACTTAAAGTAAAATTAATAGCTGGACATGATCAAACAGTTTGGGCCCGATTGTTGGGCTAGCGTAAAAGAAGTCCACTGGGCCTTCTTGATGGATTCTGGTTCTCGGATCCATTTCAACTGGGCTTAGGCTAACATAAAATTTCAATATATTTGCTGCATACTGCTAGACAATAAAATACTTGGCACGCTTTAAACGTTTTTGTGATCCTAAATGTGTGACATGATTCCATCTTGGCACTTATTTTAATGTGGATCGGCAAGCGAGTTTCATTAATTTCAAAACTGGCAAGTATAAATACAAGTGAGGCGATGGGCCGTTGGCAGATCCAGGGACGTTGTTCGACGAGGAAAGGAAATTATGGCAAGGCCCATAATTTTACTCGCCTCAATTCTTGTCACACTTTCACTTGCAAAATGTAGCCGTTCTCAGCTATTTGCTTGCGACAAGAGATTTCCACAAACAAGCCGTTTACCGTTTTGCAACACTTCACTGTCTTACACCCAGCGCGCCACGGACTTCGTCTCCCGCTTGACCCTCCACGAAAAGGTCCGCCAACTCAAAGCCCGGCCCGAACCCGTTCCCCGCCTTGGCTTTCCCGGCTACGAGTGGTGGAACGAGGCGCTCCACGGCGTCTCCGATGACTGCGAGGGGGTCAAGTTCAACGCCACCATTCCCGGCGCGACCAGCTTCCCCGCCGTGCTTTTGTCTGCTGCCAGTTTCAACGAGACGCTATGGTTCAAGATGGGCCAGGTGGTCTCCACCGAGGCTCGGGCCATGTACAACGTGGGTCTAGCCTGGTTGACCTACTGGAGCCCACTCATCAACTTGTTCCGGGACCCACGGTGGGGCCGGGGTCAAGAAACACCGGGAGAGGACCCATTTGTGGCTGCAAGGTATGGAGTGAACTACGTGAAGGGGTTGCAAGAAATGGGTGTGGAAGGGGATTTTGGTGGCAGGCTCAAGGTTTCTGCTTGTTGCAAGCATTACACAGCGTATGATTTAGAGGATTGGGGAGGAATTGACAAATATCATTTCGATGCAAAGGTAAAGTACTGCTGATATTCAGTTTCTGAAATGAAAAACAGAGTTAAAATTGTATGATGTTTGATTCATTGAAACAGTTACCATAATTTTTTTGGGTTTTGCAGGCGACAAAACAAGATATGGAGGACACATTTAATCCACCATTTAAGAGTTGTGTGGAGGAAGGACAAGGAACCTGTTTGATGTGTTCTTACAACAGTGTGAATGGGTTTCCTACCTGTGTGAGCCCAGACCTGCTTCACGTAGTTAGAGGTCAATGGGGCTTTGATGGGTTTGTTAATTTCTTATACCTCCACCCTTGCGAACGGATGAATCATTAGTGATTTTAACTGTTCACTTTTCATGGTTGACACCTGACAAAAGTTTGACGTGCTAATGGCAGATACATTGTCACAGACTGTGATTCGATCAAGGCTTATTACACGGAGATGATGTACACAGCAACCCCAGAAGATGCAGCAGCCGTTGCTCTAAAAGCCGGTGTGGCTCTTGCATAGCTGGGCTCCTTTCAGGTTGGGTAAAACGTTTATTGGTTTAACGTCTGCTTGAAATGATTGCAGGTATAGACATGAACTGTGGGGGTTATCTAGAGCAGTATACCGAGAAAGCGATCAAGCTGGAAAAGGTGCAAGAATCTGATGTCAATCAGGCTTTAGTGTATGATTTCACAGTTCTTATGAGGCTTGGATTCTTTGATGGAGACCCCAAATCACTTCCATTTGCCAGTCTCGGGCCATCAGATGTTTGCTCTGATGATCATCGGTTTTTAGCCCTTGATGCAGCTAGGCAAGGAATAGTTTTGCTAGACAACAATGGAGCTCTTCCTTTGTCCAAAACCACCACAAAAACCTTAGCTGTTATAGGACCAAATGCAAATGCAACGCAGCTTTTGTTGAGTGAATACTATGGTGCTCCTTGTGGTATAACTAGCCCACTGCAGGGGCTGCACAAGTATGTCTCAAGGCTTACATACAAGGTGGGTTGTAAGAATGTAAAGTGCGAGGATGAGTCAGAGATCAAAGCTGCAGTTCAGGCTGCAGCAACTGCTGATGCAGTGGTGCTGCTTGTGGGGTTGGATATGTCCATTGAGCATGAGAATTTGGACAGATCGACCCTAACATTGCCAGGATATCAAGAGAGGCTTATAAGGGATGTTGCTAATGCATCTAACGGGAACGTAGTCCTTGTGATCATGGCTGCGGGTCCTGTTGACATTTCATTCGTGAAGGGTATGATAAAAATTAGGGGCATTTTGTGGGTTGGATATCCTGGTCAAGCAGGAGGAGATGCCATAGCCCAGGTCATATTTGGAGACTACAATCCTGGTAGTTATAACTTACAGTATAATTAAACCTTTTCTTCGGTTTAAAGTTATATTTTGGTACTTGAATCTGCTTACGCATAATAATATTACATTCAGGTGGAAGATCTCCCGTGACATGGTACCCAAAAGAATATATGGACCAAGTGGCAATGACAAATATGAACATGAGAGCCAATTCAAGTGCAAATTATCCAGGAAGAACATACAGATTCTACACTGGCAAGCCAATCTATGGATTTGGGCATGGATTGAGCTACACATGCTTTTCAAAGTCCATCATATACGCTCCTTCCAAAATAGTCATTGAAGCGATCCCTTATGCTGTTTCCCATTCCACCAGCCAAGCAATAGACCTTTCCTTATTGAAGTGCAAGGAAATGAAGAAGTTTGAGCTCGGAATAGAGGTGAAGAACCATGGCCCAATGGACGGGAGCCATGTGGTGCTGGTGTTCTGGGAGCCAACTAGCTCAGCAGGGGTGAGCGGCACGCCACTGGTGCAGCTGGTAGGGTTCCAGAGGGTTGAGGTGGATGTTGGAGAGACGAAGATTGTGAAAATGAGCTTGGATGTGTGCGGGGCATTTAGTCTGGTGGATGTTGAAGGGCAGAGGAAACTGGCAACCGGGACGCATATCCTTTTGGTAGGTGCCTCAGGTGAGGAACAAGTGAGCCACAATTTTGGTGTCGAGATCATGCCAACCTCTGAAAGTTACAACTTGTAACGTGATTAGCAAGTTTGGTTGTGTGGTTTTCTTGTGATTTTCAATTAAAAATGTTTGTGTTGGATTCAAAATAAATAGCTTTTGCTTTTCTCTGGTCAATAGTAGATTCTCTCTAGTGGTTTAAGATTTGCTTAAGACAGGACATTTACCGGTTAAGAATCTATTGGCAGTTGCAAGAAAAGAATTATGAGAAAAGGCCAAAGAGATGAGTGGGTGGCGAAACTTAAGTGGGGTCTGTGTCCTTGTCTGTGTCCGCACTGCCGGACAAAAGGAAAAGTGTCCCTTTAACTTTGGAGTTCCTTTAACGGCAACCTTCCTCCAATCTAGTGCATGTATCTAATTCTTCTTCTTTACTCGAAAGTGAAAAACAAATCCTACTTGACAAGATAATTAAACAGGACTACGTTAATCCTCCTACTTGGCAACTATCAAGCCCGGCCCACCAGATATGGTATGGATCACAACAATCAGTCTCCATACAAACTTCCACGCAAAGAATTCTTAATCGAGGACACAAGCATGTCTATTTGCTAAGTACAATCTAGTCATCCTAGCGAAATGAATAACTAGATATGGAGTAATTTGTTCCACAAAATGTATGGCGAGTTTTAATAGCCAGACTTCAGTCAGAATAGACAGAAATTCTCAGGTGGGTGAACAAGTTAATGTTTAACCAATCAAATTTTTTAGTTTCAACTTTGAGATTAGTAACAAAAAGAAAATGGGTAAATCGCATGAATATTGGATTTGAATCTCAACATGTGAAAAGAAGTCCAAGTCTAGGCTAAGGATATACATAAAGCGTTTCGACAAATAAAAAAACAAAAAAAACAAAAACAAAAACAAAACAAAACAAACTCCGCAGACAATTTTGTGCTCTCTTGAATTCAATACTCAACAATTGAATTTAATACTCATCAAGTTGCTAAGAATAGAATGGGTCAGTCTAATGCATAGATATCCATATTTCTAAATTCTCATGGTTGAAGATATTGACAAATATCATCCTAGGAAGGGTAGGAGGAAAAATGTTGGAATAGTTACGAAAGGAGACCGAAGTTATTTGGCTACTATAAAACTTAAGAAATTTTTGTCATTGTGTCCTCATGTGCTTCATATGGTTCATTTGGCTAAACACACCATGAACATGACTCTTCAATTTCTATCTCATGTAATTTTCCTCGTTCTTGTCCTCGTCCCAGTACCACCATGCAAAGCTCAAACCTTTGCATGTGACACCACTAATCATGAAACTAGTCAATTCCTCTTCTGCAACGTCTCCATCTCTTATTTCCTCCAAGCCAGGACTTGGTCTCCCGCCTCACTTTCAAGGAGAAAGTGCAACAGCTTGTCAATAAGGCCGCAGAATTCCCCACCCCAGTGTCCCTAGCTATGAGTGGTGGTCAGAGGCTTTTCATATATTAAACTTGGAAGCAGAATTTTTAAAACACCCGATTGAATATTTTTACCCGATTGATTTAAAAAAGATTGGTTCGAAAATTGCAAGACTTGTGAGAAACACGTTGAAAAACTGCAAACAAGTAAAAGTAAGGCTTGAGACAATGAGTGGCACACTTCAATATATGAACATTTGAATTATACAACCATGAAATTGATTTTTCATGATAATGCAATTCCATTCTTTTGAGCATGAAAACTTAGTTACCTTAGGTTGCTCATTCCTAGTTCTTTTTCTTTTGAAAATAAATCTTTTCTCACACAATGGTTTAGTAAAAATATCAGCCAATTGATGTTGAGTATCAATCACTACAAAGAATATGACATTTAGTAACACTTAGAATCTGTCATTGGAAGTGAAGAAATCCTTCACTATAGGTTTTACCGACAATCTTTGTAAGTGTCTCAAATAGTCCATCGCTATAGATAATAACAACACTTTTTGGCACCCATCGGTACAATGCATTTCCTTTACTGACAGCTATTTAGGCGTCAGTATTTACTATTACTGACCGTAATTATTTGTCACTAAATCTCTGATTCAAATTTGAAAATTGCTGATTTAATATCTGTACTAACAACTTCGGGCATTCTGGAAACTCATACAACTTGTTGATCCTTCTTATAACATAAAATTTTCTACTAGTAAATAAATAAAAAATAAATGATGAAGCCTGCAGCAATAAAAATTTGGACGCCTGGAAAAAAAAATAGCTAACAATTATTATTAACAAATGAACTTCTCAAATACAAATGTTCCAATGTCAAATCGAAAAAAAAAATACAGTTACAAGTGCCTTAAAGAATCTAAAAAGTCTCTTCACCCAAAGTGATAGCCTCAAGCTTCGCGTCATGTAAAAACCCTTCTTGTTGATGTTCACCTACTAAAAGAAAAGAAAGGTGACATTAACATTAAGACAACCTTAAGCTACAATAATAATCTATGCTGCTTATCAGGGAAAAAAAACTCAGTTAAAAAAAAAAAGGAAATATGGGAAGTCAAAGAACAAATCTGTGAATATTGCATTAGGTGTGCATGTCCAGGAAAAGAACAATACCATGATTATCATGACTTTGCACTAGAAGATCTCTGAAGTTAATTCTGAGACTTATAATCACTCGAAGCCCCAAAAGCATCAAGAATCTAAAAGATTAGGTAGACAGATAAATCAACTCCATAAGTTATCGACCAATAGAACCATCTAGAAAGTTAAACTTGTAAAAAGAACAAACAAATAAATTAAATAGATAAAAAGCCATAAAATATGGATCAAACCAAAAACAACAAATGCTTCTCTGGAAAAAAACAACACGAACAGCATTTAGCTAGGGCACCATAAGCCTAATGAAGCCCAAACACAATATAATAGCAAAACTTAACATTTAAACTAATATGCATGTAAACCAGTCTACATGGTGAGGCAGAGACATATACCTCAGTTTCCTGCACTTTCCTGAGCTCAAATTGGTGGTTCTTGGTTTATAGACGACTGCTTTATCATGAAGCAACAGCCTCCAACTCTAAATAGCCTGAACCCAAAAAAAAAAGAGCCACAACTTCAAATATGAAACAGTAAATACCAAGCAGCACATACAACTAAAAGGACCAACGCATGCTTAAAAAATGGCAAAACCAAAACAACTATTCCAGTCCAATCATGAGTTCGCTATATCACCTTCCTAAACAATGTTTTAAATTCGTTAAGATTCTTGAAATCATATGGTTGTGTCTTGAATAAGTAGCTATTCTCTGCAACTATGTCCGAAAAGGTTTATGAATTTTTTGTTTGGTCCTTTTTATTAATTAGTCAAATTCCTCTTCTTATCTTAACTAACCACTAACCAAATAAAATAAAGCCTTTTTTTTTTTGTAAACTAAAACCTTTAAAGATAAATACCAATTCCCCCAGTACTTAAACTGCTTGACTATTGCTGCTTTTTTGTGTAAACTAAAACCTACATGTTATTATTATTAACACCAACGTATATATTTTTATGATTCTATTATCAGCAAGTATACCTCTTTTGCTCTTGTAGAAGTGCTGTGAAGACAATATCAGAGGAGCGCATAGCTTTCTTACATCCACAAGCACCATTAATCACATTTAATGGGTATTTCTTTGAAATTAAAGCCATAATCTTTCAATTGTTGGTTCATCCATAATATTTGAGCCACACAACTTCTGGTTATAATATATTCGGCCTTCGTGGTGGATAGAGCAACCGGATTTTGTTTCAAAAACCAAGATACAAAACAACACCTAATAAATTGATAAGAGCCACTTGTTGATTTTCTATCCAATTAGCTTGCGGCATAATCCACATCGGAAAATCTCAAAAGATTAAAATTAGTATCTTTAGAGTATCATAATCCTAAATTTGATGTATCCATTAAATATTTAAAAATCCTTTTTACTACTTTCAAATGTGATTCCTTAGGACATGATTGAAAACAAGTACACAAACAAACACTAAACAACATATCCGATCTACTTGCGGTCAAATAAAGCAAAGAACTTATCATGCTCCTGCAGAGTTTTTTGTCAGACTTACTATTTTCATCCCCATCAAGCTTAATTGTGACACTTATCGAAATGACACAAGGTTTAGCATTTGAATATCCAAACATCTTAAGTAGTTCTTTTGTGCACTTAGCTTAGTTGACGAAAATGCATTCTCTTGATTGTTTGATTTGAAGCACAGGAAAGAAGGTAAGCTCACCCATCATGCTTATCTCAAATTCACCTTGCATCCATTGTGCATATAAGATCATTCCCCGATTTATATTCCATTCGATCTTTTGGCACTTGGTATTAGAGCTCGTGGCTGTGTTTTGACAAAATCTAATGGTTTTTAAGCTAAAAGATCTATGACAACTACTAGTATGCATTTTGAGGGGCAAAACTCATCTTGATCACCATTATTTAGCTCTACAAATTTTAATTGGTGAAAAACTAGAATAAAGATTCATATCCAAATAATGGATCATACTCTTTGGAGGATCATTAAGGATGACCTAAAATTCCTCATTTTCAATGATTTTTGGAATTCAGCCAATTAACCCCTCCTCTTAGTTGTACTTGGCCTAACAAGACCAAATGCCAATGCCAGTAGAGCTACAATAAGCAACTATGCCAGTATTCCCTGTAGCTATACCACTCCCTTGCAAGGCTTTCAAGAATGTCACAAAAGTTGCATATGAGGCAGGATATGGAGATGTAAAATGCAGCAACGAGACTAGTTTTGAGGCTGTGGTTAAGGTTGCATCAACCATTGATGCTATTGTGTTTGTGATATTGATGGCAGAAGGATGTTGGCCTTGGGGAGGTAAAAAAGTTTTGGTGGGCGCTCTTAGTGAGCAGCAAGCGAAGCAAAGCTTTGATATTATGCTTTCTTGGGGTGCAAGTGAAGCAGGCGTTGCATCTATTTAGCTCATGCAATAGTAAAAGACTAGATGAACAACAAGTGTGTCGAGTAGCAAAAGAAGTCTTGCGTTTGTTTAAGATTAGGGCACAATTATTTTGTAACTTAAATTGCTTCATTTCTTTAGGTCTTAAATTGGTTCAGTGTTTTTAGGTTGTCACTGTACGTACAGTTGGATTAGTTTAAAAAAATGTAAACAAAAAAAAAAAAGAGTTACACGCTAGAGGAAGGGCTTGAACCTTCGACCTTGTGGTTAACAGCCACACGCTCTAACCAACTGAGCTACTCCAGCTAGTTACCTGTGGTTGTGTTTATTTGCAAATTAGTGGTTAAATGGCTTATGAGGCAATTCCCCCCTTCCCCTTCTCTTCATCTTTGCCATGTTGAGACGTAAATACAGGAGTGAAGTTATCAAATTGTTTCACCAACTCCGGTCCCACGCTTTGTGGTTGTGTTTATCTATTAATGTTAGCATTAGCAGTTTAAAAAGGTTTGCCAAGACCACAGCTTTTACATAAGTGATTGAGATTGGTCAGCGTTAATTCCAAATGTTGTTACTAAACAAAGGTAGCCCTGTTCCAATTTTTCTGTAGGAACTAACATGTCCGACCGACACAAGATAAATATATATCAAGAAGGACATGTGTACCAGGAGATTAATTCCTGTCTAAATCTGAGTCATCATGATGATCTCTTAGCAGTTGCACAAGGAATTTGTCCTCTACATTGCATTTGAATCCTACACTGGACCACTTCAACTGCTGCTGTTGAAGCAGTTCAGCAGTTGCATATTAGTACAAATCAGAAGCTCCATATAAAATTCAGAACAATCTCCACTCCAAAAAAATGGAACTTAAAACCAAATATGCCACTCTCTCTATCACTCTCCTGCTCCACATTAGCCTCCTTGCTCTCCCAGGCTCAGCCAAATCTCACATTGTGCAAATCGCTCCATCACCTTCCCCAGTGAGTCCGATATCCGAATCACCAACATCCTAGTAGTAATTTTGTTATTTTCTTGTTTCCGTCTTAATAGTAATTAAGTTGTAAGATCAGTTAGTGATAAATTAAATTGCAGATGTATATATATATCCAGGAAAAAGGTGAGGTGATTGTTAAAAGAAGAGGGTCGCACATAGCAGCAGGTTGCAATTCGAGATGCAAAATGTGCGAGCCTTGTGTCCCTGTGGAGGTCTCGGTAAGACAAATTGGGACGCAAGAAGAAGCGCTCTACTATCCTCTTATCTGGAAGTGTAGGTGCCAAGATAATCTCTTCTCACCCTAGCAAGTCAGCTAACGTAATCTTTTGTGATTGCAATTTGCAAGCAATCACCATTAAATATCTTTTTCAAATCCGTGAATTTAGATAACTGCTAAAAAATACACCCTTGTCAAGTCGCAAGCTTAAGTTAATTATTATTATTATTATTCCTTTGTCTAAAAAATGATGAATCATGTCTGTCAAAAAAAGATTGAACCATTATCTTTTTCAGAAAATTTTAAAACTCAATTTATCTTACTTCACTTATTTAAACTCTCCCTATATAAAATCCCCAAAAAATATTTATAATCCTCATTTAGACTATTACTGCATAAAACTAATTTTTTCCCCCTAAATTTTAGTTTTAAGGGCAAAAATGAAAAAGGATAACCCAAATTACACACATGTATAGACCCTGTTCAATATGATTAAGTGCTATTGAGTAGCCCGAATAGTTGTTGGTAGAAATCAAATTTAGAAGCCGGGACATTCCAGGAAAGAGGGACGATTTGAAGTCCGTATATTGTGATAATACCGCCACGCAAAGGCAGAACCGCCCATAATTTGGATAAACCATTAGAGCAAAAGTACGACCATTCTCTTTCTTCCAAGACCAAGGACTAAAAAATAAGACGTATCCCAAAGAAAATATATCGAGTCCAATTGTCCAAATAGAAATTGCGTTTAAATTTGGCTCAAGTTCAAACTTCAAAATGGACGAATTGGATTCGCAGACATTCTACAGTCTACTATGCTAAGTGGACCCTTTCAAAGATTCCAATGCCTGGTCTGGGTCTGGGCTGCCCTCGACTTTTGTATGAATGACGAGTTCAGTTTATTCATGTTTCTATCATCCTATGGAGGAAAACGTAAAAGAAGCAAAAGATGATGATCAAGTCCGCAAGTATGAAACCCCCCAGAAATCTCAAATTCGCCACTGTTATTTTGGGATCAGATCAAATCTGCCACTAAGGTTTTTTTTGTCTCTAGATCTCCAACTAACATTATGGTCTAAGTCTCTGAGAGCAAATATACAACTAAAATTTTAAATTTGGGATGGACATGCCACTAATTTTTACAGAGCTAAGGAACAACGTAGAAGGTAATAAATTTTTGAATCTTTAAGATGATAATATAACTTTTAACAAATTTTAAGGGATTTATGTAATTATATTACCCCCTTTCCAAACATTTTAAAAGTTACATTTTCAAATTTCTTCTAGATTTTTGTAGATCAACAATTAAAGTTTGAAGAAAATATAAATATTTTGTTCTGATTTCTAGATTTTCATTTTTCTTATTTGTCCTTTTGGGGTTTTGGTTTCTGGAGCGAGTATAAGACTTAAGTTTCAATCGGTATCGACATCTTAGTAATTGTTGGTGCATGAGTTCACATGCCTCCTACATCAATTCGAGCTAGCAATAAAGGTTTATGTCTTTTGATCTGCAAGGAAAAATTACATGAAGTACCCAAAGTTGTTAAATCTACTATTTTTAATGTTCTTTAACATTTTAACAGCAAGTGACATATTCACTCTAGACCATAATATTAGTGGAAAATTCAGACAAAAGAAAAAAAAACTTAAGGTGTAAATTTAATCATAGCCCTAGACACTAGTGTCAAATTTGAAATTTTCATATTGGAAAGCCACTTAAATGTCAAATTTCGCATCTTGTGTTGTGCATACTTTACCCGTGTCTCTAGCAAACAAAAAAAAAAGATAAAAATCAAATCTGTGGGTTTGAAATGAAATCCCAGTGAAATGTAAAATTTCGCATCCCGTCTGCTTGGTGTTTGGTAAAAAAACAAAAAAAAATGTGCTCAAACTATGTCAACACGACCAAAGGTCAAAAGGCCCGCCGAGTGCAACTATTCATTTCGCCCAGCTCTTGGTAAAAAATGTCACCTGGGCCTCATCAATCTCCATATAAGTATGGCTTGTGTTTGTTGTGTAGCGGCACCGTGAACTTGCAAACGAGATTCATAGTCCCAAGATTTAGACAGGAAAAGGGTCATCATGGAAGGCTTAATCCCATATCTCATCCATGTTCTCAAGAAGCAGCAGCCTCAACGCAGCTTTAGGTCCCAATCAATGGGCTCCGGCTGCAGCTACCACTTGCTCGCCGGACAGGACTCTTTTGAGGGCTCATCTCATCGCCCAACAAGATCGGATTTCCTGCCAGCTACAACTGAGTTCCTGGACCAGCGCTCAGGCCTTGGGCACATTAGTCCTCAGGGCTACAGCAGCTCTGCCATGGCTACCTACTCCAAAGTTGGTTCTGTTCCACAACAGAAATACAAGGCCGATTCATAACATCTAAAATATCCAAAAATGATAAAACGAAGAAAAGGGTGTATGAATAGATGGTTTTCCCTTTATTCTTTTCTCGTTTTTTTCCTTTATTCTTTCTTTTAGTTTGTTATGATAAGAGAGCAAAAGCTCCATCCCTACTGATTCGGTTGTTGTCTTCAACTGTACATTCAAATAGTCTATGCAATGCCAATAACAATTGGCTGCTACAAGCTTTGGTTGCTACTTTGCTTTTAGATACTTTCTCCGTTTTCATCCAATGCAAAATAAAAACTTAAGATGAAAGAACAGCAAGATCCATAAAAGGTGGCAAAAAAAAACAAAAAAGAAGAACCAGAAGAAGGAAAATAAAATAAAATTTGATCTAACAGCTACGAAAATGACAACAAATCTCCTGATTTTCAGAGATGAGAGTATCATCACCAGAACCGAGATGACATTTACCAAAATTAATCGTCCATCTTCTGCATGACGCGTGTAAAACCTTTTGCATGACTAGTTTATATAAAGCATTCCGACAGATAAGAAAGGGGAAAAAAAACAAACCAAAACAAAACAAAACAAATTCCGCCGACAAATGTGTGCTCTCTTGAATTTAATACTCATCAAGTTCCTAGGAATAGAATGGGTCAGTCTAATACACAGATATCCGTATTTCTCAATTCTTATGGTTGAAGCTATTGACAAAATCATCCTAGGTAGGATTGGAGGAAAAATGTTGGATAGCTACAAAAGGAACCCCAAGTTAATTGGCTACTATAAAACTTAAGAAATTCATCATTTGTATTCTCATATGCGTCATACGGTTCACTTGGCTAAACACACCATGAACAAGACTCATCAATTTCTATCTCTTGTAATTTTCCTCTCTCTTTTCCTCGTCCCAGTACCACCATGCAAAGCTCAATCCTTTGCATGTGACGCTACTAATCCTGAAACAAGCCAATTCCTCTTCTGCAACACCTCCCTCTCTTATTTCCTCCGAGCCAAGGACTTGGTCTCCCGCCTCACTCTCAAGGAGAAAGCGCAACAGCTCACCAACAAGGCCGCCGGAATTCCCCGCCTCGGTGTCCCCGGCTATGAGTGGTGGTCAGAGGCTCTTCACGGCGTCTCTGACTTCGGCCCCGGAGTTTGTTTCAATGCCACCGTGCCAAGTGCCACTAGCTTCCCAGCTGTCATCCTGTCGGCGGCGAGCTTCAATGAGTCCCTCTGGCTCAGGATGGGCCAGGTGGTCTCCACGGAGGCTCGAGCCATGTACAATGTTGGCCTAGCCGGGCTGACATTTTGGAGTCCGAATGTGAACGTCTTCCGGGACCCAAGGTGGGGCCGCGGCCAGGAGACCCCTGGGGAAGACCCTTTGGTGGTCTCTCGTTACGGCGTCAACTATGTAAGAGGGTTGCAGGGGGTTGGCAGCCTAACAGATTCGAGTGACAGGTTGAAGATTTCTGGCTGTTGCAAGCATTATACTGCTTATGATCTTGAGAATTGGAATGGAACCGATCGATTTCATTTCAACGCAGAGGTTTTTACGATGTTAATTTACATGCCACATTCAAGTTGAAATGACGTATTAGTATACTTCACGACTTTAGACTTTGTTAAATGATATGGGATAAATATTTCGTGGCCTCAGGTGACAAAGCAAGACATGGAAGATACATTTCAGCTGCCATTTAAGAGTTGTGTGGAGGAGGCACATGTCAGCTGCATCATGTGTTCTTACAACAGAGTCAATGGAGTTCCTTCATGCGCAGATGAAGACTTGCTAAAAGGAATAGTTAGAGACAAATGGGGTCTTGATGGGTTTGATGCTGCTAGATGCTTTTTTACTTTCATTAATTCCTTTTTCCTGTATTTTGAGCGACTAACATTTTTACCTGTTTATGACAGACATATTGTTTCAGATTGTGATTCTGTTCAGTTCTATTATGATTACATCCACTACACTAAAACACCAGAAGAAGCAGTTGCTCTTGCTCTAAAAGCAGGTTTGTTGCTCCAAACTTCATAAAATCAAACAAATGTTATTGACTAGTATGCTACCAACACATCATCATCTACAGGTTTAAACCTGAACTGTGGGGAGTTTTTGCGGAACTACACAGAAAATGTAGTAAACCAGAAAATGGTAAAGGAATCTGTTGTAGACCAGGCATTGATATATGACTACATGGTTCTCATGAGAGTTGGTTTCTTCGATGGGAACCCAAAATCTCTCCCATTCGGTGAGCTCGGGCCATCTGATGTGTGCAGTGGGCATCATCAGGAGCTGGCCCTTGAAGCTGCAAAACAAGGCATAGTTTTGCTAGAAAACAAGGGGGCTCTTCCTCTGCCTAAAAAATCAGTAAAAAATTTAGTCCTTATCGGACCAAATGCTAATGCCAGTAGAGCTATGATAAGCAACTATGCTGGTATTCCTTGCAGCTATACCACTCCCCTGCAAGGCTTCCAGAAATATGTTACAACAGTTGCATATGAGGCAGGGTGTGGAGATGTAAAATGCAGCAACGAGACTAATTTTGAGGCTGCAGTTAAGGCTGCATCGTCGACTGATGCTGTTGTGCTTGTGATGGGAATTGATCAATCAATTGAGTCAGAGGGGCATGACAGGGTAACCCTGACATTGCCAGGATATCAAGAAAAGCTAGTTGGAGATGTCTCGAGGGCAACGAATGGAACAATTATTCTTGTCATCATGGCTGGCGGTCCTATCGATATTTCATTTGCAAAAAGATTGGAGAAAATAGGAGCCATTTTGTGGGTTGGATATCCTGGTCAAGCAGGAGGAGAAGCCATAGCCCAAGTCATCTTTGGAGATCACAATCCTGGTAACTTTTTGTTACTTTATTGCTTTCATGATAAATTGAGCCTCTTTTTTCCTTTCTAATCTACATCTTCTTTTCTTCAGCTGGAAGACTTCCTATCACATGGTACACAAACCAGTATGTAGATCAAGTTCTTATGACAAATATGAACATGAGAGCCAACAAGATCACCAATTACCCTGGAAGGAGTTATAGGTTCTACAATGAGAGACCGTTGTACGAATTTGGTCATGGACTTAGCTACTCATCCTATTCCAAGTTCATCATATCCATCCCTTCCACAATAGTAATCCCAATCCAATCCACTCCGGACTATAGCATCCCCATGAACGCAAAAGCAATAGATGTTTCCACCATCAATTGCAAGGACTTGGAGATAGAGTTTGTCATTGGAGTGAGAAACAATGGTCCGATGACCGGAGACCATGTGGTGCTGGTGTTTTGGAGACCAAAAACTGCAGTTGGGGTGAGGGGTGCACCAAATGTGCAGTTGGTAGGGTTTGAGAGGGTGGAGGTGAAGGGAGGCAAGACTCGGAATGTGACAATGCGCTTGGACATTTGCGAAGCCTTTAGTCTTGTGGATGCTGACGGCAGAAGGATGTTGGCCTTGGGGCGGCAAACCGTTTTGGTGGGCGCTCCTAGTGAACTGCAAACAAAGCAAAGCTTTGGTATTACGCTTTCTTGGGGTACAAGCGAAGCAAGTGTTGCTTAAATTGGTTCATTTTTGTAGGTCTTAAATTGGTTCAGGTTTTTTAGTTTGTTACCGTTCGTATGGTTGGATTAGCTTCGTTCAGCGCGAAAAATTGTGAAAAAAAAAATGAAATAACACGCAACAGCAAGGGCTTGAACCTTCGACTTTGTGGTTAACGCGACAAGCTCTAACCTGCTCAGCTACTCCAGCTGCTTGTTTGGGGTTGTGTTTTTTTATTAATCAGCGTTTAAATGGCTCACGATCCAATTGCTCCTTGCCCCCCTCCTTGACTTTGTCATGTTGAGCCGTAAATACAGGAGTGAAGATATCTGATTGTTTCACCAACTCGGGTCCCACGCTTCGTGGTTGTGTTTATTTATTTATGTTGGCATTAACAGTTTAAAAAGGCTTGCCAAAACTACAGCTTTTACGTTAGTGATTCAGATTGGTAAGCGTTAATTCCAACTGTTGTTACTAAACAGAGGTAGCCCCGTTCCAATTTTTCTGTAGGAAGTAACATATCCGACACAAGATAAATATCCAGAACTAACATGTGTACCAGCGCTCAGACATTGGGTAACTTAGTCCCGGGGCTACAACAGTCGTACTGTCTGCAGCCCTCTGCCATGACTACCAACTCAAAAGTTGGTTCTATTCCACAACAGAAATACGAGGCCAACAATAACTTCTAAAATATCCAAAAATGACGAAAAACGAGAAAGGGGTGTATGAATAGATGGTTTTCCCTTTATTCTTCTCTGTTTTTTGTCCTTTATTCTTTCTGGTCGTTTGTCTGATATCCTTTTATGATAAGAGAGCAAAAGTTCCATTCCTAATTATTGGGTGGTGCGTTCAACTCTACATTCAAATAGTCTATGCAATAACAATTGTCTGCTACAAGCTTTGGCTGCTACTTTGCTTTTAGTTACTTTCTCCATTTTCATCCAATGCAAAATAAAAACTTAAGAAGAAGAACAACAAGATCCATAAAAGGGGGGAAAAGAAAAAGAAAAAGAAGAACTAGAAGAAAGAAAATAAAATAAAATCGGATCTAACCACTGAAAATGACAATATATCTCCCCGATTTTCGGAGAAAAAAGTATCTATCACCTGAACCGAGATGACATTTACCAAAATTAATCCTCCATCTTCTGCATGACGCGTCTAAATCTAAAACCTTCTTATATCAAAATGAGATTAAATATATAAAACAAATTGACTACATCCAAAGTAGAGGCATGTGGACTTACAAGGACGGACTAATGTATGCTCATGTTCTTCAAGAGGTGCCTACGATATAGACTCTCATGGACTCAATGCTATTATAATTTGATGTACCTGGAAGCAGAAATATAAGAAATTCTGTCAGTATTTGGAAAAATGTAGAGCAACAAATAATTAATCTTCCAATCCTTCCTCCCTACCAGTAGGGGCGTATCTATTTAGGGGCAGGAGAGGGCAGCCAACCCCCCTAAAATTTTAAAAAATTTTATTGGGTACTTGGATATGTGATATAATTGTAGAAAAATTAAAATTAGGTATCTATCTGTAAGTTTTATAATTAATAAGGGGCTCCAGTATATTTTATCCACTTAAGGTCTCAGCCATTCTTTTATTGAATAAATTACATGATAGTCCTTACTCTTTAATTATTATTTCCTTTTAGTCCCTATCCTATTAAACATTCTGTTTTGGTTCCAAACATATTAAAAACATTTTATTTTAGTCCTAAATTTATGAAAAATGTTTCATTTTGGTTTCATTACATGAAATTTATTAACTCAAAATATTTGTCTGATAACAACTTTTTATATCATAATTTGGACTATCCGGTAAGTGCTATAAAATAAATTTAATTTGTATAATATTTTTTTATAATTAATAAAAAATTCAAATAACTAATTTTACTCTATAAATTGAACTTAATTATTATAAATTTTTGAATTTAATGTGTCTATATATGTAAACTGTATAATGAATTTTGAGTTGTAAACTTTTGAAATAAACTTAGTTATTATACATTTTCAAATTTTATATGTCTATATATAATATTATTTAGTATTTTCTATTAGTGATTGTAAATTTATATATGCTAATAACCCGTTTCACGTCATGCCCCCCCCCCCCAAGTGGAATTTCTGGCTACACCCCTCCCTATCAAGTCCAGCTCCTTGTATACCAAAAACAATATTTAAAATCATGTACCACAGCCCTAATATTCGTAAGAATAGATCAACTGAGTCAACATAAAGAAGATCTCATTGGTTATAAAAAAAAGAAAAGTTGAAACTGAATGAGCACTGGCAGATGTCTGATGCGTCACCTTACATAGATAGCCATAGCCACATCACAGACGGATATCTTCTATATCTGTCAAAAGTTCCTTATTATCTTTATCAACTTTTTTCACCACCAGCTGACCACATGCTCCACTAATATCCTGACCCATTTCCCTACGAACTGTTGTCCGGATGTTATATATCCCCCTGAGAATTTTCTGGAATTCTGTCACTCTCTGCTCGCTACTGGTTCTAAACTGACTTGAACTACCAATCGGGTTAAATGGTATCAAATTTACAACCTGCTTAAAATGATATATTAGTGGAATATCGGATGCAAAAATGATAGACTAGGCCGCAGCACGTTCTTGGAGAACCGGGAAACTTTTTAGATGCAAATATAACAGTTACATATTTTTCATGGTAATATGCTTCTTTTAACTCTCATCTTAGCAGGGAATATGACTCACTGCTAACAGTATCACCTGCCTCTCATTAGTTGAGTTCACCTGACCACTCATTGAGAGAAATGGAGGAGCAGGGTGGAATATCATGAACTGTTAAACGATCAACACCATCAACTCACCACTTGAAATGTCTTCAGCAATCGTCCAAGCTGGTGTGCATGGCATTCTCCATCATTCAGCCCATCAAGCATAATGTACTCAACAAATATCTTCTGCTGACTGCAAGTTAAAGAACAAAGAAAAAGATACAGAGAAGCTTTAATACAACAGAAAAAACTACAAGCATGCAAGCAGAAATTTTCACTGACGATAAATAAGATGACCACCTTCTCTTTTGGTATTCTTGCAATGCATCCATGAGCTTTTCCAAAGGAAAAGCTCTTGCTGATGGCATTATTTGACAACGGATGTCTTGAACTGGCGCGTGCAGTGAAACTGCCAAGTTCAAACCAGGAATGTCATTATGAAGTTTGTTGATGGCAGGAATAATTCCAACCTGCATTAGATGAATGAAATAAAAAGTATGTAAATTGTGTATTTCCTGGTACACCTAGCTATTATTTACTGGATAAAAAAAAATCTCAAACATAGGAAATGAGTGCATAAGAGATCAGGAAATGTCATGCCACTTTATTTTGATCTAAAAAACAGTTCTCTGTGTTTCACCTAGATAGCATTGCAATTCCAAAAATATACCGTTGATACTGTTATTTTCTTTGTTGAGAGCCAAAATGGTGGTCCCGTCATGACACGAATAGCTTCTACCAGGGCAGCATAATTATTTAGTGGCTCCCCCATTCCCTGAGCAAAATGAGAATAAGGGTCATCAAGATGAGAAAACTTCATCCAATTCCATATAGCAATACAGATGGCATAATTGACTACAACTGACTCGTACACATGGGTGGGGTTGGGGAAGATGAACACAAGGTTAAGGAGTAATACCAGTATGATTATCTCCAGCAAGGTAACATCAGAATATTTTGAGCACTTTAAGAATGATAACAAACAATGGTTTTTAAATGGTTCATAGCTAAGGATATCATTTTTACTCAATATCATCAAGACTGAAATACTGAATACACATCAGCACAAGAAAAGGAAGATGTATTTACCATGAAAACAACATTACGGATGTTAGACAAACTGGAAGCATGAACCAGTTGCTCCACAATTTCTCCAGATGATAAGTTATTCTTAAAACCCATTGTCCCAGTTGCACAGAATTTGCACCTCATTTTGCAACCAACCTATGGCAAGAAAATACATTTGTAAGATTTAAAAAAAATGAGGAAACATATGAATACAATATGGTCATTCATTTACAAAAGGTATATGCCACAGTTACAGTGGAGTGAAATCAGTAAACAGAGAAAACGCTTTATGTCCAGATGAAGATTAGCCAGTGTTATTTCCTCCATTTTCACCTATTCTAAGTTTGTCTCTGTCTAGTAAGTCCTAGGTACGAAGAAACACAGTGCTTTGAATTTTCCTGAACACAAGCCCAAATTTTCTTAGTAGAAAAAATGAAACAGATGTGGATTTCTGACAAGGAACCAGAGAACAAATAATACCTGCGATGATACGCACAAGGTTGACCTGGGGCCGCCTGGGCGTGGTTTTCCTCCATATGTCCCTAAGCGACTGTCATATCTCATAATTACCGCTTCTATGAAGGCTCCATTCTAGGAATATAACAGCAATAAAAAAACCACAAATTCCAAAGGCCAGCAAAAGATATCAGCTATTCTCTTCCGTGCTTGTGCAACAAAATAACAGGGAAAGGAAGGAAGCCAATGCAGCCACAGGAGAAAAAGACTCTGACGATACTACCAAACCATCCCAGTGAGAAAATTTTATTCAATCAAAGAATGACTCTCTAAAGAAATCATGGTAAAGAGAGCACACGAAATGGGTATCTGCTGATACAATGCGGATATTCATCTCTGAGAAAAGTGTGTCTCATAATCATCAAAACAGTTGAAGCAAATTTTGAAAATTTGTCCTGTAATCAAGCACAAATCACCGTCAAATTTGAAATTTGCAGTTGCTGAAGCTTTACATCAATGCTTAACATGACACTCAAAACCTATACTTCCAAACCAATTTATTACTAACGCGGAAAAAGGGTGTAAAGTGGAGAGCGCACCTGAAGCTTTACAAGGAGTTTGGAAGTGACGCCGTCGCGAGAGTGAGTCACAGAGTGGACAGTGGAAGTGAGGGGCTTGAACTTGGAGCGGAGCAGAGGATAGGCGACGGAGGGCAAGTCTGGAATCTCATCCAGTTCACACCCAGGGTTCTGTAACACGTATCTTCATCGCCACAAGTGAAATAATGAGCAAAATTATTAGACAATGGATTGATTCTCAGAAATCGAAGAATCTAGGCAACGGAGAAACATGGATAAAGCGATGTACTTCCAGATGGTGGGAGCGAAATTAGGGTTGATTCCGGCATCCGCCAGTTGGGTCTTAAGTTCGGTAGTGTCGAATACCGATCGATATGTCATCGTCTTCCTGGCGCTAATGTTACCCTCTCGCGCCCGACGTTACTGTATTCGTACTGCGGAGCTTAGCTCCACTGGAATTTTTTGGATTTGCGGGCGCAAACTGCAAACAGCAAAAGAAATGGGTTTTTGCAGCCAATCTTATATATTAGATTTTATATTTTTTTCAAAGGAATAATTACAATCTACCCCCTAAGGTTTAGATAAAATTAAAAGTTACCCCTCTTATTTCAGACGTATACACCGTCTTTTAGTAATTTCAATGTGTATGGTATTTTTTTATAGTTAATGAACATTTTAAATTATCAATTTTTTTCTATATTTTTTTTTAGATTTTAGAATAGTATTTTTTAAAATATCAATTAATTATTAAAAAGATAATATACAAATTAAAATTGCTTGAAAATGACAACCATACAGTCTAAATTAAGATTTCAGAAATTACTGTTGAACTGTATTAAAAAGTATGGGGTAAAGTGTATATTTGTTAAACATATGGGACAAAGTGTAATTTCATGTAAACCTTAAAGGGCAAATTATAACTGACCCTTTTTAAAAAGACAAATACTTTAAATTAATAGAATCACTCTCGAAGATTTTACTTGGAAAACCTAGCCGCACCCACCCTTTCCTCTCCTCTCCTCTCCTCCCATTGTCTCTTCTCATTTGTTTTATGTGGATTCCGCCAGATTTAGATACCAACCTAGACCTAGCTAGTTAACTTTTTATTATTACTTTACCTGATTATCCTTAATCATTATCGCCATTCTTCTCCTTTACAAATTTCCTTAATAACCATCAATAAGAGTATCATCATCTAGTTTATCCAATGTTTTACGGCAAACAAATTTGGGTGGTTTGTTTTTTAAGTTGGTAGGTACGAAAAGATCAAGTATGGTGCGGAAAACCGGCCGAGACTCAGATGATAAATTGTTTACGAACAATAGATCAGTATAATAATATGTTATTTCTTTTATTTATCTTATCTTTTATCTAGTCTTTTTTCCAATTACTTATGAATTATTTCTCCAGGATTATCCTAGTGTACCTAAAATGTTTCAGCTTAATCCAATTTTCTTAAATTCATTTAGTGTCGTTAGAAAACACATTCTTTTATTGGTCAGTTTATACATCCTTATTATTCTTTAGTATTTTATGCCATTAGTTTGTAAGATGGCTTTTGGCTCACTGGTTGTGGTAATTGGAATGAAGTATCATTTTTATTAAAAAAAACTAGTTTTAAATTGGACTCCAATCAGATAATAGGCCATAGTTGTGGTGGCTTGTTGTAGTTGTTGTCATAAATGGTTGTTGTCTGTTACCATATGATTTTTCTTTCAAATTTATCAATAGTTATTCATTTCTATTTTAGCATTCAGTTAAAATAATTATGCATGAAAAATATTTTTTGAGATATTTGGAATAAAATAAGAGATAAAAAAGATAGAATAGAATAGTAATTGGTAAAATTGAAAAGCTACATAGTATGACCATATTTACTGGACTTTATTAAAAAATTATTAGTAATTATTTTTATATATAATAATTATCTACTTAACTTGTTATATTAATTAAAATTTTACTCTTTAAGAATCTAAATCAATAAGCTAGATAAAGAAAAACTCATAAACAATAATTGCATTATTTTTTTTTATATTTAGAAGCATGTACAATACAAGGTATTAGAGAATACTTAGCAAAGGTTAGGAGAAATTTACATGATCACTTAGCAAATGTATAATTTAAATTATTATCTACCATTATATATGAAAGCATGTAATCTGAGAAAATTGTCATTTCACATTTTTTAAAAATTTGAAGTTAATCTGGAGATTGTCATCTGTACATTCAAGTTACCCATTTGATTTAATGCAATTAAACATGATTTTACAATATTTCCACATGCTTTAAGAAAGTGTCACGTGTGCACAGGCTTAGAAAATAAAATATTTTAATATTAACAAATTTAACCCACGTTCCCAATTTCTCTTAATATATTTTTTTATATGTAAAAAAACACCTTTCTATGCCACATTACGAGACCTAGTTAGGTTTCGGCAATTTTTTTCAAGACAGCTATACTTCACCTTACAGGGCATGTTCTCATATATCAGTTAGCTAATATATCGTCATTCCCCACTACGCCACTTATGCCTCAGTTGCAAAAATGGGGTATATATTTGAGGTCACTTTACATTTTTCTATTTCCAAAATTTTGCAATTCTTTTTATCCTCCAAAAGTCAAGGTTTTGAAGCAGTATCAATTTTTGCATTTCACTAGGCAGCTTTTGTCCTTCCACTCCAGGAGTAGCAGAGGTGTGTCCCCAATCCTTCACCACAAGATAATTAAAGGTTGTCAAATTTTACCATCATTAAGTGTTTTTTGAAAGGCAAAAAAAAAATTCCTAAGCTTTATCATATTTTCTGCCCATGCAGAAAAATGCAATAGCAAGGAAAAATTGCAGCAAAAAATTCACAATTCATAACAGAGTATTATAATTCTTTTTTATTTTCAATCTATGCTTTCATTAAAGTTACTTAACCATAGTACCACTATGCATTCGTGACAGCAAAAACTCACCCTATTTTGCACCCAACAGGATCAACAATTGTAGGAAACAAATACCAGGTATCTTATATAGATGCATTTGGCATTTAAATTCCTTTATCACTTATTTTACCATCACTAAGTGTTATTTTGAAGACAAAAACAAATCTTATCCTTACTCATATTTCCTACCCATGCAGAAAAGTGCAGCAGCAATAAAAAATTGTATTAGACAATTCACAATAGGTATTATAGTTCTTTTTTATTTTCAATGTCTGCTTTCATTATAGCTATTTAACCACGATACCACTACACATTCATGGCAGTAAGATCAACAACTGTACCAAACAAATACCACGTATTTTACATTGATACAGGTGGTATTTAAATTCTTTTATCAACCAAGGTCATTAGTTAAATTTCTCACTTTATGCATAGCAATCATAATCTCTTTGTTTAGTTTTATTTTTACCAAGAAATGGTAAAGATGCATGAACACACAAAAACCATAGGATTATATGGTAAAGAGAGCATGGAAAATTGATATAAAGGACTATGCAGGACGAGCATGAAAATTGAGAAGAATTGGAACTGTGGAACTATCAATAATGTCCTCTAACATATCTACCCCCCATATTTGATGCGGGGGAGAACAAAGAAAAAGTGGATCATATATCATGAATGTCTACAAGTACCTGAGGAACATGTACCTATATAAGGTGAATGCACATTTACTAAAGCACACCACTAATTCAAGGTTGCATAAGTAGATATTATAGGTGAAACTACTTAAAAAATGCACCTTGGTGTAAATCTTAAATGAGTTTCCTCATGATGGATTAGTAGTGTAGATAACAAAAACATAGTTAGCATTTATTACTTCCTGAACTAGAATAGCCATGCAAAGGTAGTGATAGTCGAGTTTTACCTTCCTTTTGTTAAAGTGTGCTATCTCATTCCATTTGGAAGTCCATACCTGAAATGAAAGCATAATCCTGTTGACTCCACATTCCAAAAAGTTAACATATAATATAGCAACTACTTAAAGCTATTGAAACCGAGAAACATATAACAACGAAGTCCAAATTTCTCGTACCAACGTCTAATCTAGATTAAGTAATACAAGTAACTCAAAAATAGGAACAATTACCTTCATCTCTTTAGTTACCAATAGTTCTAGCCACACTTTTATGACTGCTCTCAGTTTTACCCCATTGATAATAAAAAGTTATCTCTGATGTACTTGTGCCAAGCAGATAAATGATTGAAAAAAAAAAAGTACCAAGGTATTATCATTTTTTGGATAATTGCCAAAAATGAAGGAGGTGCGTGGTGGCAATGCTTCGGATGGCGGTGAAGCATCAAACCGCCAATGGGGCCGTTCCATTCTTCTAGATGCCAACAATAACTATCTCTAAAGGAAGCAACCCAAAAATATAAGCCATAACTTACAAAATAAAAATAAATATCAGGGTTTTAAATTTAATTCATCAATCTAGAAGAATCTATTCGGATTTTGACACCAAACATTTGGAAAAAGTTACAGAGCAAAAAAAGAGGATAAAAACTATGTGGGAAAATCCAATTTCTGATGAAAAAAATTACCCAGATCTTCGATTTGTGATATATGAAAATGGTTCAGTTTTTAAACAAATAACTTTAGATAAAGTTGAAAAGGATGAAAAAAGAAATCACATGTTCTACAAACATTTGAAATCTGGGTTTTCTTTCTCCAGCATGGTGGCACCGCTGCCGTAAAAATCATAGCGACAATGTGTTGCTACTAGAAAATTCATATATATGGCGGCAAACTAACTGGGGAAAAAAACCAACTACCCCATCTAACCTCAAAAACCTAGAAATCATCACCCACTTTTAGAAAGAAGTTAGAACAAAATTGTAGAAGGAGAAGGGGACAAATGGCCTACAAGTTTGGTAGCACCATGTTTCTACATGGTTATCTAAATGATACATTCCAGGAAATAGGGTTTTTGGTGGGCTAAGAAACATAACCATTGACAAGTAGGCTTGTCTGGCAAAAAAAAAAAGGGCTTAAACTATTAATAGATGGGCTTCGAACAAAAAAAGAACAATTTGAGCCGCTTTTCCATTTTTAATTAATATTGACCCAATAACAACTTCAACCCTATCTTTAAGGGCTAATGGCAGACAAATAATAAAACTACGTTCATGGACATCGTCTCAAAATAAATTTGATTCCTGGGCTTAAATGGTATTAATCCATGTAAATAAGATTGGCCTTCACACAAAACAGGTAAATAAATAAATTACACTTGATAATAAGGAAATAGTGAAAAATATTGAATATCTATATTTTTTTGGTGGACATGGCAAAATTTAAAATTTTAAACTCAATTTATTTTTTCCCCATTTTTATGTCTTTCTTGATGTTCCATAGTTTTAAACCTTCTTTTATGTCTTTCTTGACGTTTCATAGTTTTAAACCTTCTACTTTAACTGTTTAACATGTTTGTTATAATATTTATTAGGATGGATATAAAAAAAATACTTATTACAATTTATATTATATGTTTGGTGTCTCATAAAATTGCCTTCCACCCCAAACATTTCAATGTTCAAATGTATGACATGTCACGTAAACAACTTTGATTTTAAAATAGCTACCCGTCTATTTGATGGGTTATGAAACAAAAACATTTTAAAAATACTACATTAGTTTCTAAAGTAATTTAAATTGTTAATTTTTAAATAAAATATTTTAAAAATACTATTTTATTTTCTAAAATTGTAAAATTTATTGATTTAATATTGATTTATTCCTTTGGTGCACTTTTTAACCTATTCACATTAATTTCACTTATAAAATTATCTATTTTCCACTATATAGACATAATATTTATCATGCACTCATTACCTATTGAGATTACTGTCATCATTCTTTCAAAAGCTTTATGTCTTCAACTACAAGAATTCAAAAAATCTTGCTTTTATCCATTGCAAATTTGTTCTAGCCTTTACTTATCTAATGATATTTACATCATTAGATGTTTCATGGGTCATTTAAAGATGGTTTACAAATCGAGCTTATCATAGATTCAATAACTTGAGGGATTTTAGCTCCCTCATCACTGTGTTTGTCCACAACCACATCCAATACTTTAAGTACATATTATATGTAGAGCGATTGTACTTCATTTGCAGTTCATTTGCTCAGAGGATCCTTGTGGCTAAGTTCCTTTTTGCTATTCTTTCAAGCATGCGAGGTACTGCTATTATGAACTAAAGTATATCATACATTTGAACATTGAAATAAGAAGAAGGAAAAGATTGGGGAAAGGTTATTTAAAACCTACAGAAAGAAGCTGATGTCATCATTGCTACAATTATTAAGAGGTGGCTTGACCAACCGTGTAATTTGTTTGTTCAAACTATAGATTCTTAACTCTGCCATCATCAATGTGAGTCGTGTATGCATAAAATCCTTCATGGTCCACCTATAAGCAATTAGAAGCAAAGTTATTATGAGATTGATGATCTAAGAATGTGTGGTGAATGTGTTGTTGAGGATGAGCTTCGTTTCTTACTTATAATCCATAGGTTTGACTAGACTTTAACATTTACTTATTTGTTATCTTTTAAGCCTGGATGTTGTCTGACAATGAATATATTATTATTATTTTTAGCATACACTATTAATGACATCATTTATCTTTAATTTTGCATTCTTTTCATTCGCACAGTGTGCAATATTAAATGTATTACATGTTTTTCTTAAATTTTAAAGTTTACTATCTTAGGCAAACTATATCAAAAGAAAAAGATTTTTGGTAAACATTGAGTAGAAGACATATTTTTTTATGAGCTACTGTCCCGTCCGTTAAATGGGTTATGAAACTAGTTATGTAAATAATGTAGTAACTTTGAAAAAAAACATTAATTATATGCTAAAAAGCAAAATTTTAAAATAAAACGGTTACTTAACCACTTAAATAAGTTCGAACAAATGAAGGCAAAACAACCTTATTTTCAGTTTTTATAGAAATTTATTTATACACTTTAGTTTAACTATAAAGTTATAGCTTTGCTCTTAAAAAAAAAAATTCAATGGTAATCACTTGATGGTTTTGTTATATAGTTGTGCTATCTCATATACTTCTCTTCATTTTCTTTATATATAATTCTGATTAAAAAAATCAATTGCAATTACGATAATAAAAAAAAATATACAAATACTACTATATCTCTACCAAAACAAGTACTCGTTATTAAATCGCCTCATAATTTACTACTAGTTGGGAACCACCCGTCAAGTGCACTTGGGTTGAGAGGAGTTGAACTTCTTAAACCACTTTTGCATGGAAAAAATAGCTTGAAGTAATCAGTAATTCATGATATGTCTTGCCAAGAAACTCAAAACCACCCTTGCTTATGAATGTAAACAAATAAAATATTCGGTGAATTGTTCATAAATTATTCAATGGGAATTCATTTATATTTATTTTTTAAACTAAATATATGAATATGAACAAGTGCATGCTCATTCGCTTATGTTTACAAACAGTTTGATTATTGTTTGTTTATATTTATTTGTTTATTCACACACACACACACACACATATATATATATATATATATATATATATATATATATTTGTCATTTATTGTTGTTTAAATTATTCACAAACATATTTTATACATTGTGGGCTGTACTGTACTCGCCAATTATCTTTCAGCTAACCATTTCTTCAACAGTTAAAATGGTTCCCGATTCTCATATGAAAGAGTCAACACAGTTTGTAGAATTGAAGCACATAAATCAGGAAAGATAGGAGAGAAAACAGGAGCAACTATAGTCTCCAGAACCTACGGCCAAGTTGAAGGAAAAATACGTCACAACCACCGACAAATGAAACCAAATGCCAACGATAACAAAACCTAGCACTACACTACTTTAACACTGGGTTTCTACGAAGCTAGGAGTGCCTCCAACTTTGCGATTTGTTCATCATCATTCCTCGGGGGTGGAGTCTTATTAGCCTCGTCAAATAAATCATGCTTCCATTTCTCTACACGGTTGCCGCTAGGATGATATCCCTGCCTTCCATTGAATCTTTCACGGCCCCTGTAATTACCACCCCCATAACCACCAGCATCTCTCTCTCTTGACAAATAAACACCTCGCTGCGCTCCATCCCTGCTTGGCAGCCTATCTCCACCAGGCAGCCTTTCATGTTTATCCCAATGGCGGGGGTTGCGTTCTTTTTCATCCCTTCTTTCACTTACAGGCACAGAATGGTCAGGGCGACTTGCCTTCTCAGGCTCCTTCACCTCTTTCTCAGTATGTTCAGTTTCTACTGGAATTTTCTTTTCCCTGAACGCAGGCCTTTTCCTAGCAGGTGGTGGTGGGGGTGGAAGATTAAGTTCAACCTCGGGAAACTTGTCATGGCCCCACTTACCATTGTTGTCCCCATTGAATTGTGGTCTTTCATCTTTCCTCGTGTCATGAGTTTTTGTTCGTCTTTCAAACTCTGGGTCCTTTACACTGCCCCATCGTCCACGCTCTTCAAAGTGACAGGAAAATGATGAGTAATTTAAAAACTGAAGAAGCAAAGAGATGCAAAACAGTCCTAACCCCAAAAGAAAAAACAAAAGAAAACATTTGTGAACTTCTAAAACAAGACTAGATATTTAGTTTCCCATACACACATATTAAAGCTGGGCATCCATGCAAAGCAATGATAAAGGAAGCAAAAGATAACAGAATCCATCCTACTTGCACACAGGATGATATTGTTAGTTAAAGTTATGCTCTTGAAACCCACTGAAAAGAATGTACCATAAGCAAACCAAAAGTTCCCAAGTCATTTACTGCTTCAAAGGTAACTGCTGATGGATAGGTAGTAAACCTATCCTACATTTTTCTGTATTTTTGTAAACTTTCACCACTACAATACTGCTCCAATGAAAAAATTGTGGGAAAAAAAATACAAGAGGAAAGTAGGAGTTTAAGTGTAAAGTGGCATTTTAAATGATAGTCACTGCTCCTACGGGAATTGAAGTGAATCATTGTCATGTTAGTCTAACAGGGCACATTTCACAAGAACAATAGGCTCAAATAATGTGAAGAAACAAAATTAAATATCCTCTAACAATGCTAGTGTCTTGACTTAAAACTTCAGCAATACAATTGTTAACATAAAAAATAAATAGTAAACTAAAAGACGAAACTGCTCACCAGGAGCTGCTCTGCCAGTGTAACTTCGACCATCTCGCGCGGAATTACCACGCTCATCATGCTGTTATAATACATGCACAGGCAAGTCTAACATTGTTATACAGATCGAGTACCCAATAGCACGGGGCCCAACAAGAATTCCGCTACATCAGCCCAGAAAAAAGGTTTGCACACACTGAATAACAATCAGGTAATTAAACTCAACATAAAAGTGAATGGTAAGTTTGATAAAGTTATCAGTTCCAAGCCATACAAGAATTTCCATATAGTTTGAAGCAGCATCCAATTTCAAGTGGTTTGCAGACTCATGCAAAAAATGTAAACAGATTGCCAACATTACTACCATTGGACTTAGATGATGAACTAAAAGCTGGACAAAATGTAAAATAAACAGGAAGATAGATGCACATTAGTGAAGTGAACAACACCTGAAAGTAGGATCTAGACCTAGGTACTTCAGTCAGTTCTGAAGAATGTTTAGTCCCTTTACGCTGCTCATCATATTTCTTCTCTGGTTGTTTGCTCAAGGAAGCAGTAGGAACTGTTGAATCAGGTGCAGCACCCTGAAGGGGCAGAGCATCTCGGGCAAGCCTCTGGTTTTGATCCTTGTCACTATGGTCACCCACATCCCCATTGCGCAAAACCCGTTCAGTTTCTGGTTTTCCATCCCTTCGCGACCTCTTAGGGCTGGGGAAAAGAATTGGAAACTCATGTAACATTGTGATTGGATATCATGAAAAGCCGAAAAAGAACGATCTAGAAATGAATGAAAATGAAGGACAATTGTACAGTTTCTGTTTCAATCCTAGAACCCGCGTACCCAACTACCAAATTCATACCAAAAACCATTCAGCTCGGTTTCCTTCATTCCCAACTGAATAATTAGCTAAGAATTCAACCTCAAGCCCACGGTTAATGTCAATGACTCGCTCAGACCACATTAGAAAACGAAAGAGATGGTATAGAAGCAAAAGCTCCGCTAGATTCGTGTTCAGCCAGAAAAATAGAAGGGGAAAAAAAAAAAGAGAAAAGATTCATGAGATATGAAGAGACAGAAAGGCCTACCTCGGCTCCCGGTCGAACCTGGAGCGGTGCCGTCTGGAGTCGAAATCACGGTCCCGATCTCGATCGTATCGACGAGACATTGCGACAAAATTTAGGGCTCGTCTTTGTCTCTGCGAGATGAAAATGGATGATGAGATTTGCCAGATGCTCGGATAAGTGGCTTCGCTTGTTCAATCAGGAGAGACGGCGCCGTTTTGACCGAAATCCCATAGCTTTTAAATATTCATTTTCGGCTTAAAATGTGACCAAGAACTTAAAAATTACAGAGAAAATTTAGAGGGGAGTTCGTTTTCCATTAATCTCTTTAATTTGGGCCCATTAATCTCGGGTCAAATGCGGATCCTTAGTGGGTAACTTGAACCCGTGGGTGATCTTTCCTGATTAATTCTTAAGTTGGCGTTTATTACATCTCCTACCACACCCACCATCCATTTCCACCGGCCACCGATATTAGCCTAACCCGACGCCGGATCCACGCTCCATTCTTTTCATAGCCAGCCCAACCTCGTTCTGATTGCAAGCTGGGATACATGCTCCGTTCTTGTCACAGCAAGCCTAACCTCATCTTGTTCCGTCAAATCGACACTCTGTTCTTGTCGTAACAGGATCGACGCTCCGAATTGACACTTCGTTCATGTCACAAGCTTTGATTGGCTGGAAATGGATCGCGAACAATGGATTAGCTGGATTGGGTGAAGGCTGGGTTGGATCCGGCGGCGAGGGCCGACACCAATGGTGATGATGGTCGGCGGGGATGGGAATTAGGGGTGACGGTGAGGGCTGGTACCTACTCACGGCGGTGACGGCGAATGACAGAGGTTGAAAATGGCTAAGTTTGAGCTTGAATACAGCCAGGTGTGCCGGGGCCGGGAGTATCCAAAGACGATGAGGGCTATGGGGAATCGGATCGGAAGTAACAGGTGGCTAGCGAACGGGTTAAGGAAGTTGGCAGCAGCTTCATCGCTTTCAATCAGAGGCAACAAGTGGCCGGTGAACTTAACAAGGAAAGAGCTTCACATTGGTCAAAAGCACCCAATGGCATAAGGGCGTAATTTTGCCCAATATAAGTCCTGTTTGTGTTTCACAACCACGGCTTTTATGTTGAGCTGCGAAAAATGTTGACTCATTAATTGAATTAATGTAAACCGAACTACCTCTACGTTTCAGGGAATCAGGGTGCATAGTGTATTTTTGAAAACAATGTGGAAAAAGTGTACTTGGTGCCAAAAGTCCAGCGAGTTTATGTATATTTCTGACAAATTTGTTGTGGTCCCCACCTTAAGTTGAAATTGTTTTTTCCACAACCTCGCCGTTTTAATAAAAGAGGAATAAGATACTGTGAAGGTTTGACCTAATGGCCACTTCAAGATGTACTAGGGTTGCATCCAACTTAAGAGTCAATATTCAAGCTTTTCTATAGGTAAAACTCACCTAATACTCAATTTTTCTCTTTTAAAAAAATAAAAGAAGTATAGGGTTGCCATTATTCAGTTTAAATCAACAAAAAAAAAATATTGAAATAATTCAAAAATTCAGTATTAAGGTTCAATTTTTGCTAAAACCAAATACGAAAACTATGAATTTTTTTGTTCAGTTTTGACTAGGGTTTTCGGTTAGTTCAGCAATAAAAAAACCAAATTTTTTTTGGATACATTTGGGCTTCTCCTAGCCCAACAAACTGTAAATTTATTTATTTGGGCAACACATGCATTAGCCCAAATTTACTCCCAACCCTAATCAACACAGCACATGCACGCACTCTCACAGATATGCATATGACAAAAGAGCCTCGATCAGGACAAATTTTTGGAGGACTGTATTGGAACAAACCTTAGCTTAGCTGCTTAGGGACCCATTTAGGATAAATAGATAACCTTAGGGTACTGATGATGCAATTTAGCGGACCTTTTAATTTGAATATTTCATCAAAAAGAATAAAATTTTGGGAAAAGTACAAAAAAACTCACCGTAATTATGGGTTTGGACTGATTTGGTTACTATAGTTTTGAATAGTTCCAATTGCATCACTGAAGTCATAGTTTGGACCCAAATTGATCATTAATGTTACAGTTTTGTACCGAATATGCTACAAGCTATTAAAAACTTAACAAGAAACGTGAGAAGTTGTTGGTTTTAAAATCTTGGGGTACTTATATAACTTTTAGCAAACTTTAGGAACTTTTATCCTTCACCACATCTGCCACTGATCCCTCTAGAAATGATCTTCAAATTAGTTATCACATTCTAATGTTACAAATAACCCGAACATTGATCAAATGAAACTCATTCATCAAATATTGATATGTTTCTAATTATCTACTTCTTGGTATTGCAATTTTTTGTTTACAAATAGTTAAGTCCAATGCTACCTCCTCTTATATCACCTCTACACCAGTGGTAGATTTAACGGTGATTGATGTAGTAACTTACATATAAGATAAATGAAAATGGTAAATTACAAAAACTTTCTAAAGTTTGTTAAAGGTTACATTAGTGCCCCAAGATTTCAAACCTAACAACTTCCAACATTTACCGGTTAATTTTTAACGGCTAGTGCGCATTTGATACCAAACTATAACATTAGTGACTAATTTGGGCCTAAATTATGACTTTAATAATGCAATTGAAACCACTTAAAATTACAGTGTCCAAATTTATCCAAACCTCTAACTTCAATAAGTTTTTTGGTACTTTCCCCTAAAATTTTTTAAGGATTGTTTGTCTGCAAGGGGTCGAAAGACCCGTTTTGTTATCAAGCCTACGACATCGCTGACATTGGTTGCTTTGCTCATGAAATCAGCAGACATGGGGAGACCAGGAAGAGGTAAAAAGAAGAAGAAAACCTCAAGTGAACAGCGTGGGCCGGAGCTCTTCTCTGGATTCGGCAAGATAGCGAAAGGTAAGCCAAACCCTATTCTGTGGACTGTGGTTGACTTGGTATTTTTGGTCGGATGATTTATTGGGATTCAGAATTCTCTGTCATCCTAAAGATTTCAGGAATCCCAGGAATCTTACACGAGATTAACAATTCTTTGTAATGGGGGGTTCGCAGGTTTGCTGAGAAATGGCTACAACTATGATAAGACGCTTAGCCTCGCAACCAAGAGATTCAGTGGAGTGGTACAATCTTAAGGAGTCTGCGTTTTCTGTTTTGCCTACACAACTGAAGAGAAAAAAAAAACAATATTGTCACACTGGAACAAAATTTTCTTCTGTACTGCTTTCAGAATATCGCTGCAAGGACGCATGGAAGACTGACAACAGTAGGGGTTGGAACTAAATACAACTTCGGCAATGCTGCACTTGACTTGATTGTCGACGACAAATCGTTCGTGCGTTTTTCTTTTGCCTTTTTCGTTCTTGGGTTGATTTCAGTCTGTACATCGACTTGAATGTTCATCATTTGCAATTGTATCCTCAAAACACAGACTTCGGCGGCCCTCACTTACAATGGGAAGCTGTTGCCATCTGCAAATGTTTCTGCTCTGCTCAAGTTCCCAGACTACAAAAATGCAAAGGTACATGTTAATATATGCTGCAACTAGCACATTGTTGCCCATTAAAACTAGAAAAAGGAACAAAAAGTTTCTAAATACTTGGGGGTATATATGTGTTTTTGCGCGTTTACTTTCTACAATCAATGCAGATATCGACAACTCTCATGTACAGGGGAAAGCATCTGGTCCCCACAGAGCTTGCGGCTTCACTTAAGTTGCCAGATGATGGCAATAACAAGGTACATCTAGACGCTAGTAATGAATATTACTCTGAATAGATCCACGGAAGTTTTGAACTGACCAGGATACCACGGATCCATGTATTTAATATGTGCTGGTAAGGAACACAAGAGAAAGTGGGTTATCAGCTGAAGTGTAGATATTGGATTCTTACTTCAGGTCAAGGTCCAATGTTTACAGAGATATGCTGCTTTTTCCATGTCTGTTGCCCTTAAACGGCCCCCTCTAGTTAAGCTTTCAAGCACCATTGGTACTCGGAAAATGGCAATAGGCATGGAGGCAACATACCAGGCTCTTCCATTCTGTTTTATGGATTGGCAAGCAGGCTTCAGCATTTCAAACTGCAGATTCATTGCTGCACTCATCATGTACGCTATTACTTTGCAGTTTACAATGAATTGCCAACTTGAGGGGTAAAATTTTGGCCAGTCATAGGAAAGACTTAAATCATTGAATTTACTTTGAACTTCTATCAATGTTGTTAATGCTATGAAATTAAGAATTCATAAGACAAATACTTCTGCCTTCAACACTCACAATCACACTATTCCATGATATAGAAAAGCCCCCATTGAATGGCTGATTACCATCCCAAGCAGCTGTGACAAGCAACTAAACTTAACTAGTTTATGTACTTTCCCTGGAACAGGGCAGATAAAGGAGATCATTGTAGGGTGTCATGCTCTTACTATTCAGACAAATCGATGAAAACTGCTGCAGTGGCAGAGATTGCTGCAAAGTTATCAGAGAAAACACTTAACATTGCAGTTGGAGGATCTTGCATGATCAATCATCTAAGGATGAAGGGAAAAGTTGACAATCAGGGAAAGACTGAGGTCCTCATCCAACACAAAATTAAACACAAATCATCTGTAATGATCTGCTGTGAATACGACTTCATAACACTATACAAGATGCCTAGAATTGGAATTGCTGTTGCTCTCGTCCTTTAATAACAAGAAGAAATAATGCCCCAGAAGTGGTCTTAATACAGTTTGTTTAGTTTCTCATTTCAGTATGATGGAAGGCTATAGTCTGTCCCTTGTGAAAATAAAGATGCTTTTTTTTCATTGCAACTGTAAAAGTCGTTTCCTTTGCTGATGTAAATACTCAACTTTCAGCTAGAGAAAAGGATACACATGGATATTTTACAAAGACCAGCAAACAAAAACGGGTTTTTGAGGGTTTATGGTATTATCAGTTAAGTACATCAGAAAATTCTATATGGTTTGTCCACTTTTCAACGGCACAATTGATGCAGAAAATGTTACAGGAGTATACTTTTCTCCACAAAAGCAGCACATTACCAATTATCATACTAGAAGAGAAGTGTACTCAGTAATCAAAAGCGCCAAGTTGACTACGCTGATTCATTTGAATCAACCAACCCAGTCCAGCTTTAGCTCACACTTAGTTTTCAGCAGCTCAAGACACATGCTGTTGTTATGAGATCTTAAACCTGCTGCACCACTTCATCAAAAGATCATCAATACTAGCATCCATTCGGGTGCCAATTCCTCCCCAGACCAACATGTGTGTCATGTCTCCAATTGTTGAACCAGTCACTTCATGCACAACCTCAAACCCAATCCTTCTATAGAACCTCACAAGCTGCCAGTAACAAAGAACACCAAACCAAGAGTCATCAAGGCATTATGTTTTCTTGGATTCATTGAGCATGCAACTGAATTCATTGTAGTTCATTTTAAAACCGAAATGAACTACAAGAAACTTAATCCCATGCGAAGTGCAGACAAGTAAATGTGTCCCTATTTCATCAATGCAAGAGATTACTCAGAATTCTATTACTCCACCAAAGCTCAGCCTCTCAGTTTGTAAGCTTCTACAGACAAATAGCGTGACATGACCGCGCGCACATAAATTTAAAATAAATAATGATAGTATAAAGATCTGGGAAAGGGCAAGAACCTTGGAATGGTAAAGATCTGAATCGTTGATAGCAAGCAATTCAGCTCTCTGGCAACCACAATCGTACCCATGTCGAATTGCTACAGCTCCAATGAACAAACCAATACCAAAAATCGATCGCTCCATGCCCAGCGTCTCTCTCCTCAATCTGATGGAGTCCAAGTGCAGAATTCTCCCACCAAACCAGATCCTTATGAGACCCTGAGCTCTCCCGAGCTCCCTCCGCGTCCCCAAGCTTCTGGCAGTGATTCTGAAGAAGGGTCCAAGAGTTTTGAGCTCAAGCTCAAGCTTTTGCGCCCTGGAAGCGACCAATATATCAGCCATGGATGGAACGGAAGGTTCTTCGAGCATGTTTTTACCTGTTTCGGCCCGTTCACCAGAAGATAGAGCTCCGTTCTTTGGTGAAAAATTCGAATGGGTTTTGGGTCTAATTTGGGTGAAGAATGATGAATTACGCAAAACATGGGGGGAGGATGATGAAATTTGGGATTCGTTGAGGAATGTTGGATTTGGGCCGGTTTGTCTGAAAACAGGAGCTGCTCGCATGACCATGTTCATCAGACTCGCTCTCGCCGGCGTTCGCGTTACCAACTTACCATGTCTCTATCTCATAAGAGTTGCAAATTTTTCTCCACCCTGTTATGCTCCCAGCCTCCTAGTGTCATACTTACTTTTGGAACGATTGGTTATACTCTCACTTATACTTTAACATACATAGGTTTGTATGATTTTTAGTGTAGAACTTTTAGTAACATCTAACATTGGGGTTAGAGTATGTGCAACTCTAACAACTGAGATAAATTCAATGTTTTAAGCACCTCTTTTAGGTTTTAAAAGATAAAGTTTTTTTTTGTATTCATGGCTACAATATAAAGGATGGTTACAGAAAGAATCATATTTCTAAGTCTACCCTAAATCTTATGGTTACAGAAAGAATCCTATTTATAAGTCTATCGTAAATCTTACTTCATCCAACCTAAGCCCACATTTTAACCGTATAAAAAACAAACCTCTTATACAAGTTAAGATTTGAACCTTAATCAATAACAGGAAATAATAAGTATCATGTCAATTTACCAAATGATTATCAACTTGATCAACTCAATAAAAATATGAAAACTAACTAATAGAGAGTTAGAGAGAGATATTACAAGGTTTAAATGTACAATACACCACATATAGGAAAAAATAAAAAATTAACTGATACTCCAAGTATAATAGTCTTGATTCTATGGGATTCTATTTCTTGATTCTATGAGATTCTTTTTCTCATCCTCTAATGCATCCATTAGAGGCCAAATGAATGCATGGACGATGTTATGCCATGGGTTCTCGAGATAAATACAGTCAAACTTTCTTTAACATCAACTTAAATTATATTTAACTAATGTGAGAGTTGTCCTTTTTTTTTTTTTTTTGGTCCAACCTCGTTGTAGTAACAAGGGTTTCTAGTCCAACCTCGTTGTAGTAACAAGGGTTTCTAGGGTATAATGTGAACCGGTTTTTTACCATGATCTTTTGAGACTTTGGTCTTATTTGTGATTATCATCTACTCATTTGAGGAAACCATAAAATATTCTTATTCAAATTTAACTAACCTTGGTCGTGTCAGGCAAGCTCAGGTGGAACAAATTAATGATTAGATGAGACATTAGCTAGAGAATTTAATACTAGCTGGAAGAAGGATGAATCAAGAGTAGATTTGTACATGTTGTTCGATTTTATGTGACTTCCATTCGCATGTGCCAAGACAAAATTTTCATTTCCACTTTAACTGCATAATGACATCCATGAAAATTCTCGATTCTCTTTAGCTGTGGGACAACAAAATCCAGAGTGGTTAACCTCCTGAACCGCATCATTTATTCATCTTCAACCATATCAATTGTATCTTCCAGAAAGTGTTGATGCATAAATAAGGTAGAAAAAGAAAATAGAAAAGAAGCAAAGATACAACCCCTCTAACTAAAAGATCTATGTATATACGCAAGGGCACACACATATATGATTATCTTCTGGGAGAGCGAAAACAAGCCCAAGCAGCCATGAAAAGTGTGAGCGTGAGGGAGCTAATATCGTCGAAAATGGCTGCAAAACGCAACTCCTGCAGATCCCAGAGAGTGGAAACGACAAACATGAACCCCTCAAAAGCCAGGCTTAACAACAGAGGCATCTAATCTGCGGTAATAGCTAGCTAGCTACCGTGCCCTCTAACTGATCAACAATATATACTGCAACATGGGCGGGCATGGGCATGGGCATGGCACAACTCAATAAAAGGCAAAACTGCCTAGCAGAGGAGAGGACTCTGCCTACTTCCGGGAAGCTTCCTCGTGGGATCTATATAGGATAATACTAATATATATTTCCTCATGCAAAAATCAAAACATTATAACTTATTGATGGTTATGGCCAGCCAAACCTTCCCTTGTTGCTCTTGTCTTTTCCTATATATAATCTTCATACTGTTTCTCTTCAGCAACTTCTTCTAATGATGAACCTTCGCAGGCATTTGGATATTTTCAATGGAGCCAAAGTATAGTGTACCCCAGATTGACATGAGAGTTGGAGAGCAATTTCCATATATAATATGCATATTCAGCTAAAATTTTTACGTTCTTACTCTAATTTGATGGAAACACAATCTTAAACATCGTTTTGTTTTCTCGTTACCAAGATAATTTGGTGATTTTATTTTTTGTTGGGACAAAAATGACAATATTTTTGGGGATCAACTTTTGTGGAGTTAAGATTACTTTTCTTCTTTTTTTAGCAAATGAAATAAATTCTTTGGCTTCATTTGGGAACAACATTAGTGTTTAATGTTAGAAACTTTCCGTTTGAGAACAACTTTTGTCATCAGTGCTAGAGTTTTGGATGATTTATTTAATGGTTGAGATGAAAATGCTGAAATTAAGAGTTACTATTAGATAGCTTTTTCAAAACTCTAACACTAATCGCTTACGCTAATGCTAAACGGGACCGATAACATTTAGTATTAATTAGAGGTTTGAAAAACTATTACAATCGTTGATAATTTATTCCAACTTATAATGCTAATTTTAAACATTATTCTCAAATGAAACATCTCTTAGTGAAAATCTTTGAACTCCTTTCATTAAGATCAACTATCATAGATGTTATACACTCAATTAATCTCTTCCATTTGTTGTGTCTCTGGGACTTGCATTAAGCAAAGGTAATATCCTCAAAGTTGAAAAGGTAATGCCATCCTATACTTAAATATCTTATCATAGACACACACGCACACATAGGCAGTAGTGTTGCTACTGCATTTACAAAGTTTTTAACCAGAGTAAATTTCATAAACGTATTAATTAACCAATTATTGAAAATTTCAAAATCTAAATTACACATTATTTAATACCTATTACTATCTCTTACATGATTTATATAGAATCACTTTTTTTTCTAATGTTTGTAGATCTAGAATAATGCTAATTTCTTATGAAATTATAAGGCTGCCTAAGAGTTTTCTTAGACAAGTGTAAGACTGTAAGTAGGTGATTTTCTAAGTTTTTTTCATGTACAAAGGCAAAAAGAAAGAAAACAAAACAAAAAGTATGTTTTGCCACGGGATAATAGGCCCCCTAAACATAGTCATTTTTAATCTAAAATAAATAAATAACATAAAAGTTTTATTAGCCCAATTTTTTTTAACACTCGATATGAATGTGAGTGGTGGTGAGCGCTCGAATCTACTAAGACGGGAAACAAGTAGCCAATGATATCGAGTAACGTTTTGTGAAGGACCAAAAAAAAGGCCAATAAGCGACAAACTGACCCCGATACTGAGGAGCTGGCCCATATAATGTTTTACAACTGAAACGACGACGTTTATCCAAATCCCATCGCCTATTTGATGGTTTCCGACCACGGGAAAGTTTGACCATCGTATTTAATTCAGTGTTTTAAATAGAGAGGGAATTTAATCATTTGAGCACAAATCACAAAAGGAGCTCTCTACTTTTTCTCTTTCACGGATCCTTTTGCTGCTCAATTTCGAACCCTAATTTCTGCTTTCTTTCTCGTCTGATTCAATAATGGGTTTGTGGGAAGCGTTTCTTAACTGGCTCCTTGGGTAATTCTCCACTTCATCTGTTTTTGTGCTTCCCAATTTCTTGGAATATTTAGGAACGGCACTCGATTAATTTCGTGTTACTGAACTTTTTTTTTAAAAAAAAAATCAATTCTACTGATTTAACAATTTAAGAGGGTTTAACTTTCTGGGTTGGTCTCGTATAGTTCATATTTGCTCTATATTCCCCAGAGATAGAACCAATGTTGTTTAATATTTTGATCGCCAAGAACTTCAAAAACCACCTGCCTTGATGTTAGAGAAGCAGTTTCTGATAGAATACTGAGGACAGTGATTCGTGTGATTTGTTTTGTTGGGTGTAAATTGTGGTAAAGTCTGTTGGTCGGACAGATGTCTAGCTGTGTTGTGATCTTATTCCGGCCGCGGAGGTTCTCTTGAATATTCTAATTTCTGTTGGTTTCTTCTTTTCTTTTAATCTGTGGACGAGAAAGCATAAGGATTTTCCCTTGTTCATATTTGTTTGATAGCCTTGTAACTTATCTTTGCCATGATAATTTTATTATTACTTGCACTGTATCAGACACATCAGAAATACTAACATGGTTCTTCAGTTTATTGATATATCCTGATTTATTGCCTGTTTGAACCCAATCGTTTATCTTTCCATGATTTTGCTTCCCAGTTTCTTTTTCAAGCAAGAGATGGAGCTGTCTTTGATTGGTCTCCAGAATGGTGGAAAAACGTCGTTGGTTAATGTCATTGCGGTATGTGAATATTCATGATTGGACATACTTGCCCTTTTCCTCTTGTCTTTTTTCAACTAATCAGTAAATTTATTTGTCTGGATATTCTTCCCAGACTGGAGGATATAGTGAAGACATGATCCCAACTGTAAGTCACAGTTTGATATTACTCATGTAGAACTCACTGTTTGAGTCAAGCAAGTTTTCTTGTTATCTGGTCTATTTTCACAGGGAGATAAGAGCCCCTCTTGTATCTACAGGTAGGATTTAACATGAAGAAAGTAACTAAAGGAAAGGTCACAATCAAGTTGTGGGATCTTGGAGGTCAACCAAGATTTCGCAGCATGTGGGAGAGATACTGTCGTGCAGTTTCTGTCATTGTGTGCGTATTTCTGCAGCTCTTGATTTCTTTTTAAGTAGTTTTGGACTACTGAGACCAATCATGGAAACAACTGGTCTACACTGTGTGCAAGGATTGCTTGCTTCCTAAGCACTGGACTCATTCCATTCCTTAACACTGATGGGGTTTGGTGTCTTACATTATTATGCTATAACTGTATTTCTTGAAAATATGGTAGCTTGATAGGAATTCTGTGTTGGGCTGTGAAGCTATATTGGCCTTTTTGCTAAAGCAGTTGCACACTTTCGGCAGTGTATATGTGTCTTGCACCCAGGAATAGCATCTGGTGTGAACTCAAACCTTTGATGATCTCCTAGATGTCTTCTCTGAATACCCAGGAATAGAATATACCATTTATCTGGCCATCTCTCAAGATGACAACATTCTGCTGCATTTTAGTATTCTTCTGTAGTGTGTCCCACATTTGGGTAAATTGCAGAGTAAGTCACACAGTATATGAGGATGCACTACTGAAATATGTGCATTAGTCATACTTAAATGATATGTTTGAATCACATAGCAAGCATCCCAAGCAGTGCGACAGAATGTTTGACATCTTTTAAATCTGAAAGAACATTTGAGTATTTGGCCTTCTGGTTTGATATTTTTTGTGTTGAGATTCTATGTTAAGTTCATTCTTCATTTGATATTTCACAGCTATGTTGTGGACGCTGCTGATTATGAGAACTTACCCGTGGCAAAAAGGGAACTGTATGATCTACTGAGTAAACCCTCTCTGAATGGCATCCCCTTGCTTGTACTGGGGAACAAGATTGACAAACCAGGAGCCATTTCTAAGCAAGATATGGTCCAGCAAATGTAAGTGGCTAATTACATATATCATGCGAAGAAGTTGAGCGGTTCTCGATTTCAATTGCTTTGTAGTATTTGACTGATACAATCTTTGATGTTCACGGAATTCGTTTCTGTTTGCAGGGATCTCAGTTCCATCAGTAATAGAGAAGTTTGTTGCTTTATGATTTCTTGCAAGAACTCTACTAACATTGATACTGTTGTTGATTGGCTTGTCAAGCATTCAAAAGCAAAGAACTGAGTGGTTTTTTCTTTCTTTTTCTTTTTTTAATCTTAAGCTGTTATTGGCTAGCGGTCATTTTGTCTCTAACTTTCATCTGGTTAATTATGAGTATCTGACCATTATCTTAAACTTCCAAGCTTCGCTCAAGGATTTTTATTCATTTGGACAAGTTTTAACGAAATTTTATGGAGCCGTTTTTGTATAGAGCTGGATAGTTTAGTTGCAAAGCAAACATGTAGGGCAGCGTATCTCTTCTTCTTCTTCTTCTTCTTCTTCTTCTTCGTCTTTCTGTTATTTTAAACTTGCCTTGCTCAGGTGCATTTGGGTAAGTCAAATATGCTTTATACCTCTTATGTGTGTATATATTTATATTATAATATTATCTTTCATAATATAAAATAAATGTAAATACATCAAATCATGTATCTTTAAAATTGAAGATGTGTGTAAATTAGATGTTATGTATATACAAATTTAATAAACAAATAAATTGGGAGATCTGTATAAATAATGTACAAAATACATATATAAAAATATTATAGATATATTACTGATATACACAATAGTATGTATGTAGTTGACATCTCATATATTCAAAACTCAATGTATAAAACAAGTGATAAATATATATATAAAACATATGATACATATGTATAAATAAGATCATGAAAATATATAATAGATATATTGATTTGTATGTAGTGAGAATTATATATTTTAGTAAATAAAATAAAAAATTTAGGATAAAAATTTAATTAATAATAATATAACAGTGTCAGACAAATTAAATGTTAGGATATCTATAAACTTAATATACAAATAAGGTACAAGATAAGTACAAATTAAACAATTGATATATATATTTGTTATGAGAGCTTTGTATAAACATGTGAGATGTGTATCAATAAAATTATTAGAATTTTGGTCATGTTCGTGTACATTTACTATTTGATACTATAATTTATACTATATATTTTGGTCATGTTTCTACGTATTTTTATCCTAGCTCTTTTCTAAGGTTTTTTTTTTTTAAAAAAAAACTAAACTAAACTCTTTTTTTTTTTTTAACTAACGTAAACTTGTTTAACCTAAAGAAAACTTTTTGGTTTCTTCTTTCATGGCCAACAACCCAGGTCATGACTCACGAGAATGAAAAATACTCCTAGATGGACTCCTTTCTCAACATGGGACTCTACCTGGGCAAGAAGAGCAACGGTTCCATTACGGTAATGAGGGAGATAATATTTTCGAAACAGGTGATCGTCTTAATAAAAAAGATGCGTCAAACCAAACCAAACGACTCAATCACTCGAATTCCTCCAAAATCCTTGGTTGTGACGGTTAACCAGCCAAATCCTACCAGATCCTCGGTAGCGACACCTTCCACTTCTCTCGTCGTATGCCTCCTACATTTTGTTGGAGAATCCGTCGTCGGCACCTTCACGGGTTCCATCTTTAGCCTCAATTTAGGATTGGTTTTATCATTGAGAGAACGAAGTAGATAAGGAGCAAAGAGAAGAATGAATTTGAGATAAAAGAAAAACCGAGAGAAAATGAGTATGATGCATTTTTTACCGATGCCTATTTCATTCACTGTTTATTGTCAAAATCCAACTTCTACTTCGTGACAATTGCTCGAGAACCAGCTCCAAAAGATAATTGCTGAAAGAGATTTTGGTAAATCTTTAACCTGTTAAGAAGTACTATACATTGTTGTCCTTATTTTCAGAAGAATCACTTATACTTTAGGAGAAATCATTTTTTATTTTGGTAATTGAAGAGCAACGACTCCACTAAAAGTAGCCAGGAACCATGAAGGGGCATTCCGAGAATCGGACCCTCGCTTGGTAAATGAAAAGCAAGGACTCCACTAAAAGTAGCCACAAACCATGCGGGGGCATTCCGAGAATCGTGAGGGCTACCCGCTACAAAGATAGCTATGTTGAATCTGTGTTTAACAAATATACATCCCGTCCGTGATCCTGTATGGACCTAAACTTGCAACACAAACGAAAAACAAAGAAAAATGAAAGCAAATAAAACGAATACTGAAGCTCATAGATCAGTCATTGTCTCACAACTTACAGGGGCAACAGTGTCCCTTTTGGAATATCTAATAGACCGAAACAACATTCACATGACCCTCGTACATAACCACCTATCTAACAAGTAAAAGCAAACAAGTTTCTGCTCCGCCCAAGATGCAAAATAAGCAAAAACACTGACATTCTACAGAAGCATCACCACCCATGACTTGGCTACAAAGCTTGCACCCTCAACTTGTATCTGACTTCTCTAAAGCTGAAAACAAGAGCAGCGACCAAGAAAAATAAGGGTCAATCAAAGAGTTGGTGGGTGCCAGGAAAAAGAAATTGTAAAAAACTCTGAGACAGCAACCACCCACAATGTGAGCAGCCATGCACACACGGATAGAAACGAAGAGAAAGGGATATTACTATTGTAATTCAGAAGCTTCTCGATCAGGTCCACATGAGTCATAAGCATTCTTCTGCAGCAATAACGAACCAAGCCCAGCGCATCAAGTGCATCTCTGCATGCCAAAGAATACGATTTACCCCCGGAAGCAAAATAGTAAAACGGGGCTGTTTAACACAATCTTCTGATGACTTTTGAGAATATAACATCACTGCACATGTAGGTTTGCCTGGTTGATTAGATATCTTAAGTACAGATGAAATAATACTCCCTCCCAATGTTTTAGTGAGATTGAATCTACAATGATGTTTTCATGCACACAAAATACAAGACAAAATGCACACAGACAACAGGGTATCAAGGAGCAAAGGAATAACCCAAAAACTAGAGTACACCAGATCGCGGTGCATTAAACTCATCAACCACATCCTTCAGACTCATATCCTCTGTTGCACATTGTTAAGTGGTAAAATCTCATATGGTATGTCAAAGGGTCAATTAAGCCTCTATATTCTGTTGGGGCCTCTCCACTCAATCTCAATTAGTTTTGCTTTAGGTGCTAGATGCTTTACTTCCAGGGCAACGGAAAACAGCTTACATGTATTGACAAAAGGACATGACATCTCCAGGAACAATGCAAATCTTAAGAAAGCTATATTTGCCTATATTTTAAATTATGCAAAGCAGAGCCTATCTGAAAATGCCACCATTAAGAGCATGCTCTATCAAACCACTTACTCTTCCCTATATTTGTGCATCAAATGGACATGTTGCAACCCCCTACACTAGTTTTTCTATACCGCTACTTTTTACATATTGGAAATATGTATGACCAATTCATGTTCAAGTTTCAGGATTCCCTTCAGCGAATACGGCAAAGGACACAGAATTGTTTTTTGTGAGGTTCCACTCACCATACTTATTTATAACAGATTAATCGAACTCTGGACAGGTCATAAGAGCATATAGCACTCAGCCACACTGTTGTGCAGGATGATCAATAAACTGTCTTAGAGTCATGGTTTTCCAGAGTGAAACAGACTGTTTTATATCCACTCCACCACAATGCCCGAGTAAGATGGCCAAGTACTCCACAAGCCAATGTGAGGAAGAAGGCGATGGAATATGACAAGAGGCATAACAAATACCTAGCAGATAGCTACAAAAGGAACCTAAAAGGAGAATTGAATCCTTCCTGAAACTTATCCATCTCCAGAAAGAGCCCTTAAAGAATTAGCATTCAAACTCTTTCCATAACAGATTCAGAGTACATGATTTTCGTAGCGAGTAACTCAATGGAAGAAAACATTATTCTGATGGAAAACTTAGAGACAAACTTCGATGATTTAATTTCTCTGCACAACCCGGCCAGAACCCCTTAACCAATCACCAAAGAAGAAAGAACCAGCCAAAACGAGGGAGAGATAGTGGCTAACCCTTCAGTGTAATTTGCCTGGAGAAGATCCAAGTACGTGTCCCACTTGTTACCGATCACCTACAAAACAAAAGCCCCAAATTCGCCATCACGTTTCTTTGCAATCAAAACCCTAAACCAAAGAAGGACTTAGAAGAAAGATAAGTCACCTTGCCGCAGGTGAAGCATCGAACTGGGATGATCATCTTGCCTCTGCGGCGTCTGCGCTATGCGCTTTTCCCTCTCGACTCGATTTCTGCTGGTCCTTGCGAGGGTTTGTGTATTACTGGCTCGGGAGAAGAAACAGCAAACTTGCCACCCAAAAGTTGGGTCTAGTGCTAATCTTCCACCCAAGTATTCCTTCGTGCAGAAGTACCACCAACTTTACATAGTGAGCAATTTTTCTGCTGCTTCATTAGAGACATCGTTTAGTAACAACTTTTATGATTAATATTAGAGTTTTGAAAAATTTATTAACGGTAGAGATAAAATCACTAAAGCTAAATGCTAAAAGTTACTCTTAGATAGTTTTTTCAAAACTGTAACACTAATAATTAAGACTAATGTCAAACGAGTCAAAAACATCTAGCAAAACAAGGGTAAATTTTCATTGGCAGCCCCTAGACTCTAATTAATTTTCCATTTTTACAAATAAACTATAAAACTTTTGAAACAATTAGTCCTCTCCTAAAGGAAATTAATCAACTTATATTCCCTCCGTTTCATATTCTTTGCAACATTTTTCTTTTTAGGATGTCCCAAATCCTTTGAAACATTTATTTATTTAGTAAACGTTTTCTATCCATTTTACTATTATACCCCCATTTTAACCTCCGGCCCATCATATATATATATATATATCACACATACACACACACACACACACACACATCTCCGTTCGCACTCTTCCTTTCATCTAGCTATGATTCCAGCCTAGAACGATGAGGCGGCGACCTCCGTTGCTTGTCTGCGATCAGGGTAAGAAGGTCGTGGATCAAGGAACAGAGGTCCAACGAGGTTGAGATTGGGGCGGAGACAACCGAGGATGGAGACAATGAAGGGAGGTGACAGAAGACGAAGACGACAAACAAACGGAGATCAACGTGACGGATAAGATCAATGTGACAGATGAGATTGACGTGACGGAAAGCAACGCGGACGGACGAAAGAAGCAGATTGATGCGATTCGGCGCTTAATTCAAGTAAATCGGTAGATTGGGGCAACAGAGATGAGGCAAATCATCCGTGACAAAAGGTCGAAGATAGGGGGAGATAGAAGGGCAGGTGGCGACAGAAAGGTCGAAGGCAGGGTAAAGACGGAAGGTTAAAGGTAGGGCAGAGAAGAAGGCTAAGACATACGTGGGCCTACCGGAGACGAAGGGCAAAACAGGTGGACAAACAGAGGAAGAGAGGAAAGAAAGAGAAATTTTGAAGTGGACAAACAGAGAAAGATAAGAAGGGCAACGACGGAAAGAAGAGACAAACAGTAGCTTGCCTTGGTATACATGCCAAACCTAAATGTTTCAAATATTGCGGGATAGAGGGAGTAATAATTATTTCCTTTATCCCACTATCTTCACACCATTTCACTTTGGCACGCAGACGAAGAATTACTACTACTTTACCCTTCTTTCCAGCATTAACCTTTCCTCTTTTCTCATTATCTCACTATCTCGCAGCTTAGGCTAATCTTTGTCGCCTCTTTTTTCTTTTCACTTAATTACCCATTTGCCACTTCATTAGCCCCGATCTCAGCCCCAACCTCTCCATTCCTAATTTTGAGCTTTCCCTTTCGTCGTCGCCTAAACACAGCGCAAAAACAACTCTTTTAAGCAAATCATTTTTAGCAATGACACCATTGCATCAGGGCCAATTGGCTCAGCAGTAGCACCATCAGTGATGTCATAGAGGCATACAATGAAGAATTTCTTGAGATAAGTGGAATTATTGATAACGACATTGATACCTTTAGCTCCAAAAGCACAAGATCTATAAGATAACTTTTTCAAACCCTTGCAATTTACAACACCATAATCGGTCAAGTCACGACAAGATCGGAGCTTGAGCCAAGAAATATTCTGGTATCTCCTGTCACATTTCAAGGTAATCTTAGCGCTCGAGTCGAATTTTGAGAATAATGAAAGGATTATTGGAAGTATATCTGCTTTGGCATTGAAAGAGAACTGTGACTGCTCTACCACATGACTTGGAAACACCATCGGCAGACAAGGGAGCATTGTTTTCTATCACCAGAGCTGAAGAACTGGAAAGTGTAGGCGAAGAACTCAATGAAAATGGACAATAAAGTGTCGATTTGTTTTTTAATAAAAAAGATGGTAGAATAGTCATTTGCTTGATAAAACTTGCCAAAATAGGAAATTACATAAAGAATTTGAGACAACTTAAAAAAAACTGTGTAAAAAATATAAGGTGTAAAGAGTAGCTAATATTAACTTTTAAAATCTTGATATAACTACCCCATAATTTAAATAATTATACAATAATTCTTTGACACTTGATAAATAATTTAAATTATTAATTTTCCTTATTTGTTGTTTTGTTTTGTGTGTCACTTTTAAAATTATATCACAACAATCATCCAGGTTAGTCACTTCGATCTAGTGGCTTAACTAATATAATATATTTTTAGTAGGTGTATGAATATTGTGAAACACTAGGAAACAAGAATTCAACGCTTATGAACCCCAAAAAATTTATAAAGAGTAATATATTCAATTTATGAGGTATTCTCTCCAGAATCATACATTGAACAACATTGACAAGATTTTACACTTGAAAAAAAAATTCACTTCAACTTTTTTATGACATTTTTGCTGCTTCTCTAATTCTCCATACATGATACGTCCAAAAGTCGAAACTTGAAAGTGGCGTTGTTTAAACTAGCGTTATTAAACTTGGCCCAACCTGGCCAGTTGAACCGATTTGACTATGACTGAACGAGCACAAAAGGTTGGGTTGCACCTTAAGACCTACTTAGACCAAAACTTGATCAAACCTGGTAGACTCTAAAGACCCAATGACCTGGACAACTCAGTTACCCCACGTTAAAATGGATTAAAAAAAATTTAGGCTTTGAATTATTTTTTTAAAATCATGTGGGATTTGTGGCTTAGGTTGCTTAGTTATGTTCAGCTTTGGTTGCTTTAGTTAGCCTAAAGTTAAAATAAAATAAAAATAAAATAAGTCAAAAGGGGTTAAAAATTAAAAACAAGATGAAGTGAATGACACTCTGCTATGGCTCGCTTATCTAAAGGCTTGCTTGAGGAAGGTAAGGTGTTTGAAATCTAATTTTTAAAATTAATTAACATTCACCATGTAAGAATGGGTAAGTTTAGCAAAGTTCACTAAGTTCCGAGGAAATTAAGGCACTAAATGAGGTTCGGGGGTAAAATGATAATTTTACATCTTGAATAGTCGGGCTAGGTCCCGAATATTGAAAATGAGTTTTATACCCTAAATTTTAAGTTTAACCCAAACTTAGTTGAAATAAACAATATTTAACCAAGTTTGACTAAGGTTACCTAAAGAAGGGGACTTATTTGTAACTTTTTAAATTCTTATATGGCTTCATGGTTAAGTGGCATATAAAATTGGTAAAGGGAGGGAGGGCTACCATTTTCACCTTCAAATCTGAGCTTACCTTTCTTTCTATCAATTTTCTATGATTCCAAACCCAAAACCAAGAGTTTTCGATAAAAATTAAAGCCACTAAGAATAAACAAGCTATAGAAGGCTTGTTTCAAGCATGATTTAAAGTTTTTGATACTTAAAACTGATTTTTCCACTATTCTCTATTTTTATGTAAGGTAACACTTGAGTTTTTGGTGAATTCTTATTTATTAGATGTTTGGAAGCTTGGGTTTTAGTCAGAAGGTAGAAACTATGTGATTTATGCCCTTTGTTGCTTGGAACTAGATGGAGCTTTGTAGAACTTGAGTTCTTGAGGAAGGGTTGCTTATTTCTTGCTTGTAAGGTGAAGTTAAGGTAAAGGAGTTGTGCTTTCGAGCTTAATTGATGCTATTGGACTAAGTTAGCTTGATGAATTCAAGTAGTTCTAGCAATAGTATTAGTTAGTGGCCAAGGTTAACTCATAATGGACTATGAGGTTTGTGATGATTGGAATGATGTTATAATGCATCATTAGTTGGCTTGTGATAGTTGGTTGTGATCTATGCAACATTTTTTACATATATGTGAAGTTTGGAGGCTATCCATGCATGTTTGATATGTTTCAAAAGTGTCCAAAGTTTATAGCAACAAAATTGTAATTCTCTGAGTTGTTGTACGTATTGGTGATGCGTCGCCACTCGTAGCCAGTACTCACGAAGCGTCACCATTACCACAAAAATTGGCAGCTCATTACCAATTGTGGCAACGTGTTGCCGTAGGCATAATGGCTGAAATTTTTCAATTTTGCTAGAAAGGTCGGAGAAAGACTTAAGAGGGTTCTTAGGGTACCTTGGGGTCTAAGTATTCTAGGGGTACTCCGAGTCTTCCAAAATTCCTTCGAGACCTAAGAGTTTCCTTGAGTTTTATAGTTGTTTTTACCATAAGCAAGGAAACTAGTTTTTTAAAAGATCACAACTAAGTACCACTAACTTAGGTAAAAGGTTTAGAACCCTTAGCGACCTAACTGTGCCGTTGGCCATGAGGTTACAAGGTGAAACCCTAGTACACCTAGTCTACAAGGTTTTTATGGCTCAATCTACAATAGTCCTACCATAATGCCCCCGTACAGCATAAAAGGGAAAGGTTCAACTGGTAGTTTATCACTAGTTAGGCTGGCAAGCCAAGCTTGCTAGAGGACAAGGCTATGACTTGTAGTTCAAGGACTAGGATAAGGAGTGGTCTCAGGGGACTCAGGTATATGCATATATTAGACCCTCAAGTTGTATGAGCTCACAGCAGGTTACATATGTTCTCATATGTGAAGTCCTTAATAACTTTTCTTTCAAGTTTAGTGAAGACCCTTACTGAGAATGTTTGAATTCTCACTCCCTAGTTATGTTGTGCATACTCTGACGTTACTGAATCGAATAACCACTGAGGGTTGTGACGGTAGTTTGTTATTTCTGTAGGTACCTTGCTTGAGAATCTTCTGATTCTAGTTCCATTTGGGTGACTTGTTGGTTAAGTAACAGTACTAACTGTAGTCTTCCTTTGGCCGCAGAGCCTAGCAGCTCATGGATTAGAACTTTTGTGACTAGCCACTGAGACTTGCATCTAAGGTGGGAGTTAGTCCAAGAAGATCTCAGTTGAGGCTTATATATATAGTACTCCTAGTTGCCTTCATTGTCTACATTTTGAGGAGTCCTAGACTCTAGGGTTGCTCTTGGGTGAGGGCATTAATCTAGTTTATGTATGAATGCTCCTACACAGTTGTTGTGTGTAGTAAACTCACATAAATGTTGATTTTGTATGCTTTGGCTATTTGAATTTGTTTTCTTTGAAAATGTCTTGGCCAAGTCAATGTTTTATGGATTTTGTTAATCCAAGTCAAAGTATAAAAGAGCATGCATTTTGCATATTCTAGATTAATTAACTAATATCACGGAGTTTCAATCCACACATATATACAGGTAGCCAATTACAACCACTGTAAGACCAGCTCTCACAGGCTTCCTGGGAATAGGCCAAGGACGGCCGTGTCACACTCAAAGTCTTAAACACTCTTGGAAAAGTACAAACAAAGTGAATGGGCTACAGAGTGGCTTAGTAATGTTTTATTATACAATATATGTATAAAAAGAACATGGAAATATGTTGTATTTGGGACAATAGCAGCAAGATATGCTTAACAGGGCTATGAGGATGTTTATGTATAAAATCTGTTATACCATTGTGGTTGGTTTGGCCAGTTAAATAGGTTAGCCCACCACCCATTTTTGACCTTCTAGGTTGCTCACCGAGCTGAGTTTGACAACATTAGTTTAAACCCTGTTTGCCATTAGCAAGAGCAACCTCTCTTTTCATAAAAGTGATTGTCAAATCGACATGGCATGTAATTTTTTCGTAACCTTGTGGCTTATTTTTATCCCCGCCAAAATATCTTCAGTCCACAAACTCAATTTCCCTATGAACTTCATCTTAGGCTAACTTAACCCCTAAATTTGCTTAAGTGTATCAATTAATCTCCTTAATTGATGTATGAGTAATTGTATATGACATGATGCTAACTTCTGAGATGTCATTCGCCTTTATTTGTTGAAATCATTATGCAAATTTACAACTACCAATAACAAATACATTTTCTGGTCAAACATGAAATAGTTGGGCATAAAGAAGTAAGAAAGAGGAGAAAGAAGAGAAGGGGGGAGAGAGAAAAAGAGCAAGAACAAGGTAACTTCCACCAAGTCCAAGTTATTCAAGACTACTTGTGAAGACAAGACATCTTTATTAGTCAACAGCATTGTTTAAAAGAGTGACTTTGCTTCATTGAACAATGTCAAGCCCCACTGTTCTCCTTGTCTTGTCACTTGCCATCACTCCTATGGGCCCTTAAACCCTCTTTATCTTTTATCACCTTTCTTTGTCATAATTTCTCATTTCACTTGTAATCTCTAAACAATGCACGATTCTTGTTAAAAAAAAAAAAGCTAGTTTTTTTGTTAATAACTCCAATCTTTGCCTTAAGCTCTACACCCACTCTCTTAGCCGATGACGTCTTTTTTAAGATTAACTTGACAGCAACCGAGCAACAAAGGATTGAAAAATGAGATTTATAGGAAAGCCGATAAATCAACTACGAAAATAATAGTGTTTGGTCTGTCCTTGAGGGAAGTAGGCAATGAGAGAGTTCAAACTTCAGAGCCCAAGAATCAACATGGCAGAAGACGATAGTGGCTGCAATTCTGTAGTCGAAATCTTAAGGAAGATGATGACTCATTTGTGAAGTTGAGAAAATTAGGGTAAAAAAATAAAAAATAAAAAAGTTTGAGATAGGTTCTACAATTTTTCCTCCCCTTGAAAAAAATTACGAATTTACTCCCCATAATTCACCCAAGTTATCATTCTACCTTAAAAATGTATATGTCACTGCATCATGTAGGACAAAAGCTAGTACACTTTGTAAAATGATGTGATGAAATGTGCATGTCAAAAGGATTGATTGGCCCATTTTTTACTGAGTTAAGAGCTAAGTTAGCTTGAGTTCAAGGAGTAAATGTTTTAGTTAGTCGAATTCAGAGGGTAAAGGAGTATTTTTATCTTTTTATCCCAAGTAATTGATTGTGTTTATAGTAACATTTATAGCTCTCCATTTCATGTTTGACATGTTTTTTTAACTCATAATTTTCATTCACCATCAAAAGAAACATCAAACTAGCCAAGGTGTAAAGCTGTCAGGCCATAGATTTGGGTTAACTAACTCAAGTAAAAAGTGAAAGAAAAAAGCGCTACGCTTTTGATAGCATCAACTTTTAAACAATGATAGTAACTCGTTGACACAATCTTGCATTTTATTATGCTTTCAGTTTTAGTGAACCATATATCAAATCTAATCATTGTGTACTTAATTATAATTTCAAATTACTTTCACCATTAGTTGAAAGTTCTAACAAAATTATCTACTTTTATACCAAGTTTTTTTTTTTCATAATAAGATCGGGAAAAAGAAAGGAAGAATAGAAGATGAAAGAAAGAAAGACGTGACTCGTAATCGTTCTACTGCATTTGTATTTAGTTTAATTAACTGTAACATCCTTGATTCCAACTGAGTCTGAGTAGACATCATCTTTAATTGATGAATTGATCCTCCCAAATTGGTAAAAAAAAAAACACAAAGAGAACAAAACAAAACAAGAAGTAATTTCTCTATCCTTTTTGTCTCAAAATTAACTTGGAATCATATAATTGGACAAGAATACAAACAAAAGGTACCTGAGATACTATATAACATCGGAGGTCAGTTATTTGCAGGAAGAGACATCAAAGGACAAACAAATACTACGAGTTAGAAAAAAGGGACATATATACCCCGAAATTAGAAGTCATCATGCTTCCATGTTTGAAATTAATTCCCTTGTATTTATGAAACCTCCAAGTTGGAAACGTTGCAAAGCTCTTTCTCTCGGTCACATGTCATCCCATCATCAGAAGCACGCATCCAACAGGCAGCAACAACACAGAGCAGCCAGACTACAGCCAAGTAATCGCAACACAAACAAGTTTTTCAAAATATTCATGAACATTTTCCACAGACAAACAGTTCTTTACATTAAAAAAAAACAGACAAAGAAAAAGGGAGGAAACCCTTACATGTTTTATTTAATTTAATTTAATTTATTATCATGCATGCTTATTTGATTGTATGAATTAATTGTATTGTGTTAATTATACATGCTAGTGGTAATTAGTTTTTTGGGGGAAAGACCGGGGTAGAGGACTCACCAGCCTTGCAAGCAACCAGATGCTCCATTGTTGGGAGGCGGCGGAGGAGGCTGCTGAGCGTATTGGGGCGGAGGGTAGGGTGGGTATCCCTGCGGTTGCGAATGGTATCCTGGCGGAGGCGGAGGGTATCCATATCCCTGTGGGGGATATCCTTGTGGCGGATAACCTTCCTTGGGATATCCTTCCGGCGGATACCCTATACTTCCATTTCCCAGACAAACCCGTAAATAAATAAATATTATTTACAGACTACAAACAGTATACTGTGAGATTAGAGTATTAGACTAGGTTAGATTATTATATGATCAGCAATCAAATTATAAGCAACGGAATTAAAGAAGGATCACCTGGAGGAGGAGCCCCAGGCGGCGGAGGCTGATTGTAATAGCTCATTTTTTTTTTTTTTGTATTTCAAGATGCACAATTCGTTCAACACACTAACTATTTTTCTCTCTTCTTTACTTTTTCCTTTTTTCTTTTGTTTTTTTGCAGAAATATTTTCAAGAGCAGATCGAGATCAGAACCAGAGAATGCGGCAACTTTTTTTTTTTTTTTCTGATTTAGTGTTGATGTTAGTAGTGGAGAAACATTTTTATTTTCTCATAGAAGGAGGCGGAGCGTTACTGTTTTTCAGATTTATATAAAGAAACGCATAAAAATCAAGGGAAGTGGTATGTAACAGGAGAAAATATATAGAGGGGAAATCAAACTTTTTTTTTTTTGCTGCCAAATTGGTGTTTGATGTAACTTATTTCAAGAAAAGAATAATTAAAATGGAATAATTGAGCTAGCTAGCTAGCTACGAGATAAGTTGTATTAATAAAAATGAAATTATATAAAGTAACAGCATGAGCTTTGTTAGCGGCAATTCGTGCGGCTAACTTCACATTTCTCTTTGTTTTCTGTCCACTCATTTTATTTTCACCTTCTTTTTCCAACACAAATTTTTTGACTTAAGTAATCTACTTTCATTAATCAATACAGTAGCATATCTTGTATAAATGTGTGTATACGTCATCAGTCAAATCGTATATCACTAATATTGGCAAACTTGATTTAATATTGCTTTATTATACAGCCCCCAAACACAAAAAGAAAATGTGAAAAGTAAAAAGCAAGAGAGTGTTACGTATTCGGATTCATGGATGTGGGCCGGGTGAAGGCGAGACTCAAGTCCAACATGAAGCCCAAAATTACCAAGCATCCTTGGAGTGTGAAAGCCCATTGTTTAAGAGAGAGGGATGAAGATGAAGCAACAAATATTTCTCTGGAATCGATCAGATCAACTAATTTAGAAATGATTAAACTGGTTTGTTGAGTTTGGCTACCACCTAAGAAACGAGGAGACGAGACGACTCATCCATCCACCTAGCCGCAGTTCCCTCCTCCACTTCAGCCACTTCTCATCGCAACATCAACATGCGGACCTAGCTTTCAACTATTGCAATATTAATTATGGGTCAGAGTCAGACAAAGAAAAAGGGAAAATGTGACATGAAATCAATGCTTATAACTACGAACAACAAATAGACTAAATTTACTTACTCAGCTTATTTGTTTATATATTTATTTGTGCAAACCCATAACTTGTCCTATATATATATGTATGTATTATGATTTGATTTACCTGTACGTTGTTCGGTTTGAATAGAATCCATCTAGACCCAATGTACATAATACATACTACACTTTAAGTTTTTTTACTCTCGCAGACAAAAAAAATTAATAATGTGGCATTTTGCGGAATCGGAACAAACGATTTAGTTCAATGGTTAGCTCACCTTCTCGTACCTCTCGCACACCAATCATTAAATAAAATATTATAGGCAAAGAGAGACGCAGTGATTGGTCACGGTAATTTGTATTGTCTTTGCAATTGCAATAAACTTGTTAACTTTGGTTAACTTATGTTTTATTCCCAGTTTCTTTTTCTTCCCATTACAACCACACACACACACACACGCACACGCTCATACAGACAAAACACAACTCTAATTTAAACCAAACAGCACAATATACGGAAAACCAAAATCCTCATAAAGAACTTTGGTTGATATATACTTAATTGAGATTTATGTGTTGACAAACGTGCAATTGATTCATCCTTCGTTCTCTGTCTTTAAATTAATAAATTGTTTAATCTGTCTCAATGAAGACAACTTGTGACTCTGATTTTAAAAAATTAGATAACACGCTTTGACCAAAATGGGAATTAGAGGGTGAGACGACCCAACTACACAAACTATTTGTGTGTGTGTTTGTATGACAATACTAACAATAGAAATATAGCTTCTTAATTTAGATTGATTTGGTGAAACAAACACTCGATCGCTTTGTCGATGCTAATTGAAATATAACTTCTCGAGAATATATATATATTCCTTAATTAATACATTAATTATTGCAATTGATCGAAATAATTATTGTTTATTTTTTATATATTGGGAAAAATAAACAATAATTAATTCAACATCAACCTCCAAAATTCTAACAAACATGTGGAAATAAGTACCATAAATTATGAAAAACGCAGAAATACCGGACGAGTCCATTCTGATTTTGACACTTGTAGCAACCGTATACTATAATTGTGCATTTAGTACGTAACTACGCTTAAAACTACGATCAGCGATAAGAATTACGGAGAACACCAAAAGCACAGAAAACATATATCCTTGCATGAACAAAACAAAATAAAAAAGAGAGAGACAGAGAGAAAAAAAAGAAAAGAAAAGAAAAGAAAAGTTCCCCACATTCTAGTCTGGGTTATAGTTAACATATAGACGACGAAAACTTTAAGGTCGCAAAATTGATGTTGATTTTTGTATAATTAGCAAAACCTCATTTCAAATCTGCCTATCGCGACTCAAGCAAGAAATGCGTATTAGCAGAAATAATATATGCATGTAAATAAGTGCGTGGACCGTTTTATTTCCTCTTCATGTGATAATGACACACACAACCAATCCTTGAACATTAATATTTTTCAAGTAGGTGGGGAAAAATTGGAAAATGTATAAAAGGTTAGTCATAAAGTTAACCCTATAACAGTTGGTTAGTGATTTGTGATTGACTATTTACATGTTTTGAAAGTTTTAAGATTCAAATAGAAACTCACAAAATTTTAAAAATTTTAGGACTCAAATAGAACCTCACAAAATCTTAAAACTTAAATTTGAAAGTAATTAAAGTTTTAAGAACTAAATGTGCCCTTTCCTCAATATAAGTTAGTCTAAATCTCGAGTAACTTGATAGAACTTGTATCCTCACTCAGGCCGTAAGTCACAATTCAAGCTCATCAAATCAAACTCTAATTTATTTCTTGGTGACAATTTGAAATCCCAATTAGAGGTTTGCCTAGCTTTTGAATAGAACAAGAAACTAAGAAGAGCAAAAAGGAGAACGCTATATTTTGAAATTATTCTCAAAAAAAAAAAAAAAGGAAAAGATGGAGAAAATGGCAACTAGAGCTCCTATTTGTATCATCAACTCTCCTAATTCCTAAACCTATGGAAAAAACCGTACATAGCTATTCATTAATTTTTCTCTTCTTAATTTCATCTCATATTTATATACCAGCAACAAATTTTTTTTAGAATTCTGAACCCCTAAGATCATAGCCAAACCCTCTCCCTTAAACCTTAAAAAAGATGAAATGTACCAATGCCCTTAATACTTCCAAACCTTACAACTGGAGAACTAACTTTTTATATTTCTACAATTTATTCTCATAATTAACTACAATGAATGGAAGTTTTAAATTTCTAGGGGGCAATTGGCCAATTGCTTACCCGTCCCTTCATGGCTACGCCGACCCTACACACTCGTTTTTGTTTTATACACACACACTGAGAGAGAGAGAGAGAGAGCAATATAAGAGAAGCTAAAGGGAGCAAAAAAGCTGCATAATCGTGCACTAGATAGACACACTGCTGGGTGTAACCACAACCAAACAGCAAGCAAAACTCTTCGGTGAGCAAAACTCTTCATTTTCACGACATGCTAGAGTCAGAATAACAAACAATCAACGGCAAAGCAATTGTAATATTGTATTGACAAATTCGAATATAGGCGATTAAATGGGCGATTATGGTGATTTAAAGGTCCATTATGAGAATAATTATCGATTACTAGTAATAAATATAAGAAGTAAATTGTTATGAATGGCAGTAACTTTTCCTTTTTTAGCTTAAAAATTGTGGAGTAACGAGAATATGAGGCAATATGTATGGATCATGGTGATGGTGGTTGATCCGTTGATGTGACCGTGATCTCTCGGTCAGCCTTGGGTGATACGTTAGCGCTATAAGAAAGAAAACAGAGAGAGAGAGAGAGAGAGAGAGAGAGAGAGAGAGAGAGAACACCGGGAGACACGAAAAGCAAATCAGTAGAAAAGGACAAGAGAGACAGAAAAAAGGTACACAGGCAGAAAAATATCGGGGTGGCGAAATGGGAGCCGGCGGCGGCAGCAGAGGCAAAGGCGGAGGCGACCTGCAGCCTCATCCAGTAAAGGACCAGCTCCCCGGAGTCGATTTCTGTGTTTCCAGCTCTCCTCCATGGCGTACTCTTCTTCTGCTTCTTCTTCCTCTCCTCACCTTCACTGCTATTAATGTCTTGCTACTGTATTGAGTATATATTTTCTGCATTTATCGTCTCTTTTGCTTGTGTTAATTACTTCTAGTGTTTCAAAATCGGCCTGTTATTTTTGCTGTTCACTGCTAAAAAGGGTGGTTCTCACTTCTTAACATGTCGAGGACAGAGTTTCTCTGGTTTACAGGCTTCTTACCAAATTTTTTAACAGAGTCCTTGCATTTTCCAATAAACTTGAATTTTTGCCACAAACATCCTTGATAATTCTTTCCCGTCGACGATTTCAGCCTCAGCGCTGCTCTTCGTTTTATGGTGTTTTTTCTCCAAGTCGTTCACGTGGATTATTGGACTCGTTAGAGACCAGATGAAGGCGTGGAAGGGTGTTTCTGCGGATATGTCATCTTTATTTTTCAAATTTTTCTCCCCCGTCAAGTTTTGTGTTACCTGGTTCTTCATTTCATTGCTTCTTCACATGGCCAAACTTCAGGTTCTTTTAATGGGAGACTGAATAATGTTGTCCATTTTTCTTCAAACTTCTTGTCATTTGAATGGTTTTAAAGGTTGTTTCAAGTGTTTTCTGGGTCTTTTACGACGACCCATCACTGGTTCCATTCGCTATTCACATCTATTGTTAACTTGTACTTTCTGGGGAACCAAGCAGCGAAAGCGAATTGATCAGTTCTAAAGCGTTTGAATCTGGAGTTTTTTTTATCCTCGCCATGATAGTTAAAACTGGTCTTATTTGGCTTTCTTTTGCTTCTTCTTGATCTGCGTAACTGAATCACTGGGGAAGAAAGACAGAGATCTGGGTACGTTCGGGCAAATCGAAGATCGATCTTCATCCGCCCTCCTCTCTTCTCTTCTCTTGAATTTGCACCGTGGAACATGGTTTTCAGCATTGTAGTGTTTTTCTTGGAGCATAAGTAATTAAGTACCCATGGTCACTTAAAATCCTATTTTGTTTGATATTCATCCTTTTTCCCTGTTAAATTTTTTTTTTTGTTTTTTGCTTCACGCAGCCGAGGCTATTTTTTTAGGATTTCAACACTATCTGGTAATGCTAGGGACTACTGTCATGATTCCATCTATACTTGTCCCTTTAATGGGTGGTGGCAAAGTAAGTAAATATCTCCTCCCAAGTATATTAATGCCTTTTTTCGGCCGTTACTTATTCACTAGAACTTATTTCATTTGTGTGAATAGGAGGAAAAGGCTGAGGTGATTAACACTTTACTCTTTGTCTCGGGCATCAACACATTGTTACAAAGCGTGTTTGGCACCAGGCTGCCAATTGTGATGGGGGCTTCGTATGCTTTTATCATCCCAACCATCTCCATATCTCTCTCCAAGAGATTTGATGACATTGATGATCCCCATAAGGTGTCTTTCTATTTTCACCCTCAACATGAAATTCAGCGCTTCTTTTTTTAATTTTGCTTGAGCTTAATTAAGTGGGATGTTTTCTTTTCGACGTGTAACAATCTCTTGTCAATGCTCTTACAGAGATTTATACAGACCATGAGAGCTATACAAGGAGCACATATTATGGCAGCTGTCTTCACAACAGTTGTTGGTTTTTTCGGTTTCTGGAGAATTTTTGCAAGGTTGAGTGTTCTAGTGGTTTATCAGTGAATTTCGGGATTTATTCTATGTTCAACCTCCCATTTGATTAAGCTTTATGAAACAGGTTTCTTAGCCCACTTTCTGCTGCCCCTCTTGTAGTTCTGACTGGACTTGGGCTCTTTGCTCTTGGCTTTCCACAGGTAAATTGTGCACAGCTTGATTTTGCTTGTAAATCAATCTGATAGGAGCCGTGACTTTATGTTATCTGTTAGCTCTGTCTGGTTTTAGGGAAGATAGGATAAAGAAGTATGTTATGGTGTGGCAACAGCCATGCTTCCTATGTATAAACAAAATCAGAATCCCTAGGACACATTTGAGGCTCGCCAATCTTTTATCGCTGTTAATGACAGCTCACGGAATGTGTCGAAACTGGGCATCCAACATTTACATATATTGTTTTTGAGACATTTTTTTTGTTGCTAATGGCAGCTTGCGAAGTGCATTGAAATTGGGCTCCCAGCATTGATAGTTCTTGTTTTCGTATCACAGGTGATTTTCATCCTAAGTCATTTCTTCTGTTATTACTATTTGCTTGACATAAAATAAATGTCACGCCAATGAAAATCAAGGATGCAATACATGTACAGTGTTCCTGGACGCTACATCATTGAATAATTTAGAAAATGGAGGTTAGATTGATTTACTCAACTTTCGAACAGAAGGTGGCTTCTTATTCGTATCAAGCCGACATAACTTGTGACTCAATTTTCATAATGCTTCTACATTAGCTTTTCACTTGAGGTCCTTGAGTATTCTCTGATATGTCTACTTTTTTTTATTGTAGTATCTCCCAAATTTGATGAACTACAGGAGAAGTTTATTCTATCGGTTTGCAGTCCTTTTATCAGTTGCTATAATATGGGTCTATGCGGAAATTTTGACCGCAGCTGGTGCATATAAGGATAGAAATGCACAAACTCAATTGAGCTGTTGTCCTAATCGTGCAGGGCTCATGAGTGCTGCTGCTTGGTGAGTTCAAATATGTCAGTGATGATTATAATATACTGAAGTATAGTATTATTTCAGCTCCGTTATTGCATATCACTCGTTATATTGTTCTTTTGAAGTCTAAGTAGTTTGGCAGCATTTCCACAATTTGCTCAAATGAGTTGCTTCTTTGGTTTGACTTTAAAAATTACAAAGTGGTTCTTTTGTGTGACGAGTTTGATGTGGTCAGCCTTGTTAATCTCTCTTCTTGCAGGATAAAAGTTCCATATCCTTTCCAATGGGGTTGTCCAACTTTTAATGCGGGCGATGCATTTGCGATGATGGCTGCTGCTTTGGTTGCTTGTATTGAGGTTTGATTACTCAACTGCTAAAATAGCAAGTTCAATATCAACTTTGTGAAAATGAACACTCTTCCAATTGATGCATGGAAATAATAAAATAAGTTAACAAGCACATGGAGGTTTGAGAAATACTATTATAACATAATAACGAAGGAGAAATCCCTGAAACATTTTGACTTTTGGAAAAATTCGACTTTGACACTCCCCTTCAATAGTCTACAGGTACATATATTGCAGCATCAAGGTATGCGAGTGCGACTCCTATACCTCCTTCAGTTCTTAGTCGTGGAATTGGCTGGCAGGTAATAAGATTGTTAAATAGCTGAACTTCAAATGTACTTTGATTAAGGATCCTGGTCATGTATTTTTTCTATGAATTCCAGGGGATCTGTGTCTTGCTTGGTGGATTCTGTGGTACCGGAGCTGGCTTTACTGCTTCAGTGTAATGAAAGATGACATTTTCATTCATGACATTTCCCTGAACTGACAGTGATATATAAACAAAACTTTCATTCCCTGCTTCGTCATCTGTAGTTTGGTCATCTAAATCTGATTTTTGTTTGATTTATATTTGCAGTGAAAATGCAGGTCTTGTTGGACTAACCCGAGTTGGAAGTCGTAGGGTTGTCCAGATATCAGCTGCCGTTATGCTCTTCTTCTCTGTTCTAGGTATTATATTACATCATTAGGAATACATTTTATAAAATAAAACGAAAGCGTACTTTGAATAGCGGTCTTCTCTTCCTAGTATCATGCTTGTTGGTGCATATACTTTGTTATATGTTAAGCTCAAACATAACTTGCATTAAGTCTATAACATTCCATTGATCAAGTTATATGACACTGGCATAATTTGCTCGGCAAACAGGAAAATTTGGTGCCTTTTTAGCTTCCATACCGTTGCCAATTGCAGCAGCTATAAAGTGTGTGCTCTTCGCTTATGTTGGTGAGCAGCAACTCTTTCTTTCTTAAGCAAAACTTGTACTTCCCAGACCTTTTGATTGATCATTTTCTCAAGGTTAATTGCTAAATCGCTTTAAAACTAAAAACTGTAATAACCATGGCAGAAGACCCGGCAAAGAATTGATTAACGAGTTCTACCCAACTTCCGAAATATGTTGATGTCTTAATATGATTTTGACATCATAAACTCCTAAATGCTCAGTAAATAGTACTTGCTAACATCAGTAAAGACTTGGAGACAATGACATGCTACAGCATGTTTCCTGACTTTTGTATGACATACGCAGGGTTTTAATATCTCAATATCACCAATTAACTAAATTTATTTAATTCATTGTGGAACATTTCTGCAGCGTCAGCGGGTCTTGGATTACTCCAGTTTTGCAACCTAAACAGCTTCAGATCAAAATTCATTCTGGGGTTCTCCCTCTTCATGGGCCTATCCGTCCCACAGTACTTCAATGAATATCTTCTCAAGTCCGGTCATGGTCCTGTCCACACTGATTGGACATGGGTGAGTATGTTCTGGTTGCTTTTTGTCTTAAGTCCCAGATTGATTGGTGATTTTCATATCTTACAGACATTCTATGTATTGTATACTGAATTGTTCTTCTGTACTGCAGTTCAACAACATAGTGCAAGTGATCTTCTCATCCCAAGCAACAGTGGCAATCATTGTGGCCTACTTTTTAGATCTCACTCACAGCTGCGAAGATGACTCGGTCTGGAAAGATAGTGGCCGCCACTGGTGGGAAAAATTCAGCAACTTCTGTTCGGATACCCGAAGTGATGAATTCTACTCACTGCCTTGGAACCTTAATAGGTTTTTCCCTTCCTTCTAGCTTCCATCCCTTTGCATGTTTTAGCAGGGAGGGGTGGATCCAGAGGGTTCCTACAACTTCAACTATCGCTTGGTATGTTTCTTTTGAGCAGATCGTGGCTTTCTAGAAAGGAAATTGTAAGAAGATAAAATGATTTGTAAAGGAAAATGGGATCATTTGATTTAATTATGCTGAGGAGTCCCTGTTGTGTAAGTATTCACCTACTGTTGAGCCGGACATAGTCATGATTAAGGTTTGGTATATTTATGATGATGAACTATGACGGAATAATGCAACACCTTGATAAAATTTCGAGCAATTAAAATACCTAAATATCTTTTGCAAAGTCTGATGCTAGTATTCCACACACTTAGCCCGCTTGTAAAACTAGCAACCTAGGATTAGTGGCTTGGCCCAATTGCAAAACTAGTTTTCTGCCAATAAACATAGCTAGTTGAAGCAACAAAGGGAGCAGAAGCGAGTGGTAATTTTAATTGGAGACAGGGTAGACTAGTCAAAATTCCTTTATACAATAAATCGTCATTGGTCCACGCCTTGATTGCCACTAGCTATATATATATGGGGCTTTCAGCCAGATCATGCTCATTTAGAAATATTACTTGAATGCTATGGACCATGGTATTAGTTTTATCAAATTTACGTGCAGGCAGCAGAATTCTGTGACTTATTCAGCTCAGAACCCATAATCACATATACGACTTCTCTCCCTCTTAGATTCTTAGCCCTTTCTTTATTATTATCTCCTTTTTTTTTTTTGCTTTTTCAACAAAAACAGTTCATTATTATCTCTCTTAAATAAATTTTTGGTAACATCATTTGTCACCATATACTTACATGAAAGTGATAGAATGGATTGCCTTAGTTGATAATAAGAAACCAAAAGGACATGAATACATGAGCAAAATCTACTTCATTCATGTCACAGATCACCTTTTGGAAATGTGGGATCCTCTTTTTCCTTTCATTGTGGAAGACAGGCAGCTTCCAACATATTTATATCAGATGATGAGGGCCTTAATCCATGGGGATCAATTCAGTTTGTTGGAACCAGGGCTGTATTAGCTAATGTCCACATACAGATTGCTAAGTGTACAAGTGTTATCCATCAGCACTTGAGCTTAATTATCCGGATCAAATCTATGTGCTTCTGTCTCTCCTGCCCTGTTTGTTTTTCAATTCATTAGCACAACTAATGAGGCCGTTTTAACTTTTTTGGCACAATTATCATCTAGATCATGTCTGGAAAGGACAGAAACAGACAACAAAAATAGTGGCCAATTTGACACTTACATTTGAAGCTCTTTTGGCTATTTTTGCTTTGATTAATTAAACAGTGTCAACTGATGAGCACCGATCACGTTCATCTCAACTCCTCCAAAAACTTTGCAATCCATGAAGTGGTCTAATGGGCCTAATCCTAATCCATGTGTCCATATCAACCTTCATGTTTAGGGCATTCCAATCCCTGTTAATTAAGGAAATGGTACAGTTAATCACTTGTTGCTAGGCTGCTAGCCTTGCTTCCAAATGGTTAATGACTTCTCAACCCAAATCTGGAAGCTAGTCAGTATCATCGTGGCTTGTATAATTGCACTGAATTTGTTGCCATAAATCAGAAATATGTTGGTGAATCTACTTTTGCTGTACTTCTATATCATTATCATGTCAAACCGCTTTCTTTTATATGGTTATGGTACATCTGTTTTTTTTATAAAAAAAAATATTGATAATATTGCTTTTCTTAATTAAAAAAACAATGAAGAAATTTTGAGGAAACTATACTTTCGCAACACAGGCTAGTCTCGTATCTTGGTTTCTTTAAAAGCTTTAGGAAAGACTACTCATTGATGTATTTAACGTTGCATGAAAGTGAACAAGTTAAAAACTCTAAAATATACTAGCTTGAAGTGTGGTGTTTCTAATCTAAGCATGTTTAGGTGAGTGAAGCATTACATATTATAAAGAGGAAAAAGAGACCAAAACACACGAGAAAGAACCAAAAGAAAGGAAGCAAAATGATCTATGATTGAGTGGTCCAAAGTGTTTTGTTGAATAGTTAAGGAATTATGGCCAAAATACAAGCAATAAAGTTTCATGTGCCTGTGCCTGGGGATGCATGACATTGTTTCTTACTTTATTTTTATTTTTATTTTTTTAGACGAAGGGACTCCCTGATGGCACCCCAATTGTGTATCAGAAAAAAAAAATGTTTTGTCATTTTCTATATGAAGGTTTTGCTCAGAATTACACAATGTCACCCACATACTAATGAATAGTAGTACCTTAGTCCAAAATTACTTGAAATGTATGAATTTGACAAAAAGATTAAGAAAAAAATTATGTGTTGTTCTATTTACCTTTTACAAGTAAATTAAAAAAATTAAAAAAAATATTAAAATGATAGTTTAAAATTAATATGATAAAGTAATTTACTAAATATAAAAATATTGAAAATATTTAGGGTAACTCATGATAATAAAAGTGAGATGGAATAAATACTTTTAATTCTCTCTCTCTCTCTCTCTCTCTCTCTCTGTCTCTCTTATATCGCTGTTAATTACAATTACCCCATGCACTTTGATTGGTATTGATTACACACTTACGGCTCAAAGTATAAAATTTCTCTTTACTTTTTTCATGTTATCCTGAAAAAACTTTGAGATGATTTATATGGTAGTCATCTTGAAGGAATGTTAGTCTGTTTGACATTTTTTTAAAATTATTTTACATTTGAAAATTACTACTTTGTACTTACAAAAAAAAATTTGATAACTTTTTACGTATCTATTAGTTATAAAAAAAATATCAAATGAATTGAAACTACTACAAGCTGAACATCATATAATTTAAATTAAATTTTCAGTTTTTTATGAAGAGTGTATAAGAAGTAAGGAAAAATGTATATTTTCAAGGTAGCTGTTAATATTTTTTTGTTAAGATAAATTGATCAGAGCCTAGCAAGCTGATCCATTCAATTTGTTTTGTTGTTTTATTTTAGGAAACTTACAATAACCCTACTAGTTTTACCTGACCTATATTTTACCTCCCTTATTTTTTAAAATTAACACTTTGTTATTTATTTTTTTTACATTGTCTGACAATAGCTTTTGAAACTCTAGTTTAAACCCTATGATAGCTATTTTTTAATAATTTTAATATCTCTAATATTATTTTTATATTTAATAGACATTTTAAATGATCAATTTTTCTTTCTTGTAAATGCATTTCCCTCATTGTAAGTACAAATCAGTATTTTTTAAATATCAATTAACTATAAAAAAAATATCAAAAATTTTAAAATTACTAAAATATAATTAATAAACAGTTCAAATTAGTATTTTAATTTTTTTTTTAAATATAAGGAGCAAAGTATAAGGTAGGCTAGAACTGGGGAGGTTTTAATAACCTTCCCTTTTATTTCAATTATAAAATTCTAGCAATAGCTTTAGAGGCAATAGCTTAATCAAAGTCACAAATCGCGTGTTTTGAAGTAAATCACGGACTGGAAAGATGTCTGACGGTGATGGGATGCGAAGGTGGTCCTGTCCGTAGAAATGGATTAAGGGTAAAGGTTAGCAAATACTCCCTTCTATTTGAAGTTAAACAGTTTCCCCTCCCGGTCCAAATAATTGGCATGAAGGGGCACAAAGACAAAGATTAGACTAGGCAAGCAAAGCTGCAAGTCCCTATTTCTTGTTTCGTCTCCAGCGGCCCACCCTTTGACATCTGATGAACAAGAGATCGGACAGCTCAATTAGACGGGCAGGGTTAGCCGCGTGGCCCTGTACTGTGAAAATTTCACGTCACTTGGTCAAATTGTAGTGTCCCATACTGTAGATTTAATTTCATCATGATATAAGCATAGAATCTAACATCACGGTATACAGCATATCCAAATGTAGCATACAAGTTATTGCAGTATGTTAGAATATCGTATGGTATATCATGATATACCACACCTATTGTATGTATATTGCTTCTAACTAATTTTTAAATTATTTTTCATAATTTACTACAATATCGCTTAATGTACCATACTTATCACAAGTATACCTCATACCATAAGTTAGAAATATTTTCTTTTTGTTTCATATTAATGCACCACATGCATATATATATAATTTCTTAACTCAAAACTAGAATTCTATGATATGGGATAAGTATGTTGTTTTAGCAGAAAAAGTTAGGACCAAAGCATCATATTTGAGCCACATAGAAATTTAATGTAATATTAAAAAGTGTACTATTATAACTAAAGTACTATTTCTTCTTTTCATATATTAGTCATTATTTTTTACTAAATAATAATTATTTTGTTCTATATGTTCTTTTTTTTTTTGGTGTTTTCATATAATTATATCATCTTTTGTTTATATTTTATTTATTTCAAGAAAATTATGTTAAAAAAATTAGGATATGTTACATATAAAAATGTGGAAAAGAATTAACTTTGATGTTGTCATCTCAAACTATTTTTTTTTATAAAAACAGAAACAATATCCAGCATTGTATGGTATGATATACCTTTAACTTATAAGGTATGGTATATCCTATATACTTAACGATAACTGTATTAAATACATTGGTTATTATACTATATTATAAATAAAGAGAGGTTTTACAGTTAATCAATAGTAGCCCTTTTGTCACTGTTTTTTTTTTCACTTTCTTTAAATATTTCATGTCTGGCATATTGATCGGACAATTTCTCCGTCTATCACGAGATAGGGTGAAGATTGTTTGTTGATGATGGTAAGATCGGCAGATAATAAAGTGTAGGGATTGCTACTTGCATAAACCAATAATGCAGGGACTAAAGGTATATTTGTCCATTATTGAAAGAATATAAAAAGAGAGTTTTATTGGTTTATACCTACCCTTGAGGTGTAGTGAAACCTACCCTTGTATACTATATGTTTTAAATATCTACACTCATCCCCTAAAAATTTAACTTCGTTAGTAACCATTATGATAGAAAATAACAAGAAAAACTTACTTGTGCCATTCCTGCTTCAAATTTCTTCACTTACCACCTGAAAATTTAACTCTGTTAGTAACCGTTATCATGGAAAGAAAAAAAGAAACCATTGTTGCCTTCCTAGCTTTCTTACCTAATAAGTTTGTCCAACCAACTATTGCATCCAACGAACTAGACCCCATCTCCCTTCATCCCTCACTTCTACCTGCCATCATCACGCACCGCCACCATCCCCACCACTCTCTCCGCCCTTAACCCCTCCCTCCGCAGCAGTGGCTCCACATCTTGTTGCCAGAAAATCGATAGTGACCTCAACGAACCTTGATGCAACTTTTTTTTCTTTTTGTGGCTGGAGAGGAAGATTTGGACGATGTCGTGAAATAGGAAATTGTGACTTCTCTCCTCTACAGGTTGGAGGAAACTTAGGGGGGGAGGAGAAAAAGTTGCAAAGATCCACATCCTCAATGCTCCGATTCGTAGTGCAACTATTGTTGGTCAAGGCCTTTTTCCAACTCCATTACCGGTTAGATAAAGGTAATAGACACTACAAGATTGATAATTTCCATTCCCAATCTTCAATAAAAGCATTTAGCTGTTAAGATTCTCCACTCTAAAGCTAAAGGAGAAAGTTGATCAGAAGGCAATACTGACTGAGGCGTTTCATCTCGGACAAGGCAGACTTGCAAAAATTGAGCACGATAAGTTGATTTTCGAGATACTTGCTGAGGGGATTGTCAAAGTAGGAAAGGTGGAGGGCAAAGATGAGGAGGTTGGCCTCCAGGGTCACCTCCCAACTCTTTTGATTTGGGTCACTTGAGGAGTTTCTTATATTTGGAATTGCTAAAAAAATGAGCAAGTTTTCATGGATGTTCTTGAAATTAGAAATCAAGTGATTCATCTATACAATTCTTAAACTTTAATGGTCAATCAAAGCATTTAAACCAATATTGCTAACAGACTGACAGATGCAAGGGGGTAAATGTAGGTTTTTGGAATATGGAGGATGAAAGTGTAGGTTTGCCCATATCACATGGGTAGTTTTGGCAATTTTCCCAAAACAAAATGATATATTTATCATTAAAAAAAATCTATTTTACTTTAGTGGCTGACCAAAGATAAATCAGATTTAAAAACAAATTCGATAAAGAACCACGACCACGTTTTCGCCATAGTAACAACCAGCTTAAAAGGATGCCATGCGATCAAACACTATCTAACACATGTAAAAGGAAGAAAGAGAGAAGAAATAAATCGACTTTTTAATAATAATAATAATAACGAATAGGCCGACGACTTGAAACAAGTAAAACAAGCGGACTTCGGAACTTCTTTCATAAGGACCAAAACATAGCAGAAGCAAAGCCATTTACAGGCCTCGTCGCCTCCCGCCGTGTCCAATCCAATGTCGTCACTCTCCTTGGCGACCCACTAGCTAGAGACATTCCCAATGCCTTTCACTCAGTCACCAGAACAACCCTCCTCTGCCGCTGACAGCTGCAGCACTCTGAGCTACGCCGAGCACAACGGCGACGTGGCTTCATCACAGCTTCTGACGCCCGCCCACCACCATTCTCCACCATCCGATGGCAATGCCATTGAGAAGCTTATCGAGTCGGAGCCCCACCACATGCCCCGATCCGATTATCCCCGTCGCTGCCGAGACCTCTCCATCGACGTCACCGCCCGTCAAGATTCCATAAACTGGATCCTCAAGGTGTGTTGTGTTAGCTATTCAATTTCTAGTCTTTTTTACCCTTTCGGTCAGGTTTATTGGTTCCTGAATTGGGTATACAGTACAGGTTACTGCATTTTATCGCTTCAGCCCAGTAACGGCGTTTCTCTCTGTAAATTACTTGGACCGATTCCTCTCCTACCATCCTCTCCCGGTAAGCAAAAGTCTTGTCCACTCTCCCGAGAAACTGCCGCTTCTCCAGGACATTAATTAAAGACCCACAACGAAAAACTTTTACTTTTTCAATTCTATGGACGCAGCATGCGAACGGGTGGCCGTTTCAGCTTCTATCTGTGGCGTGTCTGTCTTTGGCGGCGAAAATGGAGGAGCCACAGGTGCCGTTGCTCTTGGATTTGCAGGTCTCCGATCCCAAATTCATATTTGAACCCTTAACCGTTCAGCGAATGGAGCTCCGAGTCCTGTCAACTCTCAATTGGCAATTACGCTCTGCCACTCCTTTTGACTATCTCCACCACTTCATCTCCAAGCTTACTTCGTCAGCTACTGCAATGCCCGATTCATATTCGAGGCTTCTCTCCGGTTCTTCAGACCTCATTCTCGGAACCACTCGCGGTACAATCAGCGTCATGGGTTTCAAGTCTAAACTCTGGATACTATTTCGTTTGTTTTATTTTTCTTGGGATCAGCTTTGATTAAATCGGTCGACGTCTGGGTTGGTTTCAGTGATCGACTTCATGGGATTTTCGTCGTCGACGATTGCAGCGGCAGCCGTGACGTGCGTCGCTGGCCAGAATTTCGGATACCCGTTAACCGATGGGATTGTGTTCCACGACAGAGTTAACGGAGTAAGTGTACTTGTGGATTAGAATGTAACCAGAATTTAATTATTGGGCCATTCTGCATTAATATAAATCAAAGTAGGAGTTTTTTTGTTTGCGGGAACTTCGAAGCCGGGGGAAGATGAAGCATGGAGACTCGTGTAAATGTTTACTACTTTTTGAAAAGGATTTTCTCGTCTCATCTCGTGCTCAAATTGAATTCGTTCCCTTTTTTGTGTGGGATTTTATTTTTTAATAGGAAATGGTGAGAAGCTGTCACCAACTAATGGAGGAATACCTGACCGACACGTGTTACTACGATCGGGGGAATGAGTTGAGAACAGAGCCGGCTCAGGCGCCGCCGAGCCCTGTCGGAGTGCTGGATGCGGCACCTTCTTGTGGGAGCTGCGACACTGGGTCGGTGTCAGAGAACCCCGGCTCTGGCGGCGGACCTGAGCCGCCAGCCAAGCGGCTCCGCTCCTCTGCTCCGGATTTACAGCAGCAACGGTAGATAGGGTATGACCAACCTTGTTTTTAACGTTTCGTTTATATTTTCCGTGGGTTAAAGTTATGAGTTGGGTTGGAGGGTTTAATTCCAGTCTGAATTTCGAGGCATAAAAGCAAGAGGAAATTTTGTTCGCTGAAGGCTATAAGAGTAAATCGAATGTAACAAAAAAAATAGTAGTATTAAATTAGTGATAGTACAATGTAGTTGTACCAAAAGAAAAGGTGTAGTAGCTTGTGTTACTCGAACATTTGTGTCGTCGATTATTTATTAGTTAGTATCTGTTAATTTAAAAAAAAAAACCGGCAAAGGAAATTATTTGGTTGTACTGGGACTTAGAGTTCTAGGTGGTCAGACTCATTATGGTGTCGTCAATTATTCAAGAATCAAACTTCCAATCATAAATGCATGAATCTTTCATCATGCCTCGCATCGCGTTAAACTTTGATTTAAATTGGACGGTAAATAAACGGTGTTAAAATCAGAAGGTCTGAGATGGCCCAGTGGTAATATGGTAAAACCACGGTTTATAGGCAGGACCGAGAAAAGTTGCCACGTAACGAGATGATGTCAGGATGACGTGCTCAAATGCCACTCTAGAGATTAGAGAGGGGAAATGGCGGGAAAAGATCAGAATGGCGGTTGTGTTGGAGACAGGAGGAGGTGAAATCAATCCGAGGCACCCAGCTGTAAAAAGAAAAGTAGGGCTGGGAACTGGAAGCAGACTAGTGTCCAGTGCCCCTGTACGGGGATCTTTAACGGCAGAGCCTCACCAGAACACTTTTAAAACAAAAAACAAAAGAAAATTAAAATTACAAAACCCCTGCGAGGCATGGACAAGCCTACATTTTTAAATGGGCGAATTTCAAAAAACCCCCTGAGGTTTAGTGAATACTTCACTTACCCCCCCTGTTTGGAAATTCTCCCCTTTACCCCCTTAGGTTTAGGGCGAATTTCAAAAAATCCCCTAAGATTTAGTGAATACTTCACTTACCCCCCTCCTGTTTGGAAATTCTCCACTTTACCCCCTTAAGTTTAATAGATCCTTCACTTACCCCCTTCCATAATATTGTAAATAATTTTAATTTACTTACAATGCTCAATTATTATTTAATTAAAATTATAGCCTTTCTAGAATTGTAAATTTTTCTAGTAATAAATCACATAAATACTAAAATGAATACTTAAAATAAAAATAAAATCTATTTATATGAACATTTATATACTGGTGTATGAACATTAATGCTCTTGTCAAGTATGGATGCTCCATTTACTTAGTCTAATTGCCCAATAATTATTGTATAATTACTATAAAATTTAAATTATTAAACATTAATGCTCTTGTCAAGTATGGATGCTGCATTTACTTAGTCTAATTGCCCAATAATTATTGTATAATTAGTCTAAAATTTAAATTATTAATTTTTCTTTACTTAAAGAAAGAAATTCTTTTTTCTATTATTGATGAACATTTCACTTAGGTGAAATTTTAAAAAGTTGACAAGTATGATAGAAAGAAGGTGTAGAAACCTTACTAAGTATTTAAGGGCAAGATTATTTTGCAGTAGTTTTAATGTATTGTTGTTCATTATTCTTATATAAAATTATTATTTACTTTATTTCAAAAAGAAATTATTATTTACTCAAATTACCTATTTACCGTGATTTACATTTTAAGAAGTCCAAAATTGCCTGGAAAGTCACATAAATATTTTAAAATTATTTTTTAAATGTATTAAAGTGTAGGGTTTTAATAAATTAATATTTTTAGCAAAATAATCACTTTATATAAGAATGATGAAAAAATGATCTAATTCTAAGATTTACTTTAATTAACTTACCTATTGTTCATTTTATATACATATAATCGAAATAATTATTATATTATAGACATGTAAAACTTCCTTAAAAAATAAAAATGTATGATGTAATAAGTAAAAGTATCTAAATTAATATATAAAACTCAATCAATTATATGACAATATTGCAATAAGTAAAAGTATCATTTTTGCATCATATTATATAGAGTGATTATTTATCTAAAATTATTAATCTATTAAAATTTTACACTTTAATATGTTTAAAAAATAATTTTAGAATATTTTTATGACTCTCCAGGTAGTTTTAGACTTTTTAAAATGTAAAGCTCAGTAAATTAAAATTTTCATTAAATAATAATTTTTTTGAAATAAAGTAAATAATAATTTTATATAAGAATAATGTACAACAATACATTAAAACTAATGCAAAATAATCTCGCCCTTAAATGCTTAGTAAGGTTTCTACACCCTCTTTTTATCACAAACCTTTTTAAAATTTCACCTAGGTGAAATGTTTATCAATAATAGAAATTTAAACCTAAGTGAAATGTTCATCAATAATAGAAAATTTAAATTTTCTAGTAATTATACAATAATTATTGGGAAATTATATTAAGTAAATACAGTATCCACATTTGACAAGGGCATTATTGTTCATATAACAGTATGTAAAAGTTCATATAAATAGATTTTATTTTTTTAAGTATTCATTTTAATATTTACATGTTTTGTTACTATAAAAATCTAAAATTCTGTAAAGACTATAATTTTAATTAAATAATAATTGAGCATTGTAAGTAAATTAAAATTATTTACAATATTATGGAAGAGGGTAAGTGAAGGATCTATTAAACTTAAGGGGGTAAAGTGGAGAATTTCCAAACAGGAGGGGGGTAAGTGAAGTATTCACTAATACCGATTAAAATTACTTGAATGTGACTACCGTGTACTGTAAATTAAGATATCAAAAGTTGTTGTCGGACTGTATTAAAAAGGTAAGGGGCAAAGTGTATATTTTTTAAACAGAAGGGACAACGTGTAATATCATCTAAATCTCAAGGGATAAATTGTAATTTTCCCTACGCCTAAAGCAGGAAATCAATTTGCCCTAAAGCAAGCCATGTTTAGCTTCGTTTGAGCAGAAGATTAGTGTTTGACTTAGGAAAAACCTTTAAATGCAGCTTTTGTCCTGTCGGAGCAAGATCGGAATCACCTTTTTCAATGTGCACGCATGATTGAGACAATATCTTGGAGAAAAGAGAAATAAAAAGAAGTGGAACGATTCAAAAGAAAAAAAAAAAAACCTTTTCGTTGATCATCTGCTTTTTATTTTCGACCACCATCAATCACAAGTACATCAATGCCCAAATTTGGTGTATAGTATATCAACCAATAACATTCACCCTATGCGATTGAAGTATTTACAAGCAAAAAGATAATTTTGGATTAGATGGTGATGAATGAGCAGTTTTGTCAATGAATGAAACATTGTAATTAAACTTGTTTCAATTGTCTTGCACCAAAAGTTGATTTGCTTGAGCGTTCCACATAGCGTAGGAATGTAATCCAGAACAGAATTTGCCAAATTGCCTCTTTCTCTACTCTCTACGCTTTCTAACTCTCTTTCCCTCCAAATATTTATTTAACCAAAATAGTGTGAATGTAACCAAACTAAGCTTTTAAGTTTTAACCGGTAGCACGAGTTCAATTTGATCCTTAGTAAAACTCAAGCCTAAAAGAGTTATATGTTACTTTATTAAAGCTGAGCCTCGAGCTCAAACTCTATAGATCCCATCAATCCTTTGACAGTATAATATGTCAGAGTTAATTACATCTATCCCTCTAAAGTTAAGACATAATTACACTTACCCTCGACAATTTCAGAACTTAATAGAGTCCAAAACTTATGCTTAGCTCCGGGCTGTAAGAACACCATTTATAGGACTAACTGCACTTACTCTCCTAAAATGAAGTCATAATTACATTAAACTTCTATAGTTTTAAAAGTTACAATCAACCATTACACTATCTTACATATGAAGCCAACCTTGAGTCCATTTTATAGGGACTTGTTGGGTTAGAACACAAGCCCAAGCTCATCCAAATCATGATTGAGCTAAACTTAAACCGAGAATATTTTGAGCTCACCTCAGCTCACTTAGAACTAATTTATGTAAAACAACTAGTAATTTGTGAGCAATTTTTTTTTTTGAATTATTGTGGCAACATTTTCTATGGCGGATACGTAGTAGTCAATACTTGCGTAAAAGTTTAATTACATTGTATTACATTAATCCCCCATTTCGTGTAACATCCATGATTAGGGATACACGTACACGTAGGCTGTATTGTACTACTAGAATGAAGAAAATAACATTGATGAGAACTTGAATTACATTTCAAGAGCCACTCCACATCAAACCATAGCAAACAAGATTGCCTGTTTCTCACCAACAGGACTAATATTGTAAAAATGATCCACATAATCCCCAACAACCACATTTCTGTACGTTATTTTGTCGTCAGATCCAGCAATCTTGATGGGCCCAATCACGGTCCGGGAAGGCGGCCTGTAGAACAACGCAATAGAGAACCTGTCCGTTGCCATTTGGGTCACAGCCCGGTGCTATGGGCTCTCCACCAGACCGTTGCTCATGATCTCCAGCAGATCTCCCACATTCACCAGCAATGTGTCCTTGGGCCAGGAAACAGTGAGCCAGTTGTGGTGCTTGCGCATGTGGAGCCCTCCGGATGCGTCGAATTCTATCAAGAGAGTCAACGCACTCGCATCCGTGTGCGGGGTCAGCCCAAAGGTCCGATCCGTCTCCGGGCACGGCGGGTAATAGTTCACTCTAACATTAATCTCGCTTTCCTCTGGATCGAAGCTTTTCATAAACGCTTCCCTTTCTAGTGTGAACGATTCGGCCAGGGCTTTAAGCAATTCGTCCAAGACAACTCTCGCCCTCGTGGCGTAGTTTTCTATGGCTTCCCTGAAAGACAAAACATGGATAGTATAAACGGTTGAAATCAGTAACTAATTATAGTGTTAGTCGTCAATTTTTCGTTGCACACACCTGAAATTGGGTGGGTTTTGAGGCCAAACATGGAGACTACCATCTGCACCGGTCGGAGCTGCTTTCATAGTCAAACGATCGATCCAATCTAAGGTCTGATAATCGGACTTGACGAAATTCCGACCATAACCCATATTATCGCTACTCATATAAGTACCCACGCTCCTTTTCTTCTCTTCAAAAGACAAACCGAAAAACCCCTTCACAACTTCTCTAACCGCTCGCAAAACATCGGGGCTTATTCCGTGCTCCGTCACCACAAACATACCCCATTCTTTGACCCCATGAGCTAGCTTGGCCAGCTCCTGGATTCGCCCCTCTGGGTCCCAATCGGGTCTGAGTTTTTCCAGGCTTATGTGTTCGAGCTCTGCTTCTGGAACGAGGCCGTCAACGGCTGATGATTCGTCGAGGTCCGTCCTTATAAACCTGTGTGGGGTGTGGCTCAGGCCATGGCGGACGAGCTCCTGAACCACTGGGACTTTTAGGGTTTTGAGCCGACCCTTTTCGTCTGTGAAGCTGGCTTCGTGGAAGTATTCAGTCTCACAATTATTGTCCTTGTGCATGTTTACGCCGCTCGTCCTCACCAGAACAGAACCAACTCAAGATCAAGAGAGCCGACGATCTGCTGGAGGAGCTGGAAAAATTATCGACAGACCCAAAAAAAAAGAAGAATGGACCAAGGCCTAGACTCGTGTAGCGCACACATATCCCGACTCCGGAGTGGAAACTAGGAGCTGGAAAAATGTTTGACAAAAAACAAAAAAGAAAAACAAATTTAGAATGGACCGAGGCCCAGACTCGTGTAGCCCACTTATAGCCAGAGTGAAAACTGAACTCCGTAGAGCTGAACCGACTTTTAATGAGCCCAAAATTGCGTCGAACGAATTGAAGTCGCGAGCCCCAAAATAGCGCGTGTGGATGGCAAGACGGTCGATGTCCGTCCCTGATAAGGAAAATCCAGCGTGGCGGCCACAAAATGATTGGAAGGTTCGTCGCGGCCGCTTGCCGAGAATCTACGTGGCATGACCGCATGGTTGAAGTTCCATTCGGGTCCCTCTCGCGTCTCCATCCGTACGACGTACTTTCGCTACACGACAATATTATAATTTGCGATTGGATTTGCCCGTATCCCTCCTCTCCTGTCGTGGCCTGTCATCCGTTTTCTTTTTCTTTTTCTTTTTTTTTTTTTCCTGCCAGCAAAAAATCCGTTTTCTTGTCCAAATTGCAATCTGCCCCTTGAGGAAGGAGGCTTCCGTTTCTGACAGTTGAATCTTATAGTTGTATTACAGATTATGGTCAATAAGAATATGGCTCACAGGAACAATTCATTTTTGGAAAAGGTTAACTTTTTAAGCTAATTCGACTACAAATAAAATACTCTTTGCACCAATTTTTATTTTTGGTTGTTCCTAATTCTCCGCAACATTTTATTTTATAGTAAATTTCACTAAACAATTTTACCATTATACCTCTCATTCTATTGCTTTGTTATTTTAGAATACATTGTTTTTTGTCCCAACAAATCAAGACCAATCCTGAACCAGATCTCCAAATAAAAATCAAAACAAAACAATTTTTTTTTTGTCTTTCAATCTTATGGAAACAAAGCATGTATGGTGTGCACATGAGACTACATCAGAGCATATTAACACGAATTCTAGATGCAATGCGACATCGAGGCAGAGTGGAGGCAGCAGAGGTTATGGATCAGGGCAACAAATTGAGGGAAGGATAGACGAATTGGAAGGATGATGTTACAAGTGGATAGGGCCAACAGATCGAGGGAAGGATGACAGACAGAGGTGACAAATTAAGGCAATGAATCGACAACTCAAGGGAATGATGACAGTGCAAGGCAACAGATCAGGGGAAGGAGGTGATGGAGCAAAGCAGACGTGTGAGGTGGTGCGCTAGCCGATGTGGGTTGACAGTGGCTATTGAAGGAGGTGGTGGTTACGCAATTTTATTGTGCTTAATATCTGACATAAAAATTCTTTATCTTTAATTTTAGGCTTATTTGGGGAATAATCAAGAAAAGGTCTGATGTGATAAGATCACAAAAAAGAGGGTAATTGGACACAAAACCTTCTAATTAATTGGAGCAAATAATTTGAGGTAGAAATTTTGAGCAAGTTGTGGGATAACAAATGAAAATAATGGGCCAACAGAAAGAGAAAAAAATCATCCATCATTGAAACTGGGTGGTTTTGCAGATGTGGAGAAAAGAAGAAATGGTAGATTGGGGGTAAAATTGAGATACATAATTTTATCATTTCTTAATCTCCACACTAAACACAAATAGAGAAAAAAAATTAGGATGAATGGATCATGCAACTAAGGATGTAAATAGTATGACTTGAGATTTTTCTCTTTTTAGAAAGAAGCCAAACCTAATAGATAGTGGCTTATAGGATTAGTAATGGCACTAAAGGCGAAAGCCCGATTAGCTAAATAGCCTAGTTGCATTGAAATTTCAAAAGGAAAAAGTTATGGCTAATTCGTTTTAATTTAAAATAATTGACTTATTTTTACTTTTACATATTTTTTGCTTGAAATCAATTTTATTTGAAAGCCAATATTATGTTGATTCAATAATCCATTTGAAAGTAAATTTTCATTATATTGTTAAATTTTATGAATTTTTCTTTTTTAATGTTTAAAATTAGAAAATTTTATAAAAATTTAGTAAGATTATAAACAAAATTTATTTTTAATAAATTATTGCATCTACATAATGTTGGCTTTTAATTAAAATTAGCTCCAAATAAAAAAATCATAAGAATAAAAATAAGTCATTTGGAATTCAGATGACTTAAGTTAAAACGAATTGGGTGTTAGTTTATCCATAAGCAAACGCATTAAATAATACTCCATTTGTCCCAATATACAAGAAACATTTATGTGGACACTCATTTTTAGGTGTCAAGGATTTTGCTCAATTCTTTTAATTTTGCCCTTGTTATTCCATCTGATCCTCTCTCTCTCTCTCTCTAAGACTGTCACTGCTTTGACCATTTATCTCTATTCTTTCAACTCAACAACAAAGCTCTGCTCTTCCAACATCCTTTCGACCTCGCCACTGTCGCCAACCTTGATCTTTGCATATGTAAGAATGACCGTCTCCGATCAATCTTCTCCGTAAAAAATGTCTTCGATCTTGATCATTAAATTGCCTTTGATAGATCTCCACTGTCGGAATTGCCTCCGATAAGGGTGTAAGTTTTGACCCTAAACCCGAACCCTAACCCTAATTTTCGGGTTCAGTTCGGGTTATAAGATAAGAAAACATAAAATCCCGACCTGACCCTATTTTGAAATTGAAAATTTCAGTTTGGGTAGGGGTTAACTCGGAAAAAAACCCCAACCCGACCTTATATGATATAATAAACCCAGCCCCTGTCGCCACTCGGCTTACTCCTACACTATATTATATGTGAGTCTAACCTAACAACATAATTTCTAAGCCTAATAACCAAATCCCAGCCTAATTCTTAATTCCTAACCCTAGTAGTAGTGGCTTGCCGCTTGCCTTCGTTCCTATACAGCTATTCCTAATTCGCCCGAACTCACCATTAACCTATTTGTTATTGCCGATTCATCGACCTTCGGCCTACCTTGTTCTATCGTCACTCATTGATCCTTCATCCGTGGGCCCCCTACCATTACCAGCCGATTTCGTCACTCCAAGGCACCCAGGATCTGCTCGGAGGAAAGTGTTCTTCGCTTTCTAAGCTGTAGATTAAAATTGAATCTGGGCATCTCCTCCGGCCACATCTCCACGTCCATCGCACATATGTGTGGATGATGGCACATCTCCTCTTGCCGCATTCCACGTCTGTCGCGCGTATGCGTGGCTGGTAGAGATGGAGTCAAAAGCTTGATTGATGATACCAAAGACGGGGCGGCGTAGGAGCAATGGGGTGATGCTTCCTAACAACAGCTCGATGCCTCCCGCTGCCACTCAATGCCTCACATTACGATTTGGTTCTCCGTGTTCTGTCATGTGGCCTATGCCGAGCGGCCTTCTCCTCGTCCTCCCAGTCAATCTTCGTCTTACCTCACGGCTGCACTCTCCTCCTAGTCATCACCAGTGCGTTGATCGAAGAGACATGAGCCGTTTGATGTTAGATTTTTCAAAAAAAAAATAAATAGGGTCAACCTGACCCCAATCCGACCCTAATTGGGTTAGGGTCGGTTCGGGTTATGGTTAGAATAGGATCGGGTTAGGGTTAGACTTATTCGAGTTATGGGTAGGCTATAAAAATCGGGTTTTAACCTGAGCCCGACCCTACAACCCGAACTTTCACCCCTAGCCTCTGATCAATCTCTGCTGTCGAATCATCTTTGATCTCCACCACCGAATTGCTTCCAGTCGCCCCTGAATCATCTTTAAATCACCTTTGATTATCTTCGACGTCTTCTACACCAACTACTTATGCTTTGAGATTTGCTAAATTATGGCTCATTTTTTTAGAAAATAATAATGTATTATTCAATTTCATTTCTTATCATTAAAAAAATTGATATTTGGCATGTAATAAATATTATTATGTGGGTAAAATCTAAAACATGTGAGAAGGTCAAAACTTACAAAAGGCAAATGCGTCATACTATAATTAGGATGAGAGAAATATACTAGTATAATTTTTAATATCATATTCGTTTATAGCATATTTGTAAGTGCCAAAAAGTAAGATATTTGTCACCTTTATTTTAATTTTTTGGGCGATTTTACAAGCCTGCACAATTATCTTATAGCATTTCGGCCTAAAAAAATTCAACAAGATCCATTTTCAAAAGTCAGCATCATCAAAGGGTGATGCGGAAGGTTTATATAATTTTCTTTATAGTTAAAATTATAAAAAAGATTCTATATTTTTGTCAAACCTACACTTTACCCCTTTATTTTTAAAAATCTACATTTTTCCCCTTACTTCTTTTACAGTATCCAACAATAACTTATGAAAATCCAATTTAAACTATTTGATAACCATATTATAATAATTTCAAGATATTTGATATTTTTTTAACAGCCAACCAACCTTTAAAAAATATTAATATATATTTACAAGGAGGAAAATGCATTTACAGAAAAGAAAAATTAAAACTTAAAATGTCTACTAATTATAAAAAAAAATATCGAAGATATCAAAATTACAAGAAGATAACTATTGTATAATTTAAATTACAGTTTCAGAAGTTGTTATTGAACAATATAAAAGAAATAGGGGACAAAGTGTAGGTTTTAAAAATAAAATGGACAAACTTCAAGGAGGTAATTGTAAATTTCTCTTCTTTATATATAGTTGAAACATAAGGTTGATGGTGTATTTAAGAGAAAAATTTTGTTGATTTCAAAATTTACCAGCTAAATAAGTAGATATATTTTAGAAAACGTGAAAATGATAATTTGTGATGTTTGTGAGATATATACAATGGACTTGATCGAGGAAAACTTAATCAATATCATTAAGCCCACCTTATTTAACATGAGTTATAAAATTATAAATCATTGGCTGGTTAATCCCCGATTCTCTCAAAGTCCTCAAGGATGGCGATAAGAATGATAGTTTAAAGAAGAAGCTTCTTTCATATGATATGTAGGTCAAATCCCACATAAGAATTAGGTTAAGGCTATTTATGACTTACAATATATTTTCAGTGGAGGCACATGCACTTTATACCTAATGCCTTTCAATTTTGTTAATTTCAATACCTCTAAGTATAAATTTAGTTTGATTTCATAGATTTATTTTATAACTACAAGTAAATACATGGATTTATTAGTAAACATTTCTTAAGTATAAATTTTATTTTTACTTAGAAACATCTTTACAAGTGTATTAAGGTTTGAGATATTACCTATTAAAAGTTAAGGGAAATTTGCCCACTTATTGAAATTTGGAGGGTGCTAAGCCACAAGTTGACAGTGTAGTGGCACACAATACGTCAGTGGGATTCGATCCCCATCTTGGACCTATGATACCTAAACTCTTTAGCTATTGGACCAAAATGCCGTGGATATTTTTAACTTTTTAATTAACAAGAATTATTGATAATAATGATTTTAAAAATTGACAAACATTGTGAGACAGAAAATGGTTATAGTATACACCTTGAGTTCAAGTTATCAGTAAATGAAATAACGTAATTATAATGTTAGGGGTTTAAGTATTTAGAAGTGTAGTTTAGCATTTGTGAAGGAGAAAAGCTAGAGCAATCAAGATGAAGAGGGATTATGTTTGGACCAATTCTATGAAAAGGCCCAAATTGAATAAACATCTCTCAAATTATGTAATTATGTGTGTTTGCTATTGATATCTGAAGTATTTTGGTGGAAAGTCTGATATCTTTAGAGACGGATATACTTGAAATCAAAGATAAGGTTAGATGCCTTGAATTTGTGTGATTGGGGAAAACCGACCTATGCTTAAGTTAGTGAAGGCTTGAGAGGGATGTTTAGCTTAGTGAAGGCTGTAGCATAGTGATAATAGGGGAAACTCCTCCCCTTACGTGATCACTCTTGTAATTGATGGGCTTTCCCTCCTTTCGTGCTCCCTCTTAAGTAACAGACAACCCATCACGTCCTAGTTCATAAGTCATGATCTAATGGGCTCCTCCAAACTTAATTAACTACATGAGGAAAATTCCACTGGGCATCTCAACTAGTGGGCTGAAGCTGAATAGGATATTAGCCATGATACTTCATGCATATGTAGCCTAGTTCAAGCTGTAAAAAGATGCACTTTTCTACACAACTTGCTTGGGTTTGAATTCCTAATTGTGTAAACTTTAAAAATGCAATATCTCCTCGTCCTTATAAGGACAAAAAAATGATATAGTGTTAAAGGTTAAAAAAGAGAGATTGCTAATAATAAAATTATTAGCATATCTCTAGGGTTTGGACTTGCATTGGATGTGACATTACAAAACACATACTAGTGATGATATTGGAGCATTTGAGGGGAGAGTGGAGAGTCGATCAGAGGCATTGGGCCCGTCATTAAGAGTGGCCCAAATGAGCAAGTGCCAAAACCATGGCCCATATGAGCTGTATATGACACAGTCCTCCGTTCTCTTTTAATGCTTCACTCAATTAGTGGAGAGAGGAAGGGGGATATTTTATCATCATCAAGTGTCTGTCTATAGTAGCTATAGGCCTCTGGTCTGGTATGGTACCAGTCACACATGCAAGCTATCTTTCTCTATCGATTCTGTATCAATCGACGTGTTCCTCTCCTTCTTCCTTTCTCGGGTCGGGGAAATAATGGGAGGAATTCGCACATGCCTCTTCCAAACCTTTTCCTTCATCCATGTGATGTGATGTGGTCTCCTCCGCCCATGCACACACCAACACATCTTGGGTCCGGTCCAACTTAAAAACTTACCCAACATTTTGATTTAATTGAATAATTTATCCTCTCCTGGTTAAATGCGTAAAAAGAAAATGAGGAATAAATAAGATCCACTAACAGAGATTACGGAATCAATGAATATAGATACCACTTGACCATTAATTAAATATTTACTGCAAGTATCACTCATGAGCTCGAAGGTGAAGATCACAGTGTAGCTCGTGCCTTTGCTTTGACCATCACGTGCCATATTCTTTATTCATTCCTGCAATTTGGGCACTCGGTATTCCCCATCTGCAACCCTGGGTGGATCAACACAAACGGCTTTGCGCTGGGGAAAACTGGAGAACAGGGCAAGTTAACTAACAGGGGATGGCAGAGTGGGATCAGATTATGTGTGAAAAAATGGAGGATTTAAAAGAGCGAATTAGGGTTGAAGTGCGTGTGCACGTGCAGACATGTGTCTGAATATGTGGGTATGTTTATATGCACACGTGCCCACATGCGTGCGAGGTTTCAGAGAAGAGGCAGAGGCGCACACACAAATTTTACAGCGAGATGAGATGAGCTGAGCCTGCCTTGAAAAGGTGAGATTGAGATGAGTCAAGTGTTTGGCATGTGGTTGGATTCGTAAATGCAGAGGCAATACCTTGTAAACTTTTGTAATGTACATGTGAAAAAATAAAAAAAAAAAATTGATCAATCCCCCAGAAAAACATGTTCTTGTCCCGAGACATGGATCCACACTCTCCACATTCATACATATGCTCTCGCACCCAAACCGATGTTGCTCCTTTTTGTTTACTAGATTCATTTATAACTGATCTGGCCACCTCTTCTTGATCAATTACTTGTAATTGCCTTGTGTGATTCTTCTTACTTAAAACTTTATTTGACTGGACACTACACATGGGGGGAATTTAAAGCAGGGAAAGAAATGGAAAGATATGCAACTGAGTTGGTATAGTTTTCTCCAGGGATGCATGATAATCTGCTACGCTTGTACACTAAATCAAGCTACCTCCACAACAAGACTATGCCTATAGGACCACATATCCTAGCTTAATAATGCTATGATTTATGAAACCCCAACCAGCCAACAACATTATTAATCTAATCAAGAAATCCCACACGGGAATCACTTAATGAAAGCATCTTCTGATGGCGTACATGAGAGCAGGAGGGCTTGACACGTCTTAATCCCTCCAATTATGTCCACAACTAACTCATTTAGAACACACCAGTCAATTCCTACAACTTCAATTCAAACTTAACGACTCATCATTCCTTCAATAAAATAAGCTCCTCCCACTCAATACCCGAACATGTGTATGGAACTAGAACGTTAATTGAGCCATTGAAGGAGTATTTATGTGGACATTTTTGTAAAATAACTGTTTTCCCTCTTTGTAACACATACCTATATTTTATGCTGTATTTTTTAGTACCCAAAAACAAAAAGAAAAAGGAAAAAAAACAAACAGAATGCTTTTTAGGAATCGAAGGTGTAGACATTTTACAAATCTTGGTGTCAAAATCTAGATCATTTGAGCTATGGTGGAATGAGCTATTTCTCATTTACAAGTTAACACGAGTTATTGAATCTCTATTGAACTAAAATAGAGTATTCTAGAATGACCTTTACATAGATTATTCCACATTGAATCCCCATTTGATTAAAATGTGAAACATTGGGAGAAGGGATAAAATTAGGTTTTAAATGTTGTGTTTTTCAATCAGAGTGATTCAATGTTTGCCACTTGTAAAGCAATAAAAGCATGAAAAATTTGAACTTTGATGTGTAGCTTAATTAGAATTATTTAATCATGCATCATGATTTGAAGGTTTATAATTAATCCTCACAATAACCATCGGCCACGTTAATTTTCCTTTTAATTTAGGGTAAAGCCGAGTAAAGAAGTAAAGTAAGTATATGAAAAGAAGCATGATTGCAACTTGTAATGGGAAGCGAGGTAGGCGCGCTGTGTTCTCTCATCTCACCGTTGATTGGCGAAGGGAGAGGTCGTCGGTAGGGAGAGCAGGGGGGAAAATGGACATGTACCCTGTTTTGTTAGGAGGTACAGAGTGCCTCGCTGTCCACCATGTGAAGTAAGATATCTCTCTCTCTCTCTCTCGCATTACATCACATTTGTACATTAAAATTACGTGCACCCGGTGGTGGTGACTGGCTGCTAGCAAATATGAGGCCTTACCCACCCAACTGGCAGTTTTGATTCATTCACAGCAATCGCCCGAATGTAGAGAATGACGACAAAACTCTCTCTAGGATCTTCATTCTGATTCTCTTTGCTCTTTTCCTCACTTCCCCCCATTTTCTCTATCCTCTCCTCGCCTTCAGTCACCTCCCAATTTAGGCACACCCGCCCCACCACTCTCCCATCCTATTACTTCCCACCACTCTTCTCTATTAATCACTCTACTCTCTTCCCTAGCTTCCCTCATTTAAAGCTTCCCTCCCCTTCTGAAACAAAAAAGATCCAACCTTTACCCTTCACTCCTCCGAAAGTTTCAATCTTTTCATTTTTTGTCACAGAAAAATGGATGCTTTTCAATCAGAAGAGTGCAGTAGTGGGTGTGAGTCTGGCTGGACTCTCTATTTGGATCACACTTCACTTTCTGCGGACCGTTCTCATAAACAGAAGTCTGGTTTCTATCAGCAGCACAGAGAGACATCAACTAAAGACGACGATGAAGAAGAGGACTTGTCGATGCTTTCTGATGCATCCTCTGGGCCTCCACATTTAAATGAGAAGGATGGCTTTCACTACCCTCCTTCCAAGGTCGCTGCATTGCCCAATCATGGTGGGAAGAAGCGCAGAAACAATATTAAGGAAAACCGACGCCGCCAAGACCAAGAGTCGCCCGCTTCTCTGCTTGATGACACTGCTAGCTCACCTCTCGTCGATTTCTCCAACGTGAGTCTATCTCTAGACGTAAAAATTACTGCTTTCGTTATATTTGATGTTCTTTATTGAGGTAGTATTCTTATGGGTTCTTTGCATCTTTCAACTTTTCAGAACAACTTTGTTCTTGCAAACAATCAAGCTTCTGTGGAGAGTGACTTGGATTACTCGCAGGGGTTCTCGGCCACGCCGTTCCAGGTTAATATTTTCATCGATTAATTGTTTTCGAACATCTTTTTATTTTTTATTTTTCAATTTTGGGTGCAACAGCACCTCCTGAGGCCTGATGCGTCACTTTTGACTCGAACTCATTGCAGAGAGGATCTGGATTCACACCAGACCACTACGGTTTCCTGCAATCTTCTGTTGCGCGGAACCAGCTTCCAAATAACCAGTTAAGTGTTCTTTTTCCTTTTTCTTTTTGAATTTTACTTTACACTCCCACTTAAGAAATGCCTGAGGCTTTAGTTCATTGAATTTTTCTTTAATTTAGTTTTATAGACTCCTGTTTAAAGAATGCTTGAGGCTTTAACTCATTGAAATTTGTTTAAGTAGGCACCTATTTAAGAAATGCTTGAGGCTTTAGCTCATTGAAGTTTCTTTTTTTATGCACAGCTGGTGGTCATGAATGAAGATTATTTTCATATTTCTGCTGCTCTTGCTGCAAAGTTGTTAGATGCTGAGGAGATGGGGGTTTGGCATATTTGGGAGAAAAAAAGATACTATCAGACAAGGAAAAGGAGATCTCTTTTCCATTTCCATTTTCCAGTTTTTGTTTATGGTCTTCCAATTCCATTGAACGCAACCCGGGGAAGAAGTTGAAATAAATTTCTTGTTCTCTAAATTACACTGCTCTTATTTCCAAATTCCAAGCAGCAGCTTTGCTGATCCTTCCTGGGCAGTTCCTGTGTAATCATGTTCTCGGTTTTGTTTTCTGATGCAGCCCCATGATCTCTTTGTACTTCAGATTCAATCATTCAAGCAAAGTAAAAGTAAAATTCTCCAACATATTGAAATATGGTACAAAAATGCAATTGGCTGTAAACAGCATGAACTTTCTTGCCCCCGCAGTAAAATTGTGAAGATTCAACAAAACCATTTGGAACTTTGCCCAGGTTTTCACAGCAGCCATGCATCAGCTTTTTACCACGTGTTTTGCTTCCTCACTCTGGTTTTGGTTTAACATTCCTTGTCCGTATTTGTCCAAACTGAGCTCTAGATGTAGGCCTTTTGTTGTGTGTGACTTTTTTTTAACAGTTTGCACCCTGTGAATCAAAATTGTGCGCTGCAGTACTCCAATAGACAATAGTTAGCGCTTACATTGAAGAGATAAGTTCAACATTTGGATTTCGTACACATATTTTTAATCAATTTGGCAAATTTTGAAAAGTTCTCTCCAAATCCGCCAATAAAAGTTCCTCCTTTCAGTTTTTAATTCATATGTACGACAACCTTTTTCAACATGGGAGGGAAAAATGGAAGCATCCTCACCTAACTTTGGTGGCTTCTCCAACAAAGACCAAATAATCAGATTTGATTAGGTGGAATATCTCCAAATCTAAAAACAAGGCCCTTTTATTATAGAAACACAGCCAAAGCATGGGGAAAATAAAAACGAAGGTTTGGCCACAAGCCAAGTGAGGACAAGACCTCCATGTTTGTTTGTCCTGGAAAGCTCCAACCTTACCCTGATAGGTCTGGTTCTTCTCATTATAGATCAAGAAAATTGCAAGCTTGGATTTACACATAAAGATGGGACACGATGATGGCAAGTATAATGGATCAGATCAAAACATAGAAGAAGTGTCAAACTTCAGTGTAGGAATATATAGATGCTAGGGTTAACTAAAGTTACCCCCAAGGTTTGGTATTATTTACATTTTCATCCCAGACTTGAAAACCTCTTATCAGTCTTGCTTTTTTCAACACAAATAGGGTAAAGGGATAATTTGTATTTAAATAGAAAAACAATTGGAGTATAATTTAAATTTTCCATAAACTCACAAACAATTACTAAATAATTTAAATTTATTAAAAAATAATTACTAAACAATCAAACTATAGGTTTTAGATATTGATGTTAATAGATAGTATAAAAATAAATGGAAAGGGGATAGTGGGTAGCCAAATTAAACCCTATGAGTAAAAGTGCTAATACTAGTGAACTTTTTTTTTTTTTATAATCAAAAGTAGAAATAAGAGGAATAATTAAGAAAAAAAAGTAAGTAGCAAGCAGGTGTGCATAAGGATCCGTTGTCTGGGTACAGCGATCATCGAACAACGCTTGAAGGATTAGTGAAGATGTTATATTTGATTAACTATATCTCAAAGTGATAGATCAAATTGTTGCCACCCAATAATAACTGCAAAACTTGTGAGCAATCCGTGAGAAAATTGAGGAATTCAAGATGATGATCAACTGCCATCAACAGAACACCATGAATGGCATGTAGTTCAACTTCTAACGTTGAGTGACAATGATAATTAAGTGGTAAGTGCTGGTTATTGCGCTATGTACCACACAAAGTAGAAGGGGGTTATACATATCCAATAATAACTTTTGGTGCAAATCCTCAGATAAAGAGAGCTAAGTAAGAAGATCATCCCTCTATGTAATCAAAGACGGAACATGAAATGTTGCTTGATGGAAGGTACACTCATTATGCCCAATCCAGATCGTCTAGAGGGTAGCAACCAGGAAATCTGAACTAGTCAGTTGAAAAATGTTGCTTTCAACTTAGAAGGGTAATAAGCCCACTTTCAAAAGAGGGAAGTGATGTTGGTGTAGGAGAAAAGAAAAAATTACCCCATAGTTCTTGAGATCTAGAATATTCCCAAAACAAGTGAAAAATTGTTTTCGGGAGGTTTGGCATCGAAAGCAAGTTGGAGCAATTAACCCCTTCATGATTTGTTAACGTGACTGCTATAGGCAAGGCACGCGAGAGACACTTCCATAAGAAGATCTTGAACTTCCTAGAAATATTAAAAGCCCAAAATAATTTCATGACAGTTGAGAAATTAGGCCGCGAAGCTCCTTGGATAGTTGAACCTAAAGAATTTAAAAGAGAAGCCGATTTCTTTGTAAGCTCCAAATTATGGGCCTGTTTAACAGAGAAATTGGTTAATGAGCTTCCGAGCCAAATCAAATTATTAGAAAGGGTGCGGTATGAAGAGAACTTTATATTAAGAATTAGCTAGATGATTTATAGGGAAAATATATGCTGGAGACAAAAAAGATCCCAATGTAGATAATTAGGGTTTAGGAGGTCAGCTACCTGCAAGTTAGGGTCCTACAAAACAGACCATGCAATAGATTTCAAAAGCGTGGGTGAAATCTTTAGAATCCAAGAGTCCTTCTACACTTGAATATTAGTGTCATTGTCCATAGACCACTAGACATGGTTCTGAAGAAGTGATCTTCCATGAAGAAAGCCATGCCAAATAGGGGATTCACTACCTGCGTGGGGGGAGGGGGAAGGGGGGGAGCTGTCCAAATAGAATTATTGCAGCCATACCTTGCAGAAAGGACTTGATATATTAGTGTGTTATTATCTCTAGTAAAGATACACCAAAAAGTCTTGGCAAGCATAATTTGGTTAAAAAGACAGAGATCTTTAATTCCAAGACCTCCAAGGCCTTTTGGGAGTTGAAGGAGGCCTTGATGTTGCAGATGGAAGCTATCTTTCTCTCAAGATTCGGACTACCAAAACTGAATAAATTACTTGGACAAATCATCAGCCAATGTAATTGGAATTTTCAATAAGGGCATGACATATATTGGTATCAGTGAGAAGGTGGAATGGATGAGAGTAAGATGACTTGCAGGATTTAGTAAGGTCCATTTCTAGTTTGCTAAATGTTTTCGGACCTTATCTACTAAAAACTAAAAAAAGAACAACAAGATAAGTCCAGAGCAAAAGGAAGGCCTAAGTAGGTGGGAATTTCATCATTGACTGGAAAAAGTAAGACTTGAAGAATATTAGTTTTAACAAGGCTCGAGACATTATGACTGAAAAACCATTCAAACTTCTGATAATTGATACATTGCCCTTCTACAAACTAAAAAACACCAGTGAACTTTGTAACTGAATATAATAAAATTCTCAATTGTTTGAAAAAAAAAAAAAGAAATACCAAACTTGAGAGAGAATAATCCAGTCATGACTGTCTGCCTTAATTTTCTCCTCTCTTCTTTGCTTCTTAGGGCAAGTTTGGATTCCTATCCAAGTTTGACAAGTTGATTTATTGTTGTTACTTCATTTGATTAATCACCTTCATATCTTTCTTCATGATTTATTATTTATCCTCCTCTACAAAACTCTTTTATCACTATTACTACCATCATATGATTTATTATACGCTCTACGACAGACAAATCTGGATGATCTGTTTTGGTGTTAGTAGATCAAGTGGAACGTAAAAATTGTGAGGTATAAGTGATCAGACGTCTCTGAATAAGGGATCGAGTGATGACATTTTTTATTTTTTTCATCTGTTTAAGTTCTCATTCATTGTTTATGCTTGGGTAGTTTGTTAGTTCAATCAAGTATTAGTATGTTAGTTCAATAAAATATTGGCTTGTTAGTATGTCAGTTTATTCTCTATTTATTTATTTTGGTCTATCTCTATCGGGGTAATAGGCTTAAATATCATATATGTCTTAATTATTCACTTTAGAAGACCAAGAAAACTTAGAAATATGCAAAGTCTATAGTTGAGCTAAATATCTCCGTTCCTTAGTGTTAATTTTTATAATAAATATTGTACAATATACAGTAAATGAGAATGACATCTCATTAAAAAAAAAAAGCACCAAACTTGAGCTGAAATGGGACTAAAAGTCAGCCTGAATATTAATCTCGTATTCTAAGTTCTCTCTCTCTCTCTCTCTCTCTATTGTTTTTGGTTCAGAGAAGTTAAGGAAGAGCTCCATTCCAGACTCAAGGTTGCAATTGATCGAGTTTATTACACTAATAGTTATAAGTTACCTACCAATAAGGAATTGTGACAAAGAAATGAAGACTTAGCATCTTGATACCCAACATCGTATCTCTAATGAAGCGAAGTTGTATTTTTCCTATTTTCTTTAACCCCAGGGGATCTTGCCTGTGATCTTCCTGACCCGGTGGAGCATGTTCGTATGGTATTTAATCAATTTATATATGTGGTCTTTTATCTCATCTGGAAGAATCTCACTCCTTAATTTTTCCTTTAAGATATGAATAATATTTAGTAATTGAGCTTTGCTCCCTCCAAACCTGTTATGGTTTGAAGCTGTCATTGGACTTGATGTCATGCACAATTATATGTCTTCTCTGCGATTTGTTTATTCAATCAACCATTCCAATCAAGCCAGATTATTATAAAATTGGGGGGCATCGTTTGAATGTGAGGAGAAAAGTTTGACACTTGGGAATTTAGATGTCACAAGGGCTTGTCCACACATGTGCCATTTGATTTATATAACTAATTAATCTCAATCGGGTTGGTCTTAGATATTGGTCAAAAAGTTGCTTCAAAGGAAGGGATCGGAGATATATAGAAGACAAATTTAATAAAAGAAGAAGGAATTTGGAGATTAGATGGAGTTGGTAATTAATACTTAATAACTATATATTAGAAGACTAGAAGTTTGTTTCACACGGAAATAGGATAAGGATCAAAGTGGTATGGGAAGAACATCTAATGTTGTTCCAACCACCATCAAAACAAAACCTTCAATTCCCTCCTGTTTCATGCAGCAGGGAACGGAGCTGCTTCTTATCCCATTTCTGCTCTTGTTCCTGTCTCCCATCTCAGACCGTACCTCTTACTCCTCCCAATTTAATTCACTTCAGTGCCTGGTCTGTTCGTACATATATATATATATATATATATATAGTAGCTGCTTCAAAAATATCTCCCGAAAAACATACTTCTATAATTACTAGTAAATAATCTACCCATCTACTTTTGTTAATACAGCATGATATACATAAACTTTTAAAAGAGTATATATGGGGAAAGAGTGCAATTGACGCTATATACATATAGAAAAATTAAAGGAGCAGGCTATATATATATATATATATATTTGGAATGATTAATGCAGTTATGTATCTGCTTAATATAAATGAATGGTGTGTGTTTGTGGTTTTCAGAACAGCTCTGTCTGGGCCTGAGGCTGAGTTGAAGCAAGCTATGGAGGCGCATGTACTTGTGATCAGCGAGGCCATGAATTCTGCCCTGCCGCAGTAGTCTAGCTAGCAACCCTTTCCCCTATTTTAATGCCTCCATCGCTTCCGTCCAATTCCAATCCACGGTTTCTGCGTGTGTACATGTGTATGGCCATATATATATATATACACACACACACGTAAATATAAATGAAACAACTAACTAATATTCAGAAGCTTCTGGTGGGTGAGTTAATTTATCACTTTATAATTTGGTTGCTAGTATATGTGTCAGCCAAGCGCGTATCATATTCTAGTGTATGAGTCTGACTAGTTAATCAACCAGAGACAAGCATCGCATTTCAATAATTTTCTACTAGCTACACTGTTTTACATAAACAACTACTCCATTAATGATTTAGCTAGCTCAAATGGGCACTAGTTAATTGAGCTCTCAAATTCTCTCATTTTTTAATTTGTCGATGTGTACTTCATAAGCCTGCTAGTAGCTGCTACTACTTCCAAGTTCCATCCGGGTGGAATTCCCCTGCTAGTTAGCTTTTTGTGGTGGATGACTCTCAATCTTCACAATCTTACGTTATTCCCTGATGATCATACATTAAATCTTCGAGGACTATGTAATAATTAAAGTGCTCCTTTTGTCCGAAAAGGGATTGAGTCATTTTTCTTGCTATGGAAATTAAAGTGTATGTGATTCATAAATATTGTTCTTTTTCAATTTTTCTCTGCAATTAAAATTAATTTTTTTTATATTTTATATAATAAAAATTTAAACAAGAATTATAGGATAAATTGAATTTTAAAAACTTGTTAAAAATAAAATGTGTCAAAAGACAGGAAGATAGGAAAACGAGATAGGCAAGAGCCGCAAGACATTAGTTTGACTTTGCGCTGCTAGAATATTAGCAATTGATGCGAGTGAAAATGTGAAAAGTTAAAAAGGAAGGCGGAAAGGAAAAACAAGAATGACGAGAGAGGGAGGGGCTTGTTTTGGTGTGGTGAGATGAGTCTTGTTTGGGCGGACGAGCTATATATTGGACCGTCTTAGAAAGGCCCGAACTGTTGATGCATGTTGGATCGAACGTCAGTCTGAAGCGAAGAGAATGTCATAAAAATTTTGGATGACAATTCGTTTTAACTTAATTTAAAATGATTATTTTTATTTTTATTTTTATATTTTTTATTTAAAATTAATTTTATTTAAAATTTAATAGTATGTAGTTATAATAATTTATTTAAAATTTAAATTTTTATAATATTATTAAATTTTTATAATTTTTTTTTATTTTTAATGCCTAAAACTAGAAAAAAATTATAAAAAATAGTAAGATTATAAAAATTATATTTTCAGACCATTATTATACATACATAATATCAAATTTTAAACAAAATTAATTCTAAATTAAAAAAATATAATAAAAAAATAAAATATTTTAAATTAAAATGAATTGACTGTCCTGGCCCCGAATGAAATTTTATGGGTAAAATCCAAATTTGGTCCCTTAACTATTCAGTTTGTCCTAAACGGGTCCCTTAACTCTAAAAGTGCCTATTGAAGTCCCTTAACTCAAGTGGCGTGTCCAATTTGAGTCTCATCCGTCAATTGAGCCGTTATTTTGGATGAAACTTGCTTATGTGGCACCCAGAATGCCATGTAGCACTCATAATGTCACGTGGCTTCCTCTTTAATTGAAATAGGTGATTATTTTGTATAGAAATGAAAAATTCAAGTTAAAATTGACACAAATAAATAACCATAGGACTTCAAATGTAAATAGCCCGACACTTTCGCCGATGGATCTCTCGCGTCTTCCGTTGTGATTTCCTTCTCTGTCACCATCTCCGTCGCGATTCGTCTTCCTTTGCGATTTCCTCCTCTATTGCGATGCGTCTTCCGTCATGATTTCCTCCTCCGTCGCGATTCATCTTCCTTTGCGATTTCCTCCTCCGTCGCTATTCGTCTTCCGTCGCGATTTCCTCATCTGTCACCATCTCTGTCACGGCACTGGGCTGGTCAGGCTCACCAGTGCCAGACAATTGACCACGAGCCCAGGGGGTACGACGCCGCCCTGGCACTCTAACCAATCGGCCCAGTGGGTCTATAGGCCCAAAGGCACCGCAAACCCGTATTGTCCTCTTTGGCACGGGGACTCGAACCACCGCCCTCAAGGTTTTATCATCTACGGTGAGTTAATCTAACAATTGGGGCTAATCCATGTTTTAAGCCCCAAGATTTTGTGTTTGTGTCAGTTTAGGTTTAATTTTTTCATTTTTATACAAAATAATCACTTATTTCAATTAAAGAGGAAGCCATGTGGCATTATGAGTGCCACATGGCATTATGGGTGCCACATAGGCAAGTTTCATCCAAAATAACGGCTCAATTGACTGATGGGACTCAAATTGGACACGCCACTTGAGTTAAGGGACCTCAATAGACACTTTTAGAGTTAAGGGACCCATTTAGGACAAACTGAATAGTTAAGGGACCAAATTTGAATTTTACCCGAAATTTTATAGTATTGAGGAATGGGGAGGAGACTGGACCCGACTGAGCGCTGGGTTCGGTTTCCTCGCTCGCCAGTTGAACTAGTGATTGGGGTACGAGGGAGCCGGTATTAATGTAATTGGGGGCGCTTGAGATCTTGGACATGCATATGAAGATGATATGTGAATAGTTATTAGAATTGTATGATTCTTGATTGGAATCTTAGATTCTACTTGATTCACAATCCTCTCGATTTGATTCCTGATTCACCCATTCACTAAAACTAAACATCTTCCAAACCTAGTAAGAAATTAAAATAATTTATTTTTAGGATTAAAAATAAACTTTTACACATGAATTAATATAAATGAAACATGTATGGTTTAGTAATTTAATTAATCATTGGTTACTATAATTCTCGGATTCTCTTGTTAGCCGTTTATATTCTTAATTTAAACAAATCAAAATGCTATTGCCGTAACGTATTTTAATCCCTTTTTTATTTTTTTTGAACTAAGACCTATAAGGCCATTCTATTGATCAACCATAAAGAGTATTACATAGCCAGGGAGGAGGGAGGACGGAGGAAGGAGGAAGGTTAAACCCATAAGGGCCATTCTATTCCTTGATTGAACATGTTAAATCCATTACTGTACATACTTGTTACCTAGCAAGCTTAAACCACAGAAGGATACATATATATATAGTGTTGGGACAGGTACAGCTAGGATCGATCTACTACTACTATGATACTTAAGGAAGCTGTTTTGTAGCTACTTGTTAGTTTTAAGCCAATCAAGAATACCCTTTTCCGCTTCCGACAGCTGCTGCTCATTCTTCCCTGCCAACCCTCCTTCCACAAATTCGAAATAGTCCTTGTAGTTGCGCTTGTAATAGCTATCCAATCTCTGCATCTCAATCTCATTATTATTATAATCTATATATGGGGTTACCAGTACCACTGCCACTGCCAGTAGTAGAAATTAATATATCAATCAGAAAAATCTACGCAGTACATATATACCTCTTTGTCATTCTTCGCCTTGTTTTCCTCTGATTTCTTTAGATATTCTGCAATTTTAACCCATGAGTAGAGTATGAGAAACCAAAAACTGGTCATGTCATATACATACAAACACATATGATTCGGCAGAATATATAATTAAGTAGATAAAATTAATTAAAAGCTAGCAGTAATTAGATACGTACTTCTAAGAAGCTGAGAGGAAGAATCGCTGAGCTGTGGTAGAGGGGCGGTAGCCGCCGCCATCACGGCTGATGACATCAAGATGAGACTTCTCCTGTTTTGGGTGGTTCTAGTTGTAGGCTTGGGGTTGGGGGCTCCATTTCTGTGGACGGCGTGGACGTTGGACGAATTGAACTTGTTCACTGTGACGGTGAGGGCCATCAATATGCTTTGACCCACCGAGCTCATCCTCTCTTCTCTTCTCTTCGCTTTAACAAGACTCAGACGCCGGAGCAGGGCAAAGCCAAATCAGCGAGGCAGAGCTCCATCACCAGTTTTCAGACTTTCGGATCATCATCTTATCATTGCAACCATATTTCCTTATCTTCGCAAAATTACATTTTTATCCCTTTCCTATATGTATATTCGTAATATTCCTTGATACGCCTTGAACTATATATGATATGCTGTCTCCTCTGTTGCATGACATGGCCTTCGGAAACAATAGTTCTCCTATAATTTCTTCCCTCGAGGATTTCATATGTTTGTTATGTTTAGACATAAATTTGTCATGTTTGTCTAAACATGTTAGAAATTTTGGGCAATCTTGGCATATTTGTGTGGTGTTTAAAGGAAATTCTTGAACTTGTTATCCTCTTTAACAGAGCACCTGATATTTTATTTAATTTTTTTGTTAATTGATATATTTTAACCGATGTTCATATGTTAGGGTTCTGATATTTTATTTGTCTCTCCAACCATTTGACACTTCAATGTATATTAGTAACTGAAATATAGTTCGCATTATGTGCAAAACCATGAAACATTACATGTACTAGTCAGCAATAGCATTGTATTCAAGAAACTCAAAAGTATAGAAGTAATAGGTGGTAGAATCGGCAAACTGGAAACATGTGGGTGAAGACCATAAAAGAAGGATCTAACATTAGAGAAATCAAAACCCGCGAGCAGCCAGGAGAAGGCAGGAAGCCAAAACTGCAAACGCCAAGTGAGGGTGAGAAGACACAGATCCAGATGTTGTTGAAGGGGAGCTCGGCGGCATGGACGAGGCAGAGGAAGAAGGAGCTGGGCTGGGACTAGCGGTAGGGCCTCGAATGGCCGAAGGTTCAGCCAAAATATCCAGTTTTTGACCACGCTCGCAGTGGCCGGGGAAGCCGCACAGGAAGTAGTTGTGTCCGGGGCTCTTGAGGCTAACAGAATCGTGGCCCGTAGTGTAGACAGCAATTGGAGAGGTCGCATTGCAAGACACGAAATCTTGGTGGCTCACTTGCTTCACGTTATGGAATTGGTTGTTGTAGTTGAAGACGAGCGCATCACCGACTCGGAAGCTTCTAGAAGAAGCCCATTTGGCATAGTCGACGCCACCCATAGCGGTCCAACCAGCGGCGTCGCCGACGTTATGAACAGCTCCATAAGACACTTGCAATAGAGCCAGAGTGGCAAGCAAGAAACCCAAGCCTCTGATCAGGGGGGGTGCCATGGGTTAGGAGGGACGGTCGGACTCGAAGGACGTTAATTATAGAAGTTGCAGACAAGATAGAATTGAAGCTAATGAAATTCGAAAGGAGAGAATTGGTGTGATGTAACAACCGAGCAGCTAACTGGGCGCGTTTATGCAGGCTTGGAACCAAAACAAGTCATAACAGGAAACAGATTCCAGATTTTTGTTGGATTTCCTATTCCTCATCTTATTCTGGTTCCTTTTATCCAATGAGATGAAACAAAGAAAGAAATCTGATTCTGTGTTTGGGAGAGATTAACAATAGTTATTTAAAGCATTATTCTTAATTTTATTGATTATTCACTTAACCTGCATACCAATTTAATGTATTAAGTTGGTTATAGAAAAAAATTCATAAAAAATTAATTATTTTGTAAAAAAATTTCATTCGAGTAATTATTTAGTAGATGACATGTGAGCTTCCCAATAAACATTCAATAAAATTAGAAATAATGATTTTTTCAATAAGCTTTTAAATGGAGGGAAAAAGAAAACGGAAGAAGAAAGCCATCAGTCTCAGTCCATAGGGAGGCCTAGTGTGGCCTAGTTGGGATTTGTCGCCTGTTCAAAACTTTGCCAAGCCCGAACACAGGTCCGGCACGTAAATTTGTAGTGTTATTTAGAAGTGATCACTATTTAGTTAAAACTGAAAAAAAATTTAAAAATTCAGTTTGGTTATTTCAACTTTTTGATTGGTTTTGATTGAAACCGAATAGAAAGAATATCAGTTTCGGTTATGGGTGTTGGTTATTTCGATAACCGTAAAAATTGAAATTTTTTTCATCTCATATTTGAGGTTTTGGTGGGCTAGTTGACAGATTTAAAAGGTACAGGGGTTGAGTGGAAGGTAGATAGAAGATTGATGGTTTCTTTTGGGGTTTGGCCGTCATCCTCAGTCCATCACTCGCCTCCATCCTCACTCTCGCCGTCTTCCCCCCCACCCCCACACCTGCCATCACCCCTGCCTGCCATTCCCCCCACCCGCGAGCGCCCCAGCCCTCCACTTTCCTTTACCTTCACCCCCTTCGCCTGCCTTCACCTTCGTCACCGATGTCTGCCCTTGGCCCTCCACTTGCCTCCTCCTCCACCCTTGGCTGTCACAGGCCTTGAACCTTAATCTCATTTTAGTCATATAGGATCCTAGGAACCTTACACTCATTCAGTGTTAGGCCTATGTAAATTTATCCTTAGTGGATCTGCTAATTGATTAAATCCTTAATGCAATACTGTTTTATACTATGCCTTACTATGACTGTAGGTCAATGACCATAAAAATAATTTATAATCGATGCAGCTGGCTAGCACTTCAAGCATGCATTTATATAAAGCATACTATTATGCATTGTGAATCCATACAAGCTACTAGGGAATACAACCACTAGTTTCATAGCATTTACCAGAGGCATAACTTCCACACACATATATACATCATACACAAAAGTGTTATACATATGCTACACACTGAGAATCTTGGGATCCAATCCCACCTGAGTTACACTGTCAAAAAGGATCACTACAGTGTTTAGGTATCCCTTGCTCCTTGCCTCTAGTCTTGAAATACTAACAACCTTTCCTTCTATTGGTTGTTAGCTCCAGATGTACTAATATATGCACATAAAACATGTAAGGGGTGTGAGAACCGGAGGTTCCCAGTAAAGGTTGTAACCTGCATGAGAAATAATCTTATAGGACCATGCATAATATCCACAAGGATGTCAATATATGCTTAGAGCACTTGAGCTCAAATCGTAGTGCTAGGAATTCATATTATTGGCCAATAATCATGGGAGTAGCTAATTCTCACAATTCCTTTACCCATTTGTCTTGCATTTGACAAGTCCAACTTGTCCATACAAATACTACTTTGAAAGCTTATTAGTATTTGCTAAAATCCCTTATTTTATGTATAAAAGTGAACTATTTGCTTATTTAAATGCATGTGTTAGTGCTAGCATTCCAAGATTTTATAAGTGGTTGAGGACACCTCCCCCTCTTAGGTTCACCTAAGCCTTGGCCCATCATGGTGACCTTAGGTATCTTAGGTTCTCAAACCATCATACCCTCCATAAATTAGACCATACTAAGGTCCATGTTGCCTATACATTGAAGTTTACAAATATGTACTTATACACTTCATATGCACTTCATAATTTGGTTTCCTACCAAACCCAATCATATAAGCTTATTAATAGCCATCAATACTCAATTTACATGCTTGTTAAATTCATCAATAATTCAGCTACTTGATATATAAGTATCTTAGCCAAATTTATTTAGCACATAAGTATATAAATTGAATAACCCTTACCTTAAATAACTTAATTTGCAAGCTTCAAGCACTTAGCCTTTTTGTCTCGGTTTCAACCCAAACTTAGGTCCTCTTTTAGTAGTTTATTCCCAGCACCTATATTGATCATTTTAAGCACAATTTATCAATTTTAACACTTGAAAACAGCCCCTGAAACAACCACTAACTGCCCATAATTTTCTACCTCCGGTTTGCCCATCTTGTGGTTCTTTACACTTTTAATAGTATAAATGCAGACCAAATCTTGCTCTCTTATTTTTTTATGCTTTGTATACTAGTGTATAAGCAAGATTATCACTACCAAAAGCCACCAAAATTATTGTAGTAATACAGTTTATTCTTGGAAGTAACTACAATTACAGCAGCAATAAAACTTCACTAATGCACATTTATGGCATTCATTGGTAATTCACTTCCAAATAAATGTTCTCTTGCTTCTTAGTCCTCAAATATTAGTTCATAAACCGAGGTTTTGGTGGGCTAGTTGACAGATTTAAAAGGTATAGGGGTTGAGTGGAAGGTAGATAGAGGATTGATGGCTTCTTTTGGGGTTTGGCCGTCATCCTCAACCCAGCACTCGCCTCCGTCCTCACCCCTGCCGTTTCTCCCCCTACACACGTGTTGTCCAGTCGCTTCCGCCCTCACTCCCCCTCGCCCCCCAGCTGCCCCAGCCCTCCACTCTTCTCTGCCCTCTCCTCCTCTGTCTGCCTTCGCCCTCGCCATCGATGTTTGCCCTTGGCCCTCCACTCGCCTCCTCCTCCGCCCCCGGCCCCACCTGCTGCCCTCACCTCTAGCATTGTCCTTCATTTGCCTCCACCCCTCCAGCATTTCTCTCGAACCCAACCAGCTCCGATCAACACCTAAGTTTAAGCCATCATCGTGTTTTGCTCAATTGGAGGAGAACGTACAAACCCCATAATGGCCCATGACTTATTGCTATGTAGTTATTTAAGCCACTTATGTTTCTTTTTGTTACAAGTGCATCATTGTATTTGGATGTGACTTTTTTTTGTTATTTCAGTTTTACTTCGATCTAGAGGCTTAATTCGATTAATTAGGTTTCTAATCATAATAGATTGAAAATTGAATAAACCAAAATATTCGGTTCAGTTTGAATCAAATAAACTGAATGATCAGCCCTAGCGTTATTTAGAAGCAGATGATTAAAAATTTTTTATTTTTAAATAAACGTTTACATTTTGCATAGTAAAAAAAGAAAGGCATTAAAAATATATGCTCTTACCAAAAAAATATTAAAAGTGCTTTCCAGATATTTTAAAATATTATCTTTCGGTAAACTAATGGCTAACCGTTTTTGCTATATGCCTCATCTCCATCAACCCATTTATTCTGTCATCTCCTTTATTATTCTTTGTCATTTATAGCAAGATTCAGATTTCAGATTGGATTTGGCTAACTGGTTCGCCTTTAAACTTTTTATTATTTGAATGACCTTATTTGATGTTATCTAATAGTAAATTTTATAATGAATGCAATCTTCTTCAAATCTTAGTGTTCAAGAGTGATTCGAGACTCTTAAAAGTATATCTTCTGTTGGATTTGTTCCATTTATGGCTCATATTTATTTGATTTTGATGATAACAAAACATATTTGTTTTATGTGTTTCAAAGTTCTACCTAAAGATTTATACATTGGTCTCTTGTTGATAAAGTTTTAATCTTTGGAAGGAAAATTGTTTCTTAAGTATATTTGAAGTATTTATGGTGATTCAAGCATTACTTGTGAATGAAAAAAAATATTTGGTGAAAAATTCATTGAAGTTTGAAAGTTTAGAAGTGAGACAAACCTGGAGCTACAGTTTCAACAAGGTAAAAATATTTCAATGTGTTGAAACTGAAGTATTTTTTCGAACCCAAGAGCATTTTGGTTCTGGAACAGAGAAATACTCGAGTGAAATTTTTTCAACTGAGTGAAACTGGAGCGATTTTTCAAACCCAAGAACATTTTGATTCTGGAACAGGAAAACATTCAAGTGAAAATTTTCGACTGGGTAAAATGTTGATTCCATACTTGCGCGTGATTTTCCAGTTTGAAAATTCTTTGAAAAATCTTTTTAAAATAATGCCACATCAGATTGCCACATGAACTATGTGCTAACATGTCATTAATGAGCAATATAGCCATTGAAGTTCAAACCTTGGGTGACGATACAATACTGGAATTTTAACTGAATGAAATTTTTTCACCAGGGTGAAACTGGGCAATAAAAGCAAAAATCTATCAAATTTGACAGCAACGGTCACCTGTTTTCTTTGAGACTTTTATGACCTTTCCAATGGTTCTTCAACGTCTCTTTAACCACCAAATGAGTATAAATACATAGAGAAACACCTTGGAAGGAACTCTTGGCTATAAGATCAAAAATTCATCATCAAATACTCACTAAAGTCTTCATCATTCGAAAAAAAAAGCCAAGATTTGTGCTTTCACTTGTATATCTAGCAAAAGTGCTATTGTATGAGCTTGTAAACATTTCAAATCTTAGAATCTCTTGTGTGAGGGACTGTTTCTTAGTGATCCTTGAAGAAAACTAGTGAGTGGTTTCTAGTTAACTTTGGAGAAAACTACAGATTTGTTAGGTGTGAACCTTGAAGAAAACACTATTGTAATCTTGATCAAGAGATAGTGAAGGAACTTTCAAGTGAGCAAGCTTGAGGAGAGGACATTGACTCCGGTTGGTGGAGTTGAACCTCTATAAATCCCGGTGCATTCTTTTTTTTATCATTCTTTATTTACTTGCTTTATTTGTGCTTAACATTACTTAATTTGTTCTTGATATTTGGTTGAGTGAATTTGATTGTGAAATTTAATTTTATCAAAGTTTTTTTAAAGTAACCAATTCACCCCTATCTTGATTGCACTTGGGCCAACATCTTTAATTGAAGGAAAACAATGATAGATCTAGGTTTTCTCTTGAGTTCATCAAAATTTAGGCTCTGCTAGAGTATTCTAATGCTTGGCAACAGATATAGAAGCAACTGTATAAGATAAAGTCAATCTTTAATTTTTTAGATTTTTGTAAGTAATCTTTTTATTTTCAGAAAGATTCTTGTTTATGCCTATGATGTCTGATTGATTTTAGTGTTGTTTGGCTATTATTGGCTTGGACTAAGTTTTATTCCAGTTACTTGTGAGTTCGGTACTCCAGATTTATTTTGGCTTACCTAGAAGGTTTGGCATGATCTGATTCTCTTCCATTCATTTGGTATCGCATGAGCGAGTAGTCTTTTGTATCTACTTTTATGTTCATGTTGTTCTTTAGAATCTTATATCATCATTGGTTTGTATGATATTGTTTGGTTCACTTTTAAATTTTTAATTAGAATGAAGTATCTTTTGTGTGCGTGCGTGTGTGTTTGTGTGTGTCTATAATATATATCTTATATTACAAAAAGTATGAAAATATAAAAATGTTGAACGACTTTTTTGTCTTTTTGTTATAAGATGTTTTCTTCTTTTAATGAAACTCAATTTTATCATTATCTATTTAAGTGGAGTTGTATTAGCACTAGAATACTGAAAGAAACTCTTAAGTTGCTACTAAATTTTATTTTTTGTTACAAACTTGCCCACCCTTAATTCTATATAATTATTTTTATGTTAATTTTACCTAAAACTCTTAAATTGCCGTTAAAATTATTTTGCTTTAAACATGTCACCATTGATTCTATATTACTATCAAATAATACCTCAAGTAAATATTTTATAAAATTTAAAATTTTAACTTATCATTCCAAAAATTTTCAGAGCCAAATCTTTTATTTGAATAAAAGACTTAAATGTAAAACTCATGTTAAAGTTTGTACAGCTAAATATTTTATATAACTCTAAACTTCAACTTAGCATTTTAAAAACTTTCATAACTAAATTTTTTATTTGAATAAAAAATTAAATATATGGTAAAACTCAAGCTAAAGTTTGTATTGCTATAAAAGGTACCTTTAAACATAATTTTTTTGTCAATTAATTTTTTTTTGTTTTGCAACTTGAATGAGTATATACTATGAAAGCTTATTATATGGTAAAACTCATGCTAAAGTTTCACATGAAAATCTATAAATGTTACATATTAAAAAAATAATTTTATGTATAAAAAGTATATATTAAGAAATTATATAAGTGAACACTTTACAATAGTTCACATATAATTTTTCCTTTATCCTAAAATTATAAGTTCTTTTACTCTTTTAATGATAAAAAAAATTATATTGTCTATTTAATTAGAGTTGTGTTAGTATTAGGGCTCTAAAAAGAGGGAAAGAAAAGAATCCACTTACAGAGATCTAAATATATAGTTGCCTATTTAATTAGATATTTAGTAGTATTAAAATACTAAAAATATAATAAGAGAGGAAAAAAATGCAAAGTGGAATGCGTTTAGCCTTTGGTTTTTGGAAAATTTACTATTTTGACTACTAAACTTACTTTGACCACTAAACTTAGTTAATTTTAACAAATATGGCCTAAGTTTATTCTACTATAAAAAATATCTTTGAATATAAAATTTTTATCAATTAAGTTTTCTTTTCTCTATTTGGATGAATATATACTTTAAAAGCTTAGGTATTTGGTCCATATTAGAGCAATCATATAATTCACATATGACTCAAGCACATACTATGAAAAAAAAGTAAAAGAATTATTATTGTAGCAAAGGTCATTGTGAAAAATTTTAGAAAAAAAAATTCTTAGCTCCTAGAATTAGTTGCTTATATGATAATAAAGAGGAATTTTAGTAGCAACTCTTTTTTTACATTTTTTCAATATTTTAAAATATTAGAAAAATTATAAGAATTATTTTTTCCCACATGGTCATCATTTTAAATGTTGGAACATAAGCTTTTATTCTTAGCAACTAACTCTTTCTCTATACTAATATTAATGTACTCCATCTTTTTCATATTTTTTTGCTCCATTTCAAATTCTTACGGAGATTAAGAAATGATAAAAATATGTACATTTTTCCAATTTAGTCCCTAGTTTTTTGGAAAATTCGCACAATAGCCAATTTAGCCATCCCCACTAGCCATCGTCACACATGTTGTCTCCTCCACGCCATCCTCGCCATACGCCATCCCCGTCACACGCCATCTACACCCTCCACCCTGAATCTCAAACTCAATTTCAATGAAGTCAAACCTCGCTTTCCGATTTCGTCATTTAGTCACTTCCTTCGCGTCCAATCTTTCGACCTGTCACCCGCCATCAACCGCCCCAGCCTCCGAGCCCTGATCTTCTCAAACCATCGCCGGCCTACCCCCTCAACACCTCGACCTCCATGCCCAGATCTTCTCGCCTCGTTGCCCACCGCACCAACCTTGTCACCCGGATCTCACTCACCTTGATCTTCCCACCTCGTCGCCCCACCGCCCTGACCACCTTACCCCGTCGCTCGCCACCCAACCTCCTCGTCCGGTCGCTCGCCACCCTGATTGCCCGTCTTAACCACGTCGGAAGTGGCTGGCAAAGGGATCGGAAAAGTAGAACAAAAACAAAACAGCAACAGTAGTCGATGAGAGATATATAATTCAAAAAAGTGTCTAATAAAAACTTACTAGAAAAGGAAATGGTGTAAAGAATTTGAAACAGTCTAAAATGGCAAATGAAGCAGAAAACCTGAAGACGGAGGGAGTATTAACTTATTTTTATTTTATTATTTTTTTAGAGCCAATCAAATGTTATGAGTTGTATCAAAGTAGCATTATGCATGTCTTTTTTTTAGGCTTTAATTTTTTGGAAAATCATTATTTAACCATAAATTTAGTTAAATTTGACAAATATGCCCTAAATTTTTTATAAAAGCTTTTGAACTTTGGTTTTTTGTCAATTTATTTTCTCTTTCCTTCACTTGTCGTTCAAACTACTATATTCATCTCAAGTTCTTTGCACCATTTCAATTTTTTTACTTATGTTTGACTTAATTTTTTATATTAATATTTGCTAAAAATTTTAAAATAATTTATTTAAAAAGTAAAATTTTTGTAGTTTATAAATTAATTAGAGCTATGCGGTTCACTTAGCCTACTTATTAAAGAGTTATAGAAATTCATGAATGCTCTAATTTGAAAGATTTGGGGTTTAAATCATACATTTGGAAAAAAAAAAAAAGAATAGACAATTATTTGAAGTTGATTATCCAAAATAATTTATTTTTATTTTTACAGGATTTTTCATCTAAAACTAATATTATTTCGAAAACTAATTTATATATTCTATAATAATTTATTAAATAAAATTTTTTTAGACAAAATTTTTATGATTTTTTTAATTCTTAACCTAAAAATAATTAAAAAATAATATTTTTCAGACAAAAAAACCCAAATTAATTTGGTGTTGTATATTTATTAGAGGTATAATTAGCACTAAGAATCTAAAAGGGAAAGAGAGAAAAAATAGAAGTCTCATATGTGCAGTTTTTAAAAAACAAAAAAGAGGAATCCGTATGTCTTTTCTTAGCTTTAATACAATTACTTAAAGTTATATATTAAGTATAAATTTTGATGGCAAAAAAAATCTTAAATAGCCATAATAAGTTAAACTTTTGTAACAAATATGTCCTTAATTAAATTATATATATTTTTGGGGCATGACCTTAAACATAAAATTTTATCAATTTTTTGTACTCTTAAACTTGAATGAAGTATTTTAATTGGAACTTAAAAGTTTCAAAAACCTCATAATTATGTCTATTTGAATCAACAATTTAAATATGATAAAACTCATAAAAAGTATGAATATGTCAAATGTTGGACCTTTTTATCCCTAAGTTTTATTTTATTTCCCTCTTTTAATGATAGATTTTTTTAATTTCATTATAAACATTATACTTTCATGCAATGTAGTGTTCTATTATCAGTATTAGAAAAAGTACAAAAGTGACAAAATTTTTATCAATTTTTATACCCTTAACTTATGTGGTGTTTTATTTTTTTAATGAGACCCAAATTAATTTGGTGTTGTATATTTATTAGAGGTATAATTAGCACTAGGAATCTAAAAGAGAAAAAAAAAAATAGAAGTCCCATGTGTACTTTCTAAAAAACAAAAAAGAGGAATCTGCATGTCCTTTTTTAGCTTTAGTACATTTGCTTAAAGTTATATATTAAGTATAACTTTTAATGGCGAAAAAAATCTTAAATAGCCATAATAAGTTAAAATTTTGTAACAAATATGTCCTTAATTAAATTATATATTTTTGGGACATGTCCTTAAACATAAATTATCAATTTTTTGTACCCTTAAACTTGAATGAAGTATTTTAATTGGAATTTAAAAGTTTCAAAAACCTCATAATTATATCTATTTGAATCAATGATAAAAAGCATGAATATGTCAAAAATGTTGGATGACCTTTTTATCCTTAAGTTTTATTTTATTTCCCATTTTAATGATACTCAAATTTGTCATTTCCAATTTATTAGATTTAAAAAAACTAAAATTATGGAAAGGAAGAAAAAAAATAGAACAAAGTGATGACAAGCTCTTAGGCTTCATATTAGGAAAATAAGATTAGTATTTGAAAAGGAAAAATAGAAAAAAGAATTGTTGATTGTTTTCTATGTTTTCTATAAGTTTTTTATGGCAAAAAACTGAAAAATGCCACTAAATTTAAAATTTTGTAACAGACATGTGTTTGATTTATATGACCTTAAACATGCCTAAAAACATAGTGTTTATCAATTTATTTACTTTTTAAACTTGGAATGTATTCATCAGAACTTAAAAGTGAAACGGAGGGAGGTATTTATCACTTAATATTTAACTTAATATCCATATATATATATATATAATAAAAAGTGCAAAGATATATAAAATGACTAAACCTCAAATTATAAGTTATTAATTTTCCTTTTAGGTACTAAGATTCTATTTTACTTTAATGAGTTTATTTTCCTATGATTGACTAATTATATTATAAGAACAATGGGTATGACTACATTTTCAAACTTCAGTAATGTGAGTATAATTTCTAAATCAATGGGTAAACATTAATTATCCAAAAATATAAAAAGCTATACAAGATTTTACCTCAATCTTTGGAATAATCACATTGAATCGGCCATAAAATATAGGGTAAGTGTAGATTTTGAAACCTTGGAGGTGAGTGTATTTTGATAAAAAATCAAGAGTAGAGTAATTAAGCTTTTTGAGTAATGTATAGTTACTTATAGTTACATGCCTTTGAAAAAACTCAGTGTTTACTTACTAAGTTTATACTTTGGCATCGTGGCCCATATTTGTGTCACACTTCTTAAAAGAAATTTATTTTTACTTGAGTTTTTTATTGAATGTCCCACCTGTATTATGTCCTTTTCAATTTTGAATATAACATCAAAAAAATTTATTAAAAGTTTAGCTTATGTCTCTTTAAAAAGTCAAAGTTATGATAACATATTAATGGTAAATCTATTTAATTGTTTGAGCCAAGTAATATATATATAGAATCTCCATTTTAATAATTAGCTTTTTGAATCTAAAGCATAGTACTTAAGATAAAATTTACTAACTTAACTTTTAATAAAATTTATAAATACATAATACTATTAAGATATTAAATTAAGATCTTTTCTTAATAGATTGAATACCATTTTTAAATTTTACACTGATAAAAGAAATTTTGACATCTTTGATTAGATTTTAAAAATACCATGAAGTAATTTTATAAGTACTCTACCATCACAAATAAAAAAACTTCTATCAATTTTTTTTATAACAAATATTACCTATAGCATATTCTACATTATATTATTATTATTGTGTTGTTGTTATTGTTGTTGTTGTTGTTGTTGTTTATATTAAATGGAAATCTAATACAACGACCTATCTATTATAATGAATGACACAAATGAGGATAGTTATGATGAAATGTTATAATAAAAAAACTACTACATAAGAGATAAAAAAATTGCAATATGCCTTTGAGGTTTAGCTGAAATTATACTTTGCCCTCTTCTATTTGAGAAATATACACTTTGCCCCCTGTCTGTTTAATATAGTCCGATAACAACTTCTAAAATCTTAATTTAGTTATTACGATAGTCATTTTTCAGTAATTTCAGTCTATATGAAATTTTTTTAGAGTAAATGGAAAATTTAAAATTATCAGTTTTTTCTATATTTTTTTCAGTTTTTAAAATAATATTTTTAAATGTCAATTAATTATAAAGAAATATTATACATATTGAAATTATTTGAATATTACTACTGTATAGTCTGAATTAAGATTTCAGAAGTTACTGTCGGACTATATTAAAAAGACAGGGGGTAAAGTGTATATTTCTGAAACAAGAGGAGGTAAAGTGTAATTTCACCTAAATCACAGGGGGCAAATTGTAATTTAACCTAAAGTTTAATATATTGTAATACTTTAAATAAACCTATTTTAGAACATTGATAAAATTTTCAAAACACCTCCACATTTTAATTTTTTTTTTCATTTGGGACCTTATATTTTAATATATCACATATTTTAATGTGCAACTGTTGAAAAAGTTCGTTCACACTATCTAATGATCCAACGCATTTGCTAATTAAAAAATCATCTTTTTTACATATTAGACACTAACCTCTTTTATGGTTTTAAATTTTCCATTAAACTATCAAATTACATTTTTATCCATCATTGAGCTGTTAAAATTTAATTTTATAACATACTTTTCCTTTATTTAATATTATTATTAAACAAGAGACCTTAAGCACAAGATTTTATCAATTACTCTTTAACTTCAATGAAATATTTTTATTAATACTTAGAAGTACATTCATGGATAAATCATTTATTTGTCAATTTATTAATTAGTGCATACATTCAAGATGACACTAAAAATAAAATTATATGCAGGTGTCTTCATGAAAATTACCCCAAATATAGTCTTCAATTTGTTTTCTTTTTAAATTAGATAAAATATATTATTAAAATATACAATCAAATTACTAGAAAAATTAATCTCCGTTAATATCTATGATTTATCTTAGCTAAATTTCATTATAAACTTTTATTTGTTATCTTTTAATTCTAAAACAATTAAAAAAATTTTAATTTGTCCCAGTAGGTTCAATTTCTTAACTTAACAAAAAAATTATTACAAAATAAGTGTTTACATTGTATAGAATAACTATTTCATATATGAAAAAAATTTTCTCCATCCCAATTTAAATTAAATGTTTCATTTCACACGTATCCCAAGGCAAGCTAAATAGTGTCCTTTGGTTACCAAGTTTACCCCCGCATATGCTAACCAGCCTTACTCGCCAACCTCCTCGCTTCTTTCTTCAACCTCCCTGACGTCGTCACCTCGTCTTGTCTCCATTGCTTTGATTGCCGTCCGTCGCATTGATCTCCGTCCAACCGTCGCGTTGATCACGTTGGTCTCTGACAGTCTGTCGCATTGATAACGTTGATCGCGTTGATCTCTAACCATTCGTTGCATCGATCTCTATCCGTCATCACGTGGATCACATTGATGTCCGTCTATTGTCAAGTCAATCTTCGTCCGTCTACTTCACCTTGATCATTTGTCTGCTTCGTCCGTTGACATCAATCTCCGTCTACTTCGTCCTTTTGTGTCGATCTTTGTCTGCTTGACCTTGATTTTCATTCAATGATGCTGTCGATACCGGGTTTGCAGACGATGGCCTTAATCGGGACCTGGGACAATGAAATCGATTAATGTTGTTGTTTCATCGAGCTTCTGATTTTGGGAACTAGGAGGATTGTTAGGCATTTTGTTTGAAAAAAAGAGTTTAGGTTGAAAGTAAAAAGGTGAATTAGTTGTTTAAAATTTTTTAAAAGAAAAAACGTTTAAACGTTTTTTGAACAGCACAAAAAAGAAAACGTTTCATCTAAATTGGGACGCAGGGAGTATTTCCCAATTCAAATTTGTGAGAGAAAAATTATTAAATATTTTAAATTAATTTTAAAAAATTAATTTTACATAGACACAGTTACTCTAAGTTAATAGATTTTATCCAATCAAGAACTAAAATGAAATATTTTAAAAAGTTTAGAACCAAAAGAATACTAATAGGTTAAATATGAAAATGAAGCATAATTAAATGTTAGAGACTATCAACAAAATTTATCATATTCTTTATGTTAGCGATTTTTTTAACTTGAAAAAAATATAGTACTCCATATATTTTTATTTCAAATAAAAAATAATGGTATGTTTAACATGTACTTGTGCTTTTTTATATCTATGGTGTCCATTTTCTTTTTTTTTTTTTTATTCTTCTGTTTATACAAATTGTCTTTTTTGATAAATTTATTAAAAAATTTTAATTTTGAAATATATTATTAAATATTATTTTTGAATTAATAAAAAATTTTAATATACCTTTAACATTTAAAATGTTAAATAACTTTGCATTAATTACATATATTTTATTTACATTTGAAGAACATGTCAATGACTAGTATATGTATATGTATATGTGTGTGTGTATGTTATCTTTCACTTGGTACATTAATTTCCGAAGAAGAAAAGTATTTGTCGACAGGAATAATTTTAGTCACTTCGAGATAATCTCCATCAAATCCCAGGAAACCTTACCGGAAAACAGGGCTCTGACCTGACAGGCTTTGGAGGAAGAGGTTCCCCTTCATTGGAGTTGCCAGAATCCATTGATTCGTCTTCCTCATCCAGGGGTGGACGCACAAGCAATGGTTCATTGCTTTCATTTTCAGTTAGAATATGGTTTGGGGAGAGTTGGTCCTCTGATACCATGTTAGTGTTGGCTGACTGCAATAATTGACGAAAAGATGCTGATTAGATTACAACATGCAGGGCTTTATTAAGGCAATAACATTTTTCCAAAGTCTGATGAGTACTTAAGCTTTAAGGCGTATAAAAGACATGAAATATGGACAAATTTCATCCCCTCAGTGAGAGAAGTTAGCATGAAGACGTAAAAAATGCGCATCAAAACAAAAACAGAGAGGTTAAACATGGATCACTGGATAAAACTGAAGCACTCATCATGTGGAAAGACCAAAGTGATTCCGTAGTTTGAGGCAATAAGATTCAGGAATAGTGCAATCAGCTATCATGAAATCACGATCAAGCAACTTAATTCAAGATTTTAGAAATAATGCACCAAAATGACAGTCTCGCTGCTGAGCGTATTCTGCGACTAATCATCTGCAACCACATCAAACAGGCTGGAGCGTCTTTTTCTCCTACATATTTCTGAGCCATTTTAATCGCCTTTGTTCTGCTTCTTCTACCGCTATTCACTTGGCAAATGGGTCTTGAAAACCAGATTCGTTTTCCATAAAGGGACCGACCAAGCGGCTGTACACGGTAAAGGTTCTTCAACAGGTTGGATTCACGGGAGATGACGCACTCAGGTCACTGAACTAGGAGAACATGATTGGGAACATTATTGGGCCAGGTGGGTTGGATCGGATTTACAGAGTGAAGTTGAAAACAGATCAACCGGTTGCCAGTAAGAGCCCACGAGGAGCGACCTAGAAGGCAAAGACGGAGGTGGTGTTCAGTTCTGAGACGGCAGCAATGGGCATCAGCCGTAGAAAATAGTGAAGCAGCTCATGTGTTTCTACGGAACCACGTTTTATTTACCAAAAGAATAAACGACCTCTCCTTTGGTTGACACAGATGAAGAAACAACAAGGGATTATAGTTTATTTAGAAGAGTTGTGATATATTTGTAGGTTTTCAGATAACATAACAAGCCTGCGGAGGCAAACGGCAACTAGGTTCAGTAAAATACAATTTCAGTTTCAACCCTCAAGTATGGTATGGGTATGGGTATGGGTATGGGTAGACAAAATGATGCTTCTCATCTCAGGCAGGCAAGTAAATTATTATATTAAGCGCTTATGCTTGTACCAAGCAACCGCAGCTGCATAGAGTAGGACGGTGCCAGTAGCACCACCTCCGACTGTCCATAGGAACTGCGGCATCCCTGTATTAAACAACTGGATTCTTATATTCATACCGAGCACACCCACAAGAACCACAAATACAGTCAGAACAAGTGTGGCCGTCGTCAACAGCACCCCCATCTGAAGCAGATGATTCTGTTTGTCGTCTAACAATATGTTTATGTAATCCTCTGTATCATCCACGTATTCCCGCAGCTGACAACAAACAAAGCAAAAACATACAAGTGAAGAAACCTCATCAACTCCCATCCTAGTCTAGCAAGTTACTAACATGGATCTTTATTAATTACATATGAAAAAATAATGAGAGAACAAAATCTGATTTCTTCAAAACTAAAGAAAACTACATGAAATCAGTACAGAGATATGTCGACCTTGACCCATTTATAGAAGGAAAAATTACCAAAAACCCCCTAATTTATGCTCAAACCTACAGTTGTGCCCTACATTTTTTTTAAATACCTACAGTTGCCCCCCTGAAAAGTTAACTCCGTCCATCCACCTTTCCAGAAAAACAAAAAAATATCTGACTTTGCCCTTGAAGCTTTCTTATAAACTTTATTCCCCAACTTATGCATTTATGCGGTGAAAGCCCAAGACACTTTTTTGTTTTTTCTTCTTCATCACTCTCGCTTCTCTTCTCCACCTCCTCTGCAACTCTTATTCCCTGCTATTACACCCTCATCGCCGCCACTTTCTCCACCCTCGACATCTCCCTCCACAGCCATCTTTGATTCGAATAGGAGCCGAACCCATCGAGACCGAATCCAAATCCGAGGAGTGAGACCGAATCCGAGGCGGCGATCTGGTTTTGTCTCGCTCCTCCGACGGCGTCGAAGAAACGAATCTGCAGCCCACGCTCTCCTCTGTCGCTCGATCTGGTTTTGTCTTCTCGAAGGCGGCTACTTTGCTCCTGGACAAGAAGAGCAGAAGAAGATATGGCGGCTCTGTTCCTCGACAGTTCTCGGGAAGCATCCGAATTCCTCGGTTAACGAATTCGATGAAGATGGGTCCAATTCATTTTGGGATTGCCCTTCTGTTCTTTGAATCGTTTTTGTGCTTTGCAAATTCATTTTTAGATGAACCATCTTCTTAGGTTTGATTTCAATTGTCCAGAGAAATCATGGTGCTAGATTTGATTTGTGTTTTCATTCTAGGCTTTGATACTTTGGAGGGCGCGGACAGAATGGTAATGGAAGGGATGATTTTTCTGGTTTTTTCTCTGGTTTCCTGGTTGTGAGCAATAGTGGCTGCGGGTTTCACGGCGAGGAAGGAGCAGAGCAAGAGGCGGAGGAGGAGGCAAATGGGGAGGGATGGAAAGGTCACGATTCTCACTGATTCTCTGTTCGCTGACGATCCTCGCCATCGATTCTTTTGCTCATCATCAAGTGCTAGGTTTCTGGTCAGATTGAGAAGTTGAGTACGTAAAATATTTATGGAAGAAGATTAGGAGGGTAAAGTCAGAGATTTTTTTTCAATTAACTGTCCTTAATGGAGTTAATTTGTGAGGGGTTTAGAGTAGGTTTCTAAAAAATGGAGTTAACTTGTGAGGGGTAAGAGTAGGTTTTTAAAAAATGGTAGATAAAACTGTAGGTTTGACCAAATATTAAGAGATTTTTTATAATATTCCAATTATAGAACTACCAAGAAAACAAGGCTCATTTTGCCTCACTTAAATAACAGCAGGGCCTCAACAAACAAGCACATTGTCAATTAAAGGTAGAGCTGGGCGCCACCAGATTAAAAAAGAAAACCTCTAGATCGACAATCTTATCATTCATTTTGAGATAAGTGATTCCGTTCAAGGAGTTGACACAACATCCCATGACCGTTCCTTCTGCAGTTTACCATAATAAAGCCCAAACTAGTATATCCTAAATACCCAATCCCACAAACTTTTCCACCATGAATCATAACATAAAAGGGTAAATTACATCAGTTGTCCTTTAACTATATCAAAGTTGCTTAATCGTCCTAAAATTATCAAATGTTACTTAATGGTCTTTAAACTATATTCAGTGTTGTTTAATTGTCCTGCCGTCCATCACAATCATTAAGAATGGATGGAAAAATGATGTGGCTACTTATGTGACATGAAAAAATGACATGAATGCTATGACACTACTTTTCCGTCCATTCTCAACGATGTGATGGATGACAGAATGAAATAGTAACAATTAAAGAACTTGAGTATGACTAGTATAACGCCATCAACTTTCAAAATAGAGCAAGAAAAAAACTAGAATTAGCTTTTACCGTGGATAAGTTGTTCAATGTACCATCAATTTGCACAAAGTAGGCTTCCAAGAGCATTTCCAGCTCTTCTATGCCAAGTTGTTTGCTTATGGCACTGCGAGTGGCACTGGTATGAGACCCATGGCTTTTTCTTCCAGGTGCATTAGGTGCATTGAATAGATGACCTTGAGGGTTGGCATTCTCTTGAATGTCACATCCATAATTATTGGATGTAAATGAAATAGCTAAGGTTGCCCTGAAATAATACAATCAATAATGTCAAACTGAAAGCTGAGAAGCAATATGATAAAGGGCAAAAAAAAAAATTATTGAACCACATATTGCCTATCATCCATTTTTTGTTGAAAAGCATCATCGACATCATCTCTCTCGTTTATTGATGAGGTAGAGGAATTATCAAGTTGTTGAGCCAACTTATCTGTTAAATACATCTCAGCCATATCTTCTTCATCGTCCAATAAGTGTTCCAATTCATCTCTCACCTACAAAAAAAGAAAAAAAAATTATGCAATATATTCAGTAGGAAAACCAAACAACTAATTGTGGAGTTAAGAGAAAAAAAAAAATTAATTTGCCAGCATTGTCTAGGATTCTAGGATGGAAGTAATATATCTATGTTAGGGAAAACTGAAGATAAAGTACATGCAACATACCAACATTGTCTAGAACTAGAACTCCAGAACTACGCCAAGTTGCAGTTCAAAGGGACTTTTACTCAAAAAGAATGAAATATAAAAAAATGCTATAGTTTAGCTCAACCAACCTTCTGAACTCGCCCAGTAATTGCAACCAAGCGACTTTTGATTTGCCGAACTCGTTCCAAGTTTAGAGTATTGATTTTTGAAGTCAATTTGTCTAGGGCGGGATGCGCCTCTTGTTCTAATGTCCTCGCCTGAAAAAATGATAGTTAAACCACATGCTAGTGGGGATAGTGGATCGGTTGGTCTTAAGACAAACTAGTGAAGACAAAAGATACTCACCTCTTTCTCTAAGCAGCTACAAGCAGCCTCAAGGCAAGCCTCCAATGCAACAAACTCGAATGGAAGAACCTTTGATCCATCTTGGTTTTCAAGTTCTTGTTCCCCATCAGGCTTCCCTTCTTCATTTGATTTCTGAAAATGTTTAAAACTTGGTGAGGATATTTTAGGACTAGTAACCCTTGATCCTTGCTCTTCCATATATAGATTTGGCCAATTGAAATCATTAGCACCCTGTTCCTACAAACAGAAGTAGGGCAACACAAAATTAGCAAACCAAACTACTTCTTTTGTGAATATAAACTGTTGTCAATATCATGGGAGATAATAATACCTGAGCCAAAAATCACTTTGTCACTAACGTTTTGGGTTTAGACCAATTTTGCCATTAAAGCCTTTTTTGGTCCTAAATTCCCACCAATGTTTCCAAATTAGCTCAAATTAGCCATTGACCATTAAAAGGTGCATGTTTTTTAAATTACATGGTGATAATATAACTTTTAACAATTTTTAAGTTTTGTAACTAATTTATCATTTTTCCTTTAATAGACTTCACTACACATTCACCAGTAGCTTCATCGCACATGTCACCTCCAACACCTCCATTACCAATTACTACCACTGTCACCATCAATCCTCGCATTGCTCTGTCATCTTTCCTTACAAACCAATGGCCATATGCTTGTCTTGACCCACCCTACGCCTAAGTCAATCCTCACCAATTTGCTACTCTCCTCAACAAGGCAATCACAACCCATCCAAAGCACCAAGCCAACATCAACCATATTAGCCCATTGACCCTACGCAATTGGCTTGAGGTCTCTACTGATGCTCGACTATCAACAAGATTTCTTTACATCCTTTCGTTAAAATTGGGAACGGGCTTTTCTTTCCCAGTACAATTCCAGCTCTTTAAAAGGACATAAAGAGGTCGTACTAGTGGCCAAATGGCTGAGGATTGATTGATTTGTGTTGTTGCATTTGAGGCGAGTTTTGTGACAAGAAGGAGAACCTTGGACAAGGTGTGCATTGGGGCGAGGAGTTGAAGCTGAAACATTATGGTGATGATGGATTATGTTGGTAGCGGAGGTTTTGGAGGCAACAAGTGTGTTGGAGGTGCTAGTGCGGGTGGATTAGAGTTTGTTAAAGAAAAGTTACATTATCATATTGAAATTTTAAAACTTGTAACTTTTAACGGTTAATGGCTAATTTGAGCCCAACTTTTAAACTTTAATGGGAATTTGGGACCCAAAAAAACTATAGTGGCAAATTTGATATTTTTACCTAATACCTTACCAAGAATAGTTAGTGGAAAAGGACAAATGAGCAACAGAGAGCAAGGGCGACAACGGCTAGTGAGTTAGGCAATGGCGGGCTGGGAAAAGAGGAATTGGCGATGCTTCAGGTTTAAGGGTGAGTAGGTTATTAAATTTGACGAATTTCAAAGACAATTGCAAATGATTTCCATGTGAATGACCCAATAACATGTTAATCTATTTACATTAATCCAAAATGAAAATGCATTAATTTGAATTAGCTTAATTAAGCTGAAACAGCTTGTACGGTAGCAAATATCTTACACTTTGGTGAAAGGTGGCATTCAAAACATGCAACTACTTCCTCTATTCTTGGTAGCGTAACCAACTCGACATTTCGAGTACAATCTTTCGAGAAAGAAGAAGAAGGAGAAGAAGAACAAGAAGAACAAGAAGAAGAAGATGTTCAACAATTTTGATGGTGAACCTGTTAAAGCAAAAATAACAAACCCGAAAGGAGTTGCAAAACGAGCAACAAAACCAGTAACAGTGACATAGTGCTCCTAATCCTTCATCCCCAAACTTCTGTGAAATCCAATGGCATAGACCAAAACTGAGAGCGACTTAAAAGAATCAAATTAGTTCCGACCAAAACTGAGTTATATTTATCGAAGTTCACCAACACGCATCCACGCCCTTGAACGAATCTCGCTCAATAAACATCATCTGATCATTAAATTTACGAACTTATCAACCACATAGATGAACAGATAAAAACAGGAATCCTAAATCTTGCAGAATTTAATGGCACATAATTCCGGCAACATCAAAATGTTAGTAGTAACTCCTAGCCACCACAGTCATTTTATAGCACCAAGAGTTTCTAGACGAAGGGGACGAATCCGCATCGAGAACCCAGCAACAGAAGTGAATTGAAATAAATTAGAAAGAGAGAAAAACCTGAGACTTATTGGCATGGTAATGGCAAACAATCCGCCTCCGCAACTCCTCAACAAAGGGCATGACCGAAGGGTCGCGAGAGTTCAAGAGCAACACCTCATGGGCGGTGATAATCGCCTTTATATGCTCCAAGTTGATGACGATGGCCCTCTCTCGGCCCAAGACTGCGGACGGGTACGACAGAAGTGGGTCGAGGATCCGAAGATCTCGAGCGGTCAAGCCGGTGCGGCGCATGATGGCGTGCTTGCCGGCCTCGACGACCTGGGACTGACCGGTGGAGTCTAGAAGGAGCCAGAGGCGGACTCCCGTTCCCTTCTTGCGGTGGCCGGCGGGGGTTTGAATAGGGGTAGGCGCTTGCCAGGTCGATGGGTCCAGATCGTCGGCCGATGGTGTATTTGACTGTTTAGGTCCTATCATTTTCAGCAGCTAAAGGCAACTTCTGCTTGCTTCTCTGCTAAATCCTTCTTCTTTTTCATTCAGCCATACTCGTTTGGTTGGGTTTAAACACGTTGACTGCTTTCAGAAAGGGCCTTCCTCATCTATGCCTTACCTTAGAAGCGACCTACGGGCGAAGAGATAAATTTGTCCTGTTAAAAAAATCAAATCCCTCCCATATTCTTTCTCCGCCAATTCGCTCCGTTCCTCGCTCTCCATAGAGTCGAAGATCGCCGCGTAGTAGTCCGCCGCCTCCGTGAAACGCTGCAGGAAAATGTGTTGGTTGTGGTTCGCTTCCCTCTCGGCCAAGGTGACGACGGCGGGGCGGAGAGCCTTGATACGCTCATAATACCGTGACGACGCCGGGATCATATCCAACCACGCCGCTCGCTGCTCGCCACTGGCCACCGATCTCGTTCGTCCTCAACTGGATGGCCCACAGAGGGAGCTTGAGCTTCGCCGGCGCCAACCCGCTGATGAACAAGACGAGGGATGTTTCTGTGATCGGCGGGACTGACTATTTCTTCATGGCCAGAGGGATTGCGACTCTATAACGGCGAAGCGAAGAAACGCGGCGACGGCGAGAATCGAACTCGTTTTAAAAAATTTTTTGGGCTTATCTTGTTTTAGCCTGTCCTTTTTCTCCTTCTAACTAATTTTACCCCAAATCTTTTTACGCGAAAATTGTATTCATAAGTAAAAATAGAAAAAATAATGAGTAAGAAGTAATAAATTTATTCATAAATAAAAATAATATATCAGTAACAATTTTACAAATATAATTTATACATTTGTTTGACATAGTTTGTACATATCTATTACTTGCTTTATATATCTAATTTCATGCATATGAATTACAATTCTCATAATTTATTTGAACACATGTCTCATATAATTTATACAATTCTCTCATAAAAAATATACATATCAGTTGTTTGATTTGTACATATTTTAACCTTATTTGTATAGCAAATCCATATATATCTAATATTTGATTTGTACATATCATTATTATATTAATATTAATTGAATTTTTATCCTAATTTTCATTTTATTTACAAAAATATAAATCTCATACATATAATTGAATATATTTATAATATACCTCTGATCGTATTTACACATATGTGACATATGTCTTGTACATATATAAGACTTGTTGTATATATTGATTTTCATACATATCTACAACCCGATTACATATCCAAAATTTTTGTAAGAAGTAGGATTTGACGCATTTATATGCGCTCAAATTTTGGGAAATCAAACTCATACATTCTATTGAATATATCAATAACATATTTATGATTTTATTTGTACATTTGTCACACATTATTTGTATAAATCTTCCACTTCCTTTGTATATCAAGTTTGTATATATCCGGTGTTAAACGTGTATATATCTCAAATTTGGGGACACGAAATTTGATATGTTCATACTTGTTTTATATTATGGAGGGTAGTGTTAAAATCTAAATATATATAGACATAAAAGTATGGATGAGCATGAGTTGGGTAAACTCGGAACTCAACCAAAACTGCCACTACTGGGTTGGGTTGGGCATGGGTAAAAATTAATCATGGTTCGCTAGTTGATTTCGACATTTAAGAGAACTATCGATTTTTGAGTTGGTTCCAGTCCCATATAGAATCAATCCAATATGAAACTAAACACGAAATATTTGTGTAAATATATAATAAAAATTATAATATTACTAAATTGTCCATATATTTGTGCGTGAATATATACATTTAAATGTATACATTAAATATTATAATATTATTAAATTGCTCATATACTTAGAATATATAAATTTAAACATAAATTAAGTTGTTTATTATATTGAATATTTTTTAAACTGGTTGTAGATGCAACTTTATTGAGTTATAGAGTTGTTAACTGTTATATATATATATGTGTGTGTGTGTGTGTGTGTGTGTGTGTGTGAGAAAAACCAGAAAACTCAAAAACTAGAGCCAAAAAAACTATACACATAGTTTTGGTTCTATTCAATTTTCAATTCTCGCATTATATTGGTATTTTTTTTTTATTTTTGAACCATCACTATTTTGGGTTGGTTCAGTTCTACTAGAAAATCAAATTAACCTAACCCATGCTCACCCCTACATAAGGAATAGAGAGCATATTTGACTTACCCTTTTTTAAATATCATATTCCCTCTAAAGTTTATGAATTGAGGTGGATACAAAGTATTTAAAATTGAAATTCCTCATGAAACTATTTTTTATTTTATGTGGATCGTAATTATAATTATAATAGTAGAATCATATCATAATCTTAATCATATCACTACTAAAATTTGATAGGTTACCAACGTGCAGTTACCAACTGCTGCGCGTTGGTAAACTGAATTCACCAACGCAGAGCCGTTGGTAAACGCACGTTGGTATTCGATTCGTTGGAAATTTTTTTATCAACGCGCAAAAATTAACACGTTGGTAAATTCCAACACGTGCACGTTGGTAAAATGCATGTCGGTATTTATCAACGGTCAGGAACCGGTCTTAGTTTCCAACGCGTAGTTGAAGTTACCAACTGCCATGCGCATTGGTAATTACCAACTGCTATGTCAGTTGGTACTCCGCGATGACAGTTGGTAATTCGGAACAACTAAATACCACTCATTCGAAAACTTTGGGCGCATGTCTCTACGAGGGCAAAGCTAATGAACACCAAATACTCGCCTTATATATATAATTCCCAATCAAAGATCAAGAAACAAAACCGTACACATGATCGTTCCTCGTAGCAACTACATGCTCGGAACTATAAACACTTCCTAAAATCTATACTGGACGCACGCACCACGCACCGCCACTTATTGCTTTTGCTTCAACCTTTTTATAGGACCTTTGTCGGGGCTGCCTTCCTCCTGCAGTCATTATCTCCATAACAAACGAGTAGTACGCCAATGTTCTCTAAAGCCCAAAGCAACCGCGGATCATATGCTTGGATTGTCCAAGCTTTGCTTGAAAAGCATACCTATAGTAGGAATCTCGTCTGCCACAGTGTGGGGAGCGACATGCATGTACGCCTATGTAACGACAGTTTGTTGCCTCTGAGCAAAATCTTGGCGTCTTTTGACCAGGTCTTCCTTCCCAGAATCAATTGTTCTTTCTTCTCTGCTAAGATATCTGTCAACTTGTGCAGCAGCTTGCCGTCCCTCGGAGATTGCCCATACAACAAGTGACTGGCCTCGTCGACAATCCCCTGCAGCAAATACACCTTCCACACTAGTTGAGAAGCGACTATACTCCGCCTTAAAGTTTGACCGACCATCCCCCTTAATTCCCAGCTTCTCTGCTATGGTCCACTGATCCAGAACAACAAGATGAATATAGATATCATATTTTTCATATCCTAAGCAAATACAATTTCAAGTTTGAGAAACTTGTGTCTTTTGGTCCAATAATCCCACCATAAAACATATAAGCAGAGAATTTGAAGTCGCGAGATAAGATAGGAAGTAATGAAACAAGAAACCCAACAAAATAAATAACAAACCTCACCTAAGAGACATGCAAATCACTTCCCATTAATATTTATAAACATATAGAACAAACAGAACAAAGTATATCCTGACCTTGAGATGGGATGATCTTGAACTTCCCCTAAACTTTTACATGAAGGGAAGGGTATAAATACAACAATATCATTTAATCATACACCATACAAGACCAGAGTAGCAACATTTGCAAATAAATAACTACCAACCACTTTTCTTAATCTACTATTCAGCGACTATAAGTTCTTTAAATCAGAATGCTTTGACCCAATAAATTTCAAAATAAAATAAAAAAACACAATCTCAGAGTGATCCCTATTTTCCTAAACAAGTAAATTTTGCTAATACTGCAATGAGGATGATAATTTCTTAACATTCAGTATCACAGGAAACAATAATAGAAATAAACCCACTGTAATGGTTTTGGAAATGGCGAAGCACAATGCACAGTGACACCAGGTATCAGCAATCATAAAAAATCAGAGGTAAAAGAAATTACCATAACCAGAGTGGCGTCCCTTTCTCTTGGCCTCCTTCATACGGCGTGCACGGGATCTGGAATGAATCTTAGTTGGCTTCCTGATTATAAAACTGACCTCGATTGTGGAGGAAGAAGAAGTAGCACCGGCCCAAGCGACAAGCCAGCGACCATCTTCAGCGGAAGAGCGAAGCTCGATGGCTAGAAGTGGTGGAAGGAAGCCAGTGCGCGTTGACTCAAGGGTTTGGATCAAGACCAGCGGCAGAGATACGAAGCAGTTCTCGATTCCTCTCACGTATTGCAACTCCAATTCCAAGGAGAGACGCAGATTGAATTGGAATAGTGTCGCTTTTGCTGAAGCTAACCGAAGACGAAGAGAAAGCTTAGAAGCGAAGCGGGCCGAAGAGGCGAGACGGCAACAAGACGGGGACGCGACGCGGCGAGGCACAGAGGCTAAGTGAACAAAGCGGCAGAGAGGGAGGAAATGGGGGAGAAGCAGAGGAGAGTGTAGATGGGAGAAAGACGAAGCGGCAGGGTAAGGGGGAAAGGGTAGGGTAGGGCATTTATATATAATAATAATAATAATAATAATATATACAATTTGTATTGTGTATGAATATAAATATTAACATATTTAAGAGTGAAATTTAAAAATTATGGTTTTAATATATATGGTGAGATTGAATATCCTAAAATATATTATTATTATTATTATTATTATATGAAATTTCAATATATAAGATATATAAATAATAATAATATTAACAATAATATATAAATATGATACATATGATACATTTAATTGATGTATGTATGTATGTGTGTAGTATATATTTAATGTATATATATGATATATCTTAAGTACATATTCTCATATATGATGCATTATACTATTATTATTATTATTATTATTATTATTATTATTATTATGTGTATGATAATGCATATTATTATTATTTGTAAAAAATGTTTTTAAAAAATATTCTTTTACTTTCTAAAATTTTAAAACTGTACTTTGTAAAATATAATAACTTTCATATATGATTATTATATGACATATTTCAAATATATATATTATTGTATTTTTAGTAAATAACACTAATAGTTAGTCTTATATTTAAAACTAAACATATTATTATTGGTAATAAACAATATATAAATATGATACATTATGTAATGTATGTATGTATCATATATATATTTACTGTATACATATGATATA